>OZ014471.1:22245293-22845293 GCA_963965965.1 Trididemnum nubilum
GGCTAGTTTGAAAGTAGCCCAAGAATAAATGCTTTCACGCGAATAAATACTTTGAAAGTAGCCCAGAATAAATTGGTGAGAAGCACCTCAATGGTCCGAAGATCACTACGTTTGTGGCCTTCAATGCAAAGCACATTTTGCTTAGACCTTACTGGTTCGAAGAAAATGGGCACACCGTTACCATCAACAGTGAGCGTTATATCACTATTCTTGACCAGTTTTATGGTGACCTTACTCAGAAACTAACCCAAGGACAGTTGAGACTGGCTTGGTTCATGCAGGATGGCGCTAGACCTCACACAGCCATGCATTATTGAAGCACCTAAAAGGTTTTTTCAAGAATCGTTTGATGATCAGCCTCAACACAGATCATGAGTGAGGCTCCCCACAGTCCAGACCTAAATCCACTTGATTTCTAGTTCTGGAAAGCAGCAAAGGGGAAGATTTATGCCAACAGACCTCAAATGCAAGCTCATCTTAAGCAGAACGTGGCAGATTATGCAGCTGAAGTAACCAACGACTTATGGCAAAAAGTGGGCCAAAATTTCTGCATGCGTGTGAAAGCATGTTTCAATAGAAATGGGTGTCTTATTGAACATGTGGACTACGAGAAGTTTCTTTGACTTTGAGAAACAATCCAACCTATTTGACTAAATATATCTCGCGTTTTAAGTTTGTTTTGTGAAAAATGTGCAAATGAAAGCAAATTAAAGTAGTTACATTTTTTTTTTGGAGCAACCTATAGTTTCTTCGTTTAATTCATTGACTTTAGTTTCAGCCTGGTTTTAGCACATCACAAAATTACATTTAAATATATGTCAACACACACGCAATTTTTGAAGTTGCTTTCAGCGGTTCAAGAAATACGTAGCTATTTTTGGATGAGATTACGCGCAAAATCAAATATTGTAGGTTTGAAAACTTTAATTGGCACATTGTTGGCTGCAAAAGTTCTTTTTATACGTCTAGTGTCTTATTTAGGTAAAATATGTCTTCAGTTTAAATTTGTGAAAGTAGATTGGTGTCAAACAGGCCACAAACTATGCCCCTAGGCAGAGGCGGCGCCACGGGGAGGACATTTCCTCTCCAATCATTTTTAAGGTCATTTTTTCAATTCGCCCATATCCGAAGACGTTTTCGCGGGGTATAGGGGGTGACGTCGTTCTGTATCAGTTTGGTTCTATTCATCCCAAATCTTACTTACTGTGTCTGCTGTTCTCACATTGTGGTACCATATCATCTTGCATTTACTCGGTAATCGATTCGATTTATTTGCAAAAATAAGTGTCACAACATCGCGGAGACTGACCCCGTTAATATCTTTCTATCGTGTACTACAAATTTGATTTAGTAGGCCTGCAGTTTACAGTGTGAGCATTCTTAGATGATTAAAACGGTAGCTACGAACAAAATGACTCGGTTCAATTCTCTCATGGGTCACATAGACGAATAAAAAAATGGTTTCCGCTATTAAAATTTGGCAGTTTAGAAGCACATAAAGTGGAACAGACAGAAGTATTGCGTATGATGCAAAATAAATAGAATTCTTGGCGCCATAAATCTGAAGCAGAAAATAATCGTCTGAACGAATGAATGTCTTTTGGGGGAGCAATTATAAACGACGTTGTAGTATCAAGTTTTGAGTAAAAAATTGAATGTTAGAATGCAGGTTGATTCAGTTGTCTGCAAACTCTTCATGTTTCACAGAAAGTACGGAATATAATACCGAAAATCAAATGAAGAAATACGAGAAGATTTGAAGCTCCATTGCGAAAGCATCCATTGCAGCCGTCTAAAAGTAAAACAAGCAATTTGGCAAATGTGACGTTGTAAATTTGGTAAAAAGGCAAGTGTGCAACCAAGATTTTGCTAAGGGGGCTTCATAGACACTGCCGTCGCCAGAGCAAATGAAGTGAGGGGGCACTAGCCAACAGTGGGGAGGCACTAAAATTTGCATATAACAACTTATCTTCAAATCTTATGCGGCTACAATTATGTAAGCGCAATTTTAAAATAAGGCCGGCGGCGTTTCTTTGTTCTTTTCGTCTGCGGCTTATAGTCGCTTGAAAAATCTATCAACAGCAGTGAATGCTACCAGACGTGCAATTAGGATTTTGCTAAGAGGGGTGAATCAAAAGCAATCTTGTTTTTTTTTTGCTCAAAAACTGCCTGATTCAGCCCCCGTGCTGAAGAAACTGATGCAACTCAAGCGTGTCACAGAGGGGACAAAGCCACTAAATATTTAGTGATTGTGGACGAGGGTGTAGAGGCGGAGCCCCCAGCCGCTAGGCAATTTTTGCGATTGAAAAAATTGCAATTTTAACGCCATTTTAATCACATTTCGCACTAATTGAAGCCATATCAATAGCTAAATTGCTAAAATTCAGAAGTCATTTCAAAGAATTAAATTGCTTTGCACCTTAATCCCCCCCCTTATTTCAGGTCAAGTCTAAAATACGCTTAAACCCTCGAACCTTAAGGTTAAATTTTCTTTCTGACTTGGCTAAGGGAGCTTAAGTCCATTCACCCTGGTTGCGTCACTGACTGCGACCTCAAAATCTTGAGTAAAATATATTAGGTATTGTTTCATATCATAATTACTAACGAGGTACTAGTGACGATTCTAAGGCTTGCATCTCTCTTTTGCCACACATTTGTAAAGGCGTGTTAACAAGACGGAATATTGCGTCAGATTTATGTGACACAGCAGTTGGTTGCCAGCAATTTTGCAAAGAATGGAGAAAACGTCAAAGGAGAATTATGTTTCAACGAAATTATTTCTTTTTCCATCATTGTGTGTTGTCTTGTCATTGAGTGATGTTCCAAAACAGTAATTTGAGTAAACTTAAATGGGGGGCACAAGTAGCCGTTAGGGGGGGCACGGCCCCCCAGCATAGGCGTAGCCAGGGGGCCCAGGTCCCCCAATTGAAATGCTACCAATGATAAAAATGTCACGAAAAAGACTATTGTTTCTTCTGTTTTAGTTTCTTTTAGCATCTTCGCGTACAACAGTACACGCATACTACAGTAATTAACAACAATTTTAATCCAGGGGGCCTGGGCCCCTCCATTTAAATGGGCCCCCTACAACAATATTTAATTAAATGGCCCCCAATTTAAATGGGCCACAAACAATAATATTGATCCAGGGGGCCCGGGCCCCTCAATTTAATCTTTGCCAACCAATTTAAATGGGCCCCCAACAATGAAATTGATCCAGGGGGCCCGGGCCCCTCAATTTAATTTTTGCCAACCAATTTAAATGGGCCCAGTACAATAATATTTAAATGGCCCCCAATTTAAATGGGCCCCCAAAAATAATATTGATCCAGAGGGCCCGGGGCCCTCAATTTATTTTTGCCATCAAATTTAATTGAGACTCTTACAATAATATTTGAATGGCCATCAATTTAAATGGGCTTCTAACAGTTATATTGATCCAGGGGGTCCGGACCCATAGGCGTAGGAGGTAGGGGGCCGGGGGGCACTGGCCCCCCCCCGGTTGGTGTAAGGTGTCCAAATTTCGGGCAAAATTTTGGGCGATTTTGCGTCAAAATTTCGGGCAATTTTATATTTTTTGGGCAATATTGCGTAAAAGTTTTGGGCAATTTCATGTCGTTTGGGCTAGTTTGCCTCGTAAAATTTTCCGAACGCTGGATAGAAAAACCGTCTCAAGGTGAGTGAAGACCTTTTTTTGTTTTTTTATTTTTTATTTTTTGGAGGTCACCACAATTTGGACAGAAAAGGCGGCTCAATTTGAGTGAAGACCTTTTTTTTTGGGAGGTCACCTCAATTTGGACAGAAAAAACGATTAACTTGTCAGGCAACTTTCAAGTCATTTTTCGGGCAAAACTTTGGTGCCCCCAAATCATTTTGAGCTCCTACGCCCATGTCCGAACCCCTCAATTTGATGTTTGCCAACCAATTTAAATGTATAACCCGAGTGAAATTAAGGGTTTTTATCCTCAAAGTTGCTAACTCAAGCCCTCATGTAACCTTTTTATGAACGTAATGCAATAACCAGGGACGGGTTTAACAGATAGCCCAGTTCCAGGGGCCCCGCGCTCATATAAGACTTTTTTTGATCTTCACCTATATTTGGCAGAAAAATATTGCAAAAATCCCACAGTGCCAGGGGTCCAAATCAATGTAAATTCGGCCCTGTCAGTAACATTGTTAGTAGGCGAAATTATCTATTGTAGATTTTTCAATAACAATTCACCTCCACCTGGCCCGTTTTTATGCAACAAAATACTTTTGAAAAAAATTAGCTACAGTAAGAGGAACGCTCATTGAACAAAATTTTGAATTGAGAGGGCTTGGGCCTCCTGGCCGTATATGTACTCCTATAGCTGGTTGTTTTCATCACAAAACAATAATCTCGAAGGAAAATTTTCGAGTGGATTGTTATTCCCTGCTAAAATATTGCAGAGGCAATATACTTTACTTCCCCCCCTACCTAGACCAAGTCACCTACAAAATTTAATCCCAAAATGTAAGATTTTAAGCGTGTTTTGGACTTAGATTGCATGCAAAAGAAGGACTGAACAACGTAATTTTTTCAATAGACTTTCAGATGTTAAAAATCTAGTACTTTTAAATGGGGCTCTGAATACGGGCGAAATGTGATCCAATGGTGTTAAAACAGCTTTTTTTTCAAAAAATTACGAAAAATCGCCCAGCGGCTGGTGGCTCGCCCCCAGACTCCCGTCAATAATACGTTTGAATTACAGTACACTTCTTCACTCAACACACGTCTCCCAATTTAGACGTTTTCACATTTTAACTATTGGTTTAAGCATAGGTGGGCACAAGTCCGTTAATCTGTTAATAACGAAGCTAACTTTTTCATTAACTCGTTAATCCGTTAAAAAGTTTTTTCATGTTAACGGACTAAATTAACTTCCGTTAAGTGCTGTTAACGGACTAAAGTAACTTCCGTTAAGTTCTGATAACTTCCGTTAAGGTTTTTATCGTTAATATCTTGCAGCTTCGTTGTGCATTTGAACTTGTTTTTATCTTGAAATTAGATTAGACTGTAAAATGTAACTTCAAAACACAACAAGACCACCATAGCAATAACTATTTCCTTACAATCAGCTCAACAGCGTCAATACGTGTTCTAGAAGCGAGTGAATAAAACGAAATGTAAATTACACGCAAAATGTTAACGAATTAACGGACTTTATTAACTTCCGTTAATTAAAGCTAAAAATAACGGATTAACGTTAACGGAGGTGTGAAGTTTGTTAACGGACTAGTGGTTAACAAAGCTAACGTTTTGCATTAACTTGCCCACCTATGGGTTTAAGCCCTCCCCTTTGAACGAGTTCCTAGTTACGTGCCAACACCAGGCCACGGCTTCTGATTTTCCATTCTACGATATCTTTGCCCCTACAAAAAATTCCTCTTTCGAAGTTTCTGATGACGTCATTGCATGTGATTTGTGATTTGGCCCCCCCCAATCAAAAATCCTGGCTACGCCTATGCCCCCTTCGTAGCACTGTTGATAGATAGAAGTTAATTTTGCACTTCAAAATAATTCGCATAAAGACAAGCATTTGTTAAAAATGAAATGTAGCAGAAAGCTACAAGGACTTTTCTGTCATCGAGTCGAGCAGGCACCTTATAATTTTAAATCAATTACTGAGGTTTGCTGTTTTAATTTAGAATAGTTAACCTTTTGGTCATCAAGTTGAGCAGTCACCTTATAATTTTAAATCAATTACTGAGGTTTGCTGTTTTAATTTAGAATAGCTAAGACTTACTTTCTTTGAAAACGTTATCCAACGCTGTGATTTATTTTAATTAATAGCTCGTTTTAGAGCTTGCAATATGTTTCAATAGTCTTGTGGTATCGAGTTCCATTACTTCCATATCTTGAATCTGTGATATTTAAAATTTTTTTGAGATTTGTATCTGGGTTGGTTAAGATTTAATTCGGATGACGCTGAACAAAAGTACTTCATGTGCGTGTATCGCTTTGACCGGGACAAAGAATGTGGAAAGACTCATGGGTAATTTTTTACGCGTGTGCTTATGCATTAGCTAAGCAACTTCGTATAAATACAAATCATTAAGCTTTAGAAGTTGTAGCTTCAAATAGGAAGGTGTAACATACTATCATGATCACGCCATTGGGCTCCAGAAATTAGTTTAACAGCTTTATTTTGAAGAGTTGCTAATCTTATTAAGGGTTTGTCAATTTTTAAGGGGTTGAATTGAAAGCTAAATTTTTTCTTCGAAACATATTTCAATATTAAACAATTTGCTGAGCAAACAACTCGAGCATATTACAGACGGGGCCGAGGGGCAGAGCCCTCACCCGCAGGAGGCGATAAGGGTCTGAGGGCGAAGACCTCAGCCACTGGGCGACTGTGATTTTTCGGGAAAATAGCCAATTTAACTCCATTCGGATCACATTTCCCACGTTTTTTTTAAAGCCATTTCAAAGAACTAAATTGCTAAGGATTTGAAAATCAGATAAAGAATTAAATTGTCCAGCCCACCTCTTCATTTACAAATCAAGTACAAAACATGTTTAAACGCTTGCATTTTTTGGTCAAATTTTCGATGTGACTTGTCTAAATATCTTTGTTTTTGACTAATACTGAAGTATTGTTTTTATTTTTGGGTTAACATTGACATTGTAGCGTAATGATTTTTGCTGCTACCACAATTTAACTCATGGTTCATTAACGACACACCAATGAAACTCGTCTATTCATGTTTCTCTTTCGGTGTGATGTTTATTGCGTAACAATGCGACCAATGGCGGCTGATCAACGATGGAGCGGGCTTGCTATCTTAGATTTTGAGAAGAGTTTGGAATTAAGCTTTATTATTTTTTAATTATTACGCAATCAAAGATGATGGTATTTTCTCGAACGAGATAGCAGCTAAAACGCTTAAATTTGTACAGTAGTTGGGCTGAGATTTACTTCAAGCCACCAAATCGCACAATCAGATTTAGACTTTTTTTTTTTGTATAATAACTGTTTTATGCTTTTCAAAAGCTAAAATTCTCTGAGGCGTTTCAAGCTTAATTATTACCCGCCTGTATATACTGCAATACGCAACCAAAAGCCAGCACATTTTTCTGCATTCAGAAAACATCTTCTCCACTCATTCTACAACCCGTGTTCGTCTGATAATATCCTCTTTTTTACTAGACTAGAAACAGGCTCACAGAGAAAAAGAGAAAAGCAGTGAAGAAAAAGTTCGCTCTCGTTGCAAAGGTTTTTTGCGGTCACATGCATTTAACTGATTTCATTGAAGATCTTCGTAGAACGCATGAAGGGCGAAGAAAAAAAGTTACGTTGATATTGGACGAATCGGCATATTCTAGAACATAATGAACCGTGAAGAAAAAAAGACGAAACTGTCAGTTTCCAGTCTACTAATAAAGAGTGTATGGTCTGATACATTGCAGACAATGATAAAAGTGGGTCTTCTTATATTGGGGTAGATTTTATCCAGTTAGCTAAACATTACCAGTTTGTATAAAACTTCTGTATCTGTCTCGAACAGTACAATACCTTCTTCACATGAAAATGCAACGCATATAGGATCTTTTTTGCTCTTTTCAAATTCGTCGATGATTCTGCTGCAATTGTTAACCTCTTCTACTGAGCAGTTGCGATGAATTGTGCTCTTGCCTCCTACACAATTAGAAAATTAGCACAAAGATATGTTTGACCTGTTGACAGCATATTTTGCGAGAAATTGAGTTGAGGAGTTCACTGCCAACTTCCTGCTCCTTGATTACGTCTATTCAATATTTTACACTTCAATAGATCAGATTTTCAAACATAAGTTAATGTTTACCTAAAGTTGCCATCATAAAAATGCAAAACTTTGACTCGACTGGGCATTCCTTCAAATTGTCAGGGCTGGCGTTTTCTCCGCATGGCATTTCTTCATCACCTCCACACTGATAGCATTGCAAAGGAGCTGCACCTGTAAAGAAAAAATTACTATAGAAGTCACGAAATAAACTGTAATCTTTTTTTAAGGATAAGATGTCGTATACCACAATTTTTTGATAAAGCGAAAAACGAGTAATCTTCTAATGGTTACAAGAACTGTATATTATTATTTCGTTTTATCAGAGCTGGAGTCGAGGGTCTAAACGTTCGAGGCCAAGACCAAGGACTCAAAAAAATCCCAGGCCAAGGATCAATTTCTCGAGGACAGACCTCGAAGCGAAGGGCAGGAATGGTTGAGGCCAAGTCAAAATACCAAGGACACAATTTTTTTTGAAATTATGGTCGGCAAATTTTAATTATTTTTTAGAGCAAAAGTATTTAAGATATTGCATTTCGTTAAGTTTTTGAAGATAATTTGAAAATAGTAGTTTCTAAAAATAATGAACATTATTTTGAAGTTTTACGCGTTTGCAGCGATGTTGATTACGTTCTGTAGCAGTACAGTATCTTGGTAATGAAACGGTTAAGGCCGTAACTCGAGGATGAGAATAAATAAATTCTAAGGTACCGCGTCTGTCTCTGGAGCGAGAAGTCTACGGTTCAAATCTCGGGCCGCTCAAATCGGATACGGTGTTGCCAACGGCTCGCCACCGCAGCAACATTTTTTCGAAAGGAGCTGTGTTGCCGAAACGCAATGACGAGAACATGAGCCCCACAAACTCATTACCAATGATCCCTCTAATTTTTTTGTAGTCTGTGCGCGCACTTTTTTGGAAATGACCTATATTTAGAAATTTGGTGAAGACAATTATTTGAAGAGTCATGTTTATTATTTGAAGACTAGGTGAAGAGTTATATTCGTAAATTAAAAAAAAGGTCTTCACCCAGAATTGGAATGTTTTTTGCACCCGAAATTAGGTGAAGACCAAAAAAAGAGGTGTTCACTCAAAATTGGAGCGGTTTTTGTGCCCGAAAAGTTTATTGCACTATGTAAAAATATGTCTGTGCAGCAATATGTCTGTGCGCGGTAAATTTATGCGAGTGCGCAGTTTCTGAAACCTGTGGCGCGCGCACACGCGCACAGCTTACAGGGAACACTGCTCATTTCACTCTTCGGCGTAATACAGCGAGTATAACGATTTTGATTTAAAATGGTCAATTTTAAGGCCTCAACCTTATCAGTTAGGGCCCCAGTGCAAACTTCCACTGATTATGGGTCCCCACCTTTTTAGTAGCTCTTTCAGACTTCTTTTCACAGATTTTTAAAAATGTTCTCATAGATTTAAACAATATACATAGCGACTATGCTATTACTACGTATATAAAGTATCGCAAAATATTGTAAATTACATAGTTATGTCTTTAAAATGAATTGAGGTACCGTAAACGGTATTTGCAAGCCAAGTCGTCGAAAAAAATCATGGTTCTGGGGGTGAGGGCAAAGTCCTAATGCCTACGTTGAACAATTTTAGTGATTTTTGTTTCAAAAAAAAAAAAGTAATTTTTGTGACTTTTAAAGGAAATTACACAATTTGATTTTCAAAGTAATTTAGAAAAAGAAAATACCGTAAAAGTTAAGATGAAAAACTTTAGTTTTTCCACATTTTTCCAATCCTAATTTTAAGCCAACCTTTTCTTTACGTTTTAGTGTACGTGATGCCTCTCTATAGTCTCCCATCTAATGCCTATTGCCTATCAATAAATGAATGAGCATGCTTCGCGCTCCAAAAGACACTTTGTAAAATTTAACATAAGGTACATAACTGTAAAAAGTAACCAGAGAATTCCAGCTGGGCTGTATTAAAGAGGAAGACATTGCTAACACTTGGAATTTGCCCCAGTGGCTCTCATCGAAAGGCTCGAGATTGCAGAAACGTAAAAATAATAAATCATTATTTTTTTCTAAAAATACCCAAACTTTTCGCGGGAGCTTTGCCTCCTCATTTTCATGACATCGTGCGAAAAATTGATTAAGTGAGCGCACATGTTTCTAGGCATTCGAATTATTATAGTTATATTTAACTTCGCACAGGCATTTTTAATAACTTTTCATGCAGCGTTTTTTCTGATAAAGTAGTTTAGTATTTGGTATTCTTATCGGCGATTTTTAACACAAAAATAGTTCAGCGGATTGTGGCTCTGCCCCAAGATCGTTTGCCAGTGTTGTTGTTGTTGTTGCGCATATTTATCCTCCTGTCACCGGACAGGGTCAGACGCTAAATATTGGACGATCCGCGCACTTGTTATTGCAACGACTACTTCGTGGTTGGAGAAATCCGCACCTGGGCCGACATGACAGTGGTTCGAGAAATCGATATGACATGTGGTTGGAGAAATCCATATGTACTGCATTGTTATGGAAAAAGATACTATAAGCTATGGTTATTATTTTAAGCTAGCAAATTCCTCAACTGATAATAATTTGTAAATCAACGACAGAATTTATTTAGTTATATTTTTGGATCAATGTGAAATAAGAACAAGTTTTCCATTTTACAATTTTTTTAAATGACGTAAAGCGCACTTGAGGTTGTTGGTGGGTAAACTCTTTTGTTAACAGTAACTTTTGGTCTTTAGCAGAGGTGGAGTCCTCAAGGACGTCCCTGGCCTCGAGGACGTCCTCGAGGACACATTTTGAAATCCTTGGCCTTGGCCTCGAAGCCTCAGGTCCTCGAAAATTGCCCTGTCCTCGGCTCGAGGACAGCAGCATTTTTTGAACGGTTAAAATTATGTATTATTATTATTAATGGGGAGCCGTGCAAGTGGATCTGCTACCGTAAGTTAAAGTCCACTTAGGCATTGCGTAGGCCTCTTTTGTGCCCATTGCAACTGTAGCTGCTAAGTTGCTGTGGTTTTGTTTGGTTACTGGTCGAACCCAGAAAGCCTTCCAGCTTCCTTTAAGTATGTGGCCAGTTTGTTAATGTTACGTTTCGTTGCCACATTGTGACAGTGGTTTTGGTGATTTCAAAAAGTTTAACACGAATATCTTGGTAAAGCTTGCAATTGCCAACATGATCATTTGGTGCTTCATCCTCTAGGCTACATTTTGGACACCAAGAAGACTCAACCCAACCTGTACTTTTCTTGTGTCGCTGTAGATTGCAACGCCCAGTTAAAACTTGCACTATTCTATTTAATTGAGGGCTGTTAAGATTAAGGAGACGGATTGTTAGTCGTGAGGACGTTCAACCTGCAGACTCCTTCATTCTCAAGCAGTCTTTCCGTTTATTCCACATAGATATCTATCCATCTGTGGACCAGTCTTTAACCGTGCTAACACAACTGGCATACGGGACAGTAATAAAAGGTTCAGGATCATGCATTTTTGATTTAGATCCTGATTTGGCTAGATAGTCTGCCACTTCAATACCATGTACCCTTGCATGACCAAGTAATCCACGAAATACAGACGTGGTTTTGTTTACCTAACTGATTTAGGTTTGTAACGCAGTTGAGCACTGTAACTGATGTTACAGTGCACTTTATGAGTGCTTTGATAGCTGCCTATCCACCAGCACAACAATACTTTGATTGTGCATTTTTTCCAAAAGCAGGTTTTTTGCCACTTCTGAAATAGCTAAGACTTCTGCCTGGAACACAGTGGTGTGCATTCCATGGTGAAAAAATGCTTCTTTTAGGGAGTTGTTTGGGTTTTCTGCATAAAAACCCGCACCTACTCTCCCATCTAGTTTTGAGCCATCAGCGTAAACCTTTAGAACGCTTTCAGATCTTATACCATTATTTTTATCCATAATTTGACATTCGAAATTTCTCCCGAATAATACCTTAGTTTTCTTTATTTGGTAAGCCGGCATTTGCAGAGAGTCGGTTTTTTTCTAACAAGTCAATGCTCTACACAACGCACAAATTCATGCAAAGCCGTTTCCGTAGAAACACCTGCAAGAAATCCGTGCTGCGATGCAGAAAGCTTTGCATGCACGTTATTATCTTCTTTGATATGATACAAAATTATTCTTTCCAACCATTTCAGTTGGACAGAAGTTAAAGTGATCATACGGAAGAATTTAGCTTCAAAATAGCTTTCGCAAACGGTATAATTGGGAGGAGGCTAATATTTTAATCATAAAAATCACAGCCAATATTATTGTAATAAGTTTATTGTTTATTATGATTTATTGTAATAAGTTTATTGTTTTCATTTCAATCAATACCAGGATATAATTCGCGTAAGTTTTTTACTGTTCGTTGAAAACGGCACCAGAAGAGGGCCGAAACGTTCGCAATAAACTTATTATAATAACATTGGGTGTGATTTTTATGATTAAAATAGCTTTCCTTTCTGGTTTTGGGGAGAAATATACTTGTGCCTTTTTTCTATGCCAATGGCACATAGCTGTGTCTCAGGCATGCTTGATAATGACATGGTAATATCCTTTCAGTTGATTTCAATCTTTTTGTAACAGCACAGGATAGAGCCCGTCTGATCCTGGAGCTTTGAATGGTTAAAATTCGTTAATAGCTGCTTCCATACGCTCAAATGAACATATATTTGCAATCACTTTAGTGTCTTCAGGTCTTATGAATGAATTGTCCACTAAATCGTACCTGGTTGCATGATTTTCTGTCTGCTGGCTACCCGGTGATAAGATATTGAGCAGATACAGTAAGTTTAGATTTCTAGCGGAGACTTTGTCAATTCTCCGTTGTGTTTAATTGCGTTGCTAACACGCACCGTTTCATTCCTTCAAATAATCTTAACCAGCCGAGTCGTTTGTGTTTGACTGTTCAAGCTTTCTAAAAAGCTATGCCATGAATCGCGCTTTGCTCTTCTGACAGCTTTTTGGAAATAGGCTAGGCCGAGCTTTTGAGCATCCCAATCTTCTTCTTGTTTTGTTTTAACAGCTTTTCTCCAAGGACGGCGAGCTTCTTTTCGAAGGCTTGCAAGCTCAGAATTCCACCTAATGTTATCTTTAGGGCAAGTTTTTGCAACTTTTTTTTACAGTTCCGACAGCTTCCAAAACACTCAGACTTTAGGTAGTGCAATGTTTTTAGCTGTTTCCATAAATTTTATTTTGCAACGTTTTGCAACTTTTAGCGATTTTACTGGCAACTTTTTATGGCAACTTTTACCAATTTTTGCGGAAATGTAAAAGGTGTGCTTTGAAAAATATGACTTGTAACTACAGTATTTCATTTCATTTAATCTCGAAAGGGGTATCGGATTGCGAAAAAATTTGACAGGCAGTTTTTAAACCTCCGAATTACTGAATGCCATTCAATAATTTCGAAATCAGAAAAAATTAAACTGGAACTGACTCAAAAACTGGCGAGCATTTTGAGGTCTGATGAAATCGAGTTACTGAAAAACTATGCAAAAATTATATCGAGGAAGCTACAGAGCGATTTGGATGAAAAGCATTCTGATAAACTAGAACAGCTTCTTGGTGGCTCATTCGACAAAAAACGTCCCTCCCCCACTCAAAACTGGGTTAGAAATTATTCTTCACGGCCACTAACACAATCTCAAATTGCGGTTTTGCAAAAAGGTAGCAAATTTGCAGTGGCACCAAACAAAATTCCGACTTAGGCTTTTGTTTGCGGCGTGGAGCAAGGATTACATCAGGTTAAACACGAAAAGAAAGCTCTTATAAATTATACTAGGGCTCAAGTTGTTAAAATCTTGAAAGAGGCAAAGCCACCAAAGAAAAACTTAACAATTGATGAAAGGAAAGCAATTAAAGAACTACAACAATGCAATGACGTCATAATCATCAGTGCAGATAAAGGAAATCGTACCGTTGTTTTAGATAAATTGGATTATCACAATAAATTAATGTTGCTTTAACAAGATCCAAAAACCTACAACATCATTAAAAAGAATCAGATTTTATGTATTGAAAAACGGTTGAACAACTTTATTTGGAAGCTGTTTAAAAGTGACAAAATTTCGTTTTTTATGTACAAATGCCTACGTTCATGTGATTCTGCTTTGCCTCGTATTTACGGCCTACCCAAGATCCACAAACCGAATCTTCCTTTGAGACCCATTGTGTCATTTATAGGATCAGCTACACATGAATTGTCTAAATTTTTGAAAAATGTGTTGTCACCATTAGTCGGTAATGCTGTGCATACCGTGAAAAACTCCATTGAATTTATAAAAATGATTGAATCTGTTCGTATTAATCAATATGAATCACAAGTGTCTTTTGATGTTGTGAGTTTGTTCAATTCGGTACCACTTGAGGCAGCTAGAACTATTGTGCTTGATAGACTCAGCAACGACAGCGCATTGGAAGATCGTGCTACTCTTTCCATTGCAGAGTTAACAGAGGCCCTAGATCTTTGTTTAAACTCATCTTACTTCACATACGACAGTACAATCTACAAACAAGTTTTTGGCACTCCCATGGGTTCACCTTTATCTCCAATAGTTGCTAACATGGTGATGGAGGATTTAGAGCAAAGAGCCCTGACTATTTTTCCCAACCCTCCTTCAATATGGGTCCGTTACGTTGATGACGTTTACGCAATCATGGAAACGGAGCATATCGAGTCCTTCCACCAGTATTTTAACACGATAAACAGCTCGATTCGGTTTACAAAAGAGATAGAAGCTTTGGATTCTCTTGGATTTTTGGATGTTTTTCTTCATCGTGAGGCTGATGGCTCTTTTTCCACTAATGTTTACAGGAAACCCATACATACCGGTAGATATCTACCCTATACATCTCACCATCCTACCACTCAAAAGCTCAGCATTGCCCGAACCCTCTACTCAAGGGCAGATAATATAATCAACAAGTCAGAACATAAATTGACCGAGTTCGATCACATCTACCGAACATTACAAAACAATGGGTTTCCAAGACTATGTGCTCTAGCGATCAATTTCTTGCTCAGCAGACTGAATCTCACCCTCGATTTCAACCGCCTGACTCATACTCTGCTTTTATCTCAATTCCATATGTGCAGGCAGTTTCTGAGGCTATTAAGAGAGTTTTGGCCCAAGTCGGCATTGGAGTGGCTTTGAAACCACATTGTATGTTGTCATCTGTTTTTCGCAAACCTAAGGACCGTATTGTGGAGTCTGAAAAAAGTGGGCTTGTGTATGAAATTCCATGTCGTGATTGTGATGCAGTTTATATTGGGGAGACTGGGCGTAGTTCAAAAACCAGAAAACGTGAACATTTCGGTGCAGTCAAAAGAATGGATGTAAAAAAGTCCGCTTTATGCCAACATATCGTAGATTTTGATCATTTTATAGCGTGGGATAAAGCTAAAATTTTGAAAATGGAAGCCAACTACAGTAAGCGCCGTACAGCAGAGAGTTTTTTCATAAATCAAAGAGCAGCTGAAGTAAACGTTTGAAACAGAATTGACGGAGCTAACATGCCCGTTGTGTATGGTATGCTTATGGATTAATTTTCATGTTATATTTTTGATAGTAAAAATTTTTTTTGGTAGGCCACACGTAACTTAATACACATTATATAATACTTTTGGCAGATGTAATAATTTTTCTGTGATATTGCATGTTGTAATAACGAATGGTGTATATTTTTTGGTTGTTACGTCATAACAGTGTTTTCCTTGTCACCTGTATTTTTTCTTACTAGTTTGATTTGTATTTTTGCAAACAAGAAATGCGTTACTGTTCTGAGGATGCTCCCCGGAATGGGAAGCGAAACGTCAACTTTAATAAAAATACATCGGAGAACGCTGTTTTGAATAAAATGTGCAAACCCGATGAACGAGCTCCTAGCTTTATTTTCATACAGTATTTCAGTTTAATTCTGGTATTGTCTTTGAATTGTGTAAGAAAAAGCTTTGTGACGTATGGGCTTTGTTTCAATGTTATCTGTGATGCAAAAGTTGGTTTGCACAAAGAGGTTCAGCTACAACCGTAGAAGTACTACTACCGTAGTGTCAGAACCAGAGCTGTGGAGCCATCGCAGAAATGACCCGGCCTAACATTAGCTCCGAGTTTTATGCAAAATTATTAAACTGCCAAGCATTTTCAAGCTCTGCGGAACGAAGTTTCAGCACGCTGCAAAAACTGTTGTCAAATGATCGACATTTCTTTCCAGACAATGTTTGGAAGTATCTAGCAATATATGTTAATAAATCTCTTGAATAATTAAACTATAGCAATTGCCCCTTTTCCAGTTTAATGGTTTTTAATTTCGTTTGATGGCAACACTTGTATGCATGTTTTTCTTTTCGTTTGGATTTGATGGTAGAAAAGCGGTTTGTATTTTTTGATTGTATTTTAGTCTGTATGTATTTTTAGGTTTGTATTTTGTTTCTTTATTTTGACCAAATCAAGAATATTTGAAAAGTATAACTGTGTGGTAATTAGTGAATAGCAACTAAATCATTCCTGTTTAAACACGTTGTGCATAGGCCTAAATCCAACTTTTTACAGCAACTTTCGTTTAAAAAAAATGCAACTTTTTAGAGCAGCTTTTGTTAAAAATAAACGCAACTTTTTCAGAATTTTAGTGCAAGAAAAACTTGCCCTTGTTAATTTTCTTACGAAGCGACTTTCGCATAGGGCGCAAGCAGCTTCATATGATTTAGTCATAGGTGGGCACAAGTCCGTTAATCGTTAATCCGTTAATAACGAAGCTAACTTTTTCATTAACGCGTTTATCCGTTAAAAAGTTTTTTCATTCTAAACGGACTGAATTTAACTTCCGTTAAGTTCTGTTAACGGACTAATGTAACTTCCGTTAAGTTCTATTAACTTCCGTTAAGCTTTTTATCGTTAATATCTTGCACCATTCTTTCATCGTATCGGTACAAACCAGTTTGCTCTGGTAACACATGTTACGTATTAGCACGAGTTTTATAGAAGCGAAGAGAGGAGCTCTTCTTTGTGACAAATAATAAGCTGCAGCCTCATAGATCTATTAATTAGCGCTGTTCACAATTTCCAAAGATTTTCCGATCGCAGCTTCGTTAGTGCCTTTGAACTTATTTTTTTATCTTAAAATTAGATCAGGCTGTAAACTGTAACTTCCAAAACACAAAAAGACCACCATAGCAATAAATATTTCCTTACAATCAGCTCAACAGCGTCAATACGTGTTCTAGAAGCGAGTGAATAAAAAGAAATGTAAGTTGCACGCAAAATGTTAACGGATTAACGGACTTTATTAACGTCCGTTAATTAAAGCTAAAAATAACGGATTAACGTTAACGAAGGTGTGAAGTTTGTTAACGGACTAGTGGTTAACGAAGCTAACGTTTTGCATTAACTTGCCCACCTATGGATTTAGTTATTGCTGCATGAACCTTGTTTCCTAGCACATCAATGTCTTTTTTTGAGGAAGGGATTGGTACTGGTGGCAAAATTCGTTAATCTAATTTTTGTTCGAGTTTGTCTACATACTTGTTCCAGCACGTACGACAAACATTTCAAAACATCTTAGCCTAGTTTTGGATTCTGCTTTTAACCTGGAAGCTAATATACCTGTGATTCGAGCAGTAGCGTGGCCAGGGTGGGGGCGTGTCGACCTGTCGTTGGCATGTCGACCAAAATGCGGAATTAGAAAAACACTACGTTTTTAGCAGTTTTGGGACTGTTTTATGCACTGGAGTGGACTAAATAGTGATTTAAAGCATTTTTTGAAACATATATTCAGGGGGGGAGCTAATTTTCAAAAATAGAACCAACAAATAAATAAAAACTTTGAAAAAGGATCAAAAATAAGCAATCAAATTTGATCGCATGTGTAAAAATGCTAAAAATAGGTGTCATCAACAAACGTACTATAAACTAAGGAATACGGGGGGGGGGAGGCTATTCCGTATTAGTTAATTACCAATAATTTCTCTCAAATCTCTTTTCACTAGCCCCCCCCCAATTATTTTTGTCTATGAACTGTATACAAAATAGATTACTCCGTGTGAGTTTTATTGAACTATTAGATTTTATCAATTACCAGCATCTAAATAAGAGAACTAAAATTTTACCATTCGCCGCCTCCGAAATAGCCCATTTATGCAACCAGTTTAATTATGCTTGCACTGCCAATTTCTAAGCCACGTTTTAAAAACAGTATTTTTTTATCAAAATAGCCCTAAAATTTAGCTTTTTTTGCAAAAAAACGCAAAATTTTCGAGCGCTGGGGGCTCCGCCCCCAAAATAGCCCCCCCCCATTGCGAATTTCTGGCTACGCGCCTGGATTCGAGAATGACAGCACGTCGCTAACATACCAGCCAAGTACTCGGTCCCATGCACACCGGTTCACTAATGTTAAGTCCAGAACCTCTTCACGCGTTTTAGTTCTGAATGTAGGATTATTACCTACATTACAGAAATTCAGGTCTGCACTAACACCATACGCTAGCAGATCTTCTCCTCGAGGGTTTATATCGGAGGATCCCCAATTCCCCATATAGCGCGATGTGTATTTGCATCGGTTTCTACAACAGTAGGGATTTGTTTATCATAAAAATTAAAAATTATGCAGGAAAACGCCAAAAACCTCGCGGAAAAATTTCGAAAACCTTTTCTGTTTTCCTTTTTTTGAGATCACCTGAAAAAAAATTTTGAAGACCTTTTCTGTTTTTTTTGAAAACACTTGCGACTGTGTCCTTGGTCCTTGGGCCTCGAACATTTCTGTCCTTGGCCTCGAGAGGGTCTGTCCTCGGAAGGGCTGTCCTTGGCCTCGGATTTTTTTTTGTGTCCTTGGCCTCGAGCCTTGTGTTCTCGACTCCACCACCTCTGGTCTTTAGGTTTCAAAATTTTTCAAAAGTGAGCAAATAGAAGTACACTCTTCTAGAAGTACTAAACTCTTCCTTTTTAAAACCAGTAGATCTTAAGTTGAGACTGTCTGTTTTTAATTTTTTGCCGGTATTCAGTCTCATTTGTTCTTGATTTTTTTTTAAATTTTGAGGGCAACGATGTCAATTTTAGCGGGCATGTTTGAAACACTTTTTAATTCCTATTGCTCTGTCTGCTTAAATGAAGGCTTTTTTCTTGCTTTTGCAGCATCGTAAAATTGCAAAAGCGAAAAAACAAGCTTTTTTCAAGTTTAACAACTGCCAAAAATGTTTTTCAATTGCTTGCGCAGAGCAACAGAGCTTTATAATCTTAAATAGTTGCAATTTTGCTTGCTAACGCAATAAAATCTCTAAAATTATTTTGTCTTGAATCAGCACAAATTTTAGTTTCTTTGATTAGTTTGAATTTTTTTTTGTTTTTGGTTTATTTTGCTGCCGAGGCTGGCATTGTTTTTAATTTGTTCTTAAATTTTAAGCAAAAACGAGCCTCGTGTTTTCGAAAATCGTTCATATAAAAAAAGCGTATTGCTATTTTTGTCAACTGGCTCCACTCAGCATTTCTTTATCAGTCAAAACAGAATATGATTCTCCACGCAATTCGCTTTTTTTTAGCAGTCTAATAGCAAACATGGCGACGATTTTAATCCATTTCAGCAAAAATTCGCTTTAGTTAGAAGTTTTCAACATTTCGCCATTAAATTTTTGAACCAAAAAGATTTCTCGCTCGCTTTAAGAGTGCTTCAAGATCCTCTTTAAGTTGGCGAGAAAAATAAGACGATTTTTTTAACTCGAACTGCTTTCCTCAATTGCTCGAAGCAACTTAGCGAGAAAGAATGACGTAACGGATTTTCTAGGATTTTCATACTCGTGCAAAAGTGTTCTCTTACGTTTAGCGAGTATTTCGTTCGGTAGCGCCTCTTAAAAAAACTCATTAATTAAAGCGAACGAGGAAATTTTTGTCATGTGACCCTGCTTAAGAGTTTCCAATGATCCAATGTTCCTGTGAATTTCTTCGAATTCTTGTCCACTGAGTTTGCTGCTTGTTCAAAGCCACCAAGCAGAGATTATCAACGTGAAGCGCCTGAACCAAGGACGCAACAACGTGACCAGAGTGCGGGTTGAACACACATCATGCGATCAATGTAGTCGTAAAACGACGCCTTTACCAACACGGCCACACTGCCGACAACGACGCTTTTACCCACACAATCGTTCGCCAGTGATTAGAGTTGTTCTTTCATCTCAAAACAAATTCTTCGTAATATTCGCACGCATAATTTCGGAACAAGTTGGCGTTCTCAAGATAAGTTTAGTTAGTTGTGTCATGGATATATACTAACATAGGCTATCCCTGGTAACTGTATCACATTTTATGATCACGCACATTATACTTTTTTCTGAAGCCAAACGCAGATAGGCACGGTCTTGTTTTACTGCAGCATTAGCAACTCAAGAATGTTTGTGTCCGGACCCCAGGTCTCTTGTTATATGGCCATGGATGGTGTTAGTGCTTTAATGTTTGTACCATCCGCAGCGGAAGTATTAGCAACATTGAAGAACAATCCTACACTGCATTTAGCCACCTCATTCTCCGATTAAAGCTTTCACACAATGCCATTTAAAAAGGCATTTAGGTCGAAAATGTTTTTGCTAGGTTTTCTCTCAAAAAATTTTGACTAACTTTACCAAATTTCAGCTTTTCACGACCTTCCGTTCCCAAGAAATGACAATTTAAGATTTCCCTTTAGAAAGGCTTTTTTTCCTTGAAAATTTTGCCAGGATTGTGAACTGCAAACAAAATTTCAAAAAGTTACTGCGTGTTTGAAAATCTCAGTAGGAGTTTTCGGCAGAGTTGTTGTCAAAACAAAGTAAAGGGTCACAATTATAGATTAGCTGCTTTTCATGTAAATTCAAGCCAACTTTCCAAAAGTTAATCTATTATTACAGTACTGACAAAATGGCAACAATGAAGTGAGAGGAAAATTGTTAACTTTGATCTGCAATATCTTCAGAACGGCAAAACGTAGAAAGTTAAATTTATGGAAATGCCTTTTCGGCTTTTCTGAACATTTTTGGCAACAATGAAAAACTTAACTTGAATGCTCCTTTAAATTATGATTTTCTATGACTTGGCTATTACATTATATTTTTCATATAAGGAAAGAAAATGAAAACTTAACTCGAATGCTCGTTTAAATTATGGTTTTCTATGACTTGGTTATTACATTGTGTTTTTCAAATAAGAAAAGAATATGAATTGACAGATTATTTTTGTTTGGTTATTTTCCTTTTCAACCAATCAAACAATAATGATGTCTTCGAGCCGAGGACAGGACATTTTTGAGGTCAAGGCCAAGGACTTGAGCTTTGAGGCCAAGAACTTCAAAATGTATCCTGGAGGCCAAGGACGTCCACGAGGACTACACCTTTTCATTTTATTTCCTGACTAATTAATGATTTCAAGTTCGTCACTCGAGGTTTCTTGTTAAAGGGTAGGGAAATTTCAAGGTAATTTCTTACAGTAGCCTAGTCAAGCTCTTATCACATGACTGGTTCTGATGACACAACAACCAACAGTACTCAAATACTCTCATAAGTGCTTTTTACATTTGTTCAAAGCGCAAAACTGTTTAACTGGAAGAGGAGAAAATAGATCAGAGTTTGTGCTGTATGATTAGTATATTTGGCAGCGTGATTGTCGAGACATAACTTTCTTAGGCCTTAACCTGGATAAATAGATAAGCTTGTATCAATGCTGCTAACTTAATAAGACGAGGAGCGTAACAACTTTTTTCTTTCTTTTTGAAAATATCAATTCAACATCTTGAAAAGGTCCCCTGACTCGGTATATAGTAACTGCTGTATATAGGCCTATTGTTGCGATTACCGCTTACAAGCCTTACATACTACCGAGCAACATCATATATACCTTCTTCTTTTTCAAGCTCGCAATGATCTCCCTCATACTCTGGTGGGCACTTGCACTCGTATTTATTGATTTGGTCATCACAAGTGCCACCATTTTGGCAAGGATCTGACTCGCACTCTGGAATGTCTTCCGTGCATTGATCTCCTGTAAATCTAAATAATACAAATTCAATTATTTCAATAAATCTAAATCCAAGTTCGCGTTTGAATTTGGTTGGAAGATTTCGAAAACTCGATGCTTTGCCAAATGATAACTTAATCAGAGATCTTTGTTGTTGTAGAGTATTCAATACTTAAATTGTAAAATTTTGCATGGGGGGACACTTTTGCAGCCTTGACCCAACCGTAGTAAAGATTACGTAATTCCGTCGACGAAATTAAAGAAAGACCAAAAAAGAAAAAGGTCTTCGCCGAGAGTCTTGGTGCTTTTTCGCCAAAATTAGGTGAAGACCAAAAAAAAGGTTTTCGCCAAAAACCGAAGTGTTTTTTCGCCAAAATTAAGTGAAGACCAAAAAAAAAGGTCTTCGCCGACGGTTGAAGTGTTTTTCCTTCGAATCACTTTTCCCGCGGAATTTGGGGCTATATTCGACCGGATTTTGTAGGTATGGTGGGACGCTCAATCTCGATGGGGGGACGCATCCCCCCTGTACCCCCTTACAATTTAAGTACTGAGTGAATTTATTGATCCTTCTGTCACCGGACAGATTGGATGGTCTGCTCACTTTTAATTGCAATAACTACTTCGTGTTGTGATCTAATGTTTCCGTGGATTTTTCGATTTATGGTCCACAGCATCTCAACTGCAACTTGTTCGAAGCCACCGAGCAGAGATAAGCAGAGTTGGAACGAGTCGCTTCGGCAGTGACTCGGGTCGAATCACTTAGGTGCGTTGACTCGAGTGGAGTGGAACAAAAAAAATCGTTTCGGAAAAAAAATCGACTCAAGTTACTAAAAAAGGTGACTCCTGTCGAGTCTCGAGTCATTAATCAAAAATTAAGTATAAAAAAGCGAAAATACTATTGAAACTGAATAAAAATTGGCTTCTTTATTTTTGCATGTTTTGTCGCTGTGGCAATCTATAGGTTTTTGTAATGTTTGCGCTGCTGGTGTTTGCACTTACTAAATGCACCAGTTAGTGTACCGAAGTGAAAAAAATTCTACTTTCAATGATTATAAGAGATATTGCTCGAGATCGGTTTTTGTTGAAGAAATAAGAACTACTTGAGGTGATAAAATAGCCCCAACCTTGTTGCACTATTCCTCTTATCCGCGAAACTAGATTTAATCCGTTTGACTCCGTAGTGCCATTGACAACCCTGCGTTTCGAACTTTTAAAAGATCAGAAAAAGATTTGCAAATTTTCTCGCAAAATAAGCAACTCGACGTTCGATTATCTGCAAGAAATTTCGCAAAGTCATTCTTTTCTGATGTCACGAAATTTCGAAATGCAGGGTTGCCAATAGTACGGAGTCAAGCGCAGGGCCTACGAGGGGGGGGCAGGGGGGGACAATGACCCCGGGGTCCATGGTGTAAAGGGGGCCCATGAATCCAAATGACATTGAGAAGTGGAAGGCCCATCAAAGTCGCATGTAAAGAGCTTGATTTCGGACGAAAAATTCGTTGAAATTTCGAAGAAGACCTTTTGTTTTTTTTCTGTTTTTTTTTCGAAGATCACTTGATTGCGGACGGAAAAACCGTTGAAATTTCGGAGAAGAACTTTTTTTTTTTCTTTTGGAGATCGCTTGATTTCGGACGGAAAAACCGTTGAAATTTCGGAGAAGACCTTTTTTTTGAAAGCCATTGAAATTTCGGAGAAGACCAAACAACAGCATTTTTTCCGTCTATTTTGGACTTTACAAAACCACAATTCCGTCACATTTGAGCTGTCCCCGGGCCCACGTTCGGCTCTCTGCGCCCCTGGTCAAACGGATTAAACTTATTTTCGAGGATAAAGGGAATAGTGGAACAAGGTTTTGGGGACCTCTATACTACCTTAAGTAGTTATCACTTCTTCAATAAAACCGATGTCGAGCACTATCTCTTTAAGCACAATAACTTAAAAAACTTTGGCGGAAAACGTTCGCTTTATTAGCGCAGTTGAGCCAGTAACTTTGTTTTGTGTAAGGGAGATGAGAAAGGCAAAGAAGCGATAACTTTTTTCGATTTTATTAATTATGATCTGTCAAAGACAAAAAATAAATCTCTGCCACTAATGTAATTAGGCAAGAGGAAGGGCATTATCCCATGCCCTCCTCCTTAGACCCAAAGCAGCACAGAACAAAAAAACACATTTAAAGTAAAGTAATTTAACTGAAAACTGGAGTAAGTTACAAACTTGAAAAAAGTTTTGGAACATGGCAATTTAGCAGCGTGTGGGTTGGCCACAACAGAGTAGACTGTGGCAGTAAACCAGATTTCAGATTTGTTATAGTCCAGCATATCAAAATTTTTGCGGCCTTGAAAATTGTATGACGCTGGGTAAAAATTTTTTTAACAACAGACTAAGTAAGCTTATTTCTTACTCCGCAATAGCAATTATTGTTGAGAAAAGTTTCTCTTCGTTTAAGCTGTGACATAGAACCCCAAAATTGATCTGCAACCCGTACGGGACGTTTTGAAGGAGCATAGCGTTGTGCCATGGTGACAGATCATGCGATCAGGGTCTTCGTAAAAGCTACCGACTCCTTTACTCTTTCGATCACACAGCCTTATCCACTGCGTTATAAAAGAAGACCTAAGAAATTTCGGCTCAAGTAATTCTCCGTGGTGGAGTGGAGGACATAACTTTCGAGGCCAAGTCCAAGGACACAAAAAAATACGAGGACAAGAACGGACTTCTCGAGGACAGACCCTCTCGAGGCCAAGGATAAGGACCAAAGACGCAAGACGCAAGTGTTCCCCCAAAAAAAAGGTTTCCAAAAAAATTTTCCAGATGGCCTCAAAAAAAAGTCTTGGCAAATTTTCCGCAAGGTTTCTGCCGTTTTCCTAAGTAAAGTAAAAAGAAGGTTTTGGCCATGGGCCATTTTTATGAATCAAAAAAGTGCTGTCCTCGAACCGAGGAGAGGACATTTTCGAGGACTTGTAGGCTTCACGGCCAAGCACTTGACCTTAGAGGCCAAGGCCAAGGACTTCAAAATGTGTCCTCGAGGACTCCATGTCTGGTAATTTTCATGCATAATCAAAAAACTTACCTAGCCCGCCATACCGAGTCGAAACTTTAGAACGAGTCTATTGAGATAACTTTGATAAGTATTTTATTTTATGACCTATGACTTACCTTTTATTTTAGACTATGACTTACCCTGGTTCGCAGATGCACTTTGGTAAAAGATCTTCGATTTCGCATCTTCCATTTCCACACGGAGTTGGATTGCAAGGATCATAATGAGGAGTAACTGCCGATAAAAAGTTTAAATATCATTAAACAAATCATTCAGATGTGGCAGATATTATTTTGCTATGTTTTTAAGAAAACAAATTAAAGAACCATATTTGAACTATTATGAAACGCTGCTCTGTCAACAAACCATAACCTTCCGAGGTCTTAGAGGGTTCTTAGTTTGAGATCAAACTTGAGCACAAGTGCAAATTGAGTGGCACTTTATTCTCTTGAGAAAAAATTCAAAAATCACTTCAAACTATTAAAGACAAATTATTCAAATTTTAAAAACTTAAGTTTACTCTACTAATTCTACTATTGGGTCTACATACTTCTGTACGATGCTACAAATCCCCGATAGGTTGTTGTGTCATCACTAACAAGTTGGACAAAGAGATCACCCATTCCTCGGAGTTCCTCCATCGGCGCATAAAATCTGAAAGCAGTATAGTACACTTTTTAGTAGTATATCATGCAACAGCATTTCTTTCTGATGTTGATTTATAAATATCATTTAGTGCTTTTTGGTAGTTTTCAAGGTTTGTTTTGTTTATTTCATTTTTTAAGGCTGCATTTCGTTTGTGTAGCAAACGACGTAACTTATGTCGTTTGGCCATGATTTCCTAAATTCAATCTGACTTCGAATAATTTTATTCATGAGGGTGGGTCTAGACTCGAAGACTAGTTTGTTCACCTTGTCTCCACCCTATATTGCCAGTAATTTACCACTATCATATTCTGCTAGTCCATTAATTGTGATTTTAAACTATGCAGGATTTGAAATAAACGCTACTACTGCTATCTCAAATTGTGAAAAACTGTGAAAAGATGCAATAACGGCAGTATTCTCCAAAAATGAAGTGGAATGAAATTAGCAGTCCTCTCACGCATAAAAATTTATTTCACTTTCTAAAATTTAAATTGTAGCCTAACACTGTACAGTCAATGTTTTTGTACAAATTCAATAAAAGTTTACAAAAAAAAAAATTCTCAGATATTTTGCCTGCTGCATAATAGCGATCACCCACTGGCGATATTTTGCTTTCAACAACGTAAGGTTTTTTTAATCGTTCTATGTTATACCTAATCAAATCCTTGTAGAGGCACTCATATATTGTTGTAATCTTCTGAAACATTGGTCAAACATTATTGTGGTTTTTGCGCGTTTTCCGTACGTTAAAAAAATTTTTTTCAGCTTAATGAGACCAAACACTTGTCTAACGAATTGTCATAATTTTTTCAACAGTTTAGGTTCTCAAATACAAAATCAAAACCAGTGAAATTCGACGTTTGTATTGTTAAGTCGTAAACCGAAACTCCTTCAACTGTGTGAACGAAATGATGCGTGAACAAAACGCGCTTATACTGTATGTGAGTAAAACTTTTTTTCCTTAATTTGGTACTATCCAGTAGTGATGGTAGCCGCGCAGCGTACTCGGCCGCGTACGCGGTTAGACCTACCGCGCCGCGCCGCGCAGCGTGGAAAATTACAACAATTTTGCAGTGCAGTGCCGCGCAGCGTGAACGAAGATGGTACCACTTCTTTGCTTTAGGATTAGGTTAGAAATCACCCACTTTTTTGTCGGTTACCGCTACCTCTGTTGTTTAATTCACTCTCCAATATAACCAGCCTAGATCTTTTAGGTACTCTGGTTTACCAGTAGGCTTGGTTGATCGTTCAAATCGTTGGCCTACCGTGCATAGGCTATCTAAAGGTACTGGTATGCTAGGCTGGATGGATACCACTTGTATTGAGTGGTATTCGGTAATTCTATACCAGTGGTAATAGTTACCCTAGGCTATTGCATAGCCTACTGCATAGGCCTAACACCTGACACAACAGATAAGGTGATATCAGTCAAACAGTTAGCAGGTACCCTACTCTGTACTTGTAAGTTGAGTCACACCAAATACTGTAGGCCTAGTCTGATACCAGAAGGTGATATCAGTAATGATAGGCCTGTTGTCTGTTGCTGAGTGTGGTAGGCCAACTCTAGCTTTTTGTATGTAGTAAAGTTGACGGTCAAGGCCATAAGTGGGGAAGTTAATGCAAAACATTAGCTCCATTGGTGTTAACCACTAGTCGGTTAACAAACTTCATGTTGGTAGCCTACCGTACCTCCGTTAACGTTAATATTTTCAGCTTTAGTTAACGGAAGTTAATAAAGTCCATCAGTCACTTCTAGAACACGTATTGATGCTGTTGAGCTGATTTGTAAAGAAATATTGCTGTGGTGGTCTTGCTATGTTTTGGAAGTTATCGTACCGGTACATTTGTCAGTCAAATCTAATTTTAAGATAAAAATAAGTTCAAATGCACTAACAAAGCTCTGATCAGAAAATTTTGGGAAGTTGTGAACAGTGATAATTAATAGACCTATGACAGTATGAGGCTGCAGCGTAATATTTCCAGCGAAAAAAAGCTTCTTATCTTTTTTCTGTAAAACTTGTCCTAATACGCATCAATAAGTGTTAGTGTTACCAGTCTGCCAGTGCAAACTGGTTTGTGCCGGTATGATGAATGAATGGTGCAAAATATTAACGCTAAAACCATTAACGGAAGTTAACAGAACTTAACTGAAGTTAATTTAGTCTGTTACCGGTAACATGAAAAAGCTTTTCAACAGATTAACAAGTTGACAAAAAAGTTACCGACTAACGGACTTGTGCCCACCTATGGTCAAGGATTTTGTTGAGTTAGATGCATATCACTGAGCAGTAGGCTAGCAGGCTAGTGGAATGGCTATTACAGTAGGCCTATTAGTATTTCTAAGAACTGAATGATCCATTACAATAAAAATTAAAGTTAATCATTATAGCATGAGAGCAAGAAAAAATTTTGCTGACTGCTTGAGTCTACAGTACCAGAGTACTGTTATCTGAACAGTGAATTAAGAATTTCAGATTCATAATTTGAAATCTCTCTGATGTGATTGTAGTTAGTATCACTATAACCCAACCCTAATATAGCCAACCTATTCCTGTACAGTGTAAAGTAGCCTCAGAGTTCTGTTTTAAAAGGACCTGTATTTTGATGTCAATGTATCATTTTCTCTTAACCATATTTGTGTGGTACCACATGCTTGCACTGCTACGCTTCTTGCTTGTCTGTTTTTGTTGAATGCCATTTGCTTGCTGAAAGTTTTGTTCTGCTTTGGTATTATTTGCTTGCTTCAATTTGTGTTTCTTGGTGTTAACTGACTTTGAACATTAGGTACACTGCAAAGAGTTGATGCTGTTTGTTTTCAAGTACTATAATATCTCAAAACATTAAGATAGAAACAAACTAAATTTAGTAATGGTATTACCACGTATTACATTCTCAATTGGTGATTTTTATGTTGTATCTGTTGATGGTGTTAACTGACTTCGAACATTATGTACACTGTAAAGAGTTGATGCTGTTTGTTTTCAAGTAATATCTAGAGATAGTGAGATAGAAACAAAGTAATGTTATAATATTCTTTATGGTTGATTTTTATGTGTTCCATCTCGGCTTTTATCTGTACACGCTCTTAGTCACACACTTCTTTTGTGACATTGTATATATATTTCTCTCCATTCCTAATCAATATAAGATAGCTTAGTTAGTAATAGTTGCTTCCAACATTGTTTCAAATTCAACATGTCAATACTCATTGACTAAAGGTGCAAAAGCACTAAGTGCTTAAACCACCTTTTTCATTTATTATTATTAGTATTTCAATGTCATACATGATACTAGTTACTAAAACTAAGATGTACCAGTTATGATTAAAACTGCTTTTGCATAACAATTCTTCACTTTAAGCTTAAGAAACTTTGAGCTAAAGTTGTTTATTATGCAAGACACGTTATGGAATTTTAGAGCTAAATTGATGTGAAACTTAAAATGTATTTATAGCCTCCTTGTGTTGTATAAAATTATAATTAAAGGACAGATTTGTATTCACTGTAGCTTGTCAAGCTTGATCATGACTTACTTCTGGCAAGCCTAGTAATAATGTGAGTGTGCTTGTCATGCTATATTGCTGTTGTTTGCATGAATGCATTAATGCAGCCAGCAAACTTTGGCAGTTATAGTGGAAGTGGTGATATTTTCCTAACATAATTTGCATGGTTAGATTCATGATTGGGATACTTTTGTATTGACCAAGCTTGATGTTTGGATCAATGGGCTTGTTTATTTAAGCAACAATTTAGACCAAGTCATTATTTAAAGCTATTGTTTGACTAGCATCAGGTGAACCATGGGTGCCAACCTGTTTGGTTTATAATTTTGCATGCAGTAAGCTACAGTATTGGTGTTAAGCAATATCTTTAACCATTATATTTTGACGCGGTAGTATTTGCGGTGCGGTGTAACAAGTTTAAAATTTTTTGCGGTGCAGTGCGGTGTGCGGACAGAATTAAGCAGTGCGGTGCAGTTTGCGGACAAAAATTTTGTACACCGCACCATCACTACTATCCAGCTTGCGAAAAGATGCTGTATTTGGTTGGTTTTGAAATTTTCAAAACCATTTTCACGAAAGAAAAAAAGCAATCTACGACAATGTTTTACCACAGTGGTTTTACTATACTTTCGCAGAGGTACAATTTTGTTAGTGAGACAGTGACATTTGGAAATTTTACAAACAACAAAAAGCAAAATTGCAGATTATCGCAGATTACTTGTCGAACCTTGTTGCAAGCAAACTATTGCCAGGGTACACCACTATTATGGATTGTTGAACTAAAGATTGTAAAAACAGCAGCCTTTAGGGTTGTTTTCAATCGCAACTGGTTAATGTTAACAGATTAATTTACTCACATTAGACTGATGGCATTTTAATATCTATTAGTACTGTACAATTACAGTTCTTTTAAATTTAAAGATCATCAACTCACCCGCAAAAAATCTGAGACCCTATCGATGTAATTGTAATGTTCAAATAGTCAAAGTCGCAAGTGATATTCGATCCACCTTCCCCAGCTTCAATACCAATGTCCCATATTTGAAACTACAGTAAAACAAGACGCTTGATATAATGCGAAAAGCCAAAACTTAAGCGCGAACAACTTTTTCTTCTTTCTTCATTGCCCGCTTTTCCGCTTGGGCTGCGGGGGCAGCAGCTCGAGATTAAGCCCGCTACACTTTACGGTCTTCGATCACATTCATCATTTCGCTTGGGTGAAGTCCCAAGCAATTCCATCAAAGATCATCAATGTAATTGGTCCATCTAGTTCTAGGTCGTCCAACTGGTCTTTTACCATTTGCTTTGGCAAGTAAAATTTGTTTGAGGAGTCTTTCCTGAGGTATTCTGCTTACATGGCCCAACCATCTAAGCTGAGATCTTTCAATTCGGAGAAGTAACGGCTCGATGTTAAGAGATTTTCGAATCTCAGAGCTACGCATCTTGTTAAACAGTGTAACTCCTTCGATTCTTCGTAAAAACCTCATTTCGGACGAGCAAAAGCAAAGGAAACTGCTGATGATGAGACAAGTAAACGTTCAGTTAAATTTTCGCTCAAGTTTTGGTTCTTTGCTGTATATTGATATTACTTAAACGTTCCAGTCAATACGCTCCCAAACACTTAATGTTTCCTGTTTATTTTTATACTATAAACTGTTGCAGTAACTGTTACAACGACTGAACGAAAATGGTGTAAAAGGAGAAAACCAAACGAAAATGGTGTAAACGAAAATTGTGTAATACTATTACACCATTTTCGTTTGCCCATGGCAATATAGTTGACATTCGTAATTGAAAACTTTCGCACCATATTTTCCGTAAATAGCATTGCTTGGTCTGGGTTCGAACTGCAGACCTAATGCAGATGAAAAAAACAACAACAAATTATTGCTGTAATTTTCTTATTACCTGAGCCAAGAAACACTGAAAAGAATATAACTCGATTTTGGGCACAACTGCAACTTACTACTGTCGTTTATTGCTGAACGCAGATACGGAAGTACGAAGCGTATACTGGAAACAGTCGGCCGAACTCATTTCATTAAAATTCCTAATTTTTGAGCCTAATTGCAACTTTTATCGTTTAATGATGCGTTTTAAAGACATCATCGCGATGATTTAGACAATATTTGGTGACTGGTAGCATAATCATAAAACCATAGCTTATGCGCCAAAACTAATTTGAACTTTTACATAAAAAATTCACCGTATTAATTACTTTTTTTTTTTCTTTTACGTATTGCTTTTAATTTTGGTGCTCAATTTCTTCTTTTTTTTCCTTCATTTTGTTTGGTCTAAAGCGAACTAAAAGTGCATGGACTCCGATTATTATTGATAAGAATGCTATTTTGCTCTTGTTAAATTCAGTGTGACTTTCCCACCTGTATCATAGTTGTTTCATTGCCGTATCTATACCACACTAAATTGGCGTTATTAGGGTAGACACCATCTGGGTTTTGTTCACTGGGATAATTAGGCGAATAGAGGTGATCTTCCAGGCCCTCTATCTCAGTCATAACTGCTGGGGAAAGCTCACGAACATAGTCTTCGTAGTAATAGTAATTTCCATTGTAATAATACCCAGCAGGCTGGTCATCTTGACCTAAAAAGGAAAACCAATATACGGTACATGAAAAACTTGAAATCGACAAGAGACGCCATAGTAACTGAGTGCACTGTATTTTCAACCACAAAAAATGATAGAAATGATTGTGAAAGCTGAGCACTTTCACATTTTTTTTCATGGTAATTTTTCCCGAACATAATTTAAAACTTAAATTATTGCACTGCAAAAAATATCTCTTTCTTATTTTTTGTAAATGCTAAACTAAAATTCTGCATTAACTTTTATAAGTATTTTACGTCAAAGTGTCTTTTATGCAAATAAAACGGAAAGTCAAGTTAGCTGCATTTCATTTCATATTCAAAAATTGAAACGAGAAATTAAGATTCTGCAATGGCATTATCATTGGTTTGTAAAAAATCAATTGATCAAAAGATAATTTGTCGTTACATCAAATACACTAGACTGACTATCCGTACACAGCATTCAGAATATCGGTAATGTCTATACTAACTGTCTGTACTAATGTACAGGTATATACGGTACTAATTTTGCAAGCAAATGTTTCGGGTATTTGTAATTACATTTCATTTACCAAGTTGCCTTCGCCAGGAGAGAGCGAAGGGACCTTTTGGTCTTCGAGTCAAGCTCCCACCTGTCTAATACACACGTTGAGAGACTTCACACTGTTTCTTTTGATGCTGAACGTCAAGCAGGAGAGCTGTGAATACCAAGTTTTATAGTCTTTGGTTTAAACCTACCGGGAATCGAACCAGAGTCAACCGTTTTAGTAGCAGACGCTCTCTCCGCTCGACCACTGATCGGTTAAACACAACTTAGGAAACGCACTTTCGTGTCGATATAAAAACAAAGCTAATGGAAGAAATTTGCAAGATAAATCCGTATATCCTCGTTAAAGGGATACTTAAGTTGCATCCTCGCTTCAAAAAAAAAAAGTCTTTTGAGTTACGCGTTGATCGAGATTATCGAAATTGTCGTTTGACTTGTGCGTGTAAACACCACACGCGATTCAAATCCAAACAAAACTCTCACCAATAAGTTGCTGAAGAGTTACTAAAAAATATCAGATGCTTTTGTTGAAAATTGGTGCAAAAAGTAATACACTTTTTTTGTAATAAAAACCAATAAATTTTGAGATGAGGCTGGCTGTTCTTAAGTTTTCACAATTTTTTCAGCCTCAATTATTTTTAGTGTGTTTTTTACTTTATTGGAGAATAAGATGACACAAATTTACTTTTGCTTGTTAAAAGTCGTGTTTTGTTGTGGATTATATCTAACATTAGACTAATCATCAATAATAATTCACAAAAGGCATAGAAAATTCTGCTTATTTTTTACAAAAACGCTGTGCTAGTCCATATTATTAATTATTTTTTCATGCTGAGCCTGGCATTGTTCTTAATTTGTTCTTAAATATTGAACAAAAAAAAAATATCGAACAAAAATGATCCTCATGTTTTCATAAAATTGATCTTATAAAAAAAAGGTGTATCAGCAGTACGAGTATAATACAAAAAAAAAAACGCCTGACAGCGTTTCGACGTGCTTAAAATCCGTAGATGGCTAAACCAAACAGAAAAAGTTTAGACAATCTTTTACCTCTTACCTTCGACAGTCATAAAAATTGCAACAAAAAAAAGAACGGAACAAAGCTTCATTTTGAGAACGTGTAATTCTTTCTTGGATATTAAAAACACCGTGTTTTCAAAATCTATTACTTTACACAACAAACATTTGAAATAATTTCTTTATTTCTAATAGAGAGAATCCAAATGCACCAAAAAATTCCGGTTATTTTCATATATTAGTGAAAACATTCCACGCTATCAATATACGGGAAAGTTTTGTGTTTCATTTATTTCTCCAGTGACGGATCTGGGATTTTTGGGGGGCTTGAGGATATTTTTTTGGTTGAAAAATAAAAGACAAAAAAAGTTTTTCGCACGGCTCTTCGTTATTGAACACATAGAAGGTATTCGGAACTCGGAGTCCTAAAATCTGGCAAACTTTAGTCCAAAAAAGTTTGTAAGTTGGGACTGGAAAAAGTACATCATTTTCCTCCCGCCCAATTCACTCATTTTTATTTTCGTACTTTAAACCAAGCAGAAAAACTACAATTTTTTCGGTAGGCTTATGGCTATAGGGTGATATTTTCAAAGAATTTAAACTAGACGCCACAGATTATATTTCACACTGCTGATCTTCGCTCTCACAGACAATGCTGAGTTCTTGCCCTAGAATCTTTTCACCTGAGTTTGAACATTTATAATCCTATTGTAACACCAAAAGCGACGCTTCTGCAAGAACAACTGAGTCGTTTTCCGAAAGAAACCTGTTATTTTCCAAAAATTCAAGTGTTCTTGATCGCAGTTAAAGATGGATTTGGGCTTGATTAAGTAGTTTTATGAGCGTAAACAAGTGATTTTTTTTGTTTTTGAACGGGTGGAAGTTGCACTTGATCGCAGGTAGCACTTGACTAAGTGGCACAAGTTCAGTTGATTGGAGGGCTTTTGTGGTGTTATTATGTCTTTCAATGATCACTTAAGATTGTAACAATCTTCTTTTTTTGTAAAAAACAACCGATTTGCGTCTTAGAAAACCGCAACCTTTTAAAACTTGATCTTACAAGAAAATGGCTTCCGTTCACATTGGGATAATTTTAAATGAATCTAAAAGCAACGCAAAGAATCTGTTCAAGATTAAAACGCCCAAAATGAGACTCCCTAGCTTTAATACAATATTTTTAGCATTTGCAGCCTAAAACTTTCGAAGTGATGTTGCATTGATGGTAGCAACATTATAGCTCGCAAAACGATTTGTATAATAAGGCCTAGCAAAACTATGTCTTATTCAACTAGGTAAGAGCTTGCAAACAAGCTATAAGCAAGCCCAGTGAACAAGTAAGCAATAAACAGCCTGTTGTAACAATATAATTTTTATAAAAAACTTTTTGTTTCCGTGTCAAGAGAACAATTCAAAAATATTTTCTTTAGGGGCCCCAAGGATGTTGGAAACTCATATATCAACCACATGTAGTGATAACTGATCCGAATAAAAATCATCTTTCCAGCTTAAGCTCTTTGAAAATAAATTGCTGAGGGATTGGTTGCATTTGGCCACCAAACATTTGTTTTTTAAGCATTTAATAACATTAAAAACATTTGCTTTCTAATTAAAACTGTTTAAAAAGCAATAATTGGGGGTATCCTTACACCTCGCAGAAAAACATTTCCCCGAAAATCATTCGCCAGAAAAACATTTCCCTGAACTTTCTTTTTCCAAAATTAACATTTGTCAGAAATCACACTTGCCTGAAATTACATCTGCCAGAATGAACATTTGCCTGAAATTACATCTGCCTGAATGAACACTTGTTTGAAATTAGATCTGCCAGAATGAACACTTGCCTGAATGTACGTTTGCCAGAATGTACATTTGGCCGAAATTACATTTCCCCGAAAACTTATTTTCCAGAATTTACACTTGCCAGAATGTACATTTGGCCGAAATTACATTTCCCCGAAAACTTATTTTCCAGAATTTACGCTTGCCAGAATGTACATTTGGCCGAAATTACATTTCCCCGAAAACTTATTTTCCAGAATTTACACTTGCCAGAATGTACATTTGGCCGAAATTACATTTCCCCGAAAACTTATTTTCCAGAATTTACACTTGCCAGAATGTACATTTGGCCGAAACTACATTTCCCCGAAAACTTATTTTCCAGAATTTACACTTGCCTGAATGTACATTTGGCCGAAACTACATTTCCCCGAAAACTTATTTTCCAGAATTTACACTTGCCTGAATGTACATTTGGCCGAAATTACATTTCCCCGAAAACTTATTTTCCAGAATTTACACTTGCCAGAATGTACATTTGGCCGAAATTACATTTCCCCGAAAACTTATTTTCCAGAATTTACACTTGCCAGAATGTACATTTGGCCGAAATTACATTTCCCCGAAAACTTATTTTCCAGAATTTACACTTGCCAGAATGTACATTTGGCCGAAATTACATTTCCCCGAAAACTTATTTTCCAGAATTTTTACTAAACAAAATTTACGTTTGGTCGAAAACACATTTCCCCGAAAACTTAGTTTTCAGAAATTACACTTCCACAAAAATTCATTTTCTAGAAACTATTTTTCATTCGAAAAATTATTCTATGTTTAGGTTATTTATTAACTAGTAAACAGAACAAACTTTTAGGTGAAATTAAGAAACGTTGCGATAACAGTTAGCTTGCGGAATGAGAAATATAACCTAGCTTATTAGTCAATTTGCTACCATAAGTTGTACTTCAAGCGTAACGAAACTTAGCAATTAAAAATCGATGCAAGCATGTTCACAGAGGCAAAGCAAGCTTACTTTTACCCAGGTTACACTTTTTTTAGAAGAACCAATAAATTTTGCCAATTTGCTGCTTCATTTGTTCTTAATATTAATCCTTGAATTCTGAGAACGTTTATGTCAATTTAAACGACCATGTTTTTAAAGTTATTTTGGAGTCCAATTCCGAATGCTCTGTCAGCTTGAGCAAAGACTTTTTTGCAGCATCGTAAAACTGCAAAAGCGAAAAAGTACGGAGTACTTTTTTTTTGACTTGAGAACATCCAAATAGCCTATTTATGAGTTGCTTGCGCTGTTTGAAGTAGCACTCTGTAATTTTAGAATCGTTGCAATATTTTGCTTGTAAATACTGGAAAATTACTAAAATTTCATCGTTTGGCATTAGCACAGAATTTGGTTGCTTTCAAGATTTGAAATTTATTCTTTTTTGTTTCCAATCAATTTGTTACTGATGGAGGCTGGCATTTTTTTTAGATTCTGAGCAACAATGAGCCTCGGGTTTTTATGAAATATTATTGCTATAAAAAAAAATAGTGTAATCCGTCTTGCGTTCGCGACAAAATTAAATCTGCAGCTGTAGTACGAAGTACGTAGCCAAAATCTACGTCAAACAACACTTGTTGCATTCCTCGGCAAAAGATTTCGCGCTTTAGCTTACCAACACTCAAGAAAGCAGCAATGGCGTATATCCGCAACCAGCTTCAAAGAGCTTTTGGTTGAAACCTACCGAGAAAGCCACTTCTACGGAAAGCTCATTATGATGTCAATTCCCGCCATTCACATTTCATACAATTTAGAACATTTCATTCGTAGTTCATGCGAAGGTAGCAAAAAGATAAGTGATTCCTTCAGGTGACGTCACAATTAAAACCTCCGAGTCTTCCTGTAGCAAATACTGACCGCATAATGCAATGTAAGGAACAGTAATGCCACTCCTAGTGAATTTTCACTAAATCTAGTGAATTTTGGTCCGGTCTAGTGACCTAGTGAATTTTACGATCTAGTGAATGTTTTTGTAGAATGTGAAAATACCTGAAAGACCTTTTTTTTATTTTTTAGAGATGACCAAGAAAATTACGTGAAAACCGTGCGTCGCTGGCGTGAAGACCTTTTTTTGGGAGATCACCTAAAAATTCACGCAAAAACTACGACCGGTGGTGCCACTCCGAGTGAATTTTATATAGATCTAGTGAATTTTGGTCCGTTTTAGTGTCCTAGTGAAACGATCTAGAGAAATTTTTGTAACTTACCAAGTGAAGACCTTTTATTTTTTCTTTTTTTGAGATCACCTAAAAAGCAGTCTCATTGTCTTGTTTTTAACTCAATTTTAAATTAAAAGCACAAAGCGTTCTGAAAATTTTTGTGTTTCACAAAATTCTAGTAAATTTTGAAGAGTAGCTTATGGCAACATTGGTAAGGAACAACGTAGAATGAATGATCTTGTCGAGATTGTTGTTGAGGAGGTAGCTGTACTGCAACTGCATAGGATGAAAATTCGAATTTCCTGCTGTTGAGAATTCTCTGCTGTGTACTTTTGACCAGAGATTTTTGAGCTAATATTCGTTTGCTACCAGGCTCCTGTCAATCTTTCGAATTGAACCATTTCACCAATTTACACATTGGTGTCAGAGAAACATTAATTTTTGTTTTAAATAAATTTTCCCTCAAGGCGCGTAATGCCTACCTCAAATCAAAATGACAGTTCCGTACGGTGTTTTTTTTTCATTCTTCAAATTTATTGATACGAATAGGCCTATTTTATTATATTATTGTATAATTATTGGGAGAAAACGCTCACCTAACGAGCTCCATTAAAGCAAGACTGTGGGCCAGTGCTTCCGAATTTTTCATCACCGTGACCTATGTTCAATTCGAAAATTTTCCATTGCCCACATCTAAATCGCTAGCTTAATCGCAATTTATCAATTTTCAGGTGATCCCCACAAAAAAAGATATGGTATTCACGCCAAAAACCGTAAATTTTGTGCTAGCTCACTCTCTAACGGGCCCCCACAGCCCTAATGATTAAGACAGTTTTTTAACCGAATTTACAATTACCCAAATAGCTCTAGCCCACCACAAAATGCTCCTATGGCCAACAGGTTGAAAACCACTGCTGTAGGCCATACGTAAGCGTAATGGTCGTCAGATTTCATTTTCGTCTTTTCATACGTCTAAATCTGCGCTAAGGTCAGTAGCGTAGGCGGGGAAGTGATGCAGTGCCGTCGCTACAGGGGGCCATGTCCCCCGAATTCAGTTTACTCAAAATGCTGTTTTAACGTCAAAATATAGAAAATTTAACGTCAAAATATACATGTAAGCGTTTAAAAGTATTTAGACTTGACCTGAAGTAAGGGGGAGAGGGCTAAAGAGGTTAAGCAATTTAAGCCTTTGAAATGACTTCTGAATTTTAGCAATTTAATCATTGATGCCGCTTCAAAAAGTGCGAAAGGTGATTAAAATGTCGTTAAAATCGCTATTTTTGTGCTGTAAAATCTCAAACATTGCCCAGTGGTTGGGTGGCTCCGTCCCCAGGCCCCGGTCTGTGACACGCTCGAGTTGCATCAGTTTGTTTAGCAAAAGGCCTAAATTAGACAATTTTTGTTCAAAAATAATTTTTGCTTCACCTCTCTAGCAAAATCCTGGTTGCGCGTTGGGCAGCATTCACTGCTGCAGATAGAGTTTTCAAGCGATTACGGCAGGGCCACAACTCAGGGGGGCCAGGAGGGGCGGCGCCCCCCAAACAAAAATTTCGCCCGCCCAAACCCCAAAGCAACAATAGGAGAAAATATTGGTAGGCCTAAGTAGCCTATTGTAAGGCTGTTGATTAATGATTTGAACTGATGCGAAATATTGCGTTTCGCAAAACTTTTATAATCAGTACATTGATTGTGGTGCCACTGGCACCCGGTATGCATAAGCCTAACACATAATCGCAATCCTTGCTTGATTTAACTGACAAGCTACAAATTGTTTAGTAAGTAAAATCTTTGAAGAATATTGCAAAATTTTATTGTGACGCAATAGCAACTATTTTACAATCAAAAAATTGACGTTAGGTGCGGTTGCGGTAGCACCATGGTAGCACGCAAGCATTAGCATTTAGGCGTCATTGGCACATTTGGCAGCTTTAAATGATTTAGTATTTCTTAGGGAAATGAATCACTATCCTCACGATGTTATAAGAGCAGCTGAAACCAAATCAATGCCTCGTCATTTATGGTATTTTTCGGAACGATTTGTTGCTTCAGCTTTCTTTGATGACCGAGTTTCAAATAAAACTATAGAGTCAATGGCTAAAAATTTGCGAAGAAATCCTACAACCACAAACTTGGCAAGGTTGAATGGGAAAGGTTTTGATTGCACACTGGGATTAGAAAATTACGTTACGAGACGGTCAATGTACTTTTTTGATCTGATTGAAGCAAACGGACAAAAAAAAGCAAAATCATTCCTGTCTCAACCTCCATCAACCTGCCTGACAGACAAAAATTATACAGAAATGAAATTAACTGAGCATGAGCTGAAAGTAGTAAACGATACAGCACAAAGAGGTGTTGCTCTCATTCAGGCATACAGTGGCAGCCTTACTCGAGACGAAGAACAACTACAATACTTGCTCCAAGTAGTTGCAGCTTATCGTCAAGCTGTTCCCCAACCTACCAAAAGATATTTTACATGACTGAGTTCATTCAATCCATCACTTGTGTTTAGAAACTTGTTTTTAGTTTTGCTTATAATTGCAATTGCATTTGTATATTTTATACCCATTTCGTAATTTCTCAAATGCATTTATTTTTTTCTGATGTGCAGCATTGAGTCACAACATCTATTGTAATTGTAATAATAAGTCAATTAAGATGTTTTTTGACGTTTGCAGGCCAGAGTTTTAGTATTTTAATCGTTTTGCGTGCTTCTGGCCTAAAGGCTACCAGCTCGGAAGCCTAGGGAAGAGCCACCAGAACGGCGACTACTTAAAACAAGCAATGCGAAAAATTGTCTTCGATTCCTGTGGGAAGACAATTTTTCGCATTGCTTGTTTTAAGTAGTCGCCGTTCTGGTGGCTCTTCCCTAGGCTTCCGAGCTGGTAGCCTTTAGGCCAGAAGCACGCAAAACGATTAAAAACAAAAAAAATCTATTGTAATGTTAGACTATCATATTTAGTGGGTTTTTTGAACAAAATGAACGAAAGTTGAATGTGAGTACACCCTTTAAAGATGTAAAAACAGTTTTTTTATTTTTCTTGAAAATTTGATCAGATAGCTTAATAAAATGTATTAAACACTTATGGAAAATCATATCTTCTGCATCTTTTGGTTTTATTTGAAGTTTCTATCTTGAGTAGTTAATGAGATATGGCAATTTTGTGATATAGGGGGGCACGCTTAGAATGCGGGAGGGGGGGTGCGCGACCCTCAAATGTTAATTAAAGTCAAAAAAAATTTACATGGATTATTTTTGCACCAAAACACACCTTTTAAGCCCCTTGGAGAAAAACAAATCGGAAAATAGTTTTTTTTGGACCACCCAAAGCCTCCATACCTATTTCCGAGTTTTAATTTTTTTTTGATGAATATCCATGTTCAGCATTTTTTAGCAAGCGATCAAATTTGATTGCTTATTTTTGCCAGTTTGAAAGTTTTTACTTATTAGTGTATTTTATTTCTGACAACTCAGTTTCCCCTGAATAATTGCTTCAAAAGATGCTTTAACTCATTTTGAGTCCATTCCAGGGCAAAAGACTGCATTCTCAGAAAGCTATAGCCATTACCCCATTGCCGTCGCCAGGGCAAACGAAGCGAAGGGACACTAGCCGAAAGTGGGAGGCACTAAAATAGACTAAACTTTTGCATATTAAAACCGATCTTCACATCTGGTACGGCTACAAATATATATTTAAAAATGCTGTATTCATGTCTAAAAAAAGACGTTTAAGGCCGGCAACGTTTCTTATCTCGTTTTCGTCTGCGGCCCCAAATACAGCACCACAACTAGAACGTTGTCGTTGTTCTACGGAGCAAAATTTCTTTAAGGATAGGCTGAAAATTTCTGCCTTTTTCTACAATACGAGCATGCTGGGCCATAAGTGTAGCCAAGATTTTTGATTAGGGGGGGAGGGGGGGCACAAATCACGTGCAATGACGTTACCAGAAATTTTCGAAAGAAAAACTTTTTGTGGGACGAAGACATTGTAGATTGGAAGATCAGAAGCCGTGGCCAGTGTGTTAGCACATAACCAGTATTTTGATAAAGGGAGAGAGCTTAAACCTCCCAAAAAAGTGTAAATTGGGAGACGTGTTGAGCAAACTGGTGTAACTCAAACGTATTACAGACGTGAGTCTGGGGGGCGAAGCCCCCAACAGCTGGGTGATTATTTGTAATTTTTTGGAAAACTAGCTTTTTTATTGCCATTGGATCACAGTTTGCACGCGTTTAGAGCCATTCGAAAAAACTAGATTTTTAACGTTTGAAAGCCAATTAAAAAGATTAAATCGTTCAATCCTACTTTAACTTACAAGTTAATTTCAAAAACATTTTAAAATCTTGCATTTTGGTGTTGAAGTTTGTAAGTGATTTGGCCCAGGTAGGGGAAAGCAAGGTACATTGCCTACTGCACTATTTTAGCAGTAAATAATAATCCACTCGAAGATTTTCTTAGAGATTTTTGTTTTGTCATAAAAATAACCAGTTGCAGGAGTACATATACGATCAAGAGGTACTAGCCCCCTGAATTCAAATTTAATAGTTTGTTCAATGAATATTTTTCCTCGCTAAATCTTTTTTTTTTTTTAAGTTTTTTGTCGCGAAAAAACTGGAGAGGTGAGGTGAATTGTTATTTAAAAATGGTACAATAGATAGTTATGCCTACTAACCATGTTATCGCCCTGGCCAGATTTATATTGCCCTTGGCACTTTAACGATTTTGGCAACATCTTCCTGCCAAATATAGGTGAAGACCAAAAAAGTCTCACCATTTGAGCGCGGAATCCCTTGCTAGTACTGTGCCATATTATGGTCAATCCAGCCCTAGTTATTGCAGTTTACAAAAAGTTAAATGAGGGCCTTAGATAGGAACTTTTAAAACAAAACTCTCCATTTTTCCTGGGTTATATATACATTTAAATTGGTTGGCTAAAACTGAATTGAGGAGACCTGGTCGTCATTTATTCTTATTAATTACTTTTGAAAGCAAAAAATGCTAGAAACTGAAACTGAAGAAACAAGAAGCTTTTTTGTCACATTTTTGTCATTGGTGACATTTCACTTGGAGGCGGGGGGCGGGATCCCTGGCTACGCCTATGTGCTGGGCAGTTTGTTTTAGAAATGAGAAAGCTTTTAGCAACCTCTGAAGCTGAGTTCAATTCATTGGTTGGTGCAGGTATAGGTTCGAAACCATTCGGGACAAAAGCAGCGGTTATTTTTGCCTTTCGGGAATAAATGCAAGTTTGGACGTGAAGGAGCAAGAAGGTTAAGCTAACCAGGGGCACCAGATGCATGTGCAGATAATTAAGTGGAAGGAGTATCGGTAGCTTCAGAAGAAGCAGGATTCGGACCGGGGTGAGGGTCTCTAATACTTCTCATGACGAACCTATCCATTACTGCCAAACAAGACAAAACGAAGTGTGCAACAGTTACTAAACTACTTTTTGGCCAAGGTCAAAGTGACCACGTGCACTCATTGCTAATGCTTGCGTGCTACCATGGTGCTACCGCAACCGCACCTAACGTCAATTTTTTGATTGTAAAATAGTTGCTATTGCGTCACAATAAAATTTTGCAATATTCTTCAAAGATTTTACTTACTAAACAATTTGTAGCTTGTCAGTTAAATCAAGCAAGGATTGCGATTATGTGTTAGGCTTATGCATACCGGGTGCCAGTGGCACCACAATCAATGTACTGATTATAAAAGTTTTGCGAAACGCAATATTTCGCATCAGTTCAAATCATTAATCAACAGCCTTACAATAGGCTACTTAGGCCTACCAATATTTTCTCCTATTGTTGCTTTGGGGTTTGGGCGGGCGAAATTTTTGTTTGGGGGGCGCCGCCCCTCCTGGCCCCCCTGAGTTGTGGCCCTGCCGTAATCGCTTGAAAACTCTATCTGCAGCAGTGAATGCTGCCCAACGCGCAACCAGGATTTTGCTAGAGAGGTGAAGCAAAAATTATTTTTGAACAAAAATTGTCTAATTTAGGCCTTTTGCTAAACAAACTGATGCAACTCGAGCGTGTCACAGACCGGGGCCTGGGGACGGAGCCACCCAACCACTGGGCAATGTTTGAGATTTTACAGCACAAAAATAGCGATTTTAACGACATTTTAATCACCTTTCGCACTTTTTGAAGCGGCATCAATGATTAAATTGCTAAAATTCAGAAGTCATTTCAAAGGCTTAAATTGCTTAACCTCTTTAGCCCTCTCCCCCTTACTTCAGGTCAAGTCTAAATACTTTTAAACGCTTACATGTATATTTTGACGTTAAATTTTCTATATTTTGACGTTAAAACAGCATTTTGAGTAAACTGAATTCGGGGGACATGGCCCCCTGTAGCGACGGCACTGCATCACTTCCCCGCCTACGCTACTGACCTTAGCGCAGATTTAGACGTATGAAAAGACGAAAATGAAATCTGACGACCATTACGCTTACGTATGGCCTACAGCAGTGGTTTTCAACCTGTTGGCCATAGGAGCATTTTGTGGTGGGCTAGAGCTATTTGGGTAATTGTAAATTCGGTTAAAAAACTGTCTTAATCATTAGGGCTGTGGGGGCCCGTTAGAGAGTGAGCTAGCACAAAATTTACGGTTTTTGGCGTGAATACCATATCTTTTTTTGTGGGGATCACCTGAAAATTGATAAATTGCGATTAAGCTAGCGATTTAGATGTGGGCAATGGAAAATTTTCGAATTGAACATAGGTCACGGTGATGAAAAATTCGGAAGCACTGGCCCACAGTCTTGCTTTAATGGAGCTCGTTAGGTGAGCGTTTTCTCCCAATAATTATACAATAATATAATAAAATAGGCCTATTCGTATCAATAAATTTGAAGAATGAAAAAAAAACACCGTACGGAACTGTCATTTTGATTTGAGGTAGGCATTACGCGCCTTGAGGGAAAATTTATTTAAAACAAAAATTAATGTTTCTCTGACACCAATGTGTAAATTGGTGAAATGGTTCAATTCGAAAGATTGACAGGAGCCTGGTAGCAAACGAATATTAGCTCAAAAATCTCTGGTCAAAAGTACACAGCAGAGAATTCTCAACAGCAGGAAATTCGAATTTTCATCCTATGCAGTTGCAGTACAGCTACCTCCCCAACAACAATCTCGACAAGATAATTCATTCTACGTTGTTCCTTACCCAGGGGCGGATTTAGGGGGGGATTGGGGGATGCATCCCCCCCACCAGCCTAAACATAACATACATCCTGCTTATGTGTAATATTAAGCTTACATATTTGAAAAAAAGCCGTCAGTGAATACTCGGTAGGCCGTGCGACTGTGACTTGATTTCTAAAGCCAATAGGGTAGGGGTGTAGGGGGGGGACAGGAAAATGTTATTTAAAAATGCTTATTGAAAAATGTTTATTGAAAAAAGATCGTTTATTGAAAAATGCTTAACACAGGTATCATCAAAAATATGTAAGCTCAGGAATATGGGAGGGGGGCTATTCAGTATTACAGTACTGCAGTTAATTCAGTTAATTACCAATCACTTCTCTCAAACTTTCTTCCATTAGCCCCCCCCCCCCCCCCTAGTTATATCTTTCTCTATAGAATATAGACGAAATAGATTACTCTTTGAGAGTTTTATTGAACTGCGGGGATAGGATTTTCTAATTTACAAGCTAGTAAATAAGAGAACTGAAATTCTAGCAATAGCTACCGATACCTCCAACAAAGCCCATATATGTAACTTGTATAAACATGCTTTTGCAAATGCTAATTTTTATGCCGTGCTTTAAGAGCATAATTTTTATTAAAATAGGCTTAAAATTAAGTTATTTTTGCCAAAAAAATACAAAATTTTCTAGCGCTGGGGGCTTTGCCCCCAGACCCCCAGTCTCCGGCGGTTAAAGGCTACACTCCCACACCGCAAAATGCCACCGCCCACTGGAGGCCCGTACACAGCCACCTCATTGCAGATTTTTTGCCACGCGCCTGATCAAAAATATGCCAAGCAAATTTGCGCGACGTCAAGAAGATTAATCACAAACATCCTAAATTTTGAGATTAGGCCTATAGAAAATCCGTGCGTATAAATTTTGTCATCACCCCACCAAAATTTTCTGGATCCGCCACTGAATGCTGCCACAGGCTACTCTTCAAAATTTACTAGAATTTTGTGAAACACAAAAATTTTCAGAACGCTTTGTGCTTTTAATTTAAAATTGAGTTAAAAACAAGACAATGAGACTGCTTTTTAGGTGATCTCAAAAAAAGAAAAAATAAAAGGTCTTCACTTGGTAAGTTACAAAAATTTCTCTAGATCGTTTCACTAGGACACTAAAACGGACCAAAATTCACTAGATCTATATAAAATTCACTCGGAGTGGCACCACCGGTCGTAGTTTTTGCGTGAATTTTTAGGTGATCTCCCAAAAAAAGGTCTTCACGCTAGCGACGCACGGTTTTCACGTAATTTTCTTGGTCATCTCTAAAAAATAAAAAAAAGGTCTTTCAGGTATTTTCACATTCTACAAAAACATTCACTAGATCGTAAAATTCACTAGGTCACTAGACCGGACCAAAATTCACTAGATTTAGTGAAAATTCACTAGGAGTGGCATTACTGTTCCTTACATTGCATTATGCGGTCAGTATTTGCTACAGGAAGACTCGGAGGTTTTAATTGTGACGTCACCTGAAGGAATCACTTATCTTTTTGCTACCTTCGCATGAACTACGAATGAAATGTTCTAAATTGTATGAAATGTGAATGGCGGGAATTGACATCATAATGAGCTTTCCGTAGAAGTGGCTTTCTCGGTAGGTTTCAACCAAAAGCTCTTTGAAGCTGGTTGCGGATACACGCCATTGCTGCTTTCTTGAGTGTTGGTAAGCTAAAGCGCGAAATCTTTTGCCGAGGAATGCAACAAGTGTTGTTTGACGTAGATTTTGGCTACGTACTTCGTACTACAGCTGCAGATTTAATTTTGTCGCGAACGCAAGACGGATTACACTATTTTTTTTTATAGCAATAATATTTCATAAAAACCCGAGGCTCATTGTTGCTCAGAATCTAAAAAAAATGCCAGCCTCCATCAGTAACAAATTGATTGGAAACAAAAAAGAATAAATTTCAAATCTTGAAAGCAACCAAATTCTGTGCTAATGCCAAACGATGAAATTTTAGTAATTTTCCAGTATTTACAAGCAAAATATTGCAACGATTCTAAAATTACAGAGTGCTACTTCAAACAGCGCAAGCAACTCATAAATAGGCTATTTGGATGTTCTCAAGTCAAAAAAAAAGTACTCCGTACTTTTTCGCTTTTGCAGTTTTACGATGCTGCAAAAAAGTCTTTGCTCAAGCTGACAGAGCATTCGGAATTGGACTCCAAAATAACTTTAAAAACATGGTCGTTTAAATTGACATAAACGTTCTCAGAATTCAAGGATTAATATTAAGAACAAATGAAGCAGCAAATTGGCAAAATTTATTGGTTCTTCTAAAAAAAGTGTAACCTGGGTAAAAGTAAGCTTGCTTTGCCTCTGTGAACATGCTTGCATCGATTTTTAATTGCTAAGTTTCGTTACGCTTGAAGCACAACTTATGGTAGCAAATTGACTAATAAGCTAGGTTATATTTCTCATTCCGCAAGCTAACTGTTATCGCAACGTTTCTTAATTTCACCTAAAAGTTTGTTCTGTTTACTAGTTAATAAATAACCTAAACATAGAATAATTTTTCGAATGAAAAATAGTTTCTAGAAAATGAATTTTTGTGGAAGTGTAATTTCTGAAAACTAAGTTTTCGGGGAAATGTGTTTTCGACCAAACGTAAATTTTGTTTAGTAAAAATTCTGGAAAATAAGTTTTCGGGGAAATGTAATTTCGGCCAAATGTACATTCTGGCAAGTGTAAATTCTGGAAAATAAGTTTTCGGGGAAATGTAATTTTGGCCAAATGTACATTCAGGCAAGTGTAAATTCTGGAAAATAAGTTTTCGGGGAAATGTAATTTCGGCCAAATGTACATTCTGGCAAGTGTTGTAAATTCTGGAAAATAAGTTTTCGGGGAAATGTAATTTCGGCCAAATGTACATTCAGGCAAGTGTAAATTCTGGAAAATAAGTTTTCGGGGAAATGTAATTTCGGCCAAATGTACATTCAGGCAAGTGTAAATTCTGGAAAATAAGTTTTCGGGGAAATGTAATTTCGGCCAAATGTACATTCTGGCAAGTGTAAATTCTGGAAAATAAGTTTTCGGGGAAATGTAATTTCGGCCAAATGTACATTCAGGCAAGTGTAAATTCTGGAAAATAAGTTTTCGGGGAAATGTAATTTCGGCCAAATGTACATTCTGGCAAGTGTAAATTCTGGAAAATAAGTTTTCGGGGAAATGTAATTTCGGCCAAATGTACATTCAGGCAAGTGTAAATTCTGGAAAATAAGTTTTCGGGGAAATGTAATTTCGGCCAAATGTACATTCTGCCAAATGAGCATTCGGGCTGATGTAATTTCTGGCAAGTGCATGTTCAGGAAAGTGTAATTTCTGGAAAGTGCACGTTCAGGAAAATGTAATTTCTGGCAAATGCACATTCAGGAAAATGTAATTTCTGGCAAGTGTATGTTCAGACAAATGTAATTTCTGGAAAATGCACGTTCAGGGAAATGTATGTTCGGGATAATGTAGTTTCGGCCAAGTGTTTTTCGGGGAAATGTAATTTCTGGAAGGTGTTTTTCGGGGAGGTGTATAGGATCCATAATTGGGAGTCCATTTGGAAGAGTTTTCGGAATGTGGCACCTTGTGTCTATTTTTTAGACATTTCGGATACGATGTTCGAAAAAAAATCAGCTGTTCGCTACGAGTTTTATTAATTTTGCATACATGATCCTCGAGAAGTGGCATATTCTTACACCTCGCCGAAAAACACCTCCCAGAAAATCATTTGCCAGAAAAACATTTCCAAAAACTTCTTTTTCCAAAATTAGAGAAGCATTTCTAAGAAATCAAACTTGCCAGAAATAGCATTTCCACGAAAGCTTATGTTTCAGAATTTACACTTATGAGAAATTACATTTGGTCGAAATTGCATTTTCCCGAAAACTTGTTTTCCAGAATTTACGCTTGAACAATTTTGAGGTGGTATAAACTTTGAATTTGACTTTCAGCAAAGTCAACTTATCGTTTAGTAACAGCACGAAGTAGAAATTAGTTATTGTAGCATTCATTTAAGAAGGCGACAGGGAAGTTGCGAAAGTCACAATCATCTTTTTGGCAGGTATTGCCGTTGATCTACAATCACTTATAAAATGTCCGGATCGCAAACATCGCCAACACAGCTTGTTGTCGATGACTAGACGCCTATGATCGCAATAATCTTTTTTTTTATTAAGGCTTGACATTTCACAAGTTTGTGAATTTAGCACAGCTATATCATCACTCTATTCCGTTTTATAATTTACATCTCGATTGTCACGACCGGTATTCGAGATTTGCCACCCCAGTAGCCGACGCAGAAAGAGCAAACGACTTTCCTGGTTTGAACACGGGCTTGGAATCGCTCTGTCTCCAAATCAGGAAACAATGCTTTGTAATACGTAGAGCTAACTTTTGTGGCCTCGTTTATGACGAACCCCGCAAAATCAATATACGCAGCTAAGTGACCATGGCGTTGTTCAATTTCTAAAGCCTTTGAAACCCAATCAAGCCGAACAAAAGTGGAAAGTTTTGCGCCAGTGCAGCAAAAAAATCAACAGAATTCAGCGAAAAGAGCTCATTAGTCTATGATGGCAACCACTGCAGCCACAACGCTTCAACAAAATTGAATTTCCAGGACCATATACATCACGTTGAGATACTGTAATTTAGGCACTATCATTAACCGCTCCTCACAACATCTGTTCATAACATGAGAAAGACCATATTGCTAGCACAACTCCTGCCACACCAGCCCGTATCCAACAAGCGCATCAGCTGTGGACTTTTATCGCAGTCGATAAAAGATTTGGTAAGTGTCGTTACTTATTAATTTCTATTTACGCGTAACTTTTTAAACTTCAATCAACAACAATACAGCCAAAATACTGTCAATACAGCCAAAATACTGTAGAACATATTTGACTGTATTGCTTTTGATTAAATTATTATTCAAGAAGTCCATTTACCATGCTTTTAAATTTTTTAAACTTCATTTGCTTATATTGCAACCAATTGACAACTTTTTATACTGATATAATTGATGATCTTAGATGGCAAACTAGGAACACGTAAATTACGTAGTGATAGATCGTTTTTCTTGTTATTACTATCAATTGAATTTTTGGTCTTTTCTGCCGCTGCCATTTTTAATTGATTAACTAGATGGGAGTTTGCCAGCAAACCCAATGAACGATTGACGCATAGCTAATGTTGTGATACTCAAAAGTACTTTTAGTCTACCGTAAAATCAGCAATTATTCAAAAATATCTGATTATGAAACCTCTAGAAAAGTGGAGTCAAAATATTTGTCAGTTAAATATCTCCTGATATCATAAAACACTGTCACCCTAGCTTGAGCCGTTCAAAAATTGATTTTTGGGGGGTCCATTTGGGGGGTCCCTGGGGGGGTGGCACCCCCAAACTATGTCAAAATATTTGTTTGTTAAATCTCTGCTGATATCAAAACAGACTGGCACCCAAGTTGAGCTATTCAAAAAGTTGATTTTTGGGGGGTCCATTTGGGGGGGTCCCGGGGGGGTGGCACCCCCAAATTATGTCAAAGTATTGGTCTGTTAAATATCTGCTGATATCATAAAACACTGGCACTCTAAGTTAAGCCGTTCAAAAAATTGATTTTTGGGGGGTCCATTCGGGGGCCTCCGGGGGGGGGTGGCACCCCCAAACTATGTCAAAATATTTGTCTGCTAAATATCTACTGATATCAAACAAAAGTAGAACTCTACCTTGAGCCGTTCAAAAAATTGATTTTTGAGGGGTCCATTTGGGGGGGTTTCCGGGGGGGTGGCACCCCCAAACTACGTCAAAATATTTGTCTGTTGAATATCTACTGATATCAAAAACAACTAGCACCCTAGCTTGAGCCGTTCAAAAAATTGATTTTTTCGGGCCCCATTTTGGGGAGGTTCCCGGTGGAGTTGCCCCAAAAAATTTCGGGAGAAAAAATTGCATTTGCAGGTCAACAACTTTACACAAAAATTAGATTTCCATGTTTTGTGGTTTAGGAGAAGAAGAGCGTACAAAAATTAGGAAGAAAAAAAAGGAAAAAGAGGAAAAAAAAAAGGAAAAAAAAAAGAAATGAACCTCATCGCGGCCAAAAGTGGGTTGGTTGGGATGAAAGGGTATTTTGAGACATACAACTCTATGAAATATTTTTTGCCCTACTTAAGCCGTTTTTGACTGAGACCGCTTTTTACGCCAAACTTGCAGGGCGGTTTTCGGATTCTAAAACCGAAGTCACGTGATCTATTGCCTAGAAATTTGGTACAAACATACAACTCATTAATCTCAAACTGCTGTCAAAACTTCATGTAGCTAGGCCCAACCGTTCTCGAGTTATAAGCAAAAGTCTGAAATTTCGCACTCGTTAGTTGGAAAATGGCCGAGTAAAAACAGAAGAACACGCGACGCGAGCGTCGGTCGTTCCAGTTATTTCTAGTGATGGGCAAATCACTGTATGAAAGCAATCACACAACTTGACCAAAATTTATTTCTAAAATGTAATGAAATTACCACAGTTGTTACTTCTCAGAAAAAGTAATTAGTAATTTGTCTTTTCAAATTACAAATGCCTTCGAATGAAGAATTTAGCCAAAAAGATAATTGGATACATCAACTATTCTAATGGCGTTCTACGAAAGAAAATGTACCGTATCTCGTTGGTGATCCAAGCATCATCGGAACGACCGAAGCTCGCGTCGCGTGTTCCTTTGTTTTTACTCGGCGATTTTCCATTTAACGAGTGCAAATGTTTAAACTTTGCTTACAAGTCGAAAACGGTAAGAGCTAGCTTCGTAAAATTTAGGCAGCAATTCGAAATTAATAAGACAATTGTTGGTACCAAATTTCGAGGCAATAGGTACGGTGACTTTGGTTTTAGGGCCCACAAACCTCCCCAAAGATTTGGCATGAAAGACAGTCTCACTCATAAACGGCGTAGCTACGGCAAAAATATTTCAGATGATTATATGCCTTGAGATACCCTTTCATTCTTCTTACCAACCCACTTTTGGTCGCAATGAGGTTTTTTTCTTTCTTTTTTTCTAAATCTTGTACGCTCTTCTTGTTAACCGTAAAACACCGAAATCCAATTTTTGTGTGAAGTTGTTAAGCTGCAAAAGCAGTTTTATCTCCAGAATTTTTTTTTGGGCCACCCCCAGTGACCCCCCGAACGGTGCCCCCGAAAATAAATTTTTTGATTGGCTTAGGCTAAAGCGCAAATCGTTTTTGCTCTCAATTGATATTTAAGAGACAAACATTTTGACATATTTTGAGGGTACCACCCCTGGGGAACTCCCCCAAATGGGCCCCCAAACATCAAGTTTTTGGACGATTTAAGCTAGGAAACTATTTTTTCCCACAGTTGATATAAAGTAGACATATATTTCGACGATGCTTAGGGGTGCCACCTTCCAGTAACCTCCTAGATGGAACCTCCAAAAAATCAATTTTTTTGAACGGCTTAAGCGGGAGCAACAAATGATTTTTGATATTTATAAATGTTTAAGAGACCAATACTAGACTTTGACGTAGTTTGGGAGTGCCACCTGCCTGGAGTTCCCAAATGTGCCGCATGGTTTTTCGCTGCTTCCTTCTGTTGACGTAGACGGCCGCTGCTTCCTGCCTGCGTACTTTTAACCAGGGGTGTATTTAGGGAGGGGCCATTGGGCCATGGCACCCCCCTTTAGGTCGCCTGGATAGTATAATTATTATAGTATTGTTATTTGAGAGCGGTGCAAGCGAATCTGCTACCGTTAGGTAAAGTCCACCTACACATTGTGTAGGCCTCATTTGGGCCCTTTGCAACTGTAGCTGCTATGTTACTGTTGTTTTGTTTGGTTACTGGTCGAACTCAGAAAGCCTTCCAGCTTCCTTTAAGTACGTGGCCAGTTTGTTAATGTTACATTTTGTTACCACATTATGAACAGTGGTTTTAGTGATTCCAAAATATTTAACACAAATATCTTGGTAAAGCTTGCAATTGCCAACATGATCATTTTGTGTTTCATCCTCTAGGCTACACTTTGGACACCGAGAAGACTCAGCACGACCTGTAGTTTTCTCGGGCCGTTGTAGATTGCAGTGACCAGTTAAAACTTGCACTACTACTCAATTTAATTGACGTCTCTTAAGGTTAAGAAGACGTATTGTTAGTCGTGAGGACGTCCAACCTACAGACTCCCTCATCCTCAAGCAGTCTTTCCGTTTATTCCACATAGATTTCCATGTATCTGTGGACCAGTCCTTAACCGTGCTAACACAACCGGCATACGGGACAGTAATAAACGGTTCAGGACCATGTATTTTTGATTTAGATCCTGATTTGGCTAGATAGTCTGCCACTTCGTTACCATGTACCCCTGCATGTCCAGGAATCCAGGCAATACAGACGTGGTTTTGTTTACCTAACTGATTTAGGTTTGTAATGCAGTTGAGCACTGGAATTGATGTTACAGTGCACTTTATGAGTGCTTTAATAGCTGCTTGGCTATCAACCAGCACAACAATACTTTGGTCGTGCATTTTTTCCAAAAGCAGGTCCTTTACCACTTCTGAAATAGCTAAGACTTCTGCCTGGAGCACAGTGCTGTAAATTCCAAGGTGAAAAAATGCTCGTTTGGGGGAGTTGTTTGGGTATTCGGCATAAAAACCCGCACCTACTCTCCCATCTAGTTTCGAACCATCAGTGTAAACCTTGACAGTGTTCGGATTTAGAACGCTTTCAATTCTGATAGCATTCTTTTTATCCATAATTTGACATTCGAAATTTCTTTCGAATACCTTTGTTTTCTTTATTCGGTCAGCTGGCATTTGTAGCAGCGATAAGAATCTTGCCTCATTGCGAACATCAACATGGCTTTTTGTTTTCCCAAAGGAACCAATTGGGTTGACGTGCCAGAGCCCACTAACATTGATTCTGTATGACCCTCGCACTGCCTCAGCCAATAAGAATTCCTCAATGGGAATTATGTTGAGCAATATTTCCAGAGCACCAGTAGGGGTGCCAGGAAAAGCTGATGAAATCATCAGGCAAGCAAGTCTCTGCACCTTTATGAGTTTCCTCACTAGATACTTTTTGTTGAGACCGCCTGCCCAGGACACACATGCATACGACATGATTGGACGTATCATAAATGTGTATCTCCATTTCATAATAGATGGTTTTATTACCCACGTTTTACCTACAATTTGTCTACATTGCATTAATGATGTAGTTGCTTTACGGGTGATTCGGGTAATATGTGGTTTCCAGGTTAGGTTGCTGTCCAAAGTAACACCTAACAGCCTTGCTTCTTTGGGAAGTTCAAGTTTTGTACCATTCATTGACAAGGAACCCAAATCTGGATTCCGTTTGTGAGTGAACTGTATGATTTGGGTTTTCTTGCTGCTAAACTGTAGCTCTTGATCCGAAGCTCAGTTTGTAGCAATATTCAGTAGCGTAGCCAGGGGGAGGGAAGCGGGGAGAGGTTATTCCACCCCCCCCCCCCCCCATTGGCCTGTCAACCAAAATGCAGAATCAGAAAAATACCACGTTTTTAGCTTTTTTGAGACTGTTTTCTTGCGCTGGAATGGACTAAAAAGTGATTTAAAGCATCTTTTGAAACCTATATTCAAGGGGGGCTAATTTGTCAAAAATTAAAGTCACAAATCAATGAAAACTTTTAAAAATGCCCAAAAATAAACAATCAAATTTGATTGCTTGTGTAAAAACGCCAAACATAGGTTTTATCAACAAATGTATTATAAACTCAGGAATAAGGGGGGCTATTCAGTGTTAGTTAATTACCAATCACTTCTCTCAAATATCTTTTCGTTAGCCCCCTCCCCAATTATTTTTCTTTATAAAATATAGACGAAATAGATTGCTTGGTGTGAGTTTCATTGAATAATAGGATTTTATGATTTACCAGCATGCAAACAAGAGAAATGCAATGTTATCATTAGCCACTTCCCACATAGCCCATTTATGCTACCAATTGAATCATGTTGCGCTGCCAATTTTATACCACGTTTTAAAAGCATTATTTTTTATTAAAATAGCTCTAAAATTAAGTTATTTTTGCCAAAAAATGCAAAATTTTCGAGCGCTGGGGGCTCCGCTCTCAGACCCCCAAACACAGCCCCCCCATTGCGAATTTCTGGCTACGCGCCTGGCAATATTTATTGCTTTCTGAGCCATACCTCTGATCCAAAGCATATCAGCACCAGTGACCAACATTGCTAGATCATCGGCATAGGCTTGAACATAAAAGCCTCTGCTACGTAACTCTAGCAACAGGCTGTTTAGGACACAGTTCTACAGAAAAGGGGACAGGATACCACCGTGTGGGTTTCTCTTCACTACTTCCCTTTTAACTTTATCACCATATAATTCTACTTGGACTGTGCGATGTCTTAGTAAATTCTCTATCCATGAGGTGAGAATCTTAGACATGCCCAGCCCTTGCAGAGCCGCAACAAAGCTACAGAAGGTGACATTGTCGAAGGCACCAACAATATCCAGGAAAATACCCAAAGCCGGCTTTTTTCTAACAAGGCAATGCTCTAAACGGCGCACAAAGTCATGCAAAGCAGTTTCCGTAGAAACACCTGCGCGAAATCCATAATGCGATGCAGAAAGCTTTGCATGCACGTTATTATCTTCATTAATATGATACAGAACTAGCCTTTCCAACCATTTTAGTTGGAAAAAAGTTAAAGTGATCATACGGAAGGATTTAGCTTCAAAATAGCTTTCCTTTCCGGATTTGGGGAGAAATATACATGTGCCTTCTTTCCATGCCAAAGCCACGTAGCTGTGTTTCAGGCATGCTTGAAAAATGACATGGTAATATCCTTTCAGTTGATTCCAACCTTTCTGTAACAGCACAGGATAGAGCCCGTCTGGCCCTGGTGCTTTGAATGGTTGAAATTCGTTAATAGCTGCTTCCATACGCTCAAATGAACAATGTTTGCAATCATTTCAGTGTCTTTAGGTCTCATGAATAGATTGTCCACTAAGTCGGACCTGGTTGCACGATTTTCTGTCTGCTGGCTACCCGGTGATAAGATATTGAGCAGATAGTTTAAAGTTACTAGAGGAGACTTTGTGAATTCTCCGTTGTGTTTAATTGCGTTGCTAGCACGCACCGTTTCATTCCTTCGAATAATCTTAACCAGCCGAGCTGTTAGTGTTTGACTATTCATACTCTCTACAAAGCTATGCCATGAATCGCGCTTTGCTCTTCTGACAGCTTTTTTGAAGTAGGATAGGGCGAGTTTTTGAGCATCCCAATCTTCTTCTTGTTTCGTTTTAATAGCGTTTCCCCAAGGACGGCGAGCCTCTTTTCGAAGGATTGCTAGCTCAGATTTCCACCAAATGTTATCTTTTGTATGATGTGACTTTCGCATAGGGCAAGCAGCTTCATATGATTTGGTAATAACTGAATGAACCTTGTTTGCCAGCACATCAATGTCTTCGTTTGAGGAAGGCACTGGTACTGGTTGTAAAATCCGGTCGTTTAATTTTTGTTCGAGTTCGTCTACATACTTGTTCCAGCACGTGCGACGAACCTTACGAAACATTTTAGCTTGTTTTTGGATTCTGCTTTTAACCTGGAACCGAATAAACATGTGATCCGAGAGTGATAGCACGTCGCTAACATGGCAGCCAACTACTCAGTCCCATGCACACCGGTTTACTAAGGTCAAGTCCAGAATCTCTTCACGCGTTTTAGTTCTGATTGTTGGTTTATTACCCACATTACAGAAATTCAGGTCTGCACTAACACAATACGCTAGCAGATCCTCTCCTCGAGGGTTTATATTGGAGGATCCCCATATAGTGTGATGTGCATTTGCATCGGTTCCTACAATTGTAGGAATTTGTTCATTTTCTGTGAAGACTAACAGATCCCTCAATAAATTGGGCGGAGCTAGTTTTTCGGCTGCCATGTATGCCGATACGAAAACAAAACTGTCACCGCTTTGGCACACATTGTTAACTCTTAACTGCCACTATATCCTCATTTGGAAACATCGGGATTAGAGAACAACAGAGATCAGGAGTAGCATAAATGCACGCCCGAGGGCGATTACCCTTTTCAATAACTTGAAAGAGGTTCCAGCCTCGTAGCTTACTTCTGATTTTAGTGGCATATGTCCATGGTTCTTGAGCTAACGCTAACCCGGAACGTACGTTTTTTGTAACATCACACATGTTACAGCTTGCTGCTTTACATCAGTGTAGGTTGAATTGCCAACACTTTAAATTATGTTAGAATAACCTAGGTGTCGTAATGGCTTTATTTGATTCCCCCCCAGCTTCATTTTAGACTTGCAAGCAACTTCCGAGAAATTACTTGGATTCTGAGGTTCCACAGGGGAAGTTGGGGTGGTGTTCGGTTTCACAACCGACCATACCATTTTTGCTGTACCCTCAGCTTCTGAGACCGATTCCTTTACCAAAGAAACCTTCTCAACTAGAGGGCTCAGATTTGATGTTTTTTCGGCATCTGGGCTAGAAGGCGCACATGGCCGAGTGTTATCTTTGTTGGCATTGTCACTCAAGAACTCAATGATTCTTGGTTGTGACTGCGCCACCTTTTCTGACTTTAGGGATATGATCCGAGTTACTTTTATTGATCTAATGATATTAGACATAATCATAGAGTTGGTTTTCTTTAAACTGAGAAAAGTGCCAAAAACCAGATTATCCAAACTAGCTGGAGGCCACCTACTGCCATTTCTGCCGATAACGACACACCAACACCGCAAATGACAGACTTATCTCTGGAGCACTGGCCTCGGCGGAGCCCCTCACCCCCGATACAGACCCCTACCCAAGTGCCATCTGGAACTACAAATGCACGGGGATTTTCACAAGCTGATGGACACAAAGTTCTATGTTGGCTAAACTAGGAACAGCATTCTTTCTATCTTGTGGCCGCGACACGGCAGCGCTTTTTATCCGCTGTACCCTATACTCGAATTGACAATCCGTCTCATTAATGGTCCATGACCACCGGTTTCCATTTTAGCCAGCAACCTCCTGTTGGCCTTTGAGTCAGGGGTCGGAAAATTAGAAGGCAGGACTTCGCAGTATCAGGCCTTCGCTTGCGCTATTGCCTGGTTGCTAATTCCTGCACTCCTTAACCTCGCCCATCTTCATCGGCCGGTTGCGATTGCCTCAATTAGCCAGTGTTTCCACCCGACACCTCGAGGAGGTTTGAGGTTGGACTCCGTCAGGCGGAAAGTCCCTCTAAATTTTTGGTCTTTACCTTGTTCATTTGATCCAGACTGGGATAAATTTCTCGTGCCCCCGTGCCCCTCTCGAATTCACATAAACAGGGGCGGCTCGTAATGAAAGCTAAAAAAGCTGCAGCATACCCTGCATCATCTGTTTGTTTTTATTATTTTCATTATTAATATTTTTATTTTGGATAGTTTTAGAATTGCTGTGGTGACTAGTAATTAATTAATCACCTTTACTCCCCCCTCCCCCACTTTGACCGCAAAAATTAAAAAATTATTGCATTTTTATAACTAGTTTAATAAACAAAGAAATTGGAAACTCTTGAGAAAAGCTGTTCACTTTGCAGCTTTTATAACGCATTGAAATTGTACGCGGTGACGTCACAGCTAGTCTTTCTTCACTCACTGTTGTGATAAATGGACAAAAATATGCTGCGGCTCGCGCAGCTTTTTTGGCTTGTTGAGAAATGTAAAAATGTGGTTACTGGATAGCAAGTATTGAATTATTGAACATATCACATCCTATTCTGTTGTAGGATACTGCGGTTAGTGTAGACTGTAGAGTCGTGAAAGGATATATGGTAAACTAGAACGTAACATCGCAAGTGATATCCGGGGACTTCGGGGCAATATCCATATTTGACTGAACATTATTGCGCTTTTAAATAGTGACCAAATTGCGTTAAATGAATTTGTAAATATCAAATCAAATCTTTCGTTGTACTCGCTGTATTACGCTGAGGCGTGTCATGAGTTGACGGGGCCCATCTTCACGTCATTGCGCCTGGGCAACACAGCTTCTTTCATTGTTCACAGCCGTTGGCGACACTGCGTCCAGTTTCACCGGTCCGAGATTTGAACGTCTGACCTCCCGCTCCAGAGGCAGAGCGCGTAACCGCTCGATCAGCTGGCCGGTTTTTGTTAATATGTGGTCGTTAATAGTCAGATGAATAATTTAAATGCTCCTCTTTCAAATTTTTTTCACTAACTTTTTACAGCTTCTGATTATATGCTTTCAATGTTTAAATGTCTCGAAAAGTTGAAAATAATAATAAAGTAACGTCAATTAAATAATTGTACAGTCAAAGCCATTTTACACCGTCCTTGGTCTAGTTAATATTGCTGATCAGTAATTCTTCGTGGTGAAAATACTTATCGTAAAAGATTGGACTACAAAAGTGTAGTTATTATGTTTCGGCAATTTTTGTTTAATTAGATTAGATCAAAGTTTTTACATCAGCATTTTTGGTTTTTCAAAGAATTCCATTTTCAAAGTATGGACTAAATCTACCACTTGCCAGGCTGTTACGAGCGATGTTATGTTAAACGCATATTTAAATAAAGAATTAATGTTTGAGGGGAAATAATGTCTGTCCATAAGGTGTTGAAACATGTGTCTTCGGTTGCGCGCCGGCAACGGCGGCCAAATCTTGAATCGAACTTTCGACGTTAGTGATACCAATCTAAACCAGTTTTTCTTGTCCGTTCCCGGGCCTCGGCGTGCCGCTTTTGCATTTGAGACATAACAATAGATGAGGCATAAATTTTGAATAATTATAAAGATGACTGCAAAGTAGACTCCCTGTTGTTGACCTAAAAAGCTCATTTTGGTAATACGTAGAGTTGCACTTTTTTATCGTCGTTGAATTTGCCTACAAAGTTGATTTTAGAGCCCAAATGTTTTTATACAATTTGCAGCTTACCCTTTCAAAACGGTCACGAGCCGCCACTGCATTGAAGCATTAGTACCTTAGTGGTAGGCTACTGAGAGCATGACAAAATTTTATTGACTGCTTGAATCTACAGTACCAGAGTATTGTAGTGTGAGCAGTGAGTTAGGAATTTCAGATTGATAGTTTGAAATTTTTTTGTGTGATTGTAGGTAGTTTTACTATCAGTCACCCAACCCCACTCGCCAACCTATTCCTGTACTGTACAGCGTAAAGAAGCCTCAGATTTCACTGTTTCAAGAGGAGCCAAATTGAGATGTCAGTGTATCTTTTTCTCTCCATTCGAAATCAACAATAGATATAGATATTATAGTTAGTAATAATTGCTTGTATTATGGTTCAAATTGAACATGTCGATGCTCGTTGACTGATTGTGCAGAAGCACAAAGTGCTTAACGTTAAACCACCCTTTTCATTTATACTTATTAGTATTCCCATAGCATATGTAATACCGGTTACAAAAAATAAGATGGAATGGTTAAAACTACTGTTTCATAACAATTCTTCACCTTAAGCTTAAGAAACTTTGAGCAGTACATTGTAACTTACCATATCTAGCATGACCATGACTTACTCTGGCAAGCCTAGTAATAATGTCAGATGTGACTGTGCAGTGTGCTTTCAGTGCTACTGTTTGCATGAATGCAGCCATCAAACTTTGGCAGTTGGAACTTCTAAAGTGGAAGTGCTAATATATTCAGTATTACAAACATACCGGTAATGTCCATGGTTTGATTCATGATTGGGATATTTTTTTATTAGTTAAAATTGAACTGAGACCTATCATCAAGGGTTGGGTTAATTGGCTTGTTTAGTTAAGTAACAGTTCAGACCAAACCATTATCTCAAGCTATTGTTTAACTAGCATCAGGTGGACCATGGGGTGCCTACCTGTTTGGTTTGTAATTTTGCATGCAGTAAGATACAGTATTGGTGTTAGGCAATACTGTTAACCACTATATTTTGGCTTGCGGTAGGATTTGCGGTGCGGTGTATTAAGTTCACAAACTTTTTGCGGTGCAGTGCGGTATGCGGATAGAATTGAGCGGTGCGGTGCAGTTTACGGACAAGAATTTTGTGCACCGCACCATCTCTAATTTATAACTCCTTTGTTTTGGTCGTTATACTAATAAACACACAAATTTAAATAAAACACTCATAAAACAATTAAAGGCGGTAAATCATCCAGCCAATTCCGGTGGTTTACAATAGCTAAAATTAAACTATATTTTTTGATATTTTTTGTTTTGATTTTGGGGCTGCGTTTGCAAAGATATTCAACAAATACAAAAAGATGTCCCCCCGAAAAAAGTTTTCGGAAACTCTGAGTTTTGATCTTCCCGCCAAAACCACTGCTGTAAGCCTAATGGTTTACAGACCTGTGGTAGGCCTAATAGTTTAGAGATAGTTAGGCTTAATTAGGCCTAAACTATTTAGAAATAAACTATCTCTAAACTATTAGGCCTACCACAGTTCTATAAACCATTAGGCCTACTGTGGTTTTGGCGGGAAGATCAAAACTCAGTTTCCAAAAACTTTTTTCGGGGGAACATCTTTTTGTGTTTGTTGAATATCTTTGCAACCGCAGTCCCAAAATCAAAACAAAAAATATCAAAAAATATAGTTCAATTTTAGCTATTGTAAACCACTGGAATTGGTTGGATGATTCACCGCCTTTAATTTAGCAATTAACAGAAAGTTAAGACATAGCCTACAATCATACATTCAAGCGACTTCGAGCAATTTAGTAAAGTCGGTTTAGTAACAATTTCGGTAATGTGCATCTCGGGTTATATAAGAAAGTAATTACAATAGCAGCATGATAATAGACAAATTATTAATAAGATCAGTCTCTAGTATTCTAGCGTTAATTAGCCTCCAAAGTAGCAAAAGGATAACCGGTCAAAAATAAGATAGCAATACACCTACGAAGTAATAAGGGTCCGCCCAGTAGAACAGCCGGTGGCGAATGGATAGAAAGGCTAGCAAAGTGAATCTCTGAGTTTCCAAAAAGGATGTGATAAAAACTCAGCCAAAGTTAATGCAATAATGCAGTTTAGAGCAAACAATACTAAACACTGTACAATGCATAAAGTATTGGTTAAACAAATTAAGTTTTCCTATACCTGAATTCTTAACTTATCGATTTGCAATAAAAACTATTCGATAAAGATCAAAAGTGCTCACACAATTGCTTCGCGTCTAACTATTAAGAATTCTGTGGTAATACATGGAATATTTGTAAGGTTATCGCACTAAGTATTAATCGAAACTTCCTCGATACTGCCAACCGAACACTGAAGAAAAAGAATATATATACGCAGAAATACCCGAAAAAGAAAAGTGATTGATTGACACATGGTGTTTTACAATACGTCCAAATAATTAGAAACATATTTAGCTCCGGCCGTGTGGACTCATCATTCTCTAGAACGTGTCAAAAAAGCATTTTAGAAGTCGGTAAGATAAAGCGGTAATGTCATCTATCAAATTACGGCTGGAAAAAAACATCTGCGGAAACGTTCTATTAGGGCAAAACAACATGTGAGTAACACAGCAAAATTTTTGCAAAAAAACAAAGCTTCGTTTGTGTGCAAACGCCCCGGAAAAGGTTAATAAAAAAGATCTAATAAAAAAGGAAAAGAGAAAACCGAAACAAAGACCCAGGGATATCTAGACAACATCGGGATGCGAAGGCTTTTTTCGCGCTTGACATTAGAAGGGCTATTAGCGCGTCTGCGGTTTCGCCGCTTTTGTGCGATAATTTGAGTTTTACTAATAAAACAATAGCAGTCGGTTGAGAAAACACTAGAAAATCTTCAATTAAATGACTGTAGATGCAAAACTATACAAAAAAAACTTTAGGTAAATATATCAAAACTATAACAGATAATGATACTTCGCACACAAATCATAAAAACTTTCATTAGTTAGACAGTACATTTACATTAAAACAGTATGCTTAAGTTCATTCTTTTACGACGAACTTAATATTAATCGCAGACCTTCAGCAAAAAAGAGTCACTATAACACCGAAAAAAACAAGTGAGAGAAATGCACAGAATACTCAATACTGTATGTACGATATGAAATAGTAGTACATTTTACATCTAAATTAAACACAAACATTTAATATTCAATAGCAGTCACAAAAGTTTACTCAACACTGTAGCTTTTAGCAAAATTCAACTCTAGGATAAGCGAATACTGCTTTCAAAAAGTATCTAATGTCACGCCACAAAACATAAGCTTGTCATAAGAGTACTTTCAAAACTAGCAGTCAAAAGCATAGGAGGGCAAGTTAATGCAAAACGTTAGCTTCGTTAACCGCTAGTCCGTTAACAAACTTCACACTTCCGTTAACGTTAATCCGTTATTTTCAGCTTTAATTAATGGAAGTTAATAAAGTCCGTTAATCCGTTAACATTTTTCGTGTACATTACATTTCGTTTTATTCGCTCTCTTCTAGAACACGTACTGACGCTGTTGAGCTGATTGTTAGGAAATATTTATTTCTATGGTGGTCTTTTTGTGTTTTGGAAGTTATAGTTTACAGTCTAATCTAATTTCAAGATAAAAACAAGTTCAAAAGCACAACGAAGCTGTGGAAATTGTGAACAGCGATAATTAATAGACCTATGAGGCTGCAGGTTATTATTTGGTACAAAAACGAACTCCTTTCTTCGATTTTTTCTATAAAACTCGTGCAAATACCCAACAAGCGTTACCAGTGCAAACTAGTTTGTACTGGTCCGATGAATGAATGGTGCAAGATATTAACGATAAAAACCTTAACGGAAGTTAATAGAACTTAACGGAAGTTACTTTAGTCCGTTAACAGCACTTAACGGAAGTTAATTTAGTCCGTTAACATGAAAAAACTTTTTAACGGATTAACGAGTTAATGAAAAAGTTAGCATCGTTATTAACGGATTAACGATTAACGGACTTGTGCCCACCTATGGTCAAAAGTTTTAGTCATCTGAATGCTTACAACTTGGCTCTTTGCAAAGCTTTCGTGTAGTTCGCTGCATTTTTGCAGGTGACTCTGATTTTCTGCAGCTTAAACTTTTTAGTTCGTTCTTTGCAAAGCAATTGAAAGCGGTTTCAAAAATCAGTGCAAGGTTTTCATGGTTTTGAAACATCGCTTCTTAAGGACAGCAGCTGGTGAAGAAGACGCAACAGCGCTTGAGTAAAAACACATCACTGTTTATCAGACGCCAAAAATGTGATTCGAATCTCGCTTTCTGATAAAACAGCATTGTAAGCTTGCGCAGCCAAATTTATAACAGCGTAACACAGCTCAGTTCTGGCAGACGAACGTCAATTAGCATCGTCAAATAGAGACATACGGTATAGTCTTTAAGAATATATTCTTCAATTTGTTTCTGTCTTTCGCAATCAGCCAGCAAAAGAACTTTGCAACCTGTGCAATGTGCATTTTCTTTTCCGACAAATACTGCAGCCAATATAACTATTGTCAAAGTAAGTTACATTAGCATCCTCGAGCGATATTTCGTTTAGATTATCAACTTCATTTTGCCAAAAAAATTTGTAAAGCCAATCAACTTCAACAGCATCTTTAGGGGTGTATAAATCCTGCTCATTGCTAGCAAAGGAAACTTAGTAGGCTTCTACAAGCATCTTTTGCTGAAGCAAGCTTAGTACTCTTTCTTTTCAGCTAGTATCAGTTGCCGAAAGGAAATAAAAACATTTCAACCACTGCAGTGGTACCGATTTATGTTGAGCATTGGGGGGGATAAATAGTAAATTTTGACCTATTTTAAACATTGGGGGGATGAAGCTCGATCACAATTTTTTCATGTGAATAGAATATGACAAACGTTCCACACGCTTTTGAGCAAATCAAGTGAAGACCAAAAAAAGGTCTTCACCGAAACTTAAAGAGTTTTTGTCCCCGGAATCAAGTGAAGACTAAAAAAGACCAAAGATCATCCAGCGCTCAAATGATGACCATTCTCAAATTATTGGGGAAAATCTCCCCCATCCCCCCTGGTTTCGGCACCACTGGCTTGGCGAATGTAAAAAAATATCCATTTTTGATGATGCTCCTCATCCTTTTGGAATTGAAACATTTCTGTTTATTTTGATTTGACTGCACAGATCGATAACCAGACTTGCATAATGAGGCACAGCATGTATTTACCATTGAAACAACGACAAATACTAAACGCTACTTAAAATATTAAACTATGCCGGTATGCGAAATTTTTTTTTCTACCATGGTTTTGCAGATTTATTACGTCACATCCGCATCCTATCCATACTCCGCGCTCACTTTGGCTTGATCCGCTGTATTCACAGGCAAATTAATGCAAGAGGTAGGTTAGCCTATAGGTTAGTGATCACAGGCATATACGCCTAATATATGTTAGCGTATCTAGTTAGCCTAGTATCTAGATAGCGTCTGACAAGTTGTTGTAAGCATCACGGTTAAGCTGTTGACTCGAGTCTGAGCAATTGTTGCTATATTAGGCCTACTAGATACTGGTATAAAATTTAAATAATAGCCTAATATCATACCAGGGATGTCTAATGTGATGGTAGTCAGATAACGATGATGTTAGTGCAATTCAAAGTTTTAATCATGTTATGTATATTTACTTACTATTCGTAAATGGCAGATAATAATAGCCAAATAGTTGATTTTTTGATACAGAATAGACTAGCTTACAGTAAACAGCGTCACTCTTGCATTCAGTTAATGTTAGTCAGTCGATTCATCTGTTCGATGGTCAGAGTAACTACCGTAGTAAGTAAATTAAATTTCTCTTAAGTCTATACAAATAGCTTCTGGATTTTGGTAGGTCTCAGTAAGCATAGTAGCCTAGGTGAGGTATGCATAGGTGGGCACAAGTCCTTTAATCGTTAATCCGTTAATAACGAAGCTAACTTTTTTATTAACTTGTTAATCCGTTAAAAAGTTTTTTCATGTTAACGGATTAAATTAACTTCCGTTAAGTGCTGCTAACGGACTAAAGTAACTTCCGTTAAGTTTTGTTAACTTTCGTTAAGGTTTTATTTGTATCTTGCACCATTCATTCATCGTACCGGTACACACCAGTTTGCTCTGGTAACACTTGTTGCATATTAGCATGAGTTTTATAGAAGAAAGCAAAGAAAGGAGCTCTTTTTTGAGGCAAATAATAACCTGCAGCCTCAGAGGTCTATTAGTTATTGCTGTTCCCAATTTCCAAAGATTTTCAGGTCGCAGCTTCGATTGTGCATTCGAACTTGTTTTTATCGTAAAATTAGATTAGACTGTAAAATGTAACTACCAAAACACAAAAAGACCACCAGAGCAATAAATTTTTTCTTACAATCAGCTCAACAGCGTCAATACATGTTCTAGAAGCGAGTAAATAAAAAAGAAATGTAAATTACCCGCAAAATGTTAACGGATTAACAGACTTTATTAACTTCCGTTAATCTAAGCTGAAAATAACGAATTAACGTTAACGGAAGTGTGATGTTTGTTAACAAACTAGTGGTTAACAAAGCTAACGTCTTGCATTAACTTGCCCATCTATGGAGGTATGATATAGCCATACAGTAGTAAGGGGTTAGGTTGAGAGTTCACTATTCAGTTCAGGGTTACCGGTTAACGTTGGCGTACTTACCGATTCTGTGCTATGCCAACTACACCATCCTTGAGATATTATACTTCGCTCTCGGTTTTGGCTTGATGTGCACTGTTAACATCAAAATGTTAAGAAGACCTAGGGCTATGTCAGATGTGTAGGGTAGGTTTATTTTGCTGTTTACATATTTTAAGGTGTTGAGCCTGAGTTAATTGTGGCAATTTCTTGATAGTGTAGACAATGGTAACGCCAAATTTACTACTGGTACTAGCTACTTCTACTGGTACATCTCAGATTAAGTAGCCTAAATCGTTTGTCTCTAACTTGCTCATAGAAAGTTTAGTATATACCCTAATTTTTTTACACAATAGGTATTAGATTGTTGAACTTAAGAAATGTTCACATGTTGTACTCTATGATTATTCAACATACAAAATTGTGTTGCAGGCATAAAATGTTACCCAGCATAGTATACAAGTAGATCAATTTTTTGATATGCCCATGTTGTAGTCTATTTTATTTTTAAAACGTAGGTATGTTCTGTTGTGGTGATCTGTGGTAACCAGTCCAAACCATTTGCAATTAATATAGATTCCTGTTCTTACCATTAGTATGTGACCTATGAAGACGGAAAGTTGCATTTCTTGTGTAGAGTGTGGGCAGGCAATGATATCCTGTACAATTTATTGGCAAGAAAAAAATACTGATTGTGTACATGCTTAACAGTAAACAAAGAAGCTATAAGGTTTGTTTGCCTAAGTTTCAAGAAGTATCAAGCATCCAGCATCTGTACTACATTTCAAGGATTCTTCCAATCATCTTTTGTATTTGTGCTTACTTTTCAGTCAAAGCCTACTAACAATCGAATTTGAAAAACATGACTGCTCTAACACTTCAGAGTTTTGGTCATAGCAGTTCAAAAGAAGCCTTGTATGCAATCTTAAATTGATTTTTTGTGGAATTGTGAACATGGACTAATGAAAACTTTGGTTTTACCAACTGGATAGTGCATCAGTATACCAATACAGAGTTTGCAGCTTATGCAATAGTGATATACTGTATGGATTGGGTTTGTTTCAGCTGGTAGGTAGGTGTTGTTTTTAGGTAGCAAAGTTCATGTTTAGTCCTTTAATACATACCGGTATTTAACAATTTAGCGTATTATATAGGCAGAGGCTGCTGTTACGTTAGGTAAGAAAAAGAAAATCGCTATTTTAACCCTAACCCCAACCCTAAACCTAACTTTAACCCTAGGTCTAACCCTAATGATAATCCTAACCCAAACTCAAAATCTAACCCAAACCCTAACGATAATTTAAAAAACAAAAAAGAGTAAATGAGCACTCACTCTTTACTCTCATATTCTCTTCATGGGCGTTACATAACGTAATGCTAGCCACTTCGTATCATATATTATGTCTTATTAACAAAATAATGGGATTTAAATTGCATCATGGTTTGAAAGCGTTCGCAGTTTTTTACTGTTAAAATGGTCTTGAAACAGTAGTTAATTTGTTGAGGTATATGATCAATGACTGCTTATTTACATACCTAAAAGAGATTTACTTGGAAACTTTGAGGTTGATCAAATAGCAAATTACTGAATGGTTTATGATGCAAAAAGTATCAAAGTCACCCTTAATCACAAATTGCAGAAAAGGACCACAGAAAAAAATCTGGTATATAAAGTCTTTTCCAATTCAACCTAGTTTGTTTTTTTAGTGGGATTTCCCAAGCATGACGTTCTTGTTAGAGCACTGTTGAATCGAATGCTGACATCTTGATTTGGTCTTCTTGGAAATTTTTGGTGGCATTCCTGCTCCATGCACTCTTCTACCCCGGCTGATATTTGATCTTCTTGCTGGAGTTGTTCCAGAAATGGGAATCTGAATTGAGGTAGATAACCTATGTTGCGTTGATGTTTATTGTGCATACTTTGGTTTTATTTTTGAAACAGTTGTAGCCAGAGATGGCTTTTGTTAAACGTGTACAGTGCAGTATTAAATTGAGAATCTGCAGTGATTTTGTGAAAGTTATTAACAAATGACTGTAATGCTGGTCCATGATATTGAAGGTTTGTCTTGCACTTTTCAATTACCGGTATGGTCTGAAAGCAGTGTGAGGCATGATTGAGCAGGTCTTAATGCACGACATTAGTATCTGTCTTTGCTTGTAGATACTGAAGGAAGACTGTTAACAAGGCATTTCATCAAACTAAAAAGTTCTTAACCTTTTTGATTTTGTTATTAAACACACTTGATTGATTGTATAGTCATTGAAAAGATTATATGTATCAAAGGTGCGTTTAGACCGGAAACAGCAAAATGCCTAAATTGCACTTTTGCAATGTTTGCTAGTCTTCATGGGGGACATACACAACAATTTGTGAACGCTGATGTAAACAAACATTCATCAACTTAAATCTTTTATTTATTTGTTGTATTGTGCAGAAGTGTGTAATGAGTTGGCGGGCCCATCTTTGCATCATTGAGCCTGGACAATGCACCCTTCAAAGAAATGTTGCACAGATGGCAAGTGGTTGGCAACACTGTGCCAATTTCACTGACCCAAGATTTGAACCTCAGACCTCACGCTCCAGAGACGAATGCGTTAGCGTTCGATTAACTAGCATCAGCAAATAGTCCCCAAAGTAGCTTTGCATCAAGTCTAACTGCCAATTTGCGGTGCTTATTTGTATTGTAACTTTTAGTTGATCAGCTATAGATCACACATACTAAAGAGACATTCTAATTTATGTAATGGTGACAGAATTAGTGTCGCAGTAATACATATATACTTACTGATATTTGGTAATTTTTTTTGGCAGTTTATGCTGGTATGAAAAGTTATACTGTGGTGTGAAAAGAATTCTATGAATGATGATTTCACTGGAAATTTTTAAGTTAAAGTGAGTGAAATAAAAATTTTCATTATTCATCTTTGCATTTTTTGTTTGCCTTTTTTAAGATCATGAAGAAAGTAGGTCAACAAGCTCACATGGTCTTATGTCTGTCCTGCGTTGAAAAACTGCTGCGACTTTGAAGCCAGTATATGTCTGTGGTTGTTTCGGGCATGGGTTGGAATCCCTTCTGTAGGCATTTTTCTAACAATCAGAGGCTGATTCTGATTGTGACTTAATATGTCTTATTTTCGTGATTTTTTAAGGGTTAAGATTTGGGTTAGTTTTAGAGTGAGTTTTGGAGTAAGAATTTGAGTTTGGGTTAGATCTGGATCAAAATTAATAAAAAAGTAGACAAAAATTTCCAGTGAAAGAGTCTCGTCCGAAGAATCATTATTTGACTTAGGTTATTGATAGTGTTGTAATGCCATGCCAAACTATCCCCATCCAGTTTAAGTTTTTTTGTTTGGTTTCACCTAGAACTTTAGCTGAAATGGTATCAAATTAATGCTAACTTTGGCAAGGTTTCCTGGTTTGACGCTTGAATATATATGCGTCAGTTGTTTCTTTTTCTTATTAGTTGTTTTTAGAGCTGAAGGTAAATCAGACTGCACTAATTATCTTCACCACTTTTTCAAAAAACAAACTTTAACTGCTTTTCAACCTCTAAAATTAGTTTTTGTTAGTCTTTTTCGAACTCTGTTTGCAATCGTTAACTGTTAAATGCAATGGAACATCGAAGTATACATTTTTACAACTCATTTTGTTTTTAGAGAAATCTGACCATGGGATCCAGCTTCGAACTACAACCGCTATTCGAAACATTACTTCAATTGCTTGCAAGACTCTGCAAATAAACATTTAACTGTCCAAGCATCATTTTTAAGATGTACAAAAAAAGAATTTTGGAACAGAGAAGTTTGTGAAAATCATCTAATACGAAATCTGATCCTTGTGCAACAAGACACTCATTAGCGTTTTTGATAAAACCATCTTCATACGATAACTCTTGGTATTATTCCTGGCAACAAAAGAGACATTAATTTTATGCCTACTTGTTTTACAATGGTGAATATTACATGCACTATTTAATCAGTTAAATTTGTTTATTTATTTAGTTTTAATAATTAATGTAATATGCTTTTCAAATTTTGCTGATTAATTTAGTTTGGTTTAGTTGTATTAGGCTAATTTATGTGCCAGCTGTGAATGTAAAGTGTCTGCTAATTGTTTCAAACAGTTATGTATGTTTTAACGGAAAATGTATGCTTTAAATTAATGTAGGATAACATCGAAGTCATAATGTTTGTTCTCACAGTTAGCCTGGCTTGTATATTTTACTGCTTTTAGTCTTAACTTAAAATATTTTGCTATTTTTTCGTAAATATGGCACTTTTTTGGTTTAAAATTACTTTGTTTAAGATTAACTAACTTTGATGTTGCTGGGTGTCAGTGCCGTCGCTACGGGGAGGCCAGGAAGCCGTGCACCCTTAATAGCTGGTTGTGCCCCCCATTTCAGTTTACTCAAAATACTGTTTTTAAATATCTCTTTTAACGACAAGACAATGATGGAAAAAGGAATAATAATGTTCAAACATAATTACCATTGGACGTTTACTCGATTTTTTGCGAAATAGCTGCCAACCGACTGCTATAATAATCGTGATGCAGTAACCCGTCTTATTAACACGCCTTCACGGATGTGTCGCGGAAAAAAGATGTAAGCCTACAGAATCGTTTCCGGTGCTTCGTTAGTAATTATGACCTGAAACAGTACGTGAAAACGTTTTTAAGAAGACCAACTATTTTTGTTTTTTTAGCACACTCACGATCTTAAGGCAGGGCCTGCGAGAGTGGGTTCAGGGGGTACATCGTACCAGGGCCCACGCCTAGGGGGGGCCGTGCTCTAGGGGCCCGGAAGAGTTCCGGTTTCCTCCTTAAGTTTTGGTATCGCACCATACCACCGTAATCAAACTTGCTTACTGCAAAAATATTAGTCAGCCTATTCAGTACTGATAATTGGTCGCTATTTTTGCTACACAGCCTTTAGGGCATCCAATAGTGGCCGATTTGATTAAAAAAATAGGAAAATGTATCAAAGGCCATACACTTGCACCAAAGTCAACGTTTTGTTACATTTCTCTGACTTGAGAGCGCTAATTCTATGGTATAACAATGTACGAGAGCGTAAATTTTTAGAGATCCAAAAGCATTTCAACCTCAGAGAGCAGAGTCAAAGTTGACATACTCTACTACTATCATTAAGCAATTCACTCTATCTGTATGAGTTTAATAGGTATTTGGGTTTGTGAAGTCTATGATTGCAGATGACGTCTTAAAACTTTTATCAGTAAAATATTTGGATTTGCATTAATAAAGTCATTATGTTGTATAATATTGTGTGCATGTCATCATCCCCCACTTCACATACTTTCTTTCATGTATATCACGTTTTCTGCTTGTCAATTTAAGCAAGTTTGGTGCTGGGATGTTGATCAAATGCTGTATTTTACCCTCGAGAAACATAAAAAGTGCTAAAGCTTCCGGGACTCTGCCCCGAACCTCACTGGGGAGCTCAAAGCGCTCCTCCAAACCCCCTAGCTGGATTTAAAGCAATTTTATGTCTAGTTGTGTTTTTCATAGGTCCTAACTATATGGGAATATCGTTATCCCCTCACTTTTAAATAAAGATCTACAGTCTAAACCCATCCGACAAAAATTGATTTAATGGCATGGGCCCCCAATAAGGCTTGGGGGCCCGGTATCGACCTTCGTACCCCCTGGAAATTTTTCTCTCTGAGGCCATGTCTTTAGGTCGCAATCAATGGCGCATTCAGGAGATAAGAGGCCAATGGGACTTCACCTCTTTAGCCAAGTCACTTAAACAATTTAACCTCAAGGTACGAGTGTTAGAACGTGTTTTGGATTTGACCTGAAGTAAGGGGGCCTGTAGGGGTAGGGGAATTTAATTCTTTAAATGACTTCCAAATTTGTGCTCTTTGATTACTCATATGACTTCAAAAACGAGCGAAATGTGATTAAAGTGGCATTAAAATTGCTATTTTTGCTGCAAAATCGCCCAGCGGCTGGGGATCCGCCCCCAGGATCTCGTCTGTAACACTTGAGTTACATTTGTTTGCTCAGCATGGAGCCTAAATTCGACAACTTTTGTAGAAAAAAAGATTTAAATTCCCGCCTCTTAGCAAAATCTTGGTTTCGCGTCTGATCGCATTCACGGCTGCAAGTAGATTTTTAAAGCGATTATAGGCCGCTGACGAAACTAGCTAAGAAACGCTGCTGGCCTTATATGCCTTTTTTTTGACATGATTACAGATTTTAAAAAATTGCCCATAATTTGTAGCCGTACAATTTCAATTTTTATCTGCAAGTTCAGTCTATTTTAGTGCCCCCTCACTTTTGGCTAGTGCGCCCCCACTTTGTTTTTCTCTGGTGACGGCACTGCTTGGTGTTGGATAATTTAATTTTGACTCTGGATATTTGTTATTGCCAACTTATTGTGGATGCTACTAAATGAAACTTCTGTTTCTTCCGTACTGAACTGAGTTGGCTCACATTGTCCATGGAATATATTTGGCACGATGGTATTATACATTTGATATGATGGACGATTGTATTTTTAAATTTTACCGTCGCAAAATTGTGCTGAACCGGTACATTATTATTATTAAATAGATTTTCCACTCTGAAATTATTCGAGCTTTTGGCGTTAAGCGCCAAGTAATGCGTTCAAGGTGATAGAAAATCGTTATATCGTGCGCAGTTATCGTTTGATAGAGACGAAAAACGAATGAAATACTAAATTTTGTGCATTGTATTCGCCTGAATGGCCTCTCCAGTGTTTTTCAAATAGCAGAGTTCATCAGGAGGATAGAAGAAAGAGGATTTAGGTATGGTTGTTCTCGATATCCCTGAGCGAAGGCACAACTTACCACAAAAGATAATGGAATGAGCGGATAAGGATTTTTAGTTTTGTGCAATATCATATTTATTTACATCAACTTTTTAAATACACCACAGGTAAATACAAAAACTTGGGAGACAACGAACAAAACCGTACGGTCATCAAAGTCACTTACACCCTACTTATAGTTGATAATTGAAATATAAATGATCTAGTTATGGTTTACAATTAAATCAATGGTGTCGTCAAGGGTAGGCTCCACCTATTTTGTCTTTTTTTTGCAGCGGTAGGCTCAGTTATGTTTCTGTCTTGCTACAACGTAAAGCGTGTTAACCCGTACAAAGGCATTTTGGTTTTAAGTAAGATCAGTGGTTCCCAAACTAAAAAAATTCACAGCAGTCCCCACGCAAATTTTAAATGTTTGGCTGCCTTATCTACAAAGCTTAAAATTTGTCCATCACAACTACGAGATCAATGTACCGTATTGTGAAAAATAGGCCTACACAGAGCGCAAATGTACAGTAATTAACGAAGTTTAATGGGATGGGTGCAGTTACTTCCAGACGCCCACTTCTTTCTTCACTAACACAGATACAAAAAGCCTGAGCTTCTGCTACGCCACAGAAGTAGCTATCTATAGCATTAGCCACCGATGAACTGAACTTTTCTCTCTGTGACACCATGGGGGAGTCGGGTAGTGTAATCGCAACGAACGCATAGGAAGCACAAAATAACTCTCGCAAGCACAGATTGCGTACCTCCCAAATGCTAAGGAGTGGGAAGCAAAATTATTAGGCTATGAGCCAAGTAACGCTTTACCAAATTTGTTTTGCGGACCATCCGAAAGTGGTTCAAGAACTCTAAAAGGTCTGCGGACCCCACTTTGGAAACTACCGAGTTAGATGAAAAACAGCTTCCAGACCGCTTCATAATTTTTTTTTATGCGATTATCAGGATTAATTGATTGGGACTTTGGTGATACTTTTTTTAGCATTTGTCGTGATTTTTCGGTCAATAGTTTTTACAAGTATTTCATTTTATGCTTTTCCGTTCATTTCATTCTTTGCATCAGTTCTGCATTTCAATAAACAAAATTAGAGATACCGGTTTGCTTCGGTTCGATTTGTTCAGTTTTGCAGAGTAGGTTGTTGAGAATGATTGATAGTATGGATGAATTTAGATTTTTGCTGCTTTTTACTGCTCGTTAGAAACAACAGCGATAAAGCTAAGCATTTACTCATCCAAGGAAGCAACAAGGATGCTGGTGGGAGTTGAACCAACAATTGTTGAAGTAGCTTGAATTACTGCATAGCTATTGGCTCATGCAATCCATGTCTTCTGTTTTCACATGGGACATATGACTTAAATTGACGCAGACAACAATTTGGAGGAGGTCTGAACCCCCCAGACCTTACTCTAAACTTGTCGATGCAGCAGGTTTACACCAACCCACTTAATTTTCTTAGGACGGCTGCGCTGTGCAGTATACACAATCAAGTTCTACAATGTACAAGATGGACCAACGACAACATCTAATATGTTCTCTGGTGAAAGCGTAAATAGGGATATTGATTAAGACGTCATTTTCAAGTAGTACAAAAACTTAAGATCATTTTGAGTAAAAGAAATGCCTGTTTATTTGCTTCCGCCTAAAAATAAGACACATATAAACCAGGAGCGGGCTTTGCTGTTTACTTTTTATAACACATTCAATCTGAAAAATTGCTACCGTATATTTAAGAATTTTTAAAAACAAAATCACATCGCAGAAACAAATTCATAAAAGCATAGAAAAACAGGGGTCGCTATAGTATTGTTGATTGCATGAAAAACTCGTCATTAATTTTTTTCTCCGTAAGCATAGTGTGGCAGTCTGCTATGCAGAAATGTGAAAACTGTATTTCTTAGTTGCGAAAGTTGAAACAATAAATGTGCACCCTTCATCCACACATTAAACGCTTGATCGCAAGTTTGTGAGTGAACTACTAGTTGCGACGAAAAGTTATTGTTTTTATCGAGGGCCAGCTAGCCCACTATCAATTCAAAAATTTACCGTTTATCAATGTCTTTCTATATCTAGGTTTTCTTACAAGTTAACCAACAGTCACGACCATTCACTACAACTGAAAAGCTTTTTGGACTTTTATTTGTATTTTTTTTATAATTGTAAGCCAAACAAGATCACGTTTTTAGTCTTTATAAAGTTATGGACGTCTTATAACGGACCGCAACCAGTGGTGTAAAAAGTATTCGAGAATTGTAATCAAGTAAAAGTTTCGTTACTGACAAAAAATTACTTGAAGTAAAGTACTGACCAAAAAAGGACTGGAGTAAAAGTAAAAACGTAGTTTTAAAAGTACTCGAGTACAAGTTTTTCTGAAAGTATTCAAGCAAAATACAGAAACTATTCACTCGACATATCACAACTGGCCAATTACCTTTACATCACTGCCACAAAGCGCTTAGTCTTCTATAACCCCTCCTCTCTCAATAAGTCATGAATTCTTAATTGTAACTTGGCAAGTTTCTTATTATATTCAAGACAATTAATCAAAAAGAACAACAACTGTTAGACTTCGAGATTTGAATATCATGCCACGCAGAATTTACTTTGAATCATTTTATTACATCTTGGCTCAAATACTCATTTACTGTTATTGTTAAATTATGCTTAAATTAAAAAAACTCGTTGTACGTGCCTTATCAGTGTACAGTATACTCAAGGGTGGGCTAAAAGTTACGTACCATAGCTATTTCAGTATATTCTGCGATAACCTTTTTTGGATTTCATTAATCAAACTTATTGTGGATTTTTTGAATTTAATTTATTTCAGAATATGTGAAGGCAGGCAGAAGCCTGATAAACATTACGTCACTAAATCTATTGCAGATAGCCCATCTACATAGTCTGAGTTTCCATGGGGCGAAATTGATCATCATATTAAAAAGATTTTGTAATTACATTGAACAATAAATATTACAGTACTGCACGATAATGTTTCTTGCATATATGGTGTGCGATTTTTAACTCACACTGTAGAATTTAGCGATATTAATCAAGTAATCAAAGGACGGTAAGTAATCAAAGGACACATTTTTGGCAAATCTATATATCTCTGTTTGACTCTTTCATGATTTACTTTTAATAGAATAAACAAACATCTATGCCAGTATGAGGCGAAGGGCAGATACCAAACAACGAACGTGAAACTAAAACCATCTTAAACAAATTTTCGCCAGACTGGATGTGATACGTAAGCGCACACGTAGAAAATAGGCATTGTGAAAGTCGCTGTGGTGGTCTGACCTCTGACGCAAAAGTAGCCAGCCGCAAAAGGAGAAAAAGACAACTAACTTGGCTGAACTGAACAATTGCCGGTAGAAAAGTCGATCGTTCTGCCGAATTTGAGGTTCTAACTTAAAATTACAGTACTTTGTACTTTTCTGATACAAAATACTACTTAAATAGCGTTACTTCAGTCTATAAGTAAGCAAGAAAAAGTACCTACTAAAAAACTACTCAAGAAATATTCGCTGCTGGAAAAAAACACTTGAGTAATCTACTCAAGTATTTCGTTACTTTACACCACTGACCGACGGTGACTGTAACTATGAGATTGTTCTAATAATCAGAGTATATCCCGAAGCAGAATAAGCTTCTTAATGAGTGTTGGTTATTTTGCTGTGCAGAAAATGGACGTTGCCACTAAAGTTGAAATTTACCATACCTAAAAACGAGTTATTTTGAAGAAAAATTCTCCGACCGTTGAAGATTCATTTCACCCATAACTACAGCCATGTACAGATATGCAGCATAAATGATTAAAGACAAGCTATTTTTATGTTGAATCTAAAACCTCGAGCCATATAGGCTCCACGCAAAAGCGTCTTATTGCATGTCTCTGGTGTGCAGCCAAAAAAATAAATAAAAACAAACAAAGTAACGACATTTTTGTTCCATGAGTCTGTCTAGATGATACTGAACATAAGCCGTTTTTGAAAAATCCTAAAAAAAGTTGACTGAAACAATTTCAGATCAAAACATAAGTTCGTGTAAAGAAGGTGGAAGCAATTAACAAAGCGGTGCTTCCACATTCCTGTTCCTAATTGCATTATTAATATTTGTTTTAGTTTAATTTTGTTGAGCGCGATCAAGCGAATAACAAAATATGCCAAGGGAAAACTAATAATTGCAACGAGATTTAGAATCCGCATCCAGAGAGATTAAACGCGTTCGTCTAGTCTACAACCTCTCATCAAATTCTAGATTTAACGCAACATCACTTCGGTCGAGAACGTTTATGCTACTTAATTATGAAATCGCATAGATCTAAATATTGTAGAGTAGTAATATTTGAAACGTAGACTGGTGGTACAAAACTCGAGAATTGCTTTGATTGAAATTGCTTCGAAGGCATGAACATTTTACTCAGAATAACAATGGTTTGTGACAAAACCTTTAAAGCGATAAATCGTTGTCACCAAGAGCAATAAAAAGCGTTATGTTAGCGCTAGTATCCCGCTTTCTCATAACATTGTTATGACTGACACAATGGCTATTTTGAGAAAAGCTCTTGTCATTTCAAAACCACATCCTCATAACTTAATAACGAACTTTTGCATGGGTATCTAGTCAACGCAACGCCTGCATTAATTACTTTAAAACAAGTAACGATTAGTCAAATACTCACATATTTGTTAACTTAAAAAAAATTATTTCACAATTTTGTTTCTGGTGGTTGTCAAGCGCAGATGTGTAAAAACAGCCTTACAGTCTATGAAAAGTTAAGGGCAAGTAAAGCCAACATGCAAAAGCATTTACTCTATGAACAAGGAAGAAATCTTGCAGAAAAAAAAACACACATTATTTAAACACTTCAAACTCAAACATATTAATTTATGCTTTGCTTATGAATACTTAACTAGCAAAATAAACTTAAAAAAAAAAATTAAGTGCGATCTAATAGGTACGCTGCTATAAAGAATTCTGATACAAATACTGACGTAGTGAATACTTCAATCACAGCATTTGTCTGCAACTAAACCAAACTAAATTAATCAGCAAAATTTGAAAAGCATATTACATTAATTATTAAAACTAAATAAATAAACAAATTTAACTGATTGAATAGTGCATGTAATATTCACCATTGTAAAACAAGTAGGCATAAAATTAATGTCTCTTTTGTTGCCAGGAATAATACCAAGAGTTATCGTATGAAGATGGTTTTATCAAAAACGCTAATGAGTGTCTTGTTGCACAAGGATCAGATTTCGTATTAGATGATTTTCACAAACTTCTCTGTTCCAAAATTCTTTTTTTGTACATCTTAAAAATGATGCTTGGACAGTTAAATGTTTATTTGCAGAGTCTTGCAAGCAATTGAAGTAATGTTTCGAATAGCGGTTGTAGTTCGAAGCTGGATCCCATGGTCAGATTTCTCTAAAAACAAAACGAGTTGTAAAAATGTATACTTCGATGTTCCATTGCATTTAACAGTTAACGATTGCAAACAGAGTTCGAAAAAGACTAACAAAAACTAATTTTAGAGGTTGAAAAGCAGTTAAAGTTTGTTTTTTGAAAAAGTGGTGAAGATAATTAGTGCAGTCTGATTTACCTTCAGCTCTAAAAACAACTAATAAGAAAAAGAAACAACTGACGCATATATATTCAAGCGTCAAACCAGGAAACCTTGCCAAAGTTAGCATTAATTTGATACCATTTCAGCTAAAGTTCTAGGTGAAACCAAACAAAAAAACTTAAACTGGATGGGGATAGTTTGGCATGGCATTACAACACTATCAATAACCTAAGTCAAATAATGATTCTTCGGACGAGACTCTTTCACTGGAAATTTTTGTCTACTTTTTTATTAATTTTGATCCAGATCTAACCCAAACTCAAATTCTTACTCCAAAACTCACTCTAAAACTAACCCAAATCTTAACCCTTAAAAAATCACGAAAATAAGACATATTAAGTCACAATCAGAATCAGCCTCTGATTGTTAGAAAAATGCCTACAGAAGGGATTCCAACCCATGCCCGAAACAACCACAGACATATACTGGCTTCAAAGTCGCAGCAGTTTTTCAACGCAGGACAGACATAAGACCATGTGAGCTTGTTGACCTACTTTCTTCATGATCTTAAAAAAGGCAAACAAAAAATGCAAAGATGAATAATGAAAATTTTTATTTCACTCACTTTAACTTAAAAATTTCCAGTGAAATCATCATTCATAGAATTCTTTTCACACCACAGTATAACTTTTCATACCAGCATAAACTGCCAAAAAAAATTACCAAATATCAGTAAGTATATATGTATTACTGCGACACTAATTCTGTCACCATTACATAAATTAGAATGTCTCTTTAGTATGTGTGATCTATAGCTGATCAACTAAAAGTTACAATACAAATAAGCACCGCAAATTGGCAGTTAGACTTGATGCAAAGCTACTTTGGGGACTATTTGCTGATGCTAGTTAATCGAACGCTAACGCATTCGTCTCTGGAGCGTGAGGTCTGAGGTTCAAATCTTGGGTCAGTGAAATTGGCACAGTGTTGCCAACCACTTGCCATCTGTGCAACATTTCTTTGAAGGGTGCATTGTCCAGGCTCAATGATGCAAAGATGGGCCCGCCAACTCATTACACACTTCTGCACAATACAACAAATAAATAAAAGATTTAAGTTGATGAATGTTTGTTTACATCAGCGTTCACAAATTGTTGTGTATGTCCCCCATGAAGACTAGCAAACATTGCAAAAGTGCAATTTAGGCATTTTGCTGTTTCCGGTCTAAACGCACCTTTGATACATATAATCTTTTCAATGACTATACAATCAATCAAGTGTGTTTAATAACAAAATCAAAAAGGTTAAGAACTTTTTAGTTTGATGAAATGCCTTGTTAACAGTCTTCCTTCAGTATCTACAAGCAAAGACAGATACTAATGTCGTGCATTAAGACCTGCTCAATCATGCCTCACACTGCTTTCAGACCATACCGGTAATTGAAAAGTGCAAGACAAACCTTCAATATCATGGACCAGCATTACAGTCATTTGTTAATAACTTTCACAAAATCACTGCAGATTCTCAATTTAATACTGCACTGTACACGTTTAACAAAAGCCATCTCTGGCTACAACTGTTTCAAAAATAAAACCAAAGTATGCACAATAAACATCAACGCAACATAGGTTATCTACCTCAATTCAGATTCCCATTTCTGGAACAACTCCAGCAAGAAGATCAAATATCAGCCGGGGTAGAAGAGTGCATGGAGCAGGAATGCCACCAAAAATTTCCAAGAAGACCAAATCAAGATGTCAGCATTCGATTCAACAGTGCTCTAACAAGAACGTCATGCTTGGGAAATCCCACTAAAAAAACAAACTAGGTTGAATTGGAAAAGACTTTATATACCAGATTTTTTTCTGTGGTCCTTTTCTGCAATTTGTGATTAAGGGTGACTTTGATACTTTTTGCATCATAAACCATTCAGTAATTTGCTATTTGATCAACCTCAAAGTTTCCAAGTAAATCTCTTTTAGGTATGTAAATAAGCAGTCATTGATCATATACCTCAACAAATTAACTACTGTTTCAAGACCATTTTAACAGTAAAAAACTGCGAACGCTTTCAAACCATGATGCAATTTAAATCCCATTATTTTGTTAATAAGACATAATATATGATACGAAGTGGCTAGCATTACGTTATGTAACGCCCATGAAGAGAATATGAGAGTAAAGAGTGAGTGCTCATTTACTCTTTTTTGTTTTTTAAATTATCGTTAGGGTTTGGGTTAGATTTTGAGTTTGGGTTAGGATTATCATTAGGGTTAGACCTAGGGTTAAAGTTAGGTTTAGGGTTGGGGTTAGGGTTAAAATAGCGATTTTCTTTTTCTTACCTAACGTAACAGCAGCCTCTGCCTATATAATACGCTAAATTGTTAAATACCGGTATGTATTAAAGGACTAAACATGAACTTTGCTACCTAAAAACAACACCTACCTACCAGCTGAAACAAACCCAATCCATACAGTATATCACTATTGCATAAGCTGCAAACTCTGTATTGGTATACTGATGCACTATCCAGTTGGTAAAACCAAAGTTTTCATTAGTCCATGTTCACAATTCCACAAAAAATCAATTTAAGATTGCATACAAGGCTTCTTTTGAACTGCTATGACCAAAACTCTGAAGTGTTAGAGCAGTCATGTTTTTCAAATTCGATTGTTAGTAGGCTTTGACTGAAAAGTAAGCAAAAATACAAAAGATGATTGGAAGAATCCTTGAAATGTAGTACAGATGCTGGATGCTTGATACTTCTTGAAACTTAGGCAAACAAACCTTATAGCTTCTTTGTTTACTGTTAAGCATGTACACAATCAGTATTTTTTTCTTGCCAATAAATTGTACAGGATATCATTGCCTGCCCACACTCTACACAAGAAATGCAACTTTCTGTCTTCATAGGTCACATACTAATGGTAAGAACAGGAATCTATATTAATTGCAAATGGTTTGGACTGGTTACCACAGATCACCACAACAGAACATACCTACGTTTTAAAAATAAAATAGACTACAACATGGGCATATCAAAAAATTGATCTACTTGTATACTATGCTGGGTAACATTTTATGCCTGCAACACAATTTTGTATGTTGAATAATCATAGAGTACAACATGTGAACATTTCTTAAGTTCAACAATCTAATACCTATTGTGTAAAAAAATTAGGGTATATACTAAACTTTCTATGAGCAAGTTAGAGACAAACGATTTAGGCTACTTAATCTGAGATGTACCAGTAGAAGTAGCTAGTACCAGTAGTAAATTTGGCGTTACCATTGTCTACACTATCAAGAAATTGCCACAATTAACTCAGGCTCAACACCTTAAAATATGTAAACAGCAAAATAAACCTACCCTACACATCTGACATAGCCCTAGGTCTTCTTAACATTTTGATGTTAACAGTGCACATCAAGCCAAAACCGAGAGCGAAGTATAATATCTCAAGGATGGTGTAGTTGGCATAGCACAGAATCGGTAAGTACGCCAACGTTAACCGGTAACCCTGAACTGAATAGTGAACTCTCAACCTAACCCCTTACTACTGTATGGCTATATCATACCTCCATAGATGGGCAAGTTAATGCAAGACGTTAGCTTTGTTAACCACTAGTTTGTTAACAAACATCACACTTCCGTTAACGTTAATTCGTTATTTTCAGCTTAGATTAACGGAAGTTAATAAAGTCTGTTAATCCGTTAACATTTTGCAGGTAATTTACATTTCTTTTTTATTTACTCGCTTCTAGAACATGTATTGACGCTGTTGAGCTGATTGTAAGAAAAAATTTATTGCTCTGGTGGTCTTTTTGTGTTCTGGTAGTTACATTTTACAGTCTAATCTAATTTTACGATAAAAACAAGTTCGAATGCACAATCGAAGCTGCGACCTGAAAATCTTTGGAAATTGGAAACAGCAATAACTAATAGACCTCTGAGGCTGCAGGTTATTATTTGCCTCAAAAAAGAGCTCCTTTCTTTGCTTTCTTCTATAAAACTCATGCTAATATGCAACAAGTGTTACCAGAGCAAACTGGTGTGTACCGGTACGATGAATGAATGGTGCAAGATACAAATAAAACCTTAACGGAAGTTAACAAAACTTAACGGAAGTTACTTTAGTCCGTTAGTAGCACTTAACGGAAGTTAATTTAATCCGTTAATATGAAAAAACTTTTTGACGGATTAACAAGTTAATAAAAAAGTTAGCTTCGTTATTAACGGATTAACGATTAAAGGACTTGTGCCCACCTATGCATACCTCACCTAGGCTACTATGCTTACTGAGACCTACCAAAATCCAGAAGCTATTTGTTTAGACTTAAGAGAAATTTAATTTACTTACTACGGTAGTTACTCTGACCATCGAACAGATGAATCGACTGACTAACATTAACTGAATGCAAGAGTGACGCTGTTTACTGTAAGCTAGTCTATTCTGTATCAAAAAATCAACTATTTGGCTATTATTATCTGCCATTTACGAATAGTAAGTAAATATACATAACATGATTAAAACTTTGAATTGCACTAACATCATCGTTATCTGACTACCATCACATTAGACATCCCTGGTATGATATTAGGCTATTATTTAAATTTTATACCAGTATCTAGTAGGCCTAATATAGCAACAATTGCTCAGACTCGAGTCAACAGCTTAACCGTGATGCTTACAACAACTTGTCAGACGCTATCTAGATACTAGGCTAACTAGATACGCTAACATATATTAGGCGTATATGCCTGTGATCACTAACCTATAGGCTAACCTACCTCTTGCATTAATTTGCCTGTGAATACAGCGGATCAAGCCAAAGTGAGCGCGGAGTATGGATAGGATGCGGATGTGACGTAATAAATCTGCAAAACCATGGTAGAAAAAAAAATTTCGCTGGCAGGTCGCATTTACATTGTACCGACTCAAATCGGCTGGTTTGTATTGGCTGAATGCTTTCATTTGTAGCATTGTGCAAATAGCGGGATCTTCGTTCTGCCAACGTCTCAATTGGTCTGGACCCCAAGTATCCATCCAGTTAGTCGGTCCATTATCGGTACTGCTAGGACAACCAGTCAATGCATTCACTTGAGTTACTTTTTCAGGTTTGTCTTGACACCCATCATCCTTCTTGTCTATACCACTAAATTCATCGCAACTTGGGCAATTGAAACTTTTGCAACGCAGTCTTGACAGTCCATCAGTATTAGAATGATTCACACCTTTTCTATGTTCCACTTCAAAGTCGTACGTTGCGATCACGGACAGCCACCTAGCCAACATTCCTTCCGGTTCATGGAAAGTTAAAAGCCATTTGAGAGCAGCATGGTCAGTCCTCACTTTGAAATGTCTACCCCATAGATACTGCCGGAAATGCTTGAAGAAAACTACTAGTGCCAACAACTCCCGATATGTGGTGCAATACCGGCTTTGGGCCTTAGAAAGCACTCTGCTAGCGTAAGCAATTACTCGCTCCTCTCCGCCCTGGACCTGTGAAAGAACTCCACCCAATCCATGTGAACTTGCGTCAGTATCAAGGATGAAACAGGAATCATCCTGAGGATATACTAACAGAGGAGGTGAAGTTAGTAGGAACTTAACCTTTTCGAATGCGAGCTGGCACTCGGAGGTCCAAACAAACTTCTTCTTTTTTCCAGTGAGTTCAGTAATCGGGTGCATTATTTGGGCAAAGTTGTTTATGAACTTCCTGTAGTATGACGTAAATCCCACGAAGCCACGAACTTCTTTCACTGTTTGAGGAACAGACCAATCTCGAACAGCTTGTATCTTGTCGGGGTCAGGGGCCACACCCTGTGCAGAAACGACATGCCCAAGAAATCTGACAGATTGCTGTAAAAGTTTGCACTTTTTGGGTTTTAGTCGAAGACCAGCCTCACGCAATCGTTGAAAGATTGCCTTAAGATTAATTAACGCTGAATCAAAGCTGTTACCATAGCAAATAATGTCGTCAAGATACACCACACAAACTTTCCACAAAAGGCCCAGTAATACTCTTTCCATGAGACGCTCAAAAGTTGCAGGTGCATTTGTCAAGCCGAAGCACATTACGTTAAAGTGAAACAATCCTTTTCCTTGCAATGTGAACGCAGTCTTCTCTTTATCAATCGGATCCATTTCTACTTGCCAATAACCACTCGCTAAATCCAGTGTGGAAAACCACTTATTTCCCCCGAGTTCGTCTAGCAAGTCATCCGTCCTAGGAAGAGGATAAGCATCTTTCCTAGTAGCTTCATTTAATTTGCGAAAATCAACGCAGAATCTGTATGTACCATCTTTTTTGTCCACTAAAACAATAGGCGAAGACCAGGGACTATTACTAGGTTCGATGATTCCCTGTCTTAACATTTTATCAACTTCGTCAGCCGCAATTAGCCGCTTTGCAGGAGGCATACGACGCGGAGATTGCTTGACAGGAAGAGTGTCTCCAGTATCAATACTATGACGAGCCATTGACGTTCGGCCTAGTACACCATCATCACCAACAAACACGTCAGCATGCTCAAGCAAAACACCACGTACCTGTTGTTGTTGCTCCTCCGTCAAGTCCTTCATATCGTCTAGCAAAATCTGTAAATGTTCGGGCAGCATCTCAGGGCTTCGAACTACAACTTCCTCGAACAATGGTCGATGAGAAAGAGTCACCAACTTTTGTTTTATCTCGAGAAAACCGCGTGAACAGTCCAAGTTGCATCCGTACCTGCTTAGAAAGTCAATACCTAAAAGGCCTTCACACCCTGCCAAGTGGCCCACCAAAACATTATGCGATACCTCAACCCCATTAAAATTGAACCGCATCTCACATCGACCTGCACATCGAATTTTTTCCCCATTTACCATGCTAACATCACAAAAAGTTTCGTCAAGTTTAGGTCGCTTAGCACTGGCAATAGCTAAATATACATCATAATCAAGAAAGCATACACTAGCTCCACTATCCAATAACAAATTAACATCGTTATCGTACACTTTACAACTGACATACCATCGTTCGTCAAAACCATTGGCCTCCAAGTCCTGATGTAATTCTCCGACTGATGCGTAGGCCAAATTGGCACCAGTCGGAACTAGTTTGACTGTTCTTCACGAGATTTGTTTACTCCAAAACTTCGGGAAGTGCACTCCCGTGAAATATGTCCATTTTCTCCGCAACGATAGCACGCACCACGCCTAATCGGCATCGGGAATGACGACGTATATCGATCCGGTTTTTCTCCAGATTTAAGTTGTAAGCGAAGGTCTTTGATTGCCCGTAGAACTTCTTCGTTAGAAATACGTGACGAGCCTGGTTCCTCAAAAACCGGCTTTGGTTTACCGCGATCTTCGAGGGCGTCGCAAGAACGCAACTTTTCAGCTACGTCTACAGCTTCTTGCATTGTTTGTGGAGTACTCATCACTAAATGTCTTTGTATAGAAATGTCTTCCAAGCCTTCGACAAACCGTTGCACCAACAGATCTTCGAGGTATTCGGTGGGCAGCTTAGGATAAGCTTCACGAGCAAGCCTTCGTAATCGATAGGAAAACTCAAAGTCGGATTCGGGCCGGGTTTTCTTAGCCGCATGAAACAGATTTCGTGCTTGAAAAGAATTTTCGCGTTTATAACGCCTATTCAAAGCTTCCACCAACGACGCATAATCAAACTGTTCTTCCAAGGGCAAATTAGTCTGTACTTCAATTGCCTCACCTCGAAGTCTGGCGGCCAACTGCATACCTCGAGTGCAAGCGTCCCACCCATTTACTTCAGCAACATTTTCAAAATGCTTTCTATACTGGTCCCATGTCTCAACCGATTTTCCAGGAAAAAAGGTTTCTAGCTTGACTTCCGACTTGGAATTGAATCCGGTAGGTTTACTAAGCTCGCGTAGCCTAGTCTGCTGGCCCATTAGGCCTATCTTATTGACTTCAGATGGTGAAGGTGACATCGTGGATACTGTCACTCTCTTACCAAGGGTCCTGGCGTGCTCGCCATTTGTAGCGTTTTCTCTTTTTATCTGCCACATTATTCATCAAACCAACTCTTTACTTTCAATGAATTTACTGCCGTTCCACAACCATCCACTTTTCTACTGAATGTCGCAAATGCTAACCACAAAAGCCAAAGTGAAACCACATAATGACGTCACAAATAATGAAACAATACCGTATTTACTACACAACGTATATTTTGATGCTTTGCATCTTTGCAATGTAGTAAGCAACAGCTCGTGAAGGTACGTCAACAATACTAAGATGCAACGACTGGTATCTGGTATGCATATTGCTCATGGTTTAATGCATAGGCCTACCGGAATTTTCCACTTATTATACCCCCCCAGTTATTATACCATGGTATAATAACTGGAAATACCATGGTATAATAACCCGGATCGAACTTCCGTAGTGTGACCAGTGACCAAAAATTTGTCAAGCATCGCAATGGCAGCGTTTCCGTATGCATATCGACTGAAATCTTGGGGATAATTAGGCAAGCACGTTCTCTTTGTATCAATTACCAATATGTACCGTATTTCTTCTAGTAAAGTACTGTACCGGTAACTTGCCATAGCCACTACCGGTAGCAAAGCAGTGGCATTATTGCGGTCCGTCTTCTTTAGGCTAATTCCAATTGTGATGTCATAAGATTTTCCTTCTTCACAATAATAATTCACATCGTCATTACTGGTACCGATAGGCCTATTACTTATTGTAGTGGTACCGTTATCATCTTTAAGTACCGGTAAGCTACCAGTATCATCGGCAGGCAGGCCTGAGATACAAGAGCATTCAGCATTCAGATACAAGAGCAAATTATGGTAATTATACCATGATTACCATAATTACTATAATTTACCATAATTACTATACAAATTTACCATAATTGTGTTTGGAAAAAAATTCTTGTCAGAACCGTTGGGCAAGTACCGGTAGCCGACTGCCGTTTCCGGTTATTATACCATGGTATAATAGGTTATTAGGTTATCATACCATGGTATAATAACCTGAATCAAACTTTATTCTCAATTTCGTCATTTTCCAGTTATTATACCTGGTATAATTAGTGGAAAACTCCGGTAGCCTGGATTTTGGATTGAGGGTAGGGCTAAACCGTAAATCGCATGCAATGACGTCATCAGAAATTTTCGAAAAGAGAGACTTTTTATGGGACAAAGAATGAAAGATCAAAAGCTGGGGATCTGATTTATAGCACGTAACTACGATTTGCTAAAGGAAAAGACTAAAACCGCAAGTTAAAAAGTTTTACCTACATATCAAAATTGGAAGACCTGGTGAGCAAATTAGTGCCACTCAAATGAGTCACAAACGGGGCCTGGGGGCGAAGCCACCTGTCGCTGGAGACTATGGGAGTCTGGGAGCGAAGCACCCAGCCGCTGGGCGATATTTTGTAAGTTTTTGGAAAAAATGCCTATTTTAATGCCATTTGGATCACATTTCGCACGTTTTCAGAGCCATTTGAAAGAACAAAATTTTTGAGATTTGAAAGCCAATTGAACAAATCCCTCCCTTTACTTCATGTCAAGTCCAAAACACGTTTAAAATCTTGCATTTTGGGGTTAAATTTTGTGACTTGGCCAGGTCAGGGGAATCAAGGTATAGGCCTATTGCTTTCTGCAGCATTTTTAGGATTAAATCATTCACTCGAAGATTTGCCTTTGAAGATTTTTGTTTTATGAAAATAACCAGTTCTAGGAATATGCACGACTTGGAGCTCAGGCACTCTCGATTCAACTTCAACAATTTGTTCAATAAGCATTTTCCCTTGCTAATTTTTTTTCATAAGTATTTTGTCGCATGAAAACTGACTTGATGGAAGTGGATTGCTTTTTAAAGTTGGTACATTAGATGCAATAAATGGTTACCAATCATGTTATTCAGTTATTGCAGTACAAAAGTTAGCTAAAATATATCATTGCATAAAAAAGTTACATGAGGGCGTGAGATTGCCAGAGGTGGAGTCGAGGACACAAGGCTCGAGGCCAAGGCCAAGGACACAAAAAAAATCCGAGGCCAAGGCCAAGGCCAAGGACAGCCTTTCCGAGGACAGACACTCTCGAGGCCAAGGACAGGAATGCTCGAGGCCAAGGCCAAGGACCAAGGACACAAAGCGCAAGTGCTCTCCAAAAAAAAAAAAAAAAAAGGTCTTCACAAAAATTTTTCAAGCGATCTCCACGAAAAAACGCTTTCCAAAAAATTTTTCAACCGCTCCACAAAATTTTAACTTTCCAAAAAATAGTGCTGTCCTCGAGCCGAGGACAGGCCAATTTTCGAGGACTTGAGGCCTCGAGGCCAAGGCCAAGGCCAAGGCCAAGGACTTGACCTTCGAGGCCAAGGCCAAGGCCAAGGACTTCAAAATCTGTCCTCGAGGACGTCCTCGAGGCCAAGGACGTCCTCGAGGACTCCACCTCTGGAGATTGCACCTTTTGGAATGAAAACACTGAATTTCTCCCGACCTGGAAATTTAAATTCGTTGGCAAAAATTTAAATTGAAAGGGCCCGGGCCCCTGGTAATCATTATTAACTTATTGCTAATTGCTGTTGCACGGAATGTACGCATGTACTGTTGCGCCCAAAAAATGCTAAAAAAACTGAATAAATAGGCTTTGTGTCATCATTGATAGCATTTCAATTGGGGGGAGGCAGAGGGCCTGGGCCCCCTGGTTATGCCTGTGATTTAATGATTACCGTACAAGTTTGCTCTCATATCTACTATAAAATTTGTCATAACCAACTGCTAAAGAACATTTAACGAAATAGAAATATCAAGCTTTAACACCAAAAAGAATTATTGTAAGCTGAAAAACTAAAAGTATAAATAAAATTAAGCTGAAGCGGGGATGAAATAGCAAATACCAGTTTTCATAAAGATGTAAGGAAGCAAAATTTATGACTTGGCAAATTGGCAAGCTGAAGAAAACAAAAAAACAAGTCAAACCTGTCAAAGTTGTCAACTATAACATCAATGATGCAATGATGCAGTGATGCAATGATACTTGCAATGATCCTGATGCAATACGTACACTGTTTGCGCAATACAAACGACCAAAGTACCGCGATTTGTCGACAAATAATACGCGTAGATATTAAACTTGAATACATCTGTTACAATATTATTTATCTCCACCCGACATCGGTATGTGTTTTTCTGTAAATACAATGCACAAAATCTAGTATGGAAGTATGGAAGATTGTCTTCCATTCCATTCTTGAAATCTTTCATTCCATTCCATTCTGGCATCTTCCATATTCCATACCGAAATTTCCATTCCATACCATACCCTGGTTGTCGATTCTATATTATTATTGTTACATTTTACCCATAGGTGGGCACAAGTCCGTTAATCCGTTAATAACGAAGCTAACTTTTTCATTAACTCGTTAATCCGTTAAAAAGTTTTTTCATGTTAACGGACTAAATTAACTTCCGTTAAGTGCTGTTAACGGACTAAAGTAACTTCCGTTAAGTTCTGTTAACTTCCGTTAAGGTTTTAATCGTTAATATCTTGCAGCTTCGTTGTGCTTTTGAACTTGTTTTTATCTTGAAATTAGATTAGACTGTAAAATGTATCTTTCAAAACACAAAAAGACCACCATAGCAATAAACATTTCCTTACAATCAGCTCAACAACGTCAATACGTGTTCTAGAAGCGAGTGAATAAAACGAAATGTAGATTACACGCAAAATGTTAACGGATTAACGGACTTTATTAACTTACGTTAATTAAAGCTGAAAATAACGGATTAACGTTAACGGAGGTGTGAAGTTTGTTAACGGACTAGTGGTTAACGATTAACGAAGCTAACGTTTTGCATTAACTTGCCCACCTATGATTTTACCCCAACGATTGCAAAATGTAACTGTTTGAAAATCCGGAAGCGCCTGATTTTGAAGAAATTGCTTCCGCTTCCAGCTCCTTTTCAACACTTTCGCTTCCGCTTCCAACCTCTTCCATCAAAGTGCCTCCGCTTCCACAAAAAATTAACCGCTTCCGCTTTCAACTTCCGCATCCTTGGCGTCAGGCCATAGTCACTCAATAAGTGACTATGGTCAGGCTGTCAGCCGTCAGGGTAGAGGTGGAGTCGAGGACACAACGCTCGAGGCCAAGGATAGGAATGCTCGAGGCCAAGGACCAAGGACACAACGCGCAAGTTAGTGTTTTCCAAAAAATAAAACTAATTGTCTTCGCGCAAAAAATCGCACATTTTCCGTGAAATTTCAGGCAAAGAAAAAAAGATCACTCACAACTTTAGCCCATTTTTAACAAATCAAACAATAGTGCTGTCCCCGACCGAGGACATGGCATTTTCGAAGACTTGTAGACTTCTAGGCCAAGGCCAAGAACTTGACCTTCGAGGCCAAAGCCAAGGACTTTAAAATGTGTCCTCGAGGACTCGACCTCTGCGTCAAGGCTTTAGTTTTGTTTTTGTTTCCGGAGAGTGGAGGCTACCAGGAGTCGCTCTTTATGACTATTAAGCGAGGACGACTATTACGCACCGAGACTTTTATGCGCCAGAGCAAAAAGGCAAAAAAATTAAAAAATTGTTTTTCTAGTTTTGGGACTGTTGGTCGAACGGCAATGCTTTCGTCTGTGGAGTGGGAGGTCTGAGGCTCAAATCTCGGGCCGGTCATATCGGACACAGTGTTGCCAATGGCTCGCCAACGCTGCGACATTTCTTCAAAAGGACCTGTGTTGCCCCGCAAAACACAAAGCACAAGCATATAAATCATCAAAAAGAAGCAGCAGCAGGGGAGAGAATTATTCATATTACTCATGTGTTAAACAAATACAGCGGTATAGAGGTCCTGTCAACATTTAAGTTGGGATTTTGTTTTTGAATTAGTAATGTTTCGGTGATCAATAATTTTCGCCACTGATTGGTTTGGGCCATTATTTCTGTTTTGTCTAACTCAATTTTATGATCGGGGTTATCTGTCAAATGTTAGGATACATCGGTATCTTGTCTATTTGGCGAATTGGGGTCGTGATTTTTCAACCGAGTAATTAGATTTCTGGAAGTCTGACCAATATACGTGCTTTTACAGCTGCATGTGATGCGATAAACCACACTAGAACGATGTAACTTATTTTGGCGCTCTTTGAAGGTAAAAAGACGCTTTAAATTGAACGTTTCGTTGATTAAAATAAATGTAACTTTAAAGTCTAATTTTTTCAAAAAAACATTAATTTCTTTTGGTATATGGCCGTTCATTTCTTTTATGTAGGGAAGTTTCATAAAAATCCGTTTTGTGTCGTCCTTCTTGTCTGTTTTGTTTTTTTTTCGACCGCTTTTTGGCAAGAAAGTGCTGTATTTGCCGGTTTATGTAATTTAAGGGAAATCCATTTTTCTCGAGAAGGTTTGAAATTTTTTGAAATTCTTTTTTTCGCAACTGTGCACTATTACAAATACTACATGCTCGGTGCAGTAACGTCCAGACTAGAGATGGCGCGGATAACAAAAAATGCATCCGCATGCTGCGCTGCGTCCGCAAACTTTGTCCGCATGCTGCACCGCACCGCATTCAAACACAACTAAGTTCACGCTGCACCGCGCCGCACCGCAAGTTAAGTATCTTTTAAATTTCCACTAACATCAGAAAAAAATTAGCTCTCTAGCTTATGACATATAAAAAAATTGATTTCAGGGGTATTATTTTGGAGAGTTTTCAAAAGAGTTGCTCTCTCAAACCATGTCAAAATATTTGTTTTTTAAACATCTGCCGGTATAAAAAAAAGTAATGCCCTAGCTTGAGTCGTTCAAAAAATTAATTTCTGGGCAGTCCATTTGGGGGCCCCTGGGGGGGGGGGGGGTGGTACCTTTGTACTGTGTCAAACTATTTGTTGCTTAAATATCTACCACTAAAAGCAAAAAACTATCACCCTAGCTTGAGCAATTAAAAAATTAGTTTTTTAGGGCCCCATTTTGGGGGGGTTCTGGGGAGAAGCCTCAAAAAAGTTCAGGAGACAAAATAGCATTTGCAGCCCAACAAATTTACACAAAAATTAAATATCGATGTTGTGTGGTTTAGGAGAAGAAGAGTGCACAAAATTTAGAAAGCAAAAAATGAAAAAAGAAAAAAAACTCAATGCGGCTAAACGTGTAGGTAGAGATGAAAGAGTATCTTACGACATATAACCATGTGAAATATTTTTTGCCGTACTTAAGCCGTTTTTGAATAAGACCGCTTTTTATACCAAACTTTTGAAGTAGTTTTCAGGTCCTAAACCTGAAGTTACGAGACTCATTGCCTTGAAATTTGGCACACACAAATAACTTATGAATCTCAAACTGCTGTCAAAATTTCATGTAGCTAGACCAAACCATTATCTGTTATTGAGTTATAAGTAAAAGTCTGAAACTTTGCACTCGGTAACTTTGAAAATGGCCAAGTAAAAACTAAAAAACATGCGATGTGAGATCAGTCGTTTCAATTATAGGTTTTCAGGTTTAATTTGCCTTGTGTGTGCTTGCTATCAGTTTTTCTGCACCATGTTTTGGAATCAAAAACAATCCACCCAGTTCCAGTCTACCTGATAATTTCATGCAACTACTGTATATACTAATCCTGAACCAGAAGCTCAATTAATGAAATATAAGGTATCACGTGCTCTGCATGCTGTCAAAAGCTACTACACTTGTATGAAACTACCCTATGTATTAATACCTTTGTTGGTTACATGTGTGTTGGATTGTGGAATAACTTTTGCTATTACGTACCGGTAGGCTATTTTGCCATTGGAAATAAGTGTAGCCTAGTCTTCGTACTTTACTACATACAGACATAGGTCTACCAGATCTGAGATAGGATCCAGACATAGGACCGAAAGCGTAATTCTTGATGCCATGACCTGTTGATGAATAGGCTACACTGAACTAACTCTGTCACTCTGAAATACAAGCGCATGTGTAGTAGAAACTGTTGTCTAGCCTTGGGCTTGTACCTATACCCTAGGCATAAGCCTATTGCGTACAGGGAGGGTGTGTCGCTAGGCTTTGTTTTGTGCCTCTACTCCGATGATTGTTTCCCACAAATCTGTTTCTTCTACTTTTGTTTGCCTTTGTTTCATCTTCTCACCGACAGGGGTGCCGAAACCTGGGGGGGGGGGGGGGGATGGGGAGATATACCTCCCAATAATTTGACTGTATCCCCCCAATAATTTGAGTATAGTATGCATCTGCATCCCCCCAATAATTTGACTTTGGTGTGCATTTGAGCGCAGGTCTCCACTAGAATTTGGGGAACAAAGTTTTCTTTCTTTAGGTGAAGACCTTTTCTTTGGTCTTCACTTTATTTGCTCACCTGAAAAAAATCGTGGTCGAGGTTCATCCCCCCTAAGTTGAAAATAGGGCAAAATTGGGGTAAAATTGCAATTTATTCCCCCCAATGCTCAACGAAGATCGGCACCCCTGCTCACCCAACGTCCTAAACCTTTCCTAGTCTAATCTACCAAAACCAAAAGCTTTTTGTTGGTGTCAAAAAATAAACACGTTCAGCCGATCAAAACTAAGTTTCTTGTTGCCAAAATAGCCGATTCTAGGATGCTCCGAATTCTGAAAAAATAAACTTGAACTGAAGGCACCTTTTCCTGTTTTAGTAGCATGCATTGTCTTCAATTCATACCTATAATAGTTACATCCAGACTAACCATTGTTGTTCATAAAGAGAAAATCACCAACAATAATTGTAAAAAAAATGTAGTACGCGGCGCTGCGCTGATGCTGTGACGTAATGCAGATTTTAGTTGCCACGCTGCGCGGCGCGGTGCACCAACAACAGCGCGCGGCCGCGTACGCTGCGCTGTTGCCATCTCTAGTCCAGACCAAGTTTTGTTTGTAACGATTCGGAACATAGCTGTCCCATCTTGTGTAGATGCCTAAGTTGGTATTTTTTCGAAATATTGATGTTTCAATGCAATCTGAATTTTTTGTGATTTGGACATCCAAGAAGGCCAATTTATTGTTCTCTTCGTTTTCTTTTGTAAACTTGATTTTCTGGTGTATTGAGTTGAAAGTACTAAAAACATGATCGATGTGGTTGGGGTCATCAAAGGTCAGAAATAAATCATCTACGTAACGGTGAACTGTAAATTGATGATTGGATTTAGTAGAGGCAGTTTCCACCAGCCAGTTCATAAAAATGTCGGCCATGGCAGGGGCCAACGGCGACCCCATTGCCATGCCGTCAATTTGGTGATAAAATTTTCCATCGAATTGCAATGTTGTTGTTTTGCATGTCCAGTTTAATAGTTTTCTAAATTGTCTTTTATTCATGCCGTAAAATCTTGTCAATTTGTCGGGAAAAAGTTTTTGGAGAATAATTTGTATTGTAAAATCGCCCGGAATATTGGTAAAAATACTCTTTACGTCAAAACTTGCAAGTATTTTTGAACTCAAATTAACCATGTTGGAAAGTTTTTCTTGGAAGTCAAATGTGTCTTTTATGTTGGAATCGTGCTCGTGCAGAGGCATCAAAATTTTGTTTAGCCAAACAGCACTTTGGTAATTAAAACTTCCGGTAGACGCCAGAATTGGTCGCAAAGGTATTCCGTCCTTGTGGCAGGGCTGTAGGTCTCGAGACCAATTTTTTGTGGTCTCGGTCTCGGTCTTGGTTTCGGCTGTTTTGCACCGGTCTTGGTCTCGAACCGTTGTGGTCTCGGTCTCGTAGCTCAAAAATTGGTCTCGAGACCGGGTAATTTCTGTAAGTAAAATAAAATAGCTAATTTTGTAATGTTTGTAAGAAAAAATAAAATAGCGAGATCGTGTAAATTTTGTAAGTAAAATGTAGTTTTGTAAGAAGCTAACGAAGCGGTTACATTATCGGTAGGACAAAAAGGTTTCGCACCTGGTGATCAAGATTGCCGCATTTTTACATGAGAAAAGACGTCATTCACGCATAGCAGTTTTGATGACGAGGAACGAAACTAGAGTTCAAGCAAAACTACAGAGTTCTTGCCCAATTCTAGCACTGCAGATGTTTTTGCAACTTTTTTGATCCCCATGTGATAGAAGTTTTTGAGTCAAAGGATGTACACAATGCTACTATTTTGAGATTGTAGAGTGCTGCACAAATAAGTGAGAATTTTTTTGGCAGTCGTTTAAGCAGTTGTTAAAAAAAGTTTGTCTTTTCGCTTTTGCAATTTGACGATGCTGCTAAAGAAGCAAAAAACCTCAACTCGAAGTAGACAAGGCTATGGGTATTAAACTGTTTTACAAACATAGTCGCTAAAATTGACGTCGATGCTCTCAAAATTTAAGAACAAATCAAAAAACAAATGAGGCTGAAAATCGGCAAAAAATTAAAAACAGCCAGTCACAATTCAAAATTTAATGATTTCTTATCAAGTCACAATTCAAAATTCTATTATTAACGATTAAGGTGGAAAAGCCACGCAACGTTTTTATCTTGAGTTAATTAAGTGATAAGAAATTTGTCTCTTATATAGCGAAAACTTTACTATTATTGTGGTAACGGTTATCTACTCCCGTGATTCTCAACTTCGGCTAAAAATTTTTTAGGGAAGTTTAAAGGTTTAAAATTTTAAGGTCGGCTAAAAATTTTTTAGGGAAGTTTTTTTTTAAACAACTACAAAGAGTAAAACTTGCAGAAAGCAATACAGTAATAAAATAAACGCATATAGTAGTCAACCCAAGTTGCATTTTTGTAACAAAAAACTCCAGGAGTGAAATTTTGAGTTTCTCAAGATCACAAAGGTGTAAAATGCGTAGAAGTAGTAAACGATATATTTTCAAATTTAATCTTTCATTATGCTCGCTGTAATACGCCGAAGCATGTAACAAGGTTACTAGGTCTATCTCCGCGTCATTGCGCCCTGGCAACACAGCTCTTTTCGGAGCAATATCGCAGCGGTGGCGAGCCGTTGGCAACACTGTGTCCGATTTGACCGGCCCGAGATTTAAATCTCACACCTCCCGCTCCAGAGACAAACGCGTTACCGCTCAACCAACTAGCATAGAATTCACGCAGTGAAGAAGCTTTGTGCTCGTGGAGACTAGGAATCAAAGGTCATGTATGTCAGACTACGTAAGGACGTTATTGGTAAAATTAATAGTCCACGAGTGATCCACGGTTTGAGTTTTAGTTTGCGTTGTCTCCGAGAAAGTTTTACTAGCGGTGCATAATTGTCAATCGCAGTTTTGACAATTTTGATAAAATCACTAAATATCGTATTTAAATTATTGGGATTATTTGCATTGTCTTGCGGAAAAAAAATTTTGTATTGATTTGTGTAAATCTTCACAAAAATTTTCCGCATTAAAATTTAACAAGTCACGTTTATACAGTTGCTGGTTTAATTTGTTGGAGAAGGTAAATGTATTAATAGAGCAAAATATGGGGTAGTGGTCAGTCAAATTAGTTCTGATTATACCAGAAAAAATAGAATTTTTGTGATCATTAATTATGAGGTGATCAATTAGAGTAGAAGACACATCATTAACGCGAGTAGGAAGAGTTATAAGAGGAAAATAGCCATTACTAGCAAGCATATTACTATAATCACTAGCATATTTAGCATTGTTGATTGAGAATATGTTGATATTTATGTCACCGATTAAGTAAACTTTGGTTGTTTTGAGTTGCTCTAATGTTTTATTCAGTTCATCTACAAAAAGTTTAACGTTGCTCTTGGGGTGTCGATAAATGACCCCAAGAATAATATCCAAGTGACATATTTTTATCCACATATTCTCGCATCCATCGATGTTCAAACTAAGATTCGAAACAATTTCAATGCGTAATTCATTAGACACATAAACTGCAACCCCTCCAGCAGGTGTGGGGCAATCAATATGAACAAGTTTGTAATTAGGTAACTCAAGATTAACTAAAGGTTTTTGATTGATTCGAGATTCCGATAAACAAATAATCTTTGGCATATTAGGAAGCAAACACAAAAATTCTTGCAAAGAATCAAAATTTTTTTGTAGAGAACAAATGTTAATGTGAATTATGCTGATCGAATTAGAATTAAATGACAATGAAGAGAAACTATCCATTTCATAGTATTTACTGGGATGAAAGTTATGGGTTAACGAGCTTACAGAAGCATTCAAGATATCTGAAGAGTCAAAAACACCATCAGCAGCAGTACTATCAGAATTGAAGGTTACCAATGCAGAATAACCATAAAAAAGTTATAGTTAGGATGACAATCATTGAATAAGGTCCAGGTCTTGTTCATTCTTGATTAGAATGGGCTTGTCGTCTTCTAGTTTTCTTACGTACACATTACCGTTCATGGTCCAAAAAAACTTAAATCCAGCTTCCTTTGCTTTTTGTTTAGACTTCCAAAATAGCTTCTTTTTAAGATAAGTTAAATTTTCAAAGATAAAAATTTTTTCCACACCTTTGATCGAAAGCTTTGTGAAATCAGCATTGCGAGCATTTTTGCGGTTACTATAAATCCTATTTCTAACATCGCGATTGACAAAACGGACAATTATAGGGGGAGGGTTAGACTTGCTTTTAGTCTGAAGGCGATGAGAAGTAGAAATATCTTTAGAAGAGATTGTTACTTGCAATAATTCTGCAATTTCTCGCACAATTGCATTGGTATCTTCATTCGAGGTAACTGGAATGCGTACTGTTTCCAAGTTTTGGCGTCGACCATATTGCTCGAGTGCGTCGAGTTTAGATGCTTCTTTAGCACGTGGTGCACTCATTTCATTTGATTCAGCAAAAATAGGACTGGTAGGCCAGGAAAGTGTTTTTTCAGGACTGCTATAGTAGACAATAGCCTAAAGCCTGCAAGAAATTTTGTAAAACCAGCTTTTTGTTATGTCACAAATATGCAAAATGCAGTGATGCCGATGGTACGGAGTCAAACGGATTCAATCGTATTTTCATGAATGTAGGGAATTGTGGAAAAAGGTTTGGGGCGCATCTTTATTTCCTCTTGTGGTTTTCATTTCTGCGATAAAACTGATTTCGTGCAGTATCGCTTAAACTTGTAAATCTATTCCCCTTTAACTATACCTTGAATTAACATCTGTTCGTGACACTGCTAACCACGGATGTGGAAACAGAAGCTGGAAGCGGAAGCGGTGGAAACGGCAAATTTTCGTGGAAGCGGAGGCTAGAAGCGGTAAAAAGGTACCGCTGCCGCATCCACTTTGGCCATTTATATAGAACATCAAAAACTTGAATGTGGTACAATTTTTTGTGTAAGATTATACAAGGATGGCAGTACGGTACGATACTTTCAAAATTTGAACATAACGTCCTTCAAAAATTTACCGTACCGAACTAACATAACGTACAAAAAAAAATTTGCATGCATACCGTACCTACGTACTTTTCATTGGATGGTACGCTCTAAACGTACCGTCCTTGAAAAGTACGGCACATAGGTAAAAAATTGGTAAGGTTTTTCGAAGTTCTCGTTTTCCACGCGTTTTAAAGAAGGTTTAACTGCATGGTATATATTCTAAAATAGAATTCATGAATATCAGTTTTGCCAAGTTTTCTAGCTTTTCAACTCATGTGACGCCTGTTGGCTTCAGTTTTCGGAGAAGAAAGAGAAGGAGAACAACTAATCAGACCTCAGAAACAAGAACACGAGGCAAAAAAATTTTACAAACACTTAATAATGCATCATACTAACGCAAGTACGGTACGTAACGTCGTCAGCGAGTTGCAAACATTGTTACGTAACGTACTTGCATGGTATACCTATACGATACGTTAATACGTTCAGTACGCTCATTCAAACAGCGTACCTACGTACCATACCCGTACCTTCACAACAAGCGCGTACCATACAGGCATACCGTACTTTTCAGCAAAAATTGAGGCGTACCGTGCCGTACTTACGCACCGTACTGCCCTTCTTGGTAATATACGATGAAAAGTGAATGTTTTATCGATCATCCTTTGCAAAGAAACATTTTTAAAGGCTTGTGGTTCATTTAGATCCGGGGCAAACCCCTCCCCTATCAATTCAAGGATGAACCATGTAGCTAATCAACTCATTTTTAAAATTATAAGCGTTCAAAAATTTTTTACTTTAGTCCTAAAATTTAAAGGCTTTCTCAAAATTAGTTATAAATGAGGCTTTACCCTTTTTTAGAAATCTGAGGCTATGCTCGTATAACGCAGTATTTTCACCAACATAAACAAAGTTTCCAGTTCCAGCATTTTTTTTTCTTTCACTGCAATGATATATTCTTGAAACGCAAACAGAGGTGAGCATCACAACCTCTCAAACAAAGTTTAATATTGTATGACTTGTAAACATCACGTTATAATGCTTGTCTTAATTATTGCTAAGACAGTACCGTTTGCTACAAGAATTATTCTGATATGGTACTGTGTATAACCACATAACTCTTGCAATGTTTTTTTATTTTGCTGTCCTAAATATTCACGTTGGTAGCAAAATTGTGGAGCCAATCACATGCACACTAGTTATTAAAAAAAAAACAAAATTCTGCAAATGTGGAGACTTTTCCCCAGGACTATCTCTAATTATAGCCGAGTAAAGATTTGCGCTTAACAGCGCAGATGCAATTGAAATAAGTTATTATTCCGAGCGCTTGGAAATCCGTCTCCAGCCCAATATAATTGCTCATTATTAATCTAACTTTAGGATGAACGTACAGAGAAATTCGCATCAGGTGAAACATAACGATTATGTGATTGGACTTTTCGCTTCAGGTTCGCTACAAATCCGAATTCTTGACTACGCCCACGCGTAGATTCTTGCGATGACAAAACCACTAAATACAATCATATAATTTGGTTTTATAAGATGTTTTTAAGATTATGATAACAATGCTGTTTTATCTTGACTTATCGGGAAAAATTGTTTTCCAAAAAACTTTAAAATCAAAAAATTTTATGCAAAAATTACGTCATCAAGTGGTGAAAACGGAAGCGATTCAAAAATTTCCGCTTCCACATCCCTGCTGCTAACAACCAGACACTTAGCCACAACGGAATTTTTGGGGGGGGGCAAGCAAAATTTGGGGGTGCAAAGAAAATTTTAGAGGGGGCAAAGTAATGCATTTAGGCACAAAATGCACGAAATTTTGTTAAAAATGACATTTAACTGAAATTATTATGGGGCGGGGGAGGGGGGCAAAGAAAAATTTAGGGGGCAGTTTTCCCTCCTGCTCCCCCTTGGCTAAGTACCTGCTAACAACTGCCAGATAATCGTTTGAAAAATGCCATCCATGCTAACAAAATGCAGTTATTTATCAACGGACCTTTAGTTTTTCTTGATTGCTTATTATCAAGATTGCGCAGAGGTGCAATTATTTGTTGGTTTTGAAAATTTCAAAACTATTCATCAAAGAAAAACGCAATCTACGACTACGTTTCACTACCTGCACCCAGGTCCAATTTTATTATTGAGACAGCAACGCCTGAAAATTTAACAAAAACAAAGAAGCAAAAGTGTAGATTATTTTAGGTTACTGTATTGTCGAACCTTGTTGTAAGCAATTATTGCCAGCAGGGCATGGTATGGAATGGAATGGAAGACGATTTTTCCATGTTCCATACTGACAATTTTCTTCCATTCCATTTCCATTCCATACTAAAAATCTTCCATTCCATACTAAAATTTTGTTCCATATTCCATTCCATACTTCCATACCAAAAAAATTTTAGACTGGAAGCAATGCAACGTATATTTTGATGCTTTGCATCTTTGTGATGTTGTAAGCAACCGCTCGTGAAGGTGCGTCAACAATACTAAGATGCAACAACCGGTATCTGGTATGCATATTGCACATGGTTTAGTGCATAGGCGTAGCCAAGATTTTGAATTGGGGAGAGGGCTAAACAGTGCATCACATACAATGACGTCATCAGAAATTTTCGAAAAGAGAGACTTTGTATGGGACAAAGAATGAAAGATCAAAAGCTGGGGGTCTGATTTAGCGCGTAACTAGGATTTGTTAAAGGAAAAGACAAAAACCGCAAGTTAAAAAGTTTTACCTACATATCAAAATTGGGAGACGTGGTGAGCAAATCAGTGCAACTCAAACGTGTCACAGACGGGACCTGGGGGTGGAGCCACCAGCCGCCGGAGACTATGGGAGTCTGAGTACGAAGCACCCAGCCGCTGGGCGATTTTTTGTAATTTTTTGGAAAAAATGGCTTATATGCCATTTAGATCACATTTCGCACGTTTTCAGAGCCATTTGAAAGAACAAAATTTTTGAGATTTGAAAGCCAATTGAACAAATCCCTCCCTTTACTTCAGGTCAAGTCCAAAACACGTTTAAAATCTTACATTTTGGGGTTCCATTTTGTGACTTGGCCTGGTCAGGGGAGTCACGGTACTTTGGTTTCTGCAACATTTTTAGCAATAAATCATTCACTCAAAGATTTGCCTTTGAAGATTTTTGTTTTGTCATGAAAATAACCAGTTTTAGAAATATGTACGACCAGGAGCCTAGGCACCCTCGATTCAACTTCAATAATTTGTTCAATAAGCATTTCCCTAGCGAAGTTTTTTTCAAAAGCATTTTGTCGCCTGAAAACTGACAAGATGGAGATGGATTGCTATTTAAAGTTGGTAGGTGGTGAAGATGAAATTCAAAGTTATTTCAAGTTGGTACATTAGATGCAATAAATGGTTACTAATCATGTTTTTGCAATATAAAAATTAGTTGGGGGCCTAAAACATATTATTGCATAAAAAAGTTAGATGAGGGCGTGAGATTGCACCTTTTAGAACAAAAACACTGAGTTTCTCCCGGCTTGGACATTTAAATTTATTGGCAAAACTTTAAATTGAGAGGGCCCCGGACCGTGGTCGTCATTATTAAGTTATTGCTAATTGCTGTGGTACGCATGTACTGTTGCGCCCAAAAAATGCTAAAAACTGAATAAATAGGCTTTGTGTCATCATTTTTATCATTGGTAGCATTTCAATTGGAAGGGAGGCAGAGGGCCTGGGCCCCCCGGTTACGCCTATTGTTTAATGATTACCGTACAAGTTTGCTCTCATATCAACTATAAAATTTGTCATAACCAAACTGCTAAACAACATTTACCGTTATAGAAATACCAAGCTTTAACACCAAAAAGAATTATTGTAAGCTGAAAAACTAAAAATATAAATAAAATTAAGCTGAAACAGGAATGAAATAGCAAATACAAGTTTTCGTGACGACGTAAAAAAACAAAATTTAGGACTGGGCAAATAGCCAATCTCAAAAAAAAAGTCAAACCTGTCAAAGTCGTCAACTATAACATCAATGCTGCAAACTGCAATGTACTTGCGATGATGCAATAAGTACACTGTTTTCGCAATATAACGACCCAAGTACCGCGATTTGTCGACAAATAATACGCGTAGATATTGAAGTTGAATATCTCTGTGACAATATTTTTTATCACCACCCGACATCGGTATGTATTTTTCTGTAAATACAATGCACAAAATGTAGTATGGAATTGGTATGGAAGTATGGAAGATTGTCTTCCATTCCATTCTTGAAATCTTCCATTCCATTCCATTCTGGCATCTTCCATACTCCATACCGAAATTTACGTTCCATTCCATACCATGCCCTGATTGCCAGTGGGACACCATCATAGGTCAGTTTGAACATGTAAAACTTTTCTTTGTGGTTGCGTATGGTATTCACCTAAACTCGGGATAAAAATAGATATAAAATTAAAAAGTCGCTTCTTGGGTATAAACTACTCTCGTCTTCGTGCTGTATCCCGGAACCGTAACTTTTCTCAACGGCCCTGTAGCCAACAAAAGGACCGTAAAATCTTCGAATCGGCAGCCACCCTATTCGTCACCTAAATACCAACAAAAATCACATCAAATTACGGTGAAGACTTTTTTATGGTCTTCACCAAACTTTACGCCTGTTTTTGGATCAAATATCACAAAAAATCATTTTCTAGTTCGGGCCGGCACTGATTGTGCGGCCCGTTCCTCAAAAAATTTCCGGCACCCATGGTTTAAAACAAAGAAAAATGTAAAGAACCAAAATAGATGTATATGAAATACGAAAACTTTAAACAAATTTATTTTCAAAATTTAAAGCTTTATTTTTTTCTTTAAAAATCGTGCCATTCACTACAGAGTTGTAAGTCGGGCAGGGCTTTTCGGGTCGGGCCTACAGTTGACAAAATATCGGGCTTAGTTCGGGCCTAATACGTGCTTTTTGTCTTAGGTGCCCAAAAATACAATCAAAATAACTTGACAACATTGCTAAATTTTTCAGACCTAACTTAACTTTCGTTGTTTTTTTCGGGCATGATTCGGGCTTCAAATTAGTTTTCGGGTTCGGGCCAGAACTAGTCGGCCCGTTTACAACTGTGATACACTATACTATTTTTATCAATATGTTTCACTTTTAATCTAATATGGTTAAGGATGCAAAAATGAACAATTTGAGGATAATTATTTAAATTGTGGAAGGTAATGATCAGCATTAAATTGTGGAAGGGACGCGTCAAAGGGGAGGACGCATCCTCCCATCAAGAAATAATATCTTTCCACAGAAAGAAAGCGCCTTGACTGAATCCGACGCAAAAAAACTTTTAGAGTTTGCACCAAGAGTTTGGACAAAAAATGGCCAATTCGGACGTGGAGAACTTTTCTTACTTTTTATGAACGTGAATATGTTTGTTTTTACGCAGTGAAATGTTTTATGATCAATCAAATTGATATTTATGAATATTTTAATATGTCTAGATTCAAAGCACTTATGCAAAATTTTGCAAGACACGAGTAGCAGTACCAAAATCGTAACAAATTTATCTAAACTGAAACTTCATGAATTAGTTTAGGAAGCGAAGGAAGCCAAAGAAGTGCCCACATTCTGAGCTGCCTAGAGGCATTTTGCCCTCCCTGCGTACCGTCAGTTACACCAGTGCGCATGAGGTAAAAGCTAGCATTTTGTTACCAATCTTTACAAAACTACATATAAAAGCATTACGGTTAATTAAATTGTAATTGCATTATACTCACATAGTAACCTTGACCAGGAAACAGCGAAGGGACCTTTTAGTCTATGAGTCAAGCTGCCACTTGTCTACCACACACGGTAGAGGTTTCACACTGTCTCTTTTAATTGCTGAACGTCAAGCATGGAAGTTGTCAATACCGATTTTTATAGTCTTTGGTTTGACCCCACCGGAAATCAAACCCAAGTCTAACGTTTCAGTAACAGACGCTGTATCCACTCGACCACTTATCGGTAATTTGCAGGGGCAAAGCGGGCTGCATGTTCCCTCATCAAGTATAAGCGTCCCCCCATCGAAATTCAACGACATCTATAATGAAAGCATCCTAAATGCCTTCATTTCTTTGTTTGGACTTGATCTGGAGCTGAACAAAGAAATGGCTGGTTCGGATCAAGAATTTGCACAAAAAATTGGCTGATACAGACGTAAGGATCTTTTTTTGTCGTCAACATATGAGCGTGCAGTAGCGTATTTAAAAGGGAGTCATTGAGCCAAGCTTGTCTCCAGCGCCTGACCGGGGCCTCGCCCTCAGATCACCCAATTGCGTTCGGAAGCGAAGTTCCCAGCCTTCTGGCTCGTGGTTCAATCTTGCGACACGCCTTCTCCCTCTTGAAATTTAAATTTCGCTCACGATTTAACTTGTTGCAAGAATATTCAAGAATTTATTACCGGTGCACTAATAAATGAAAAGTGAAACACATTTGTAGTCACAACGAGACTAAAGTACGATATGATATTGAGCTAAAAGTCGCCAAAGCTGTATCGGTCAGCTATTCTAAAACGAGTAACATCACAAATTAGCTAGCTAAACATCAAATCTAATCCAGGCTACACCGCACGAAAAGAACACCGGACTTTCCAGACCTCAACAGATTATTGATTAAGAGGCGCAATGTAGGGTATTTTTATCGGATGAAATTCACCAAAGCTAGTTTTTGAAATTTAATATATATAAGAAATCTTGTACAAAAACTGTAGCACGGAAAAATTGTAAAAAATCTTTAGTTCCATCTACACTATATTTGGTCGAAAAATTGTTGACTCTATATCGTGAGAAAAAACAACAAAAAATTAGTGTTTGTGGTTTATAACTGATAAAACTTTACCATTGGAATGTAGCCAAAAGGAAATTTATTTGGTGTTATTGGCAGCAAAAAAGAAATTATTTAATCTAAATATTGTAATTTAGGCATAGTAGTTTTGGTCATGCTTGGCAAATAGTCTAAACTCTAAACAAAGGTAATCCATGTATGATCAATAAAGCAGCAGACGCGAATCAGCAAGAGGGCTCTATGTTTTTACATAATGGCTTAATTGGCCAAATTTAACTCTTAAACGAACCTAAGCAAAATCTTTTGGTTGTAAATGTGATAATTATGCAGGTCATCTTGGTTAGTAAATTCAATTCTAGTAACAATTCAAAAAGGACTCACACACACAAAAAAGAAAACACAAATGAAAACTGCACAATAGAAAATATAGCCATAAACAAAAACATCAAGCAAAAGTACCGACAACATAATTTTAAAAAATATTCAGTGCTTAACACTGATTACACTGCATTTGAATTAAAACGCAAAAATTGCTTAACAATTTCGAAAATATATGAGTGCAGATTTCATCATTTACTCGAAATATAAAATCACACTACCACGGATTCAGGGATCTTGAGATAAGATATTTTGAGCCCTGAGGCAAGAAGTCAGAACGGGTCCACAAAGATCACTGAGAGAAATCCAAAGCCGAAGATCAAAAAGGTCTTCGACGTACTTGGATCTACAGTATTTTTTTCACGGATTTAGAGTGAAGACCAAGAAAAAAGTCACCGCCCTCAATGGAGTTTAACATTTACCGGAGTTCCGCTCCTCGACACTGCTTAATCGGTACTATATATTATAACTGAGCTCAACCTTGAAACCGGCCTCCCAAAAATTGCCGTTCCATCCCCCCTAGGCCCCCCTTATAAACGGCCCTGCAAGCATGGTGTTTTTTCTGAACAACACCCCATAAATTTTATTTAAAATTTTTAATCCTAAAATCCAGTTATAGCCCAAAAAATACACAACAAAAAAACAACTACAGTATGGCGTCACTTGCCTAATGAATGATAAAAAATCAGGATGGTGGTCTTCAGTTATACGTAGTAATACCAAAACACAGTAAAAGTTTGAAACTACAGCTTTTGTTTTCTAAATGCTCACAGCAAAATATATTTTACTGTAATAGGTAAGTACAGTCTTTTGTTATGGTGTGAAAAAATCATGGTGCATTTAAACGCAGGAGAAAAAGATTTGAAACTTCCATTGGTTACTTTAGAAGACAATATGCAGTTTATGGACTACCGCAAAATAAATTCTTCTCTTGAAAACAAAGCTTTGAAAAAATTCAAAATTTACCAGAAAGACGAACTTCATTTTGACATTAAAACATTTTATACAAAGAAAATTATTTTTCGTTTAAGCTGTTTGTACTTTGGCGCAAAAATAATAGAAAACAACAGCTTATTTATTATGCTGAAACGATTTAGTGGATTTTTTGTTTGTTGTTCTTAAATTTCAATCATAATTTTTGAAGTTACAAACCGGTAACACCACAATATAACGCTAAAAAAGAACAAACAAGCACCAAATTTATCAAACAAAAATTTTAAGTATAAAGTTAGTTGCATATAGCAGCTTTTAGCTACACCAGGGCTTCCCAAACTGGGGGTCGCGTAACGACCTTCAGGGGTCGCAGAGAGTATATCAATTTTACTAGGAAGTCTAAAAAAGGTATACTCTCAGCGATCCCTAATTGCAACGACCGACGCTCGCGTCGCGTGTTCCTCTGTTTTTACTCGGCCATTTTCCAACTAACGAGTGCGAAATTTCAAACTTTTGCTTATAACTCGAGAACGGTTGGGTCTAGCCACACGAAATTTTGACAGCAGTTTGAGATTAATGAGTTGTATGTTTGTACTCAGTTTCGAGGCAATAGGTCACGTGACTTCGGTTTTAGAACCCGAAAACCGCCCAGCAAGTTTGGCGTAAAAAGCGGTCTCGGTCAAAAACGGCTTAAGTGCGGCAAAAAATATTTCATAGGGTTGTATGTCTCAAGATACCCTTTCATCCCAACCAACCCACTTTTGGCCGCGATGAGGTTTATTTCTTTTTTTTTCCCTTTTTTTTCTTCCTAAATTTTGTACGCTCTTCTTCTCCTAAACCACAAAACATCGAAATCTAATTTTTGTGTAAAGTTGTTGAGCTGCAAACGCAATTTTTTCGGCCGAAATTTTTTAGGGCAACTCCACCGGGAACCCCCCAAAATGGGGCCCCCAAAAATCAATTTTTTGAACGGCTCAAGCTAGGGTGCTACTTTTTTTTGATATCAGTAGATATTTTACAGACAAATATTTTGACATAGTTTGGGGGTGCCACCCCCCCCCCCGGGGACCCCCCAAATGGACCCTCAAAAATCAATTTTTTGAACGGCTCAAGCTAGAGTTCTACTTTTTTTTGATATCAGTAGATATTTAACAGGCAAATATTTTGACATAGTTTGGGGGTGCCACCCCCCCGGGGACCCCCCAAATGGACCCCCCAAAAACCAATCTTTTGAGCGGCTCAAGCTAGAGCTCTACTTTTTTTTGATATCAGTAGATATTTAACAGACGAATATTTTGACATAGTTTGGGGGTGCCACCCCCCCTGGGGACCCCCCAAAAATCAATTTTTTGAACGGCTCAATTTAGAGTGCCAGTGTTTTATGATATCAGTAGATATTCAACAGACAAATATTTTGACATAGTTTGGGGGTGCCAACCCCCGGGGACCCCCCAAGTGGACCCCCAAAAATCAATTTTTTGAATAGCTCAACTTAGAGTGCCAGTGTTTTATGATATCAGTAGATATTTTACAGACAAATATTTTGACATAGTTTGGGGGTGCCACCACCCCCAGGGACCCCCCAAATGGACCCCCAAAAATCAATATTTGAACGGCCCAAGCTAGGGTGCCAGTGTTTTATGACATCAGGAGATATTTAACTGACAAATATTTTGACTCTACTTTTCTGGAGGTTCCATAATCAGATAATTTTGAATAATTGCTGATTTTACGGTAGACAAAAAGTACTTTTGAGCGTCACAGCATTAGCTATGCGTCGGTCGTTCACTGGGTTTGCAGGCAAACTCCCATCTAGTTGTCGTTAAAAACTCGTCCAATTCTGCAAAACGTCATTGTTAACTTAGAAAAAGACAACAGATAAACTTTTCCCCATTCGCAGCACAGTTGGATGCCTAACTTTTATGTTTTGTCACTTTGGTTTACAACATAATAGAACTATGCAGGCCATAGTCAATACCGGAAGTTTATTAAAGGAGCAAGAGCGTAACAAATATAGTTGAGTAGAGGCAAGGGCACCGAGAGCTGAACGTGGGCCCGGGGCCAGTTCAAATATGATGGATTTCCGGTTTGTGAGCTCCAAAACGGATGGAAAAAATGCCGCATTTTTGTCCGAATTATAAGGTGATCTCCAAAAAAAGGCATTCCTGACGCCCATGGGGCCCCCTCATGGGCCCCCTAAAGTCCATGGGGCCCGTGGTCATTGTACCCTCCTGCCCCCCTCTCGGTGGCCCTGAGTAGAGGTATAAATCAAGTTGGTCGAGCGGTTGTTCGTTTATAGAGCGGTAACGTTAACGCGTTCAACCAGTAAATCAGAACGTTTGTCAAGCGGTAGCGGCCAAATGGTCGATCGGCAATGCGTTCGTCTTTTGAGCGGGGGATCTGAGGTTCAAATCTCGGGCCGGTCAATTCGGAAACAGTGTTGCCAACGGCTCACCGCAGCTGTGACATTTCTTCGAAAGAAACTGTGTTGCCCGAGCGCAATGAAGCGGAGATGGGCCCCGCCAACTCGTTATACGCTTCGGCATAATACAGCGAATATAATGAGATTTAATTTTAAGTGGGGGAAAAACTACTACTTAAATTGTAGGGGAGACGCGTCCCCCATCGAGATTTAGCGTCGACCCATTGAAATTTTGCGCTCCCCCCCTGAAAGAAAGCGTCCTGGACATTTAGACTAAAAAGTGGCAGGTAATTCCAATAAATCCAAAATTCCGGCCGAAGATAGTACCAAATTGCGATGAAGACCTTTTTTTTGGTCTTCACCCGAATTCGGGGCCAAAGCGTAAAGTTCATACCAACAGAAGAAAGCCTTGAATTAGGAACAAAATTTTTACCAAATTGCTGCCGCACTCCGGATGCGTCTGGTCACGGCTGCAAAAGCGTCCCCCCATTCAATATTTTACAGGATGCTGGGTATAACCACCATACTACTACTACCGGTTAAATTCTAATCAATGGATAGTTGGTTAAAAAGTCGCACGATAGCGATAATACGCTTGCTGCAGATGATGTTGAAGCAGCGGTAAATGCAAATGCAAACAGGGTGTTTGCAAATGGGTTTGTGTTTTGCACCTACGTGTAAATTTGTATAGGCTTCGGGTACCAATGCCTTGTTATTATTTTTTGCCGTTGAACAATTACCACAAATATACAACTCGCAGTCTTTATTATTTTAACCGTGAAGGGTTGTGGAAATTTTTAATATGTTAAAGGGATCGCAAGCATAAAAGTTTGGGAAGCCCTAAGCTACACAATTTTAAAACTTGGAGAGCATCAAAGTTGAATAGATTTCGCGCCGTTAATTCTACTTTGTACAGTTATACGGCGACGTGGCTGTGAGGCCAAAAGATTCATCAAACGACAAACCTGACCGCATGATGTGGGTACAGTCCGTATCCTAGTTACATGTTGTTGTGTTCGTGGATAAAACGCTTTGTAATGGAGAAAAGATTAATTAGCTCTGCTTAGTTCTTTGCGCCAGCAGCAAATTTACATGAGAAGTCACACGTCACTCAGAAAATTGGAAAATGGTCAACTATTAACTGGATGCAAATTTGTTCTAAGGATAGCGCACAGTCGCTTTCTAGTGACATAAGGATAAAATGAATCACTGCATTGGATTGGTTGATATCAAGAAGCGCTTTATACAGCAAAGTATTACTATTTGCAACAAAATTAACACCTTTACAGATTGTTTCGTGGACACTACGGTAGTTTGAGGATTAAATTAAAAACCAATACAAAAAATTCGTTTACTGTACCGTTATAGTGACTGTCTTGCAATAATCTCGTGCCGTTTCGAAGTCTAAATTAAGTCGCAAAGCTTGCAATTTTTTTGTGAATTGTGCATTAAAAAATCTCTGAAATACTGCTGTATAAAAGATACAGTAATATTGTAAAAATGTATAAACAGAGACTTAAAGTCAATTAATATTGTTTCAAACAGGAATTTCATCTCGGTCATAATGCTACAATCGAACGAACGCCCGCAAATGCAGAATCTCGGATTTCAATCTGCCACTGACAATCTCTAAGAGGGTCATATGATTCCACAATATTCGTTTCGCTAAAAATAAACTTACTGTTTTAATCGCTAAAAACTTGTAAGAAATATCATGGTGTACAGTATTGTACCGTACCCATATTTTTGCTGTGTTTTTCCCGTTGGGGCCCCGCAGTCTCTCCAATGTGGTGTTTGTCTCAACTATGCCGTGTGCAGCGTCAGGATAAAAAAGTGCGTGCCCATGTGGTTAACCGGCTCGATTGCATAACCCTATCGTCTATTTAAATCCAAGAATTTCTAACTCTGTTGAATCAATTAATCTTTTATTTGTGGTTAATGTAGCTTACAACGCTACACCTGACAGAAGACTTACGAATAGATAAAAAAAAACGTGCTCAGTTATGGTGGTGTGATCAGATAAGCGCAGAACCTGGTTAACAACTAGCGTTTTTATGGTATTGCACTAAAATGATATCACCAAGGACTTGACCATGACAGATTAGCAATACGTTATTTTACACATCGACACCGTAAAAGCGTTGTTTCACGACGACCCTGATCGCATGATCTAGATTCAACCCTCACCCTAGTCACGTTTTTGCGTCCTTGGACAAGATGCTTTTCGATGATTATCTGTGCTTGGTATGCTTCGATCAAACAGCAAATTTATTTGGAAAAAAGCAAACATCACCCGGAAAACTTGAAAACGGTCCCACTCACAATTGGGTGCGGATTCGTCCAAAGGACAACACCACCCTCGCTTTCTTGTGATAGGAGGACAAAAATACGTCAATCAATTCAGAAAAAATGCTTAGGACTGTTTCCACTTTTTCGAATGGATAGTTAAGTTTTCCAACTGGAGTTAAATTAATAACAAGCTTGGAGATGTGGTCAAACTGGTCATACACGACAGTTGGACAACGCTGTTTCAAGTTGTTAGCTCTCATCGCAGCTCGCCTCAGCACATTTAAATCACAAACAATATTTTTGGCCTACTTCACGATTTGCTCGGCGGCAAAGACTTTACTGGAAATAAACGGTTTTTGACTTGTGGTATTTTACAAAAAGAGGAGGAGGCAAATGAAAAACTGCTACAGGTTCTTGTATTGAGCGTTTGTAGGTAATGGGCTTGTTGATCTGATCGAACACTGTGTTACTGAACCCAATTGCGTTGGGATGGAACAAGGGTTATGTTGCTATAAAATTTCACATAATGAATGTAATTTCTCTTTATTCCCGAAATATCGTTAGAATTAAGTTTTTGTGACAAAAGCTTTGTCATACTGTAGTACGTGCCAGTTGTTTAATAATTTTGTCAGCTTATTTAGTGCTATTAAAACATACCCCCCAACGACGTAAATCCTCCTCCCAATAACGCAAGCGTCATGCCAACACCGAGTTGTGTTGAGACAGCTTCCCTGCTCCCACGTGTTATTTTGAAGGTCAAAAATTGCCACGGACGAGTGAACCTTGTTGTTTCTGTTGTCGTAGCCACCTGAGAATATATGTAATGAAGTAAATGAAATATCTAAATATTTAGAGACATCGCAAATAAATATACAGTGGTGGAAAGTAGATAAGAATTACAGTAGGTAAAACCATTCAAATTTTTAGAATTCGAGTTTCGAAAAAACTTTTTAAAAATGACTCGATAAATTTTAAGGAGTTACAATATGCTACATAGATTGTCTGACATTAATAATTCAGTCTCAGCTAATTAAGGCTAAGTAGACTATGAAGACTAATGGGTGGACCAAACTAATACTTGTTGACCCTCACTATAAGTGCAATTCATCATCGAAATGCTCAGTAATGATGTAGAACGATACGCTGTGAAAATGATTCCTACCAAGCACGTATATTTTCCTGTTAATTTCCACTGCTGCAGGTCCATATCTTTCTATCGTCATTGGCTGGATTTCGGTCCAACCTTCATTTTCAACCAGATCTAAAGACTCCACGGAGTTCATCTCGTAACCGCCCATTGCGTACAGGACGTCTAAAAAAGCAAACTTGATTTACTGTAATTGTATTAGGTCTGAGTCATAATCAATAGCTAGTAGAAAAATAGAAAATGCAGCTGCTAAATTCAATTGTCACCTACATGGAGATCCTGGCAATATTTGTACCTTGCTTTAGATTTGGTTAAGCTTGGAACGACTTTAAAATATACAATCAATTCAACGGTAGCCCTACTTAACAGAACAGAACAGCGTTCATTTACAGCACACAAAACAATAATAAACAAGGATGGCAGTACGGTACGGTACGTTCAGAATTTGCGTACTACGTACCTCGCACCTTGAACCGTAACGTACCAGCGAATCGTACTTCAGTTCAATTTTTGAAGCGTACCGTACCAACGTACCGTAGCCGTACCATTACAAAAAAGGCGTACTGTACCAGCGTACCGGTATCGTACTTCTTAGCAAAAATTGAGGCGTACCGTACTTACGTGCCGTACCGTACTGCCATCCTTTCTTTTAACTACTCGCAACTTAAACTGACTTTGAACTCACTAGGCTATAAATCAGCAATCTCAATTCACACATTTAGCGTCGGCTTCAGCTGTCTTTTGCTTCTGCATACAAAAAGCCGGCGCAATGTGCGAAAAGTCTGGGATTTTTAAACCAATGCGTATTCAGCTATAAGTGTCGCATTCGTTTCCGTTTAAAATTTTTTCAATATATGACATGCCACGATAGTTCTAGGCTCCTAGCATCTATGGACAGTGGTAATGACATCACAATTGGCCGTACTTGTGACTGTGACTTGTGACATCATAATGCAATAATTGTAACGACAAATTAACAGGCTATAATGATTACTTGAGAATAGCCTAGACTATGTGCACGCCGGGCACGGTCGCACGAATCTTCATTCACTGCCGCACGCCGCACATAAAACGTTTAGTAGGCAAATTCAAACAGCGTACCAACGTACCGTACCCGTACAATTACAAAAAAGGCATACCGTACCAGCGTACCGTAATTTTTAGCAAAAATTGAGGCGTACGGTACCGTACCGTACTGCCATCCTTGGTAATAATTCAAGTTAAACGATCATTGCAGATTTGTTACTGATGCATCAATGTGTAATGTAGGGTTAGGAAGCAACTTGAACGCTATTTAAACTCTACTCCTTTGAATATTTGAATAAAGGCAAACAATTTTGAAATATTAACAGCCTAGGCCTCTTTTGTTGTTAGATGCAAATTCAAAACATCAAATCTAATAATGCCAATAATCAACATTACATCTTTAGGTACCAACTTATCTTGACAGCGGAAGAACCTCTTAGATTTTTGAATCAAGCTGCTCACCCGTCCACCATAGTCGGTGGAGGTTTCACGCTGCTCTTTTTCGTTGCTGAACGTCAAGCAGCAAGGAAGCTGTGAATACCAATTTTACGAATCTTTGGCTTGACCAGACGGGGAATCGAACCTGCGTTAACCGTTTTGGTTGCAGACGTTCTATTCCCTCTACCACTGACCAAAGCCAACCTTTTAATATTAATTGGTTATGCCTATGTAATGAAACTGCGTCATTAATACAACATACTATAATGAGCCACAAACGTTGGGCTCTATTAACAAGTTATAAACATAACTAAAGGTGCGTTAGACTGACGCGAAGCAACGCGAAGCGAAGGTTGGCGACCTTCGCCAACCTTCGCGAGTGGTCGCTTACGTCACTCGCGAAGGTTGCCAACCTTCGCGAGTGGTTGCTAATCTTCGCGACAGGTCGCTTCAAAAGGCTAATTTTAATAACTTACTTTTAAAATGTATTCAATGAGCAGAAAGCTTTGTGTACTTTATTATTGAAGCACTATTATAATAAAAACAGTTTCTGTTTCGTCATGGTCATAGCGAGCTGGAATTAAAACGAAGATAGAGTTTGTATTATGCTATCACGCAATAACCGTGAAGAAGAGTCTTGACTTATAGCCTACGTAACAAAACAATCTTGAGAAAAAAGTTTGTAAAGTATAAGGGAAAAACGAAGTACAGTAGATCGAATTTGGAAATGAAAAGACAAGTCATTTCTTCAAAAACGTAGTAGTACCGTACTTAACCTATTTACTAGCTATCAATGATTTGTTTAGATCCTTCCACTGAAAACTTGCCATAATCTGTTTTGACGATGACAGTTCTGGGTTTTAATGCAGAAACGCAAAAAGCTGGAAGCAGATGTCAAAAGTTCTCTTTAGGTGTTTACTCAGTTAACAAATCCTTAAACGCTTTCACCATCCATATCTCACTATGGTACTGGTAGATCTATCTTGTAGAGTGTAGACCAGTAGGCTAGTCTACAGGTACATTTAAAGCATAAACTATGTTGTTTTTTTGATGTGATGTTTCTTTTTCAGGCAAGCATGTTATGATACCTGTAGTAAGCTTAAACAGTTGTTTGTATTTGCTATTTAGTGCTGTTTATGAAGACTCCTAATGTTGACGCTATGAGTGAAACTGAAAGCTTGATTTGTCATCAGTTATGTAGTGGATTTTTTGCTTATTGTGCAATGGATTGCTGTGTTGATTTGCTGGAGAAAGCAAAAAAACATTGTAGTTTTTGCATGATTTGACACTATCATCGAAGGACAAGAATTTAGTACAGTTATACCAGCAGTTGCTTTGAGGAAAAGTCAGCCTCTAAAACCATGTTTGGTTTTTTATTCGCTACCGGAGCGCTTGTCAATGTTTAGTGCGAAGTTAAATGCTTTTGAGATCATTTTATTACTTTGCATTTTCTTGCGGTACCGGTACGATGCAACGGTCGCGTTTACCTCAAAGGGCTTCGCTCCAAACCACCGTTTGTAAGATACAGACAAATTTATAGCTGTAAGGTCAAGCCCCCTCTTCTTAGCAAGTTTTTGGTTATGCCCCTGATAAAAAAAAAACATTTAGAGTTTTTCATGTGAAAATTGTTACTCAAGCATCTGAATAAAAGTGTTGTTAGTTCTCAAATTATCATGTAACTGACGTTTCCTTCCCCAGTCCAATTATTAAAGCATAAATGCTGTAACAAATTTTTTGTTTAGTGGTGGCTAATGAGAATGGAACAATATTAATGAACTTACTTGGCGGGTACTTCTCTACCAATAATAGTAACCTCAGCAAAAAATAGAACTCACTTTCTATTGGATAGATATATATCGGCTTTCTAGTTCTATCTGATTACACTGACTGTAATTGTAATGATTGAACTTCAGACTTAAAATTGTTTACTTTGTCACTTTATTCACCATGTAAAGCAGTTAAAATTTTAAGAGACAGTAAAAATATTTTAAAATTCACAAACAACTAAATTCAGATATTACACAAAGAGACAGTAAACGAATATTTAACACACTTGACACTTCTATTTTCATCACATAAGATTGGAGTGAAAAATCACTACCAGACTACAATATTCATGATTATAAAACTTGGGGGAGTCCAAAACCATTGCTTCCAGTTCAACTTGATCACTGTCACAAACCTTCAGAAACAAGAAGACTTTTGAGAGGACATTCAGAAAAAAAAATTCCATGTTTGTAGCTATTCAAAGAAGTGACTACTGATTAGGCCAATCCAAAAGTTCTTAGAAATTTTTTGTATCCATCTAGCTCTTGTATGTAGTTTGAAACCAATTCAAATACAGTTTTATTCACCAAGTTGGCTTGGCCAAGTAGACAGCGAAAAAACTTTGCGAATTTTCCAGTATTCAAGCAATTGTTCAATTGTGGTTACTTTTAAAACAACAAGCTAACAAACAATGGGTAAAAACACTATCAACACATTCAAAACTACCCTGTTGGTGGGTTATTTTATATTCTGAAAAAAAACTACAACACCATGTTAGTTTAAGACAAAAAAGCAAAAGTTGCTCAGCCAAAAGAACCACTGGACTGATACAATAGATTCTGCTATGCTGCACAGAATAAAAAGTTTTGTTTTAAAAGCTAGATGCCGCGGGGCAAGGCCTACTGCTTTGGTGAATTCATTATAATGAAGCTGTGAGATCAAGCACAGCTATGAAAAATCACTCTAGGATTTACAGCCTTAGCTGTCTAGATCCAAATTAACTTGGCTAGCCTAGGGCTATCCCGAAACTAACTTTGCCAACAACCTACTCTTTGGACTGATAAATAGGCGCTAAACCATACCAATATACTATTTACATGATTTTCTAGCAAACTGCGATCGTAAAAATCCGATCAGTGATTTAGTAGGTTATCTTACTACAGCCTGCAAGCAAGCGATGTTGCGCAACTGCTCGCGAAGGTTGCGACCGGTTGCAACCTTTCGCGAGCTGTCGATGACGTCAAATTTTGGTTGCTTCGCGTCGCTTCGCGTTGCTTCGCGTTGCTTCGCGTCCAGTCTAAACGCACTTTAAGTAAACTCAAGTACGGTTATGATACGCTCTGCAAAGTGGCCACTTTTCGAACAAAATGTTGCGTTTGACACAAAAGATGAAAAGGCAATTAAGACGCAGCAGATTGCGAATTAAACAGAAAAGCGTCGCAGGCGTTTTACGTAACATATAGTCAACAAATAAAACGAAATACTTTACCCCTGTCCCGAAAGTAGAAAGCTAGAAATACAACCCAATAGCATTGTTCTTGAAAACGCGGCTATTAACACTCAGCAGCTCCTTTTTGAAGCAAATGAATTTATAATTCTAATTACGTCTTCAAAACAAACCTTCGGCTTCAATTAGCACATGTCCTTGCCTCTTCAAATTCATGGCACGAATGTGAGACCAACTCCTTTTCTCGAGGTCAAAACACTCTCCGGATTCGCACCAAATCTCATTTTGTAATCCACCAGCAATGTACACTAAATCTGCAAACACGGTAAATGAAATCAGTTCACGCAAGACGGAACAGCTGAGGTATTTTGAAACTCGTCGTCTGAGGTATTTTGAAACTCGTCGTCATCACTTGCGATCAAGTCCAAGACACTAGACAGTTTACTGGCTGTAAATACTCAGGACGAAGTGTGCAATGAACACACTATTACTAATGCTGGAAAGTGAAGGGCAATTAGGATAAAATTTTTTTGAGGAAAACTGTAAAAGCTAAGGTAAATAAACTAAGAAAGGACCTCTCTTACTGTTTCTTTGCATTCTCCAGTGAATAATGAAAGTCCAAAAAACTACACTTCAAGGAGTCCACTATTGCGTTGTTACTACGTAATACATTGGCAGTAGCTTGGATTCTTACTCTTGTAAATAGCAGTGGCGGCATGAGACCGATGTACCCCGTTCCTAGTATCCAAAATATCGCAGTAGTATTTGTCACCCTCTAGCCTTAATTTCTGGATTGTCTGCGGTTCACTTTTAACATCAATGACATAGATTTCGTCTCCGTGTTTCCTCAACACTCCGTTCAAGTCGCTCTTTCCCTGAAATAGAATGCGTATTCGATGCATGAGAAATAAGAGCACAGGCAAAGAACTTAAATTTGAAAAAAAGAAAAATTAGCATGCCTGACCCACTCTATAGCGCCTAGGCGTGTAAATCTAGCTGGAAAATTGTTATTCATTTATACTCTTACACAGCTTTTAGTTTTGGTGGTGGCAAGCTGCTATTGATAATTTATCCTTTTTTTGTCCATTTCTTGAATTTCTTATTGGTTCATTCCCAAAATGGAAACCAGAAAAAATCGACATTCAGAACTAAAAAAATGAGCCAGCATTAAATGAATTTGTAAAAAAGAGTCAATTGCGTCTAATTTGACCAACCCTGAAATTGAGCCAAAGTCTGGCTCAAAACAAAAGCTGACGTAAACTACCACTCCATTCACTCGACGAACAGGTTGAACTGCGACTAAACTAGGTTTCACGTTTGAAGAACAACCATTTGCTGTAGGTGCCTTTTCTTTCTAGCTTCTTTATCTCACGATAAACCAAACAAAAGATAAATCGGTACACTTACAATCAGGCTTGGAAAACTTATAATTGTAACTGACAAAATTGTAATTAATTACACGATTTTGCTATAATTGTAATTGTAATTGAAAGTTTTCAAAAGTCGATAATAATTTATAGTAATTGTAATTAAAGTTTTTTCTGCTTATTTTCAATTACAATTACTCTATGATTCACTAAGATAGATGATAACAAAATGTGTTTGAATAATATCAATTTTCCTCCGGTTGCAAATCGAAATCGACATTTTCTACCGGTTGCAATCACATCTGACGTCACAAACGGAACATCAAAGTAGGTTTGGGATAATTAGAGTTAGTTTTAGAGATAAAGTTAATCATATTCATAACCTAAACTTAGCACCTACTCTAATCATAATTAGCACTAACTCTAAGACAAAAAATAGCCTAACATAGAATTGGCCTATGGCGTCAGATGTTACTTAACCGATTGTAACTAACAGGCCCGGCGCCACGGGGGTCATACCGGGGCCGTGCCTTCCCAAATGACTTCTTGTACCCCCCCAAACGAAAATTGTGCCCCGAAGAAATTAACAGGTTTGGGGCTACTGGGTACTGGGGTGCAAATCGAGGCCGAAATTTTCGTAATTTACATATTTACATGACATTGTTGGGATGAAGACCTTTTTTCTTTATTTTTTTTTGGGGGCCGGAAAAACCGTTTGAATTTCTGATTTCGGCCGGAAAATCACTTAGATTTTCAGTGAAGACCTTTTTTTTCGAGATCACCTGTTTTGGGCCGGAAAAACGTTTGAATTTCTGATTTCGTCTGAATCTTTGGTCTTCACCTTGTCCATTTGATCCAGACTGGGATAAATTTCTCGTGCCCCCATGCCCCTCTCGAATTCACATAAATAAACTTCTCGTGCCCCCCAAAATTTATTTCTGCCCCCCCAGTCACGCTATCCTGGCGCCGGGCCTGGTAACTAACCATTTGTAACCATAGGTGTAGCCAGGATTTTTGATTGGGGGTGGCCCAAACTACAATGCATGCATTGATGTCATCAGAAATTTTCAAAAGAGGAACTTTTTGTGGGGCAAAGATATCGTAGAATGGAAGATCCAAAGCCTTGCCTGTTGTTGGCAATTAACAAGGATTTTGCTGAAGGTAGAGTTAACCTAATAGTTAAAAGATGCAATTGTCTAACTTGGGAGACGTGTTGAATAAGCTAATGTAACTCAAACGTATCACAGACGTGGGTCTGGGAGCGGCGCCCCCAGCCGCTGGGCGATTGTTTGTAATTTTTTGAAATAAAAGGCTATTTTAATGTCATTGGATCACATTTTGCAAGCGTTTAGAGCCATTTGAAAGAACTAGATTTTTAACATTTAAAAGCCAATCGAAAAAAATTAAATTGTTCAATCTTCCTTTTACTTGCAATTTAAGTCCAAAAGACGTTAAAAATCTTGCAATCTGTTGTTGAATTTTAACTGTAAGTGATTTATTTGGCGCAAATAGGGGGAAGTAAGGAACATTGCTTCCTGCAATATTTTAGTAGTAAATAATAATCCACTCAAAGGTTTTTTTAGAGATTTTTGTTTTGTCATGAAATTAACCAGTTAGTGGAGTACATGTACGGCCAGGGGGCCCAGGTCCCCAATTCAAATTCAACATTTCGTTCAATGCTAGCTAGTTTTTTTCTACTAGCTAATTTCTTTAAAAAGTATTTTGTGCGTAAAAACTGGCAAGGTGGAGATGAATTGTTCTTGAAAAATGGTACATTAGTTGGTTACTCGTACTAACCATGTTATTCCCGGGCCGGATTTTTATTGCACGGGACCTCTGGTACTTTGGGAATTATCGCAACATCTTCCTGCCAAATATAGGTAAAGACCAAAAAAAAGTCTTACCATCTGAGCGCGGGGCGCTAGCGCTGTACCATATGATAAATCCGGCTATGGTTATTGCATTACGTTCATACAAAAATAAATGAGGGCCGGAGGTAGCAACTTTCAGGACAAAATCCCTTAATAATTTCATTCGGGTTATACATTTCAATTGGTTGACCAAATCGATTTGATGGGGCCCGGCTTCCGATTCGTCAATATTATTGGTAATTAATGTTGTACGCGTGTACTGTTGTACGCGAAGATGCTAAAAGAAACTGAAAATGAAGAAACTAGACTTTTTTTAGATATTGCAGTTTAGACTTTTTTTGTCACATTTTTATCTTTAGTGGCATTTTGATTGGGGGGGGACCTGGGCGCCCTGGGATCCCCTACTGGCTTCGCCTATAATTGTAATTTCAATCCTATATTTGTGATATTAAAATTTTGTGTGCTTTTTTGATTGTTTGCCCTTGTGTACATGTCAACGCGACACGAATGGTTATATTTTGTATGATCATGCTAAATATGTGATATTATTGGTAAAAGTTAAAATAGTGTTAAATAGTAGTTGTAACTTGAAGTTGTAACCTACACAATTTCAACTTTTTTACAATTTTTAATTGTGTTAAAACTTATTTTCTTTTGCACAAATAATAGCGGAATGACACCGTGGTTTAGCTAAAACCATAATGTTACTGGAAGCGATATGAATTCAATATTATACTTGACAATTGCTTACAAGCGAAATTATGTATTGAAAAAATTAAAGTTAAACAAAGATTTGTGGAAGAACAAAGATAGAGAGAAATGGGGATTTAATAGGTTTGGTATAGAAATACAAAACTAATCCACAGTGCTGACATAAGCAAAACTCGAGGTTTCGTGAGTAAGTGAATTGGTCGCAATGCTTTAAGCATCTTTTCATTGTAATTGTAATTGAAATTGTAATTGAATTTCAATTACTTGAACTTGGATAGTTGTAATTGTAATTGTGATTGAAAATTTCACGTTGTAATTGTAATTAAAGCAAAAACAAGTAATTTTTCCAACCCTGCTTACAATGTTGAGTCACGAGTAGTCCTGTACAAACAATACACCAACACAATATACATTAAAACAAAAACTTAAGTACAAACTTTCTAATTCAAAATTTTTTATGAGTTCGCAAAGCCCAGAATCAATTGTACTGTCCGTCCGTACTATACAGGCACAACGCATATGGACACAAACTGCAAAGTGGCCGAGAGGGCAAAGGCGTCGTTTTTACGACAACCCTGATCACATGATCTGGGTTCAACCCGTACCCTAGTCACATTGTTGCCTTCTTGGATAAGACGCTTTACGATCATTATCTCTGCTTGGTAGCGTCGAACAACATTGGATCACAAAAAACTCCTACGCAGGTGCGGATTCCTCCATGCACGAAGTAGTCACTGCAGTGACAAGTGCGCGGAACGTCTAATAGTTAGTGTCAGACGCTGTCAGGTGACAGGAGGATATATGTGCTGGATGACAACAACAAACCTCAGGTTCGCGCCCTGGAGGTAATGCAACCTTCAACGGTAACGCAAACGCGACAAAGCTTTGGGGATGAAAATTTTTCAAAAATTGGTAGGCAATTCCTAAAAAATTTTCTTTTCAAAAAACATGTTGCCATGTGGCCTCAAGTCACTTAATTGCAATCCAAAATTTGATGCCTTTCCATCATTTTTATGTGTAGAATTCGAAGTGGATAAAAAAAAATACGCAAATTCGTGGTTTGCAAAATTTGAATTGTTCCGGCATTATTATACCTTACTTGTTGCATGGCGAAATAATTATTTTGCAATCTCGGCAAGCAATCTGGACAAAAATGATAAGGCCTAGTACGTAGTAGTATGATACAAATTAAGTTGCTTATACGATAAATATTAATGGAAATATTAAATGAGAATTACGATAAATTAAATGAAATAGTCGTATAAATCTTAAATAAAATACATAGTTGTATAGTTCATACGTTTAAATGTCAAATACTTTTTAAAGTAATCAGATAGCAACGCTGTTTAACAAAAGAGTCAGTGATTTTTCGAAACAAGCTACGACTCTTCAACCGAATTGCTTTCGCACGCGCTTACATTAATCATTAAAGTCCCTATATTTTTCTAAAATACAACGTAGAAGAACGAAATTAGAATGAATATAAAGATTAAGAAGGTACATAGCAGATTTAAAACTTACCCTTTTTTTTGAATGCTGTGAGGCAGCACTTCCGCACCTATCTGCTATCAAGTTTCAAGTTTATTGGTAGTTTTAGCGTGAAGTTAGTAAGCATCAAAGTGATACACGTAAGAAATTGTTCAATGAGTAAGAGACAACAACGCCATGGAAGCAGCGAAAGAGCGACGCTCATCTAGTCTGCTGCCACCATTGAATTATAAAACTTTCAAAACATTCTTTGAAGTAAAAGAAACAACACAACACACGCATACACTAATATTTACTACTACAGCACATACACATCTATACATACGACAAATACTGTATTTACAAAAAACCACACATGCAATTGAACACACACATACCGTTTTAAAATATAGGTACAACGCTGTAGATATGCAAAATGCATATATTAGAGGTTATTAAAAATTTAAAAAGTTTTAAAATTTTTTCAATTTGAACTAGTCATTAGGGGTGATTAGGGGCGATGTAATAAATTACTAGTTTTGATATTTGTGAATTAGATAATTCTTGCAATATTTAACAAATTTATGATATGGATATTGTTTTATATCAACCGGAATTGCGTTCCAAACTTTTGTGCCACGAAATAGTAATGAACGTCTGCCTGCTGCAGTGTTAACAGAAGGGAGAAAATAACACTTGGATGAGCTACTTCGAGTATTATAGGAGTGTATTTCATCAATTGGAAAGAAATAATTTTCTGTAATCAATAAATTAGGCACCTTGAATTTGTGATAGCTGTACATGAACTTTGCCAATTCTAATCTAGCGATGTCTGAGACTTTTAACATCTTTTCAGCATGATAAACTTGGTCTAATTTTGCATGGTCGTTCCATTTAATACCAGACATAAGTTTTAAAATTTTGTTTTGTTGGTTTTTTAGGGGTTCTATTATTGATTTGCTGGAGTTGCCCCAACACAAGACTCCATATTGCAAGTAGCATTGTGCAAAACAGTTGTAAACTAATTTTAAATGTCTACCTGAAACACAGGCGCGTAGCCAGGATTTGGAAAAGGGGGGGGGGCTTTTTTGAAAGAGTGAGAAAAGTGCAAACGACCTTGACCCGAATTTTCATTGTTCTTGAATAAGTTTCTCACGGTTTCTCGGAAAGCTCTGAAGTTCAAACGTTTTTTCCGCTCAAAAACAAGTGGTCTCCAAAAAAAAAAAAAAAGGTCTTCGCCGAAATTGAGTCTGATTTTTCGGCCAAAAACGCATATTCAAACATTTTTTCGCACCGAATCACGACATCTACTTGGCACCTAATTTCCTTTGGGGGGGCTGTTTTCAATTTTTCACCAAAAATCGGCCTAAAAAGCAACAAAAACGTGCGATTTTGCATACTTCACAAGCCAATGGGGGGCTCGAGCCCTTCCCGCCCCCCCCTCCCTGGCTACGCTACTGCTGAAACATAATTTCGAAGTTTTGCTATAATGCCAGCAGCTTGAGACATTTTTTGGAAACATGTTCAAAATGTGTTTTCCACTTTAGATCGTCATCAAATATAATACCAAGGTATTTGTAAGAATTGCTGTCACTGATTAGAACTTTGTACGCCTATTAGGCTAGTGTTTCATCAGCATCTGAATTCACACATAGCCTATCCTGGCATCCCACCCGAACCTTCAAACCTCACACGAGGGCAATTTCTGCACTTGCCATCGTACCCTCTTCTCAGCTTACTCTGATCAAAGTCTGACAATAAGGTCACCAGAAAGAGGATTCTCGACCAGTATCACACTGGCACTCCACTTAGCTCAACCGATATGCGCTAGCATCACTAAGCATGGACACCATATATGACATCACATTAGCAATTTACCACAATGGTACGCTATATGCATATTTCAAACTTGTTTGTTATCGTCAGGCGTACATAACTGTGTAAATGCCTACTACCAGGCGCGTAGCCAGGATTTGGAAAAGGGGGGGGGACTATTTTGAAGGAGTGAGAAAAGAGCAAACGACCTTGACCCGAATTTTCATTGTTCTTGAATCAGTTTCACACGGTTTGTCCGAAAATTGAGACGAAATTTCTCGGAAACCTCGGAATTTCCAACGTTTTTTCGGCCAAAATCAGGTGGTCTCCAAAAAAAAAAAAAAAAAAGGTCTTCACCGAAATTGAGACTGATTTTTCGGCCGAAATCGGAAATTCAAACGTTTTCTCCGCCCAAAATCAGGTGGTCTCCAAAAAAAAAAGGTCTTCACCGAAATTGAGACTGATTTTTCGGCCAATTTCAGAAATCCAAACGTTTGAAGGGGGGCTGTTTTCCTATGGGGGGGGCTATTTTCAATTTTTCACCAAAAATCGGCCTCAAAAGCACCAAAAACGTGCGATTTTGCATACTTCACAAGCCAATGGGGGGCTCGAGCCCCCCCCGCCCCCCCCCCTGGCTACGCTACTGCCTACTACAAATTTTGAACTCCAAAAGCCAAAATCTACTTACTTGCCAGTAAAGCAAATTGCTAAATACAAAAATCCTAAATACAAAAATCTAAATACAAAAATCGCTAAACCCCAAAACCTACTAGCCAGTAAAGCAAATTGCTAAACACAACGCCAGTCAACGCCCATACGAATAAATTTTCATTTACTCGCATGTGCTTTGAAAATTCAGAAGATACATAGCAAATTTAAAACTTAAACTTTTTTTTGACTACTGTGAGGTAGCACTTCCTCACCTAGCTGCTATCCCATTATACTGATAAAACACTAGCCTAATGGAATAGCAGCTAGGTGAGGAAGTGCTATCTCACAGTAGTCAAAAAAAAAAGTTTAAGTTTTAAATCTGCTATGTATCTTCTGAATTTTCAAAGCACATACGAGTAAATGAAAATTTATTCGTATGGGAGTTGACTGGCGTTGTGTGTAGCAATTTGCTTTACTCGCAAGTAGGTTAATTTTGGCTTTTGGGGTTCAAAATTTGTAGTAGGCATTTACACAGCTATGTATGCCTGACGATAACAAACAAGTTTGAAATATGCATATAGCGTACCATTGTGGTAAATTGCTAATGTGATGTCATATATGGTGTCCATGCTTAGTGATGCTAGCGCATATCGGTTGAGCTAAGTGGAGTGCCAGTGTGATACTGGTCGAGAATCCTCTTTCTGGTGACCTTGTTGTCAGACTTTGATCAGAGTAAGCTGAGAAGAGGGTACGATGGCAAGTGCAGAAAGTGCCCTCGTGTGAGGTTTGAAGGTTCGGGTGGGATGCCAGGATAGGCTATGTGTGAATTCAGATGCTGATGAAACACTAGCCTAATAGGATAGCAGATAGGTGAGGAAGTAGTACCTCACAGTAGCAAAAAAAAAAAGGTTTAAGTTTTAAATCTGCTATGTAGTCTACATATTAATCGTCCTGTTACCGGACAGCCTCAGACGCTACTTTAATTTGAATGATCCCCACACTTTTCATTGCTATGGCTACTTCGTGTTTGGAGGAATCTGCCCCACCCGCTAAGGAGTCTCTAGTGATCCAACGTTTCTGTGGATTTCTTCGATTTCTTTTCCACTGAATTCGCTGCTTGTTCGAAGTTACCATGCAGAGATAATAATTGAAAGCGTCTTATCAAAGGACACAACAATGTAACTAGCAGTGGCAGGCTGAACCCAGACCATGCGATCAGTCGTCGTAAAAATGACGTCTTTGCCCTCTCAGTAACCCATCAAGTGAAATCAAAACAAGTACAGTAAAAAGTATTTTGTGACCGTCCATGTCGAAAATCAAGCAATTTACAGTTATGTCCAAGAAACGCTACATTTGTATGCTTAGCCAAAAATTAATCTCCAAAAATTAATGGGAAAAAAATCAAGCTTACTAGTAAAGTTGTGATCTTTTTGCTCTTGATGTTATATCTCAAAAGCTTGCCTTTCTTTAACGCCAAAATATCACCTGTAAAACGACGAAAATGAAAAAAAAAAACTTTCTTGCAGTATTATAGCACGCACCAACAAAGTACAGCGGAGCAATTACCGACAATTAATAGACCTGCAGCTTCGTGCTTTTACTTATTTCTAAATGCTATTAATCCGAGTGCCAGCACCAATAGCTAAACGCGGAGATGGGCCCCGCCAACTCGTTACTCGCTTCGGCATAATACAGCGAGTATAATGAAAATTTTGATTTGATTTGAAAAATTCAAGAAGATCTTGGACCTCCTTGTTTAACTTAATTTGTGAAGTAGGCTTACCAAAAGTTAGGACATAAGCATTTTGGTTCTCATGAAGCCTAGGCTCAAGGGGTTAGTGGAGCTTATAGTATAGATAGAAAACAGGCTTTTGCTCAAGGTTTTAGAAAGCGACGTAGAAAAAGTCGTCAACGTCTTTCTTTTTCAAAAATTAAAGAAGTTGTTATTATAAACGTTACTGAAAGCTTAAGAAACAAAATAATTGTTAAGCAAAAACAACTATACACAAAACGAGATAAAAAATAAAACAAAACATTAAGATGAAACATTTCAAGCAGTTTCTAGGATAAGTGTAGGTAATTCCGGACGATGACAACAACCAATGCAAATTAACAGCCGCTATAGTTAAAAGCAAGCTCTATACAGTAAATTTGCCCAATCCCCCCCCAAAAAAAGAAATAACTTAAGGCGTTTAGCCAATTCAATAGTTACTCGTGTAAGTGATAAAATTTAAAAGGCAAAAGGAATTTGAATTTCTTAAAAAAATGTAAATTTGTTTTTCAGCCAACCACCACTCTCTTTGTACGCTGCTGACGAAGGGACAAACCCTGAAACGGCAAATTTGGGAAGTAGAAAAATTTACCATCTACTGGGTCTTGTGGATCGTCATCAGATTCCTCATCAGCTAAACATAGAACATAATCGATTAGCTTTCACACAAACACCACAACTTAGGGTCGAGTGGTAACGCTAACGTGTTCGTATCTGGAGCGGGAGGTCTGAGATTCAAATCTCGGGCCGGTCAAATTGGACACAGTGTTGCCAATGGTTCACCGCCGTTGCGACATTTCTTCGAAAGAACCTGTGTTGTCCACAGGCGCATTGATGCGGGGATGGGCTCCGCCAACTCGTTACACACTTCGTCGTAATAGAGCGAGTAGGCTACAATGAAAAAGGCAAACACCACAAGCCACTAATACAGGATTGATGGCAATTTTTGCTTCTGGTAACAATAAGGGCAATCGTTTAGTCACTCTTGCTAACTTTGAAACAAGTAAGGTGCGGTATTTTCTGATTCAATATCTTTTTTCTTTTCCGTACTTAAATTTTGGTTTTATCCTTTTTTGGCTGCTAAACGTAGTCAAACGTTTTTGCTAAACGTAGCTTTTGGCTATGCTAAATATTGGTTTTATCATTTTTTTGGCTGCTAAACTATTGCGAAATCAGAAAAAGAGAGAGATTTGCTTTATGGTGACTACATACGACATAGTGCACCCAATTTGATTATTTTCTCGCCTATACTACACAAAATAAGGCGTAAAATTGACAAGCCCTAAAGTTTTTCAAAAAGTTTTTGATAAACAAATTCGAATCTAATAATCTTTTTCATTAACTTAAATCGTTATTAAAACATTTTAATTACTGAAATCTGAACTCAAAGACTATCTTAACTTAACCCTTCACACCTACCAACCTAAAAAGAAAAATTAACAGAATATTAATTATTCACAGACCATAAAATTTAAAATGTGAAATCACGGATATTATACTCCAGGTATAGAGGATTTTAGTTTATCGTTTTTTCGATTTTGAATTTTGTGGTTTGTGAATAATTGATTCTGTTTAGAGTTAATATAGCTCTGGAAGTGATTGAGCACTTCCTAAAAGAACCGACCTGCTTTGCATTAAAAAAAATTCCCTTACATAAAATCTCGTAAATTCTTACTTAATGCCATGGCGAACACGTTGACTTCGTTGAGACATTTTTGGGCGCTGCTGTGCTTCGAGCGATTGTTTCTTTTTTCAGTGATTTGAATAAATTCCCTGGGAATGTCAACGAACCTTAAATCGTTGCTACGAATGTTCAAAGATTTCATCAGATCATAAAGCTCTTTTAAAACTGAAATAAAATTGTAATAATATAATCGAACTAATGGTCTTTTTGTGCATTTGGTTGCTGGTTTAATAAATTATGATATCAAGTGCATAGCAAGGTCTACCAAAACTTTTGCAAAGCAAGTTAGGCAAAGATGTTTGCCCGAATATACGAACCTAATGTGAAATTTCTTTTTTTGTTCATGTGAAATTGAAGAACATAAAGCTAGAATTCTTATACGTTATTATAATTACACCTTATATATTAATGATCATTTAGGTTTAGTCTTTGTTATGCAGAAGCAACGTTTGAATTTATTTCTTCACAACTGAAAATGATTTTGAAAAGCTCTTATCGTTAAACTAAAAGAATATATTAGATTCAAGAATTGGCGAAATATCTTTGAGAAAATACTGCAATCTCATCATAAAAGAGGACAAACCAATACCCAGCCATTGAAAAGCATTAATAAATACAGCACATTCAAATCAAATATTTCATTGCGCTAGCGGTATTACGCCAAAGCGTGTAACTAGTTGGCGGGCCCATTTCCGCGTCATTGTGCCTGTGGGCAACACAGGTCCTTTTGACTAAAAGTTGCGGCGGTGGAGAACCGTTGGCAACACTGCGTCAGATTTGATTGGCCCGAGGTTTGAAACTCAGACCTCCCGCTCCAGAGACAAACGCGTTACCGCTCGACCAACTGGCCAATACAGCATATTGCATTAATTATTTACAAGTACAAACAAACAATCAACTTGGTCAGCTACAGTTTGCCCAAGTAGTTCCAATGATTCTTTATAAAAACTTTATTGCAATTGTAATTACATTTTATTCACCAAGTTGCCTTGGCCAGGAGACAGCGAAGGGATCTTTCGGTCTTCGAGTCAAGCTGCCACTAGCCCACCTGTCTACCACACAAGGTGGAGGCTTCACACTGTCCCTTTAATTGCTGAAGGTCAAGCAGGAAAGCTGTGAATACCAATTTTTATAGTCTTTCGTTTGACCCGATCGGGAATTAAACTCAAGCATACCGTTTCAGTAGCAGACCCTCTATTCACTCGACCACTGATCGGTTCAGATATTAGCTGCAGATGTCGGTTCAGATATCAGATATTAACTGATAGGTCCAAATATTACACGTTACGGTAGTGTATTAGCTGCCCAACTATTTTTAAACAAAATGAGAAACCCTGAAACTGAACAATAAAGTTTAATCAAAAAACGATGTAGAAAAACCTATAGTGTCTGAAAAAGCAAAGGTCTTAAATATTTTAAGCGAAACTGAATTTTCCATCCTCCATTAAAAACAGAATCATAATCAGCATTTTCATAGTTGAGTTACTCATTAATGCATTTTGTGGTTTTATTTAAAACGTGTGGTCTAAAACGTGCAGATAAAGACCTGCTATTTGCTTTCATCGTAAAAAATTCGTTCTCTGGCTGAGCGAGATTATTTACAAGTGTACGGCTGTCTACGACTGGTTGTTGAAGAGGGCTGAGCGATCTTCAATGTAATGACAAAGGCTATCATAATACCATGCAACGTTTCACAAATACAAACTTGACAACAACCTAGCACCATAACAGTACGAACATTATTTCTGAATATGAAATTGAAAAAAAGGCGTGCTTTTTGTTATTCGCCGCGCATTTACAAGCATTGCAGAATGTTTGCGTAATGGCGAGCAATTTTGATTTTGGGAAACTGTTGCAAATGTTAAATCTGAATATCTGACTCTTCTTGAAGCAACAAATCGTATTTAAAAAAGCCTTTTTGGTCCAAGAAGAGCAGCTGGCTATTTTTACTGAATTTTTTGTCTTATCCTTAATCTTAATCAATGCAGAAATATCCTATGATACTACGGTTCCTGAATTTTGTATCTGCATTGAATATTTCAAAAAGATGTAGGTATCAGATAAGAAATCACGTTTTCAACTAACAATAAAAAAGGTTTTCAAACCTTGAGTAGCCGAAGGTCTGTTCTTTGGGTCAGCTTCCCAGCATTTCATCATGATTTTTCGAAGGCCACGAAAAACCTGCAAGTCTCGATCCTTCAACAACGCTTCAACTTGGTCAAGAACTTCAGCGTTTGGTTTAACGCCGTGGGAACTTTTTGCCAGTTCAATGACAAGCTGGGGTCTCACTCCATCAAACACGCGCGTCCGAGTGATTATTTCAAAAAGAATCACTCCAAAGCTTCAAAAATAATGTACCAATGAATAATAACAAAATAAGTTACTGATCTCTGATTTAATATGAAAGCCCTGTCTACACTGAGCGTAAAATCGTACGCGTACATCGTAAGCACAAGTAAAATATTTTTAGTCAATTTTAAACAAAAATTCGGTATGCTCGGCGTACTATCTTACCAGCGAAGAAACTGCTAGTTAGTTAAATTAAACCTACAAAGTGTGCTTGTACGCAGTGGCGGATTTAGGGGGGGGGTGGGGGGGATGCATCCCCCCCACCAGCCTAAAAGTAACGATTTTGGCCGAAAAATCAGCCTCTGTTTCGAATAATTCGGCTCCATTTCGGGATGCATCCCCCCCACCGACCTAAACGTAACGAATCCGGCGAAAAATCAGTCTCAATTTTGGTGAAGACCTTTTTTTTTTTTTTTTTTTTTTTGGAGACACCTGAATTTGGGCGAAAAAAACGATTGAATTTCCGATTTCGGCCGAAAAATCACTCTCAATTTTGGTGAAGACATCCGAATTTTTGAGGTTTTGTGCTTCAAATCCCCCCCCACCAAAATTTTCTGGATCCGCCACTGCTTGTACGCCCACGATTTTACACGCAGTGTAGACCAAGCTTAAACTTGTACTTGTTTTTTTATTCTTAGGCAAGAACACATTACAGCAAGTTCTGGTTAACAGTTGACGTACAAATATATTTGTGAGGTAAACTTGCAAAGCTTTTATATTCTGGTTTTGTCTCATTCAGCGTGTAACCCCCAAAATGCTGAGATTGAGTGAAACCAATGATACGCTACAAGGGTCTTATAATTTCACGTGAAGTATCTTGAGACCCTTTGTACACATTTGTGTACATAAAATTTGCTTGTTGCTTATTAATTAATTAATGTAGCTTCATTGCAATTAACCAGGCCAAACGCTTACAATATTTCACCTGGGCCGAAGGAAAAGTCTGTCACTCGCAACAACCCAGTCCTGCCTTTAGATAGCTACAAAAACCCAAAAGGTCTGCTAGAGTCTGGAGTGATTAAACAGCGAGATGTTGATGTTGTTGTGCATATTTATCTTATTGTCACAGAACAGCGCCAAGCGCTAACTATTGCACAATCCACACATTTTTCACTGCAATGACTACTTCGTGCTTGGAGGAATGCGCACCTACTTGGAGCTTTCAGCAATCCAATGTTCCTGTGGATTTCTTCAAATTCTTGTCGACTGAATTTGCTGCTTGTTCGAATTGCCACCAAGCAAAGATAACCATCGCAAAGCGTCGTATCCAAGGACGCAACAACGTGATCAGGGTACGGGTTGAACCCAGATCATGCGATCAGGGTCGTCGTAAGAACGACGTCTTCACCCTTACAGCAGGCACGCTGCTGACGCCATTACCTTTCAGATAGAATACATAGTTCAAACCAATGAGAATTTGTAGTCGCTGCATATTTTTCAGCTATTGCAAATGAGCATTCGAAGCAAACCGAGTGAGTATACATTCAAAAATGAATCATGTCCCAAGTACCATTGAATCTTATCACTCATTGTTTGCAGCGTTTGACGAACAAAAGTAAATAACATTATTTTCGACAGCTTTGACCCTCGATTAGAGTTTACGCAGCTGAAAGGAAAAAATTTGAATTTTAGAAGCCTAATAGAATTCATTCTGCGGTAAAAATATAACGCGATTTGCGTTTTTTGATGTTTTTTTACAAACACGTTAACATGCAAAATTGACGTTTGATATTTGCATTATTAGACAGAGAATTTTGACATGTAGTTGATGTATGATGCATTAAATTTGCTTTTTTTTTACAGAGAATTAACGAGCATGATAGTCGTTTTAACGTAAAACCAACAAACGCACATTGCTCGTGTTGTATGGTTTCATCATAGTCACTAAGTATTACTATTTATTGACTATGGTTTCACCTAGACATTTGGAATAAAATAAGCAGTACTTTCTAAACGCATTGGCATTTCTATATTTGTTCTACTGTCTTTGAAAAGTTTCAATGAACTTTTCATCAAAACGTGAACAATTAAGAAAGATTAAATGTCTTACTACCAAGCGAAAATCACGCAGTCACCACGGCCACTTCAAAACGTGGCGTAATATTTACTTGAACGATTTCCCATAAATTGTGTGCTTTTTCCAGGAGGGAATTTTTGAAAGGACCTTGCAAACACTTATGTGTAAAATTAACTTGCGATTACCCTAGCTAAGAAATTTCACTTTCGCAATTCATATTACATACCCAACCTTTTTACATGAAGTTTTGCAATGGTGTTGATGAAAATTTGCAACTCGATTTTGTCCTAAATATTGGCTATTGCGTCACAAATAAATTACCTTATAAAAGTTTTCATAGCAACCGAGATATCTTTTATGACAAAATAGTGTTATTTTTATGAACATCGTAGCAAAACAATTTGTAAAATAGCTGACAGATACCCTTCAAACGCAGGTTTACAGCGTCTTTAAAAAACATACCCTGTAAAATTATAGCCTTCCAAGCGCATTTAAGGTTTAATTTTTTGCAGTTAAGATGTAAGATTTAAGATTTAAGCGCAATTAAGATGTTGACAAGCTGGCAAAGTTCGTGGAACTTTTTAACGATTAACCAATTAGTTATTAATGCCCTGAATAACTAAACTGAATTTAAATAAAGCTTTATTGTTTTTAATCAAATTAAATTGAATTTATTTACTACTTATTAACTAAACTGAATTTTGGATTTGACATTAAAACTACTGTGAAATTGGACAATCCTCACCTGTAGATGTCGCTCTTGATGCAAGGTTTCTGAAACGTAAGAATTTCGGGGGCTGTGTAATTAGGCGTATACTGCCTAGCACGAGCAAAGTTACACGAGTTTGTAATTCCAGTAGCTCGCGCAATCACCGCCGCTGAAAAATCGCACAATTTCACATTCGCAAAATCAGTTAACAAGATGTTTTGTGGCTTGAGATCACCATGCTGTATTTTTGGCCTTCTTGAATTTTCTTCGCCAGTTCTCTTGGCTGTATGAAGATACTCCAACGCTTCCATGATTTGCACGCATAGTCTGAGACGAAGGGGCCACTCAATTTGTTTGATTTTTGAGTTAAACAGCAGATCCTCTAAATTTCCTCCTTTTACTTCTTCCATCACGATTCCACAATGCTTTCTCCATCTTGTGATTCCATATACTTTTACAATAAAAGGATTTTTTACAATATTCAACTTTCTTGCTTCTTCAACAGCTCTAAATAAAATTAATTTGGATTGGTTGTTACAGCCCCCAGTTTCAATAGCTTTTTTAAACGTGCTGAAAGATATGTAAAAGTTTCTTGTAACTAATCATACGGAATAAATCCATAAAACTCAAAGAAAAAGCAATTGACATTTCAACCGATTGAGTTGTAATGACTTTTATGAGACATTTTAGCAAACCATTTGTTGTTTCTTTAAACATTAGATTATAGCCGCCCTGAATAGAAAAGCACACAAAATAGAAAAAATGAATACAAAAGGAGCCACCCTTATTTAGAAGCCGCAGACAAGGCACAAAAATTACGAGCCAATAATAAGAACAATAGGTACACACGCAGATGACAGCATGACAACAATCGCTAACCGTGTTTTACTGTTTACACAGTCTATTTGCCTAACGCAAAAATGCATTCCTATATAACTTCTAAACCAAAACTCATGGAAACACCAAATTTGATTTGCTGGTTGATGTTCACCGCGGTTTTAAAAAATGGGTTTTGAGCTCATGACATCATCATAGGGACGTTACGGTCATATTTTCAAAAAATGACGTCATAGGCGCCTCAAACTTTGTACATACGTTTGTTTTTTTGATACTGAATTATAATGCTTATGTGCCTAAGTCAAGTTGCTTAGATCTGAAAAACGTCTCATGACGTCATTTAAGTAATAGGCAAAAATTTTCCAGATTTCTGAAAGTGACTTCCGCAAACTGCAAAATTGGGAAGCTTCCCGTTACCTTAGTACCTGCAAATTTTCAGAAGTTGTTTGGGAATAAATTTTACTCAAACTGAAGTTGTTTTGAAGAAAAAAATTGTATTTCTGAAGGTGTAAAATAGTGTTAAACCGGTTTTAATTTTTCAAAGAGGTAACGAACCCCAGCAGCTACAGTACAATTTTTCTAACCAGTTGGGTATTTGAGATTTTTTGGCGGAATTAAACTTTTTGCTCTATCAGTGAGTAAGCTGGCAAAAAACAAAACAAGACGCATTCGATTAAACACTGTCTTGGAATAAAAACTGCACAAAATGACCAAAAAACAGTTGACCATTATGCAATATCGATTTTGAATAAAACATCAGCTTAAATTAAATATAGCTTAAATACAATGTAGTAGGTGATTGTGATCACTAATATGCTCCTACGACAAAAATAAATAAAGAAATAAAATGGAGGCTAAACAAAAACAACTGCAAAAACACGGCAAAACCTGGGGGCAAGATGATCCAGCTTTATCATTTTGCTAAACTGCTTAAAAATTCAATCAAATATATGACTTTAAAATAATGTGGGGGCTATAGTGTTTAAAACTTCGCGTTTTACTGTTTGGGCTTTATGATGATTTAAAAAACGAAAAAATTCTTTCTGCAAACCTTAAAAATTGCTCTTAATTAAAAAATTTAAAAAATTGCGAAGCGACTGAAGAGCTTTTGGAGATTTAATAGTCTATAGCTGCCCCCGAATTGCCTCCTATGATCTTTTTGAAGCTTGAGATGCTTCACTTCACCCAATACATGCAGTTGTGGAACCTTTTTGGCATAGATGAAAATACAAAATTTGGCATCTTTCCCTAGGAAAACCTGTTTGCGCGCCCGCACGAAGACGTAACAATGCTCACTCATCTAATTGCCGCTTAATTCCATTTGTGTCTCCAGTCAAACCATAGCATTTCAGAACCACTGTTCCCAAAGTTACATGATAGCATTGCACCACCTCTGAAAACGTTCCAGATCCGATCACACCCTTTTTGCCTGTTTTGAACTCCGAACTGTCGTACTCCTTAAGGTTATTGACGTCTAACCCTAAAAAAATAACAATTTCACCCAATGAAATAACCGATGCACGCATTGTTTTTACTTAGTCGTTTATAGTACCCAACGAGTTGGAAATTTTAGACTTTGTTTTTTATTTGCAGACAGTTGAGTCTAGCAACTTAAATTCGGACTGCAGTTCGAGCCTCAAGGTTTGCAAACTCTTTTCTTTGTGTCAAAGTTTGAGACAATAGGCAGTAGCGTAGCCAGGGATGGGGCGGGGGGGCTATAGCCCCTCCCCCATTGTCCTGTCAACCAAAATGCAGAGTAAAGAAAATACCCCGTTATTAGCTCTTTTGAGACTGCTTTTTTGCGCTGGAATTGACTAAAAAGTGATTTAAAGCATCTTTTGAAACATATATTCAGGGGGGGGGCTAATTGTCAAAAATTAAAGTCACAAATCAATAAAAACTGCAAAAAATGCCCGAAAATAAACAATCAAATTTGATCGCTAATGCAAAAACGTCAAACATAGGTTTTATCAACAAATACATTATAAACTCAGGAATAAGGGGAGGGAGGGCTCTTCAGCGTTAGTTAATTACCAATTACTTCTCTCAAATGTCTTTCCATTAGCCCCCACCCTATTATTTTTCTTTATAAAATATAGACGAAATAGATTACTACGTGTGAGTTCTATTGAATAATAGGATTTTATGATTTACCAACAAGTAAACAAGAGAACCGCAATGTTATCATTAGCCACTTCCCATATAGCCCATTAATGCAACCAGTTGAATCATGTTGCGCTGCCAATTTCTATGCCACGTTTTAAAAGCATTATTTTTTATTAAAATAGCTCTAAAACTAAGTTATTTTTGCAAAAATATGCAAAATTTTCGAGCGCTTGGGGCTCCGCCCCCAGACCCCCGTGCCTTCGGCGGCTGGGGGCTTTGCCCCCGACTCCCAACACACACCCCCCTCCATTGCGAATTTCTGGCTACGCGTTTGACAATAGATCAGGTGACTTTGGTTTAGAAGTTCTAAGACTGACCAAAAGTTTAATGAAAACCTCCTTAGCCACAATGACTTAATTGTTTGTTCTTTTTTTGAAATTCTACACGTTCGGTTTTTGTCTGAACAGGCATGTACCAAAACCTAATTTTTAGTACGAAATGGTAGAAGTGTATTCGTATTCATGCCTTTTTTCCGCTGACATCGCTTTGGGGAGTGGGGACCCAGCATGACACCATTTAAAAAGATTTTTTGAACGGCTTAAAGCAAGTGAGATGGTTTGATACGGGAAGTGGATATTTAGATGATAAATATTTTGACATAGCTTAGGGTTCCCACAAACATCTGGATAATCTTCCCAAGTGCTACTCAAACAGGTTTTTTAAATTAGGTTTGTGCTGGGACGATTTTTGTGGGGATCAATGGGTGTACAAACAATAAATACAGTATTTTGACATTGTTTGGGGATCCCAGCGCTTTGGAGACCATAAAAATCTCTTGACGAGTGTGCGTTGTTCATTCCTTGAGTTTGCTTAATATAAATAAATGGTTATCTACTTTAATTTTTTTTGTTATAGCGTTTTGTTAAAGAAAATACTCTAACCCAGAGATGTAAATAGGGCCAAACTTTTCGGGTCGGGGTCGGGCTTAAGTTTGACAAAATTTCGCGCTTAATTTGGGCCATAGACATGTCTTGTATTTTAGACGTTATATATAACCAAAATAATTTTGCACCTCTGAACAAAGATTTCAGATCAATACGATAATTAGTCTTTGCAAATAAATACATTGTTATGGCAATGCAATTTACTGTGTCAATAACCATAAGTAGGTTATTTAATCAAAGCAAACTAAAGTTATTCGAAGGAAAAAAAAGAACAATTAACCGATACAGTCATATTCGTTTAAGATTTTTAGACCTAAATTAATTGGTCTTTTTCGTTTTTCGGGCCTAGCTTAGGCTTCAATTCTTTTTTGGGTTTGGGGTTACATTTTCGGGTTTGGGCGTAAACTACTCCGCTCGTTTACAACTCTGCTCGAGCCAACCATCACAAATATACAATCCTCAATTGCTCACCTGTACTGGAATCTGTACTGTTTATACTCCATTCTGCTGAGCTTGATGAGTTTGAGGTAGTTTGGTTTTCAAGGTAGCCCATTCCCCACTAGACTTATGTCATTTGCTCAAAGCACTTATTTATAAAACATATTAAACTACTTAAGTATATAAATTTGCTTTTTAAAAACACACTAAAAAAGTGTCATTTTTAGAAATCTCTAAGATAATGTAACAAAAGACTTTAAATCAAAAGTTAAAACTACTTTGATGGTCAGAACAAATTTGGTTCTAAGCCACGCCCCCCACCATTCGAGATATTGATCTGCTGATTTTAAAGCTGCCAATTCTTCAACGCAGAAAGTTGTTAAACTCAATTCCAAAGTTGTAGGTTGGTCCGGCGCTCTGGGCTTCTCGGGTCGGGTTCGGGCTTGAACTACTGGCCCGTTTACAACTTTGGTTAGACCACAATAAGACACTCTGGCTCCGATGATTGCTATGCGTGTGACGAGCACATGACTGACGTGTTGAACTTGCTGACAAACAATCTACGGGACTATAGTGTTTTGAAACAATCTTAAAATTTCATAAATCAACTTTACTAAATTTATGGTTCCGAAGCACTGTTTTTTCTAGCATTCAAGTTAAGAAAAACCATTCTAGCAAACTTTGCTCGTTAAAATCGGATTTCCAAACATTTGATTTCTAAACAAACTTTCAAAAAGTTTTGATGCCTTTTTAGGATGCTTTTCAGCGTTACCAATTTACCATCAAGGAATTGACTATAAATCGAAGATCTGTTTCTTGAAAGCAAAGTTTGAACTGGAACAATGCTGGAATAGGCTTCGGAAACATTAATTGGACCCAGTAAAAACAATCTTGCTTGTAATAAAAACAAATACATAAAAATGCAATAAATATGAAAATATATTTACTCTATAGTGAAAATAAAGTGTCTAATATTATTAATCGTTTCATTTTATCATTGCTTAAGGCGGACTTACACAGTCCTATCCGCTTTTCGTCCGTTTTTTAGGTTTTTGCTTCTCCGTGAAAAAGCACGCGATTTTTCATCCGCAGTTTTATATGTCCATATCGGCACTAACCACACAGTCACATACTGGATTAAAGTTATCCGAAAAAAATTTTTTGTGAAGAGGTACAGCTCTATTTTGAAATATCGCTCTTATCGATCATACACAAAATTTTTGAACAAAATTTTTATCTATGTATAACAGTCTACTTAGTACGGATATGGACTTACAAAAATGCAGACGAAAAAGCGCATACTTTTTCAAGAAGAAAAAACGTAAAAAAACGGACGAAAACGGACGAAAAACGGATACTGTGTAAATTACCTTTAGGCATTACTGTGCGCTTATGTAGCGGAATCGTTGCTAACTCGTTTGTCCCGGGGTTGAACTTCGAGGAAACACACAAACACAACATTAAGCTACTGTAGTTCCAAAATTTGCTGACGTACTGAAATTGCTGTAACTTTCAATTTTTAAAGACTTTGCTGCTTCAAAAATATAGCTACTGGCAAAGCGACTAATTCCATTTCAAATCGCAGTTTTACTGATTGCTGTGGATTGCGAAACTACAAAAAAATTACGAAATGTTGCGAAAACAGCTGCTTTTCTTTTGTAACAAACACAATTGGAATTTATCAATACATCGAATAGGATCTATATCTTTGTCACATTGTTATGCACCTCATCCTATATTTTGTTGAAATACTTGTTTACTGGCTGTCTATACGTACACCATTACTGTTAACTTTGAGCCGGTGTTGTTCCAATTGAAGGCCTTGTTTGACTGCGGCCACAGCTGAAGCGTTTGGGAATGCTGATATTTGATAAGTCAGATTTGTTTTTTTTGCTTGACAAACAAGAAATTTTTCTAACGGTGTTTTCCCGATATCGTTTAGCTCATTCATGTTTATCTCATTGTTTTCTTTGTTTGCGATGTTACTTTTGACCTGTACATTACGATGGCCGGCCGCCGCACTTCCCAGCCCATCTCAAATGACAAAAACAGAGTGAACAACGTACAGTAGGTGTGGTAAGCAAATAGAGGCTTAGTGCATGGTTTTTGGTCAATAAGCATTTATGAATGAATGAAACGCAAGCAAGAGAGTCGTGTGTGCTTGGGTTTCGTGAAAGCGAAGTCACGTAACCGTTTCGAGATTTTCATTAGTGAACAAGCACAATTGATTTCTGTTGATTTTGCTTCAGCATTTGCAACGATTTGGATATTTTTTTCGTTTCATCTTTGTCAAGGAGCATGCTGAATCTCTTTTTTATCCTCTAATCAGTGCTGCCGTCGAGGCTCGGCCTACCAACTAATTTTGACAAACATAGGTTTCCGGCTTCTAACCATGCGGTTTCCATCATTTGCCATAGATTTGCGATCGGCCCATTCCAAATTTGACCGGAATTTGCACCGACTTCCAATAAAGACTTTTTTCCTTTTTTTTCGTCTCCTCCAATAAATTTCAGGACAAAAACAAGCGTATACGTTGAAAACCTTTTTTATTTGGTCTTCACCAATTTTCTGGCAAAGTAGTGTCCAAAATTTACGCCCTCAACAAAGAATTTTCGTTACATTTTCACCAATTCTTTGGCCGGAATCTGATCCAGACCCTATCCAATTCTTTGTTTAGGACGGCAGCACTTTCTTTAACATAGTATCGAACAAACACGGTGTTTCTCTTCCCAGCTTCACTGTCAATAGATCAAACAAATCACAATATAGCGATAACGCTAAACTGCCAATAATATATTTCCTAGTTGAAATATTAAACACTAAACTATGTTGTGCTGCAATACAGTGTGCTCGTATTTAGTGGTGAACAAATTACGCTTACAGATGCGTTTACACTGTACACAAAGCAACCTAAATTTGACGTCATCGATAGATTGCGAAAGGTTTCAACGGGCAGCGTAAAATTGTTTTTAAATGGTAGGCCTATTTTGAGCAAGTAACGTAAGTGACCTCTTGCGAAGGTTGCCCACCTTCGCTTCGTGTCCAGTGTAATTTAGGGTAACTGCTGTACACTGCGTGTAAAGTCGTGAGCGTACCATTGCATCCTTACTTTATTTTACTAACTGGAAGCTTATAAGCTGGTAGGGTGGTGTGCGGGCGTGTACCAATTTTTTGTTTGAATTAAACTAAAAATACGCTCATATACGTACACGATTTTACTCACAGTGTAAAGTGAGGCCTAAATTCAGCATAAACACTGTCTTGACAATGTTTCTATACCTTCGACATTAACTTAAACATCTTCTTTCAGTTTATTGGAATTATCTTACAATCTTGTTGTTAAACATTTAAGGCACTCAAACCCATCGCTCAAGCTTAAAATACATTTCGCTTGCCAGCTAGTAAATAAAGCACAAAATATAGAAAAAAGAAAATAAGTTATCCCTAACGCCAGCCCAGATTAGGTTTATTTTTTGATTTTTATTGTTTTTTTTTAACTTTCCCGGGGTATTCCAAACCTGCTGATTTTGCAGGTTTTTTTTTAAATAAGCATTGTAATACGTGACATCATGTGGAAAACATGTTGTTCAGAATAATTTTGAAGAGCCATTGAAAAGCACGCTCTTTATAATTGTGATGTGATTTCAAGGCAAAGCAAACACTACTCAATAAACCAAACGCTTGCTAAATATTCATCATTGCAATGGCGCAATGAGATTTGCAAGTAAACAAACCAAGCATGGCAACCGCATCGTGTCGATGACTTTCTGCGATATTTGTTATGCAAGATAACTGGGATGCAGATCAGAACAATGGATGGAATTTTTTTGCTGTAATTTGAAAACTTATCGGATGCGATAAAATCGCAGCTAGATTGCGATTATTTTCGCGATTATCGATTTTTTGAAAATTTTGAAATTAACTGAGCCAGCGCAAGATTTTATTTCAATTACATATTGTGATTGTGACGCAACAAATGCCAAAACATTATCTTCTGCCCAAAATCTAACCCGTGATGAAACAGAAGATAGCAACAGAAATAATGACAATAAAATCGAAATAATCGCAAAAATTGCAGATTTTTGTGTCAAATTGTATGACGCGATAATGGATGTAATTTTTATTGCGTGTTTAGATGCGAAAATTTGATGCAATATTTAAAAAAAAACTGTGCGATGCGATTACGATATCGGTGCGATGTGATATCAACCGAAAAACAAACTGAAACCACGCTGAAATAAGATTAATGTTTTTTCAATTTTTATTTTATATGCACATCCTAAACATCGTTTAAAGTGAACTATCATACGGCCAATGCAGTTGGAACACAATAATTTTTTTCTGATTCGGAAATAAAACGTTGATAAAGCGTGGGTCTAGCATTAAGGTGAATCGGAAAAATCACAACCAAAAATATATTTGAATTTGAAACGTTTCGGCATATTATAAACCCATTTTAAGCTTATCCAAGGAAAAATTCTAAATATTTTAATTCAATTCAAACCATTCTCATTTTTACTGAACTTTTTCGATGTGGATAAAATTACTGAGAATAATTTCCTGTAAGAATAAACCGAAATGCTTTTGATTCTGCCTTTACCTGGGAGGTTGCCCCCTCTAGCACAAACCTCTAGTTACGTTACTACAAATACCTTACTGTACATTCATTGAATCAACAATAAGACGCTCAAAATACTGTAGTAGATCATGTTTATTGAAAAGTTTTCGGCGATCTTTTTCTGGTACTACAGGTGCTAATTGTCAAATTTATTCAAATAAAATCATTCTTCTATTCAAATTAAATTGACAATGGTTATAAGAAAATAACCGAAACATTTCAATAAATATGCTTCACGCTTTTAATGTATCTTGATTGCAATGCCTTTGATATAACTAATCAAGAAATCCAGTTAAAAATCAAATTTTTCATTATGCTCACTGTACTACGTCGAAGCCCACATTCGCCTCTTTGCGTCTGGGCAGCACAGATCTTTTCAAAGAAATGTCGCAACTGTGGCAAGCCATTTGCAACAAACACTCTGTCCGATTTGACTGGCCCAAGATTTGAACCTCAGACCTCCAGCTCCAGAGACGAACGGATTACTCCTCGACTAACAGATCTCTCACCCCAAAAAAGAAGTCCAATTTTTATGCCCCTGATATGAACTATTTTTTCTTAGAATCAATATCATTAACTACGGTACAGTCTACTCTGCAGGATGCTTTCATAGCTTTACACTGAAAGGTGTAACCTTCTTTTTGAACAAATGCATAATATCGCACCAATCGAGGAAATTTATAACGAAAAATAATCATTACATCATTTTAATCAAATGAGCTCGTACGCAACAACTCTCTGAGTCATTTCCAATTCAAAAATAAACCTAACGTTTTTCATTTATGAGGTTTTTTGTGTTGGTCGATTATATAGTTATCAAACGCAAATATGCACTGAAAAGCAGTACAAAGCAATAAAAAAACTAAAAACAAACAATTGCGACATGAAAGTTGGTGCAACGTTACAGCTACAGTAATAAAACTACGCACTATATCTGCTTAATCCTACTTTATATTTTCTCAAAGATTGGAATCGTTTGACTGTTAACTGAAATAAATATTCATTGATTAAATGATCTAAACTGCAATATATGAATGGTTGGTAAGATTATACTGCGATATTTTTTCTGCTACATTCACATCGCGAAAAGTCATCAGTTCTGATTTTGGAATTCAAATAAATGCGAAAAGCAGCAAAGCCAGAAAGGAGTTTGTTGGGTGTCATTCTCCCCGCGATAGCTATCTGAATGCATATACCGCATTAATCAAAATGAATTTAAACAAACTCAATTTTCCAAAATCTATTCTGCGCAAAAACTACACTTATACAGTAGTGCTGCCAACGGCTCGTCACCTCCGCGACAGTTTTTCGAAAGGAGCTGTGTTGCCCTGGCGCAAAAGCGCGAAATTAGGAATTTATAATGTAAAATATTGTAGACTTCATATTGTTTCTTATCTGCAATCGGCAGAGAGAATCAAACATTCAACTTTGTGTTTAAATCTGGTGCCTTTCCCGGACCGCACATCGATTATTATCACACGCCAGAAAACAGCTGCAAACAGTTAAGAAAACGGAACGACAGACCAGCAAAAAGTCTGTAGCTCCATTTTGGAACAAAATAGTTTGCTAGAGGATTGATACTAAAAAATTACCATGTTCAACTCATTTGTTATGCTACGTCATGCAGCAAAAGTTTGAAAAAAAAGCAATTATAGCTTGTTATTGCATAAATGAGCCTTTTGTGAGCCATTTTTAGAGGTCAGAATTTATTGGTAATAAAATAATGCTGAAGTAAACGAAACGAAACCTAAACTTGATTCAAACAACTGTATCCGTAAGGTACACCGGTCATTCAGGTAAACACTCTTTTAATATTTCCGATTTAAAACATTTAACATGACGTTACTAGGTCTATTGGCTTGCCCAATGCCTTAAAAATAGTAATTACATTAATTTCAATTCATTTCAAGCTATGCTGCTATTTTGTTAATGATGTAATTACTGCAGCAAGTTGTTACCCACTTAAAGAAGCTTGTCACGTTTCATAAGTTCATCAGTTAACAACCATTGAAATGTTAATAGATTTCAGTCAGTTACATTTTTGAAGTTTAGTAAAACAATAGAATCCTCTTGATCAGTAGCAATTTAGAAAAGTTATTCTCATTGAAAAGAATCCGTTTAGTACCATATCGATGAAAATGGTCATGCTGAAAAACGGGGTTGCCAGAAAGAGTAGCAAAAGCAGCGTTTTGAAACATTCTGTTCTTAAAATTAAATAAATTAATTGTGATTACTTCTTCATTTACCATTTAACATCAATTCTCGTAAAAAAAAACAATGACGTAAATAAAAGAATGTCCCCATCAGGTTGTTTCGCAGTTAGGCACTTCAGGAGGTGACTAATATAAAGCTAAAATCTAAAAAGTCAGTTAATTGAAATCTGGGCTAACAAAGAAACGATGAAAAGCTGACGTTGAGGTCATGATTTCATAGTCCATCTTCCAAGCGCAGCCAGCCCGGGCGACCCATAGCGGCAAACGCCAACAGTGGCGGATCCTCGGGTTCGAAACCAATGCTCAAACTGGAAAAATATAAGAAAAACTTGTAACACATAAGACCCATTACAATAACTGGAGCAAGATCCATTTCCTGTCTAGGCTTAACAGTAAAATATTCGGTGGGAATGAGGAATGAACATCTCCAAAATTAGCCTTTTTTTTAACGCAGATAAATTAGGTTAAAACTTGTAATAAAAAGGTTGAAATTTTGCCATTAGCCACAGTGCTGTTGCCAGAGCAACTGAAGTTAGGGGGAACTAGCCGAAAGTGGGGGGCACTAAAATAAACTGAATTTTTGCACATAAAAACTGATATTTTACGGCTACAAATTATGCGCTATTTTTACAATTTTGCATTCATATCAGAAAAGGTCGAGCGTTTTTAGTTCGTTTCGTATCCGGCCAATATAATTGCTTGAAAATCTGTCTGCAGCAGTGAATGCCACCAGAAGCGCAACCAGGAGTTTGCAATGAGGGAGCGGGCTAGAACCAAAAGTATATTTTTTTGCACAAAAATTGTCTAATTTAGGCCCCAGTACTGAACAAACTGATGCAACTCGAGCGTATCACAAATGGGGGCTGAAGAGCAGAGCCTCCAGCCGCCGGGCAAGGTTTGTGATGTCGTGGCAAAAATAGCAATTTAAACGCCTTTTCAATCACATTCCGCACGTTTTGAAGCCATATGAATAACTACACTAAATTGCTAAAATTCAGAAGCCATTGAGAGAATTAAATGGTCCAGCCCCTTCTGCCCCCTCATACTTCAGGTCAAGTCCAAAACTTGTTTAAAAGCTTGTGTTTTTGGGTTAAATCTTCTAAATGCTTTGGATAAAGGGGGCTGAAGCCTCTTTAGGTCCTTCCCCCTGGTTGCGCCACTTACTGCTACCTAGAAAAAATCTTGAGTACGCTCTAAAAAAACAAAAACAGCTAGTCTTTTAAATGAATGTTTTCCGGTATTGTTTTAGGTCATAGTCACTAACGAAGTACCGGTACCGGTAACGATTCTGCAGGCTTACATCTGTTTTCCGCGACACATCCGTAAAGGCGTGTTAATTAGACGAATTATTGCGTCATATTTATGCACAGCAGTTAGCTGCTAGCAATTCGCAAAGAATAAGAAAACTTCAAACAAGAATTATGCTTGAACGTTATTATTTCTTGTTTTGTTATTGTTTGTTGTTTTGTCGTCACGTGATGTTTCAAAAACATATTTTAAATGAACCAAAATGGGGGGCACTAACAGTAGTTAAGGGGGGCACGGCCACCTGGCGGCACGGCACTGATTAGCCACCGCCCTCGGAGCCCATTTACGCAACCAGTTTTATCATGTTTTTGCACTGCTAATTTCTATGCCAAGTTTTAAAAGAATTAGTTTTTATTAAAATAGGGCTAATATTAAGTTAGTTTTGCAAAAAAAAAATTGCAAATCCTCCAAGCGCTGGGGCCTCCGCCCCTTCACTCCCTTGCCTCTGTCGGATTCGCTCCCAGACCCCCATTGCCGACTTCTGGATACGTGCCAGGCTAAATTAACAGCCAATATAAAAAAATTATTTTAAAATAACACATTGCGGCCTTGTGTGCTGGTACGGAACTTAATCTGTCTCCTCACGTTTGTTTCCAAAAATCAAAGCGTTGGTTGGTGGTACAGAACTTGAGAAGTGTCTCAACGGATGCTACTTTACTCGTATACCCAGTGCCAAATGCTCCTGTTTCTATATTTGCAGATGCTAGTGATTTGGAATAGGTGATGTATTGCAGGTTCAAATCGAAAGTGTTTGGTCTCCTGTTGCATTTTTTTTTTCCGAAGGTTAAATGATACTCAAAAATATTACAGTGCATTTGATCGTGAATTATTGGCAGCTTTTTCCGCTGTTAAACATTTTCAGTATTTTATTGAGTGTAAACCGTTTATTTTATTTTGTGATTAAATTGATTATAAATCTCTTATTAAAACATTTTGACATCGGTCATCTCGAACAGTTCCGCGTAGAGGTCGTCAAATCGCTTGTATTGCTGAATTTACTGTTCATATAAAACACATAAAAGGTAGTGCTAATTTTACTGTTGATGCTCTGTCGCGTGTTGAAATTAATAGTGTCGCTTCTTGTCAGCCTCGCATAGATTATGAAAAAATGTCAAAAGAGCAGCAGCATGACTATGATATGCAGGATTTGTTTGACAAGTCTTTCTTTGACGTTCTCTTTCTTTGGCAAGTCTTCATTTATGTCAGTATACTTTGCCTGACCAGCCAAAAGTTTGACTTTGGTGTGATGACTCAAGGTCTACTGTGAGACCAATGGTTCTTTAGAGTTTTTAACGTGTAGTTTTTGAGAAATTACTCAGTCTGAGCCATCCTGGGGTCAAATCCGCGTTAAACTTGCTTTTGCGTCGTTTTGTTTAGCCCGGGATTAAAAAGAATGTCAAATTATGGGTGAGAGAATGTCTTTCTTGCCAAAAAGGCAAGATTACTTAGCACAATATTGCACCACTACAATCGTATCGTCTGCCAGAGAGCAGATTTCGTGATATTAATCTTGATATTGTTAGTCCTTGAACACGTTTTGGACTTGACCTGAAGTATGAGGGGGCAGAAGGGGCTGGACCATTTAATTCTCTCAATGGCTTCTGAATTTTAGCAATTTAGTGTAGTTATTCATATGGCTTCAAAACGTGCGGAATGTGATTGAAAAGGCGTTTAAATTGCTATTTTTGCCACGACATCACAAACCTTGCCCGGCGGCTGGAGGCTCTGCTCTTCAGCCCCCATTTGTGATACGCTCGAGTTGCATCAGTTTGTTCAGTACTGGGGCCTAAATTAGACAATTTTTGTGCAAAAAAATATACTTTTGGTTCTAGCCCGCTCCCTCATTGCAAACTCCTGGTTGCGCTTCTGGTGGCATTCACTGCTGCAGACAGATTTTCAAGCAATTATATTGGCCGGATACGAAACGAACTAAAAACGCTCGACCTTTTCTGATATGAATGCAAAATTGTAAAAATAGCGCATAATTTGTAGCCGTAAAATATCAGTTTTTATGTGCAAAAATTCAGTTTATTTTAGTGCCCCCCACTTTCGGCTAGTTCCCCCTAACTTCAGTTGCTCTGGCAACAGCACTGTGGCTAATGGCAAAATTTCAACCTTTTTATTACAAGTTTTAACCTAATTTATCTGCGTTAAAAAAAAGGCTAATTTTGGAGATGTTCATTCCTCATTCCCACCGAATATTTTACTGTTAAGCCTAGACAGGAAATGGATCTTGCTCCAGTTATTGTAATGGGTCTTATGTGTTACAAGTTTTTCTTATATTTTTCCAGTTTGAGCATTGGTTTCGAACCCGAGGATCCGCCACTGTTGGCGTTTGCCGCTATGGGTCGCCCGGGCTGGCTGCGCTTGGAAGATGGACTATGAAATCATGACCTCAACGTCAGCTTTTCATCGTTTCTTTGTTAGCCCAGATTTCAATTAACTGACTTTTTAGATTTTAGCTTTATATTAGTCACCTCCTGAAGTGCCTAACTGCGAAACAACCTGATGGGGACATTCTTTTATTTACGTCATTGTTTTTTTTTACGAGAATTGATGTTAAATGGTAAATGAAGAAGTAATCACAATTAATTTATTTAATTTTAAGAACAGAATGTTTCAAAACGCTGCTTTTGCTACTCTTTCTGGCAACCCCGTTTTTCAGCATGACCATTTTCATCGATATAGTACTAAACGGATTCTTTTCAATGAGAATAACTTTTCTAAATTGCTACTGATCAAGAGGATTCTATTGTTTTACTAAACTTCAAAAATGCAACTGACTGAAACCTATTAACATTTCAATGGTTGTTAACTGATGAACTTATGAAACGTGACAAGCTTCTTTAAGTGGGTAACAACTTGCTGCAGTAATTACATCATTAACAAAATAGCAGCATAGCTTGAAATGAATTGAAATTAATGTAATTACTATTTTTAAGGCATTGGGCAAGCCAATAGACCTAGTAACGTCATGTTAAATGTTTTAAATCGGAAATATTAAAAGAGTGTTTACCTGAATGACCGGTGTACCTTACGTATACAATTGTTTGAGTCAATTTTGGTTTCGTTTCGTTTACTTCAGCGTTATTTTATTACCAATAAATTCTGACCTCAAAAAATGGCAGGCAAAAGGCTCATTTATGCAATAACAAGCTATAATTGAAGAGCTTAGTACTAAAAGTGACTAAGTCACAAAATAACACTTTCGAGTAATGAGCAATTGAAGTTTCTAAGTCCATGTTTAAATACTTCCGAAACGTATTTTTGAGAGTCCAATCATTTTTTCAAACGTTGATGGTCACCAAAGAGTTGTCCCCACTCTTAGTTTTTATTTATCGGATTTTATTAAATTTTTAATAAACAAACAAACTTCTGGACTTAGTCACTTTTATGGCAAATCGTGGACTTAGTTACTTTTAATTCTAAATTGCGCCAATCAGATATTTTGTAAAATGAACTTACAGCATGTTTTGGTTAAAAACGATTTGTGAAAGTGCCCAGATGGAAAAGTTGCGATATTTCTGACTTAGTAAAAGAAGAACTGGGTTCGATTCGCGCGCTGGTCGGGCAGGTTTAATGTCCCCTTCCTTGGTGAAAACATTTTTCTTTCTCTTCTCTAAACCCTAATTTTTTGCAAAAATGAAATGGTTTATCGAATGGCTAAATTGGTTAAGGTCGAAGAAAAAATATTTTAAATAGTCAATGCGACAAAAGAGAGATTTTCCACTTGGATAGCATTTTAATGAATAGTCGAAAAATAAAGCGTAAAGCAACAATAAACTTTCTCCTTGCAAATTCATGTATTCGCTATTGTCCTGCTCCGTATCCATTGTCTATTCAAACTCATCTTCTGGTTCATTTTCAACAACATCAGTATCGGCTATTAACACGCTATAAAAAGTTGCATGTTCATTGTTCGGGCAAGTGAAGGTAGTGGAGGAGCTGTTTAACATCAGCTAGTTTGGCGGCTTTAATGATCAAAAAAACTGAGAGGCTCTCCGTAGGACCAGAGGGTTGAGGGCATTGACCAAGAATTTTATCTTTTGTCCTTTTTTTAAAAAAATTACGTCGGTGTCGCAAGCCCCTGTCATAGAATATTAGAAAGTAAGGCCCTCGTTACATTCGTTGTACTGTTGTAGGCCTACTGAGCAACGATAAAGTTAATTGCTTCATGCTTGAAATGAGAGACCGAGCTTCCAGTTGGTTGGTGCCGGTAGGTATTTATCATCCCTTTATCTGTTCATTACCAGATTACCAGCACCACTTAAAAAGATAGACATACTAAGTACTGTAACTACTGCTAACAATCTTGTTGAGCAAGAGTTTTCTATATTTTCACATGCAAAGCCTAATCTACTCAAAACCTGTATCGGGAACCTTATTTACCTCATAATCATATCTGTATACTGTCAGATATCCTGACTCTACCAATACCAGTCTACTAGAAACCAGTTCCTTATTCGCACTCACTGCCGAGTGCAGACATGCGTACTGCGCATGCGCAGATATCAGCTGTTTGGACTTCAGCACTTTTAGCACTAGATTTGCGTCAACAATCAAAATTGCCGAGTCTGGCTGATGGACTTCAGCACATTTTAGCTCAAAAAAATGGCTCTTCACATGTTCACTGAACCAAGTAAAATGCATTGAGGGTGATAACTCAATTTTGGCAAAATGTGACTTAGTCACTTTTAGTACTAAGCTCTTCAATTGCTTTTTTTTCAAACTTTTGCTGCATAACATAGGACAACAAATGAGTTGAACACGGTAATTTTTTAGTACTGACCCTCTAGCAACTATTTTGTTCCAAAATGGAGCTACAGACTTTTTGCTGGTCTGTCGTTCCGTTTTCTTAACTGTTTGCAGCTGTTTTCTGGCGTGTGATAATAACACTGGTGGACATTTTTTAAAAAATTTTATGTTGTTTGGATAGCAATAGGTGTTTCTGAATAATTTGATGGTGCTGATTCCGAATCTGTAGTTAGAATTTTTCTATCACGTAAGGATTTTTCATAAAGTATGAAAACACTTTTTAAGTAAAATAGCGATATTTAACATAAATACGAGTACACGGACATGCAGCTAGCTCGTTTAGCATTGGCATAATCATCAAGAAAGTTACACATCTTTGTCACAAGCCATAAATTTTCTTTTTCTTGCTTTGCGTCCAAGTTCATTGTGTACTAGGCAATCTCGTTTCAGTGACCAACAATAGTCAGCCATCATCGAGCAATCCCATCGTCCCTGGTACCGCGTTTCCATTGTTTTAATGTCCTGGTGAAATCGCTCACCTTGTTCCTCGCTCATGTGGCCTAAATTTGCAGGAAAAAAATCAAGATGGGAATGCAAATATTGGACTTTAACACTCATTCGGCAACCTAATGTTTGGAAATTGGTTAGCATTTGTTCCACAATCGTTTGGTAATTTGGACTCTTTTTGTTACCAAGAAAATTAGACACGACATCTTTAAACGACTGCCATGCGTTTTTCTCCGTATCGTTCATCTTTGTTATGAAGAGTTCATCATTAATCAACATCTTGATTTGTGGACCAATAAAGACACCTTCTTTGACTTTTTCTGCACTCAAATGGGGAAACTTTTCAGATATGTATTTGAAGCATAGGCCTTGTTTACCCAGGGCTTTAACAAACTGTTTCATTAGGCCCAATTTGATATGCAGAGGTGGGAGTGTTACTTTGGAAGATTCTACAAGGGCAGGATTGGTTATATTCTTTTGACCAAGTGTTCTTGATACCCTTGTTGGCCATTCACGTTTGACCCAGTGATTCTTTTTATCTCTGCTATCCCATTCGCATAACAAACAAGGAAACTTGGTATATCCAGACTGCTGGCCTTGCAGCATATTTAATACTTTTATATCAACACATACTTTCCATGCATGATCGTGATACTTCAATTTGGTCAACAAAATTTCCATATTTTCGAAGGATTCTTTCATATGAATGGAATGAGCTAGAGGTATGGATGCAAAAGTGTTTCCGTTATGGAGCAACACTGCTTTTAGGCTTCGTTTAGATGAATCAATAAACAAGCGCCAATCGCTTGGTTCATAAGTAGTGCCTAATTTTTCAATAAAATCTTTGATATCAACACAATAAACCAGATCATCTTCTTTGGTGAAAAATGGAAGATATTCTTTTTCACGATGCTTGTACCAAGAGAATGTGACCTCAGAATCCAGCATAGTCCGAGATTTTAGCTTAGAACCAAGAAGAACAGCAGAAACTTTGGGCAAATCCAGGTTTCGTACCAAATCATTTAGTTCCTCTTGACTGAAAAGTCTTGGTCTTTCACCTTCAAAGCATTCATATTCTGATTGGCACTCAGAAGACGACAAATCAAAACTGGTAGTTGAATCTTCAACGTCTATCAAAACTGGAGGAGGAGTTGGTACAGGAACATCTGGCTGGTGAAGAATAGGACGAATAGCGGACGGTAAATTAGGGTACTGAATGTTATGCTTATTCTTCATGTTAAACCCAGAAACATTACAGCAACAAAAGTAGCAATCATTGCCGTGGCCTTTAGGCTCTCTCCACATCATTGGGACACCGAATGACATAGATTTCTGCTTTCCTTTGCTCCAACGTCTCAGTAATTCAACACAGCTTCGACAAACCTTGTGTGGAGTCCATGTTTTATCTTGGTCCCCAAGCTTAATTCCAAAGTAGGCATAGTAAACATTTTTAACAAAATTTGTGATGTTTTGGCGTTGAGATTTTACAGCATATTCTCCACAAATATAACAAAAAATATTAGGATCATTCGTACAGCCTCTCGATCGTGATGACATAGTATTTACTGTACTATTCACACAGCAGCCTAAAATTTCCAACTAACTTTATACCACTAGCAATTTTGTTCTTTTTCCTAAACCGAAAGGTTTGCTTTAAGAGTATGAAGTCTACTTTTAGTATCCTCACGAACTGAAGTATTCTATCAGATGCAAAGCTTTGCGAATGACTGCAGTATAATGTCCACAAAACTGTATGATCTGACAAGTAGCTTACTCAGTTTTTTACTGTGCGTGTCTACAACTACCAGCAGTTAGTCTATGTACATTACAAATGACGTGGTGCATATAGAGTTTAAAGCATAGTAGCCAATTAGTAACTGATTTGGGAGTATTGCTAGCAGACTCAATTAATACTTTTGATCATTTTCTACTCCCATACCGAAACGGTCAATAAATCGACTTTGTTCAAGTACTCATGCATAGTAGTGGCTATCTATTCTCTTTTCTAACTCTGTTTGCTGATGCTACCTGGGTACAACTGCTCAAGCCTTTGATGCAATGTGACAACACAATAGCCAACAAATAGCAGACAATGCAGCACAGTATTGAAATGCATGTATAATTAGAGAAATTTATCCAATTAAATCGTAAATTGCAAAAAATCCTAACGTGATAGAGCAAAACGGTTTTCAGATTTGGAATCAGCGCCCCAAAGTTATCCCGAAATCGTCTTCAAAATTACAACAACAAAAATCATGTCCACCAGTGTAATCGATGTGCGGTTCGGGAAAGGCACCAGATTTAAACACAAAGTTGAATGTTCGATTCTCTCTGCCGATTGCAGATAAGAAACAATATGAAGTCTACAATATTTTGCATTATAAATTCCTGTTTTCGCGCTTCTGCGCCAGGGCAACACAACTCCTTTCGAAAAACTGTCGCGGAGGTGACGAGCCGTTGGCAGCACTACTGTATAAGTGTAGTTTTTGCGCAGAATAGATTTTGGAAAATTGAGTTTGTTTAAATTCATTTTGATTAATGCAGTACATGCATTCAGATAGCTATTGCGGGGAGAATGACACTCAACAAACTCCTTTCTGGCTTTGCTGCTTTTCGCATTTATTTGAATTCCAAAATCAGAGTTGATGACTTTTCGCGATGTGAATGTAGCAGAAAAAATATCGCAGTATAATCTTACCAACCATTCATATATTGTAGTTTAGATCATTTAATCAATGAATAATTATTTCAGTTAACAGTCAAACGATTCCAATCTTTGAGAAAATATAAAGTAGGATTTAGCAGATATAGTGCGTAGTTTTATTACTGTAGCTGTAACGTTGCACCAACTTTCATGTCGCAATTGTTTGTTTTTAGTTTTTTTATTGCTTTGTACTGCTTTTCAGTGCATATTTGCATTTGATAACTATATAATCGACCAACACAAAAAACCTCATAAATGAAAAACGTTAGGTTTATTTTTGAATTGGAAATGACTCAGAGAGTTGTTGTATGCGGGTCAATCCATGCTTGAATTATAATTTTTTTTTTATGAAATATCAACTCATGTCGTAGAATCTTCTCCAAACTTGGCATGGGAGTAGAACTGAGTAAAAAAACTTGTTTGCAAAAAAATTTCACCTATCTAGCACGATCCGTTCATGAGATATGGCCTTTTTTAAATTGTGCAAAAAAGTGAATTTTGAGGATGCGCATGAGTGATTTCGACTGCTAACGCTCAAAGTTGAGGTAGGAGGATGCAGTAAATTGCTCATCCACCTATTTTTGACCATGCCAAATCCAATAAACCGGTATTTTCAAGTTGAAAAGATTGTTTTTTGAGTTGCTTAATAATTTAGGTGTTTCTCTTTGGGCCTTGATTATGGGGTGCTCTGAATTTTTTTTCTTGAAAGATGTTTTAACCTCATCTTGGATGATTACGTTTTATGGCTTATGTGAAACCACGCTTTGTCAAGCTGATATAACATGTATTATCAGTAGGACAAGTTTTTGTTGCACTAAAAAATTGAAAAAATTGCTTTTATTTTAAACGAAAGTTGCGAAGAGTTGCATATATTCAAAAACATTTCAAACGACAGTGATTTACTCCAGCGATTTATTTACATATAATGCCGAATATTTGTAAACATTATTTGGGGAGAAACGGCGATTTTTTGCCAACAGTTTGCATTGCATGCTGGAACTTCGCTACATTGTGCACGAAGTTATAAGCCAACTGTTGCGTCCCAGATAACATTGGGACGCAGGCAATCCGTCATATAGCTCCAGGGGCGTATAAGGGGGGGTGGGGCATGGTGTCATTGCCCCCCTCTTTTGGGTCGCTAGGATAGTACAATTAGCGCAAAATAGTATGCAAAACTGCGGCATGGCTCCCCCTTTGTAACTTGGGCAGAAAGTTTGAGCACACAAACGGACAGAATCTGGGCGAAGACCTTTTTTTTTGGTCTTCACCTAATTTTGGGCAGGAAAGCGGATCTGTTCTGCGTAGAGAAATTTTTCTTTTGGTCTTCATTATTCTTAAATTTCCTGGCCCCCACCTTTCGAAAATCCTGCATGCGCTACAGTGTAGCTCTTTGTTATTCAAATCAAAGACGATAAAACCAGAGTTGTAAACGGGCCGACTAGTTCAGGCCCAAACCCGAAATAATAAGCTCGAACCCGAAAACTAATTTGAAGTACAAATCATACCCGAAAAAAACAAAGAAAGTAAAGTTAGGCATGAAAAACGTAAGCATTGTTGCCAAGTTATTTTGATTATATTTTTGTGCACCTAAGACAAAAAGTACGTCTAAAGCCTGAATTAAGCCCGAAATTTTGTCAACTTTAGGCCCGAACCCAACCCGAAAAGCTCGGCCGACTTACAGAATTGTACTGAAATAGTTTCATAGCATGTTTTTTAAATCACACTAACATTTTACGCCATACTTAATAAAAATTGCAGCAAAAAGTAGCAAAAAATTGCAATCTATAAATCCAACAAACAACTTAAAAATTGCTCTACATTAATTCTTAGCATTTAGGAAGCTGTCAGAAGCTGTAATAACCTTGCAAAATCTTGCCCTAATTATCAGATGTCAAATGATATTTAGGGCATTGTTTAGAGCTTGCTTTTCATTTTCATTCAAAGCGCATCTGCTTCCTTAACTATATTTAAATATCCTGGAACATGTTCACATCATTTTCATCACCCAATATCAGCTAATCAAATTGGATGCAAGTACATTTGCTTAGACTTAAACTTTTCTGCAACATTTGATTTTTCACCAACAGTATGCCAAAAGGTTAAGAGTTTGGATTTTGTGGCATGCTGGTATAACTTTTGTTGCTGGGTGGGTCTCATTTTAAGTGTAAACGAACCACAACTGGAAGTCGATGTTACATTCATGTGCTCACATGGCCCATCATCATAATTTTATTGGCCTGAGCAAGATGACATTTGTACTATACCATGCAACCAAATTATTTACACAATTGACACTCCTTCTACTTCATTTAGTGGATGAATCTACAAACTTGCTAGACAATTGAACAACTAAGTCTAATTAGCTTCAAACTTTATTGTTTACATTAGCGTAAATCCATTGTACCATCAATTCAAAATTATTAATTTATTTTATCATCATTTGAAACTTTCAAACTACATCCCAATGCATCTTTTTAAGTTCAAGTTCGGTTTATTATTTGTTGCTTCAAGATGCAATAAATGACACACTACATAAGAAATAGTTCACAAATAGCAAAACAAAAAATTACTTTTTTCACGACCTGAGACTGGAAGAGATCTGTTTTGGGTATCTAGTCAAACAGCCCCGGACTATGCATCTTTTTGCTCATAAGAGCTTCAGGTCTATTTGAAGTTATTGCTTTTAGAGAGATAAAATGAGACAATTCTAGTAAGATATTGTTAAAAAGAACTATTTAAAATCAGATTTAATTACAGAAGGAGAAAATCTTGATGTTCTGGAGAAATGAGTTCCAGGTTTTAACAACCTGGTATAAAAAAGATTGTTGCGGCTTCATACTTTTCATAAACGGGATAGTACAACTACATACTCGAAAATTTGAGAGAAGTAGAGCAGTGGGTTGGGCGGGAATATCTGACATTAGACTTTGTGAAGTTTTAGTTTAGGTTACATGGATGTTGCTTATGGTATTAATTATACATTATTTTACCAACTTCATGTTGGTAAAGTTTGTTCAGTTTTAAAACCATTAGGTTGGTGTATGAAGGGTTTGCGCTAAAATTCCATTTTGTCTGGGTAACGATTTTAACAGCTTTGTTTTGGCAAATTGAAATATTGCGGAGATAAGATTTGTTGGTAGAACACCATATGATAATCGCATAGGAAAGATGAAGATAAATTAATACATGATAGAGTTGCAAAGAATTTTTCTTGGAGAAATAGCATTTCAATTTATTGAGTATACCCACTGCGTAGGCGATTTTACATTCAACAAATTTGAGATGAATGTCAAAGTTAAGGTTGTCGTCAATCCATAGCCCCAAGTACTTAACATTACTATTTACAGCTATTGGACGACCATCACATTGGATTTTTGGTTTTTGTGCGGCAGTTTTATGCACTAGATTTTGCAGCGTAAATTGAGAGCTTATTAGCTTTCATTAAAAAACTAACTATTTCTTATATCTAATTGAATTCTCAAATGGTGGGTTAAAAAGATATAAATAATCATGTTAATGACTTGAATGCCTATGGTTACTGATACAATATTTCTGAAATCGTGTTGAAGTTTTGTATGGTGATCTTCAACCGGTATTGTGTCTAACAGAGGTCAACACGTTTAGTATGACCATATACATCTTGCAAAATAACAAGCTAATTTTGATAAATAGCAAAGACTTGTCTTTTATGCGAGCTTTAAACAAAGAAAGGTTACTATTAAAAAGTAACAGAGTTATATTTAAGAAAAAAGCGATAAAAAATTTGATTATCGAATGTGACATGTTTCTAAAATGAAAAACTGAAGAAATGCATGGTTCATTAAATTTGATGCTTTATAATACGTGTTAAATCAGCTTGACAAAGCGTGGTTTCACATAAGCCATGAAAAGTAATCATCCAAGATGAGGTTAAAACATCTTTCAAGAAAAAAAATTCAGAGCACCCCATAATCAAGGCCCAAAGAGAAACACCTAAATTATTAAGCTACTCAAAAAACAATCTTTTCAACTTGAAAATACCGGTTTATTGGATTTGGCATGGTCAAAAATAGGTGGATGAGCAATTTACTGCATCCTCCTACCTCAACTTTGAGCGTTAGCAGTCGAAATCACTCATGCGCATCCTCAAAATTCACTTTTTTGCACAATTTAAAAAAGGCCATATCTCATGAACGGATCGTGCTAGATAGGTGAAATTTTTTTGCAAACAAGTTTTTTTACTCAGTTCTACTCCCATGCCAAGTTTGGAGAAGATTCTAGAGCATGAGTTGACATTTCCCAAAAAAAATAGAAGTTTAGATTGACCCATAGAAGCTCTTTTGATTAAAATGATGTAATGATTATTTTTCGTTATAAATTTCCTCGATTGGTGCGATATTATGCATTTGTTCAAAAAGAAGGTTACACCTTTCAGTGTAAAGCTATGAAAGCATCCTGCAGAGTAGACTATACAGTAGTTAACGTTATTGATGCTAAGAAAAAAAAAGTTCATATCAGGGGCCTAAAAAATGGTCTTCTTTTTTGGAGTGAGAAATCTGTTAGTCGAGGAGTAATCCGTTCGTCTCTGGAGCTGGAGGTCTGAGGTTCAAATCTTGGGCCGGTCCAATCGGACAGAATGTTTGTTGCAAATGGCTTGCCACCGTTGCGACATTTCTTTAAAAAGATCTGTGCTGCCCAGGCGCAAAGAGGCGGATGTGGGCTCTACGAATACGTTACACGCATTTACGTAATACAGTGGGCATAATGAAAGATTTGATTTTTAACTGGATTTCTTGATTAGTTAAATCAAAGCCATGTATAAAGCATATTCTGTACAGTAAAAGTATGGAGCATATTTATTGAAATGTTTCGGTTATTTTCTTATAACCATTGTCAATTTAATTCGAATAGAAGAATGATTTTATTTGAATAAATTTGACAATTAATACCTGTAGTAATAGAAAAAAAACGCTGAAAACTTTTCAATAAACATGATCTAGTACAGGGTTTTGAGTGTCTTATTGTTGATTCAATGAATGTACAGTAAGGTAAATGTAGTACCGTAAATAGAGGTTTGTACTAGGGGGAGCAAGCTAAGCAGAAGTGAATTAGTCCACACACTTAATTAAAACAAATAATAAAAGTCTCTGTGATTAAAATAACTATCACAATGAAAAGTGCGCGGAACATCCAATATTCAGCATTCGACATTTCCGCAAATACAGTAACTATTCAACAAAATTAACCTAGAGCAGAATCTTTTCATAGGCTTTCAGGCTCTTTTTCAAATTTAACTTGCAGCAAGAATATTAGAGAATTTATTACGGTAATACGTAAAACACGTTTACAGTCTAAGACTAAAAAGTAACAAACAAAAAAATTCTTCGCGAAACTTATCACTACCGGGAATCTATTCTAACAGTTTTACAGTAACCTCACAAATGAGCAGCTGGCTACTGTAAATATTAAATCTAACGCAAAAACAGCTTATTTTTCAATTATCTTGACCTCTCCCTTGCAACCAAATTGATCAAGCGACAATATTAGGGTGTTTTGAATCAAAGTTCACCAAAGCGAGTTCCTGAAATCGAAATGCTGTAGAAAGAACTTTATTACACTGTTTTTTTTTTGTAAGAACCAATAAATTTTGAGTTGAGGCTAGCTGATCTTATTTTTTGTCAACTTTCAGCTTCATTTTGTTCTTTAGTGTTGAGAGCATCGATGTTGATTTTAGCGACCCTGTTTGTGAAGTTGTTTAATTCCGAATGTTATGTCAGCTTGAGTAAACACTTTTTTTCTGCTTTTTCAGCATCAGAGGTGGAGTCCTCGAGGACAGATTTTGAAGTCCTTGGCCTCGAGGCCTCAAGTCCTCGATAATTGGCCTGTCCTCGGCTCGAGGACAGCACTATTTTTTTAATTGTTAAAGTTTTGTGGAGCGCTTGAAAAATTTTTTGGAAAACGTTATTTTGTGGAGATCGCTTGAAAAATTTTTGTGAAGACCTTTTTTTTTTTTTTGAGATCGCCTAAAAAATTTTTGTGAAGATCTTTTTTTTTTTGGAGAGCACTTGCGCTTGTGTCCTTGGTCCTTGGCCTCGAGCATTCCTGTCCTTGGCTTCGAGAGTGTCTTTTCTCGGAAAGGCTGTCCTTGGCCTCGGATTTTTTTTGTGTCCTTGGCCTTGGCCTCGAGCCTTGTGTCCTCGACTCCACCTCTGTTCAGCATCGTAAAACCGCAAAACCGAAAAAACAAATTTGTTTAAATTTAAATGACAGCCAAAATTTTTCTCATTTGCATGCTTAATGAGCAACAGCACCACATAAAAAACGGAATTGTTGCAATTTTGCTTGCTAATACTGGAAAATCAGTAAAAATTCATCGATTTGCTGTAAATCAGTATTGAATTTTTTTTTTTATATTAGAAATTTGTTCTTTTTAGATTTGAAGTTCATCCTTTTTCGTTTGTTCTTGAATTACTGCTGAGGTTGGCATTGTTCTTGATTTTTTCTCAACGTTTGAGCAAAAATAAGCCTCCTGTTTTTATATAATTGTTTTTATAAAAAACGAGTATAATGTTTTGGATTTACTGTATCGATATTGCAAATTAGCAAGTTCCTTGGTCGAGAAATTAAATACTTTGACTTTCAGGTGAAAGGGTACGGAAAATTAAAATATTGGGTTCTCATTAATTTAAATTAATAAGCATAAGTAATACTTTGTTTCAAAGCATGCAGCCTGAACGATAGTTATAGTTTATTTAATTGCTGCTAAAGGCTAAACGATGAAAGAATAGTTTTTGAGTGATCTAAATAACTTTTAGGCAGAGATTTTGGACATGGCAGCTCTAGTGATATAGTCTAAGTTTAAAGGCAATCCAAGCATAACAAAGCAGCAATTGCAATTCGGCAAAAAAGGTTTTACACAAAATTTTTGTTGCAGGTTGGTCCAGACTAACTTCTACAATTAGCCTAACTTAGCCAAGATCATTTCGGCGTAGATATAAATGCCAATGTGGTTAAGTTTTTGGTTGGCAAAACAAATTTCGATAGCCAAGCAAAAAACACAAAAAATAATACAAACACGAAACTGCAGAATAATAATAAAATGCAGCCAAAATCAATCCAAAAATCAAGCAAAAGTATGGACAGCAAAATATTTTAAAAATATGCAGTAGGCCTACAGTGCTAAGCATTAAAAACGCAGCATTAAGTTAATAACCAACGACCGTAACAATTTCGAGGGAAAGTAAATTACGCGATTTTTCTTAAATCAAAAAACGAAAACAAATAAACGCAAAAACTAGAACACAAGCATTTTTTGGAAACGTACGCAGCCCCATAATAGATTTCATTTCAAATACTTATCCTTAAAGTAACAAAACTTATATTGCAGTGTCAAAGTCGATTGAAACCATTCAGTTCCATCTACTACGTTGTTTTTAACTGCTGTAAGCCTGCTGTATTTAAATCGAGTACCATAGAAGCAAATGTAGTTTGGTCGTTTCATAGCGGAAAGCAAAAAGAACTTAAAAAATAAATACTAGTATGTGCCTTTGAAATATGAAAACAAAAAAAAGTGAGGTAATAATTACTTTTGTTATGGTGTAAAAAAATGATGGTGCATTTAAACAGCAAGACTAAAAAGATCTCAGCCGTTTCTACTGTTTTAGCATTTTAACTAATTGTATGCAATATGTTAAGCTCACTAAGTTATTTAATTGTACTAAACAGCAATCATGCATTTTCACCTGTAAAAATAACGCGAAAATGCAGAATTTACAATGCTGATGGCAGAATTTCTAATAATGTTTCACATTTTTGCTCACAGAAAAGTATCCCATGCTAACATCTCTAATCTGTATTTTCATTAAGGTGCAACAGTAGAAGCGGTAATGGTAGTTGCTCGCAAACCTTGATGGTAATTTTTGGTAATTACAGTATTCAAACAATCACAATAAAACGTACGCCGTAACTCATCATATCACTGTTAGTTAGTAGTAAAGTAACACAACAACCTACTTTGACTAAATAATAGCAAATAAGTACCAACCAATCAAATTAAATTTACTACTTGTTTATTACGTATTAGCAGCTTTAGCTTCTAAAAATGTTGGAATGAATTAAAACTGATGTCCTAAGCAATTCTGTGTCCGCTTAAAAGAGATCAACTAATGCTGTATAAAAACAAAAAGCACAATATAAACCCAAAAATCAAATGTGCTTGCATCTGGAACAAAATTCAACACTTTAATACAGATCTAATTGCTCTATTAACACTTTTTTGTGGATTTTTACATACAGAAAATGATAAAATGACGCAGTATTTTCCTGCTTATGTAGTTTAAATTTCAGAGTTAAGCTTTCAACTTTTTTCTAATGCATGCTGTAAAAAATTCCTTAAGAGATACTGCAAAAAAAATTATAAATTGAAAAAATATGTAATAAAACTATTCTTTTTGCTCCATTAAGCACAGAGCTGGACAACGCTGTTTCGAGCTTTTAGCTCTCATCGGCAGCCCTCAGCTATCTTTTCAAAGGTATTCCCAGCTGAACAAACATCTTGGCCTAACTGACAAACCTTAATGGCTTGCAGAGAGGCAGATGCTTAGTAGGAAATAAGGATTTTTAGGATTTTAGGACTAAATAAAAATTAGGACGTCAAGATGTTGCACTTTTTGTTCCAGTAAGGAATTTGATCTTGATCATAAGGCTACAATGGAACGAACGCCCTGGAACGCAGGATCTTTGATTTCAACTTCCCACTGGCTGTCTCTGGCTGGGTCAAATGATTCCACTATATTCGTTTCGCTTAACAAAAAAAGATAACTCATTAGCTCAATCGACCGACGACAACGCACCAAAAATCAAAAGGCTATATGTTGACGGTAGTTTTTGTATTTTCATAACGACATGTTTAGCCTTTAATTGTCACATGCTAAGAGGCTTTTGATCTGTAGCTAGGCAAGACATACAGTAGGCTATTGTCAACAATATACGGATTAGATAACGTCTAAAAAATGTAAGACAATACAGGCTATGATAAAAAGTGGAAGTCGTTATGATTTCCCAGGAGTCGACCACGAAGGACGTCAAACTTTTCGGTTACAATACAGGCTGTTGGTATCACTTATTTGGCAATGTTGATAAAGGCTAACAAGACGTGACGAACTTTTGTGATTGTCATATTTTTTCCGAAACGCCCCTTTTTTCCAAAAGAAACCTGGCACCGTCACTCATTTTGTCGCTGTTATATCCAATTTTCACCAGCTATAAGCAGTGCTGATGTTAATTCAGCTGGTTTGTACAAACCGGTTACCAAATTTAGAGAACCGGTGGCCACTGAGAAACTAATAAGTAGGGCAAGTTTTTGCTGCACCAAAAAATTGAAAAAAATTGCATTTATTTTAAAAAAGTTGCAAAAAGTTGCATTTATGCACAAACTTTTTAAACAACAGTGATTTATCAAACAATTCAAGCGATTTATTTACATATAATGCCTAGCATTTGCAAACATTATTGGGAGAAATGGCCATCTTTTGCCAACAGTTTGCCCAGCATGCTTAAACTTCGCTCCACAGTGCGCGAAGTTGAAAGCCAACTCTTGCATCCTACATGACACTGAGACGTAGATAATCGGTGACATAGCTCTTAGTTATGCAAATCAAAGACAATAGAACTGCACTGAAATAGTTTTATAGCATGTTTTGCGCCATACTTAATACAAATTGCTGTAAAAAGTTGCATATAAAAAAAGTTGCAATCTAAAATTCCGAAAAACAGCTTAAAACATTGTTCTTCATAAATTCTTAGTATTTAGGGAGCTGTCGGAATTCTGAAGCGCAGCCCAACTTCCACAACAAACTTTTTGATTAAGTTGAAGCAAAACGCGGAATTTCCGCAACTGCGGAACGGTAATTTCCTATCAAGTGTAAACGCAACCTAACTTCAAATCACATCTTTGGTTATACTCGCTGTAATACGTCGCAGCGTGTAACGAGGTGGCAGGGCCCATCTCCGCGTCATTGCGCCCGGGCAACATAGTTTCTTTTGAAATAATGTCGCAACGGTGGCTAGTCGCTGACAACACTGTGTTCGATTTTACTGGCCTGAGATGATTTGAACCTCAGACCTCCAGTTACGGAGACGAACGCGTTACCGCTCGACCAACTGTAGCTCGTGCAACAATTTAATTTACAAAGTACAATCTAAAGTCCGGATTTTTACGATTTTTAGTAAACAGAAAGGAAGTAATTTGCTAAAAAAGGTCGAAATTTGACAACATTATGATTGAAATAAAACAAAAATTAAATATGAAATAGTGCTATTACCGAAAAAGAATTTAAAAGCGCAGCGCAATTAATCTGCAACAAATTTTTAAGACATTAGCGTGCAACGCAACTTTTCCCGCGATTGCAGAGGTTGCAGAAGTGGCGTTTGGAGCTTATAATTTGCACTTTGCCCACCTCTAAAATTAGAATAGCATCACTGGCTACCAGTAAAGTTAAATCATTCAAACATGCCGGCTAATTGCTTGGAAAATCCATATTTTGCAACTGTTACATACCCCCCAACAACGTAAATTCTTCTGCCAATGACGCAAGCGTCATGCCAACACCGAGTCGTGGTCAGACAGCTTCCCTGCTCCCACGTGTTACTTTGAAGGTCAAAAATTGCCACGGATGAGTGAACCTTGTTGTTTCTGTTGTCGTAGCCACCTGAAATGTTTCAATGTTACTGTTTAGGGATGTTACAACCCCCCCCCCAAAAAAAAAAACACAAAAAAACAAAAACGTGAAAAACATTTTATTCTTTCATTTTTAAAGTTGAATTAAAGTTTGAGCAAAACTACCTCAACAAATTTTGATTGGCTATACTCAGGTAATTTATACTCAGGTAACTCTGCATATTCGCTTAGACAGTATTTAACATTATCAACTCGAAGTTTGGTGATTTACTGTAATATGTCAAAGCAAGACAAGATGACAATATAGGGGTAAGGCGGCTTTTACTAATCACACATATATACGCGTATTTGCGCGCAGAAATAACCGTGATATCTTTTTTAATGCAAATGCAAAACAAAACAAAAAAAAAAGCAAAATATATGCAATGAACTGAGTCGAGTATTTCCGTGCGCAAATACGCGTGATCGGTAAAAGTCGTCTGAGTTTCCAAAACAAGTCAAGTTTGTTGGGTTGAGCAGGTTTACCTTAAGAATGCTGTTTAGATTAGCTAAGCAACTCGTTTCTTTGTTCTATTGCAACTCATTGCAATAAAGCTTATAGGCTTCGCTTAAAGCTGCAAAATCCTATTTTTGATAAAGGTACAATCATGGGACAATGCTTTACAAAATCAAACAGCAGAATAAAAAACGATCGACATCTTACCAAGCACATAGATTTTGCCGGTAATTTCGACTGCTGCAGATCCAGATCTTTCTATCGTCATAGGCTGGATTTCTGTCCAGCCTTCGTTTTCAATCAGATCCAAAGACTCAACTGAATTCAATTCGTAACCTCCCATCACGTAAAGAATCATGTCTAAATACAAATCAGGTTTAATGTAGAATCTAATGAAAGCCCATAAAACAATTAATTTTTGTTACGTGTTTGTTATACCTCGCTACGTGTCAATTACAAAAAAAATGCTGCATCATGACAATATCAGCAGTGCAGCTGGTTTTCTAAAATAAAGTCCACGACTTTTGCGAACATTAGAGTACAATAAAAAACATAAAAATAATCGAACGAAACAAATCATCAATTCAACATGTCTAAACTCGCGAAGATTGCTAACATTCACTTGGCGTCCTGGTATACGGATTTTAACCCTATTTTTTTATAATAAATCATCCTTTTAACGCAAAAATTTGTATTTCAAATCAGTTTAACTTTGAGGGAAATTTCATTCCACATAACTCCTGAAAAAGCTTGAAGTTACTAAGGTAACGGAAAGTTTCCTAATTTTGAGGTTTTTGGATGTCACTTTGAAAATCTAAGCATTTTTTGACCAAAATTTAACTAACATGACGTGATAAGACACATGGGTAACTTAACTACAGTACTTGGATTTAAGCATTTTATGATTCAGTATTAAAGAGCAAACCTATGTACATAATTTGAACCGTCTGTGACGTCATTTTTCGAAAATATGGTCATATAGTTATTGACTCAAAACCAATTTTTCTCAAAAATTTTGGTAAACACCAACCGGCATACTCGATTTGGTGTTCCCATGAGTTTTGGGTTAGGAGTTAGATAGGGTGCATTTTGTCTCCCTCCTCCCGTGTAAAATGCGTTGGTCTTAAAATCCCGTGTTTAATAGAGTCAAACCAAAAAACTCTCATCACCAATACCTATATGTGCGAAAATTTAATTTGCAAGTAAAAAACAACAACAAAGCGAAAGATTTTACAGCTTTTAAGAGGGATTCATTTGAAAGTGAAGTCATTGTAGTTTGAAATGGGGAAATTACTCTTTTATTTATTTATTAATTTTGTTGCACAAACATTTAATTCGCCAAGATAATACAAGCCATGGTAACCGAGTCATGGGAAAGTTGTGTTACCAGCAGGAGCCTAATCAAAAACGATATGGCTTTAAAATGACATCGGATTTCAGAAATCCAGGAGTGTAAATTCAGTGAATATTAAGAAAAGGTCCTCCTCAAAATAACCACAATAAATACGCATTGCTCAAGTTGCCCATCGGTTAATCAGATTTCGATCAACGTCTCTGAATGAGATTCTATTTAAAGTTAAGTGTAATTTATTGTAACTACAGTAAATGTTTTAAACAAACCTTGAGATGCAATTAGCACATGCCCTTGTCTCTTCAAATGCATGGCAGGGATATGAGACCACACCCGTTTGTCAAGATCAAAACACTCTCCGGATTCACACCAATTATTATTTAGCAATCCACCCACAACGTACACTGAATCTACAAAAAAATTGTTTTAACTGTTTTGAAAATTACAATAGCTTACGAGGAAGTCACATCACGCCTTAAGACTGAAGGTGCGTTTACACTGGACGCGAAGCAATCAAAATATGACGTGATCAACAACTTGCAAAAGGTTGCAACCGCCGCCAACTTCGCGAGCGGCTGCTTTAACTTCACTAAGACAAAATTGCTATTGAATGGTCGTTCTATTTATAGTAGAACAAGTGACGTGAGAGTCCGCTCGTGAAGGTTGCCAACCTCACTTCGCGTCCGGTGCGCGCCCGGTGCTAGAGTAGTGTGTTTGGGGAGCACAAACATTTTTTGGAGGGGCACATTATGTGAACTAAATAGACGGACGTTTTGTTAAGAATAATAACTAAGACACTATTAGTCCACTTCAAGAACGATCACTTCATCTATCTTACTGTTTCATAGAAGAGCTTTTGTGGTGACCTGTTTTTGGGAAAAAGTTTGCTGGTTCACTAACTTGTGCCGATACAAAATTTCCTCTCGCTTGGAGGGGCACAAGCAGTCATTTGGGGGATGCGACCCCGAAATGCCCCCGTGGCGCCGGGCCTGGTCCAGTGTAAACGTACCTTAAGACATTTTTTCAGCACAGTAACAAATTATGAACAGTACGGCGCCAGTGGTAGCGTAGCAGTAGCCTATTTCTTCTAGCTCAGTTTATAAATCTTGTAATTGAAAGGTTGGTAGTTCCCGATTTCCAAACATGGCAATGCTGAATCAAATAGATACTGGTGAGTGCGTGGATAATTGCTATAGTGTAGTAACATTAAACGGAGGCCAGTAGATGGCATAAAATTTTTTTAAGGACTTTTAGTCTGCGTTTACTTGGAGTTTTAACCGTGGGCGTTCAAACAATAAAAATTGACGATTTGAATCGCGACCGGTGCTTTATTCAGAGCAGAATACTGAAGCCACCCATCCAGCGGGTAGTACAGTAGCGTAGCCAAAGAGGGCGGGGCTATAGCCCCCGATTGCAGATTTGTGGGTACGCGCCTGGGGTCGTAGAAAGCAACTAAAGGTGTGCCCATCAACGGTGCCCACCCATGCGGTGATGAGGTACCCACCCACTTTTTAAGTGGTTTGGAAATATCAGCTTTTTTTCTGGGTTTCCAGTCCAAGTGGGCTTCCGTGGCACCACACTCTTATCCACAGGCAAGAGCCGGGAGGTATCAAAAAACAATCCTGGTACAAAAACCACTTAAAAAACAAAAGAATCAAAGCCTGGGTTTAACCATGGAAACTTGTGTGAAATAACTCGTCTTCAAGTAATGATATTTTTCTTCACACAGTATATTGCGTAACGGCAAATGCTCCACCTGATGTCTAGAGAGACGTTGCAATAAGAAAAAAAAAACGTTATTAACAAACCTTAGATCCAGGACACCCACTACATGAACGCACTGTCCTTTCACCACGGCTCAAATCACGATCGAATTTCAGCTGAAATTCTACTTTGGAAAGCACCGACTCAGAAACAGAATGGACTATGGAATAACGAAACAAACCTTTCCCATTATCCTGAAATCCCTAGTCCTTTACAATCCCTTTAATCAAACCAATTCACCATTCACAAAAAAGGTTTGGTGTGCAGTTATTTTGTATAACTGAATCGTGATATCATGTTTATTGCACAAAACATGTGCAATCTGAACTTGGTTGAAAATAACTCCAGGCCAAACTGCGACTGTAGTGAAGAAGACTAGACAGTGAACCACATCCTGTTTCGACGCTCTCTTGGTCCACTCTGCAAGGACTCTAACTTGAGGGATGCAACAGAGGAAGCCCTAGCCAGGCTTCGCCATATGCGTGACAAAAAATAATGAGCGATGTGCTAGCTCGTTTTCATGTTGCTGCTGGAGTTTCATTACGCAGTTTTGATGATAGTTTAAAGCTGGTCTACACTGTACGTAAAATTGTTAGCTACGCACCAGCGTATCCTTAGTTTATTTTAACCAAATGGTAGCTTGTTCCCTGGTAAGGCGATACACCGAATGACGTACCAATTTTCTTGTTTCAAATAAACTAGGAATACTCTCTTACGTTCACGATTTTACACACAGTGTAGACTGGGCCTTATGAGCTAGTAAATGGTGTCTTCAAAAATAATAAACGCTTCAAAATGTGATCCAACTATAGTGTTTACCATATTTCCAGTTAGTTTGGTTTCTTACTTTTGCAAATAACAACGGCGGCATTCGATCTTTTTTCACCGCTTCTCACGTTCAAAATTTCACAAGTGTATTGGTCGTTTTCCAGCTTCAGCAACTGGATCGTCTGTGATTCGCTTTTAACATCAACGACGTATATCTTGTCTCCTTGTTTCAGCAATACCCCATTCAACTCGCTCTCTCCCTGAAACATGTTTCAGAAGTTTTTGATGGCCTATTCTATGAGGAGTAATAAAACAGGCTAGATAGCTCAAATATAAAAAATAACCAAAACCGACAATTTTTTTAATTGCAAAAACCGTCCGAGATTGCGGGGAGTTGTCTCCTTCCTACCGTTCTTATATGACGCTAAGTGCGCTCTAATTAAGATGCAAAAACTTACGAAGCCCTTCTAATCAAAACAGAGTTGTACGTCGAGTCAGGCTTTTTGGGTTGGGTTAGAGCCAGGTTCGGGTTTAACACTTACAAAATGTCAGGCTTAATTCGGGTTTGATATACGTATTTGCCTTGTGTTTTCGCTTTTTAGATGCTACTAAAGCGTAATTAAAAGAAAACTGCAGCACTGAATGACGACTTTGTATTTTTGGAACGACCGACGCTCTCGTCGCGTGTTTTACTCGGCCATTTTCCAACTAACGAGTGCGAAATTTCAAACTTTTGCTTATAACTCGAGAACAGCTCGGTCTAGCTACATGAAATTTTGACAGCAGTTTGAGATTAATGAGTTATATGTTTGTACCAAATTTTAGAGGCAATAGATCACGTGACTTCGGATTTAGAACCTGAAAACCGCCCTGCAAGTTCAGTGTAAAAAGCGGTCTCAGTCAAAAACGGCTTAAGTACGGCAAAAAGTATTTCACATGGTTATATGTCTTAAAATACCCTTTCATCTAAACCAGCCCACTTTTGGCTGCGATGAGTTTTTTTTCTTTTTTTTCCTTTTTTTTTCTTCCTAAATTTTGTACGCTCTTCTTCTCCTAAACCACAAAACATAGAAATTTAATTTTTTTGTAAAGTTGTTGAGCTGTAAACGCAATTTCTTCTCTCGAAATGTTTTTGGGCAACTCCCCTGGGAACCCCCAAAATGGGGCCTCAAAAAATCAATTTTTTAATGGCTCAAGCTAGGGTGCTACTTTTATTTGATATCAGCAGATATTTAACAGACAAATATTTTGACATAGTTTGGGGGTGCCACCCCCCCCGGGACCCCCCAAATGGATCCCCCAAAAATCAATTTTTTTGATAGCTCAAACTAGGGTGCTAGTTCTTTTTGATATCAGCAGATATTTAACAGACAAATACTTTGACGTAGTTTGAGGGTGCCCCCCCGGAAACCCCCCAAATGGACCCCCCAAAATCAATTTTTTGAATGGCTAAAACTTGGGTGCCAGTTTGTGTTGATATCAGCAGATATTTACCAGACAAATACTTTGACATAGTTTGGGGGTACGACATCCCCGGGGACCCCCCAAAAAATTAATTTTTTGAACGGCTCAAGCTAGGGTGCCATTGTTTTATGATATCAGCAGATATTTAACAGACAAATATTTTGGCATAGTTTGGGGGTACCTCTCCAAGAACTCCCCCAAATAGACCCCCAAAAATCAATTTTTCGAATGACTAAAGCTGAGAAGCTATAATTTTTTTGATATTATTAAATATTAAACAAATATTTTAACATAGTTTGAGGGTACCACTTCCTCGGGAAACCGAAAATTGGACCACTCCTAAATCAATTTCTTTAAATCCCTTGTTAGAGAGCTAATTGTTTTTAATATTAAGTCTCTAAAAAATAAATATTTTGGCATGTTTAAGAGGTGACACCCCTGCTCGGACACCTTTTAAATACATAGATTTCCCATATTTTTCCTTTTCATTTAAGTTAAAACAGTTTTTTAGTAGATATTTGTAAGACAAAGAATTAAAAATACAAATAGTCGTCTGTTCGAGATAGAAGTTTAGAATTGTTGTTAGTAAGGCAAAAACGTAGATCTGGGACCAATACAGTGCAGAGTGTCTTACGCAAATAAATAAGATGTACTAAACATTACACGATAGCTTTGTACACATTTTGAATTTACGCTTGAGCTACAATATATGTATTTATAGTACTGGTGGTGGAAGCTTTAACAGACAAATTGTTGTTAATCACTTAAGTTGTTGGTTTAGCACGTAATTTGATATGATAGGATTTTCACTAGCTATTAAGATTTTTCTATTTGTTCAACCTACATTTGGGTCGCGATGCTTTGAGAAACGCTGGCTTAACCTGACGGGTTATTTTTTAGAATCAGAAACAATGACGTTGATATTTTTTGACATTGTTTGGGATTTTTACTTTTCTGGAGGTTCCATAATCAGATATTTTTGAAAAATTGCTGATTTTTTGGTAGTCGAAAAGTACTTTTGAGCATCACAGCATTAGCTACGCGTCGGTCGTTCACTGGGTTTGCAGGCAAACTCCCATCTAATTACCCAATAGTATTACCTCATAATTTATCAGCAATGAGTAGTTTTATTACGAGCAATAATCGTACACATATTTAGATCTAAGCAAAATTTCGGGTTTATTGGGTCTGGTGTTAGCTTCAAATCACTTTTCGGGTTCGGGTTCGTACTTGACGACCCGTTTATAACTTAATAGTCAATTTTACGTCAGTGAATCATCGTTTTTGTTGCAAGTGTTTTAAGCAAAAATTTCATAATGGACGTGTACAGTGCGTAGTATTTTCTATATTTTAGCCATAATGCTTGTTTTTCATAAATGGTAATTCTGTTATATTCATCGCTGTTTGAATCCTATTTTATACATTGAGTTTAGCCTAGTAGGGTGTGTGGCGGCAGCGAGAAAGGAACCCGTGTTTCTCGTGTGGTTGTGGTCCTTTATCGCTGTGCGCTATTCGTAGTGCAGTTCGGATGAAGTCGGGCAAAAGCGTTGATTTTTGTTAATTACTTTTTCAGTGTTTTTGCGTAGTTCTGCGGCTTTGTGAGCAGCACGTGATGACGTTCCATTGGCTGATCAGCGTGCTGTGATCATGAGTTGATTTGCGCTGATTGGTCAAGGGAATCTCGGACTCACAAGGTCACAGAACAGATTGTGTTCAAATTCATTCCAGATGTTTAGTTCAAGTGACTACCGGATTTTTGTTTCTTCTCAGTTACGGATACTATCCACATTATTTAATACAATTATTTATTTATTTATAAAAATGCTTGTTTTATTCGAATAAGTTGAGAAGTAAAAGGAAAGGACAACCGAAAGATCAAGAATAATTGAAGACACATTTTAAGTAGTTAGACGACCTGCGAAACTGGTAAACGTGAACTTGGCGAAGGAGGCATTGAAAACCTTCACAGGTGCAATACCGTCCAGCAAATGTTTCAGGTTTTTATCCTTTTTTTTATCAACAACACAATTCATCCTGGTGTAATTTAAACGGACCTGCTAAGTGACCATTATCCGGTTTTTCGTGTTTTGTCAAAAAATGTGCATTTTCTTAACCAAAAACAAGCTACAGTAAAGCAAATCTACCAAGATTATACAAATTTTCTTCTAGAATCGTTTAAGGTTAATCTAAACGACAAATTGACCGAGTTTATTGAAAACGATTTATCTACAGCTAACACCTTAGTTCTTTGAAAATGAAGCTAGGAGCTCGTTCATTGGGATGAAACATTTTATTCAAAGCAGCGTTCTCCGATGTATTTTTATTTAAGTTGACGTTTCGCTCCCCAGTCCGGGGAGCATCCTCAAAACAGTAACGCATTTCTTGTTTACAAAAATACAAATGAAACTAGTAAGAAAAAAAATGCAGGTAACCAGGAATACACTCTTATGACGTAACAACCAAAAAACATACAACATTCGTTATTACAACATACAATATCACAGAAAAATTATTACATCTGCCAAAAGTATTATATAATGTGTATTAAGCCTTATTCAAATAGAAGCATTCTATTTGAATAAGGCCACACGTAACTCAATACACATTATATAATACTTTTGGTAGATATAATAATTTTTCTGTAATATTGCATGTTGTTATGACGAATGTTGTATGTTTTTTGGTTGTTACGTCATAAGAGTGTATTCCTGGTCACCTGCATTTTTTCTTACTAGCTTCATTTGTATTTTTGCAAACAAGAAATGCGTTACTGTTCTGAAGATGCTTCCCGAACTGGAGAGCGAAACGCCAACTTAAATAAAAATACATCGGAGAACGCTGCTTTGAATAAAACCTTAGTTCTTGATGCTATGTATGACAAGTTTATTAACATAATTAAGCTAACAATGGAGAAACATGCACCAATGAAAATCGCTTTGCAAAAGCGACAAAAACTGCTTGAGCGACTTTGGATTACCCGGGGACTTCTAGATTCTATCAAACGAAAACAAAAAATGTTTAGACTCATTTTTTTGTCTTAAGATGAAAACTTAATTTTACTATATAGAACTTATGCGAACAAACTAAATCAAATGAAATATATTGCGAAAAAAATACTTTAATTAGCAGAGGTGGAGTCGAGGACATAAGGCTCGAGGCCAAGGCCAAGGACCCAAAAAAATTTCGAGGCCAAGGCCAAGGACAGAACCTCTAGAGGCCAAGGCCAAGGACCAAGAACACAGACGCAAGTGTTCTCAAAAAAAAAAGGTCTTCAAAAAAATTTTTAGGCAATCTAAAAAAAAAAGGTTTTCAGAAAAGAGATTTTCAGGCGAAAAAGGTCTTCAAAAATTTTTTTTCAGGCGATCTCTACTTGAGGAAACCAAAAAAAAAAGTTTTTGCCGATTTTCCACAAGGTTTCTGGCGTTTTCCAACGAAATTTCAACGGTTTAAAAATAGTGCTGTCCTCGAGCCGAGGACAGGGCAATTCTCGAGGACTTGAGGCTTCGAGGCCAAGACCAAGGCCAAGGACTTCAAAATGTGTCCTCGAGGACGTCATCGAGACCAAGGACGTCCTCGAGGACTGAACCTCTGTTAATTAGATATTTCATAAAGACAATTTTAACCACGAAAAACATGACAAATGATTAAGTCTTTTCTTCAAAGTGTTAGAGAATCTTTACCCACCATTAATAAAATTGTAGTCAATAAAGCTGAAATTAATGACACTGCCAGTATCGCTAACAACTTTAACACAGATTTTTCTACTGTTGGTAAGAGTCTCGAGATAAAATTTTCTGAACAAAATGACACAGATCATCTTAAAGGCGGTGAATCATCCAGCCAATTCCGGTAGTTCACAATAGCTAAAATTGAACTATAATTTTTGATATTTTTTGTTTTAATTTTGAGGCTGCGGTTGCAAAAATATTCAGCAAATACAAAAAGATGTCCCCCGAAAATAAGTATTTGGAAACTCTAAGTTTTGTTCTTCCCGCCAAAACCACAGTTCTCTAAACTATTAGGCCTACTGTAATCTTATTAAACTATTAGGCCTAACTATCTCTAAACTATTAGGCCTACTGTGGTTTTGGCGGGAAGAACAAAACTCAGAGTTTCCAAATACTTTTTTTCGGGGGACATCTTTTTGTATTTGTTGAATATCTTTGCAACCGCAGTTCCAAAATTAAAACAAAAAATATGAAAAATTATAGTTCAATTTTAGCTATTGTAAACCACCGGAATTGGCTGGATGATTCACCGCCTTTAAGTTTCTAGGTAAAAGGGTATTAAACCCAATTTATCGTAAACCTACATCTCCACAAGAAGTTTTTAAAGAAATCAATTTATTCAATCTCAACATCTCACCTGGGCTAAATGGCATATCTGCTAAAGGCTAGCCAGCGACATTATCCCAATTGCAGTGTCTGTATTGTGTAATTTGTCATTTTCTAAACGTGTTTTTTCAAGTTGCATGAAAAATTCTGAAGTTATTTCTCCGTTTAAAGCTGGCAGTAAAAGAGAACTATCAAACTACAGGCCAATATCACGGCTATCGTGTCTGTCCAAAGTAATGGAAAAACTAATTTACTCTAGACTAATCAATTATCTTAATAAAAATTCGATCTTACATCACAATCAATACGGCTTCCGCAGGGGCCTTTCCACACGTCATGCCTTATTAGATGTGGTAACAACTCTGTGATAGCATACGTTTAAATTTTGCGTACTTCGCACTTGAACCGTACCGTACCAGCGTACCGTACTTCAGTTCAATTTTTGAAGCGTACCGTACCAACGTACCGTACCCGTACCATTACAAAAAAGGCGTACCGTACCAGCGTACCGTACTTTTTAACAAAAATTTAGGTGTACCGTACCGTACTTACGTACCGTACCGTATTGCCATCCTTTCTTTTAACTACTCGCAACTTTAACTGAATTTAAAATCACTCTTGCCTATAAATAAGCGATCTCAATTCACACATTTAGCGTCGGGTTCAGCTGTCTGCTGCCTCTATGTACAAAAAACCGGAGTAATGTGCGAAAAGTCTGGGATTTTTAGTTCAAACAGCGTGCCAACGTACCGTACCCGTACCTTTACAAAAAAGGCGTACCGTACCAGCGTACCGTGCTTCTTCGCAAAAATTGAAGCGTACCGTACAGTACCAACGTACCGTACCGTACTGCCATCCTTACCAACGATAGCATAAAACAGTCTGCTGATGACACTTGTCTCGTAATTAAAAAAGTCAATCTTGACATATTGAAAGCTGAAGCGAATAAGTTGCTGCTTTGTACTAAACAATGGTCGTCGGCTAATAAACTCACGATTAGCTTTTCAAAATGCTAAGGCATGATTATTGCCCCTAAGCTTAGATCACCTTCAAGTTCTATTCCAGTTTTAATTGATGACATTTCATACCAATAGCCGACTCCTTCCGATACCTTGGCGTAATATTGGACAACAAACCAACTTTTTTTGACCGCATATTAAATATAGCGAAAAAAGTATGTCGGTCATATGGCATCATTTATAAATCAAGGCATTCTGCTCTTATTTCAATTTTATTGAAACTATACTATGCTATGCTTCATCCTCACCTGTTGTATGGTATTATAGTATGCGGATCAACCTATAAATCGTACTTTCAAAGACTTGTATCTTTGCAAAATAAAGCTGCAAGACTCATTACTAACAATTTCACATTCCATCCACCCTATGTAAGTGTGTCTTAGTTTTGCAAGCAAAATAAAATACTTAAATTAGCAGATATCTATACGAGGTGTGGCTAAAAAGAAACGGGACTGACGTCACAGACTGCGCAACACGATTAATCATTGGGAATCAACACTTTCACAGTGTGGTGTAGCATGTGTTCTCTGTTTAGCAGCTGTTTTGACACAACATCGCAATTATTTTTGCTTTTACAGAGCAATAGGGGAATGTGATTGATTACTTGCTGAAAAAAATTGTTGTGCGATATCTGATTGAGTTTTTGTGGCGATTGGAGTTCAATTGCAAAATGACGATTGAGCAAAGAATAAACATTAAATTTTGTGTCAAATTTGGAAAAAACTGCAACATAAACTTTGAAGATGTTGCGTGATGTCTATGGAGATTCCTCAGTCAAAAGCCTTGGCACCATTTTGGCGCAAACCTTTTGCATGCCCAAAGTGTCCGCCAAAATGGTGCGGACCGTTTCTTTGTCCATCCCAACTTCGTTGGCAATGACATGAATGGTTAAAGGACGGTCACTTCGAACCAACTGCTGAACCTTTTCAAAGTTGGCATCAGTCGTGGAAGTGCAAGGCCTTCCTGACTTTGGATCATTCTCCACATCCTCCCTGCCTTCCGCAAATCGCTTGTGCCATTCAAAAACTCTTGTTCTGGACATGGAGGAATCTCCATAGACATCACGCAACATCTTCAAAGTTTATGTTGCAGTTTTTTCCAAATTTGACACAAAATTTAATGTTTATTCTTTGCTCAATCGTCATTTTGCAATTGAACTCCAATCGCCACAAAAACTCAATCAGATATCGCACAACAATTTTTTTCAGCAAGTAATCAATCACATTCCCCTATTGCTCTGTAAAAGCAAAAATAATTGCGATGTTGTGTCAAAACAGCTGCTAAACAGAGAACACATGCTACACCACACTGTGAAAGTGTTGATTCGCAATGATTAATCGTGTTGCGCAGTCTGTGACGTCAGTCCCGTTTCTTTTTAGCCACACCTCGTACTTATAAAGTCGCAATATTCATGCAAAAATTTGGCATAAGAAACTTCCCATTACTTTTTCGGAATACTTTTGTAAAACGGATACTGTACACAAATTACTAGAACGAGGCAAAATTTAGCTTGTAAGTTTGCTGTTCCGCGATACAATACATTTCGACTGCAACGTTTTACAAAGTATGGCGGAATCAAGATCTAGGGCTCTATTTCGAAATTTGCAGTAGAATTTGCTTAATTTGTCACCTCAAGGGGATTAGAAATAAGTGACGAATGAAGCGAACAAGAAAAACTTTATAACGGCTTGTTTACTTGGCCCTTATTTTGATGTTAAGGCAGTTTGTAACGTATTTTGTCGAACATAATGCACGTTTATTGCTGAATATCAAGGATGGCAGTACGGTACGTTACGCCGCAATTTTCGCAAAGAAGTACGGTACGCCTTTTTTGTAATTGTACGTTACGCCTTTTTTGTTATGGTACTGGTGCGGTACGTTGCTACGCTGTTTGAATTTGCCTACTAAACCTTTTATGTGCAACGAGCAGCCGTCACTGCAGATTTATGCGATCATGCCCGGCGTGCACATAGTCTAGGCTATTCTCAAGTAATCATTATAGCCTCTTCATTTGTCATTACAATTGTATTATGATGTCACAAGTCACAGCCACAATTATGGCCAATTGTGATGTCATTACTACTGTCCATAGATGCTAGGAGCTTAGGACTATGGTGGCATGTCATATATTAAAGAAAAATTTGAACGGAAATACTGTAACTGCGACACTGTAGCTGAATACGCAGTGGTTTAAAAATCCCAGACTTTTCGCACATTGCGCCGGCTTTTTGTATGCAGAAGCAAAAGACAGCTGAACCCGACGCTAAATGTGTGAATTGAGGTTGCTGATTTATAGGCTAGCGATTTCAAAGTCAAATTTAAAGTTGCGAGTAGTTAAAAGCAAGGATGGCAGCACGGTACGGTACGTAAGTATGGTACGCCTCAATTTTTGCTAAGAAGTAAGGTACCCTTCTTTTGTAACGGTACGGCTACGGTACGTTGGTTCGGTACGCTTCAAAAATTGAACTGAAGTACGGTACGCTGGTACGGTATGGTTCAAGGTGCGACGTGCCTATAGTACGCAGATTCTGAACGTACCGTATCGTACTTCCATCGTTGCTGAATATAAAGCGATATAAGCGTACGTAATTAGATTTCTTATTTGACATTGATTTTTTATATAACTTCCTATGACAATAATCCCGAAATGAAACGCAGAAAGCGCAATTATACGATAAACTCTTACTCGTAATTATTCACCCTGTAGTTTCTCTTTTTTTTACGCTTAATCTGTATAATTACGGTACTCCGTTTAAATTCTTCTAGACTCTCAGCTGATAGTTAATGAATGTTCTGTAGCTAAAACACCCCTTGCATTTCATCCTTTTGTGTTACTCCAGCGAGATTTTCCTGTAGACTATTTATATCACAAGGACTCTTTGTTTGTTTGACATCTCACACGTGTTGAACCAACCACTGAGACTGCGTGAATCAATCCATAAAGCAGTTACAAACGAAGCTGTGAATATCGCTCGAACATTGAATCGAATCTGCAAATGACGAATAAGCCGAACAAAAAGTTTCTCTTGGATAGAAAAATGTGGCTAATTGAGCAAACTGACGAATTATACGATGTTGAATTAGACGAATTCTACTGTATATACAATGTTTACTTGCGCTTAATTAAAGATTACTTTCACACACTAAGAATTCCAAATTCACTCTATTAGTGTACGTTTTTTCTGGCAATACCATTCTTACATTTAACTCAATATAGCCTGCCTTAGAATTTGCTACATGTTTTTTGCCTATAATAGTACGCTGCTATTATATTTTGCGTAGAATAGTTTTTTTAACTTGTTTTTTAACAAGAGTAGCTTTTTTTAAACAAATTTACTGCTTTGTCCAGTAGTGTTCTTATATTTGTATTTTATTGTATTGTGCAGACCTTCGCTTTAGGGTGACTGCTAGACTTGAAGACCCTAAACTTGTCTCTTCACAGCATCCTTGTTGTTTTTTTGAATATTTTACTTGGTGTGTTTTATTGATTATTGATGAGACCAACAAAAACAAATCGAAATCGTTCGTTCGTGTTGTTAGTTGTCTAGGATGCAAAACAGGTATAACTGCTCTTTAAGTGTTTTAGATATACTTGAAGAGGGTCCATCGTAGTGCCTAAAACTTTTACTTATAAAATTTTATTGTATACACAAATTGTAACTAACGTAAATAAATACAACAAACCGGCCAGTTGGTCGAGCGGTAATGCGTAGGTCTCTGGAGCGGTAGGTCTAAGGTTCAAATCTCGGACTGGTCAAATCGGACCCAACTTTGCCAACAGCTTGCCACCGCTGCGACATTTCTTCGAAAGAAGCTGTGTCGCCCGGGCGCAATGACGCGGAGATGGGCCCCGGCAACTCGTTATACGCTTCGGCGTAACAGAGCGAGTATAACGAAAGATCTGAATTGCAAATAGAGCTAACTGGCCTGAAAATGCACCAGATTTCATGATTACTGTATATTGCTATTACTGTGTGGCAAAAAAAGTCGACCTTTTTGCCGAAATTATATTTTTCTGGAATGCACCCAAAATATAAGCTACTCCAATGTTTGTTACCGGCTGAAATAAGAAGGACATTCTTAGCAACAGAGGTGGAGTGGGGTACCCAAAGTTCGAGGGGGGCGGGGCAAAAATGCCTCCCTAACTAACTCCGAAACCAAAAGTCATGAAAACGCTAAATTTGGCATGTGGCTTGTCATTCACCAAACTTTTTCCCTAAAAAGGTTTTGAGTTGATGACGTCATCATCGTGACGTCACGACCAACTTTTTGAAATGTGCCGTCATTTTGCAATGGCGTCACAAGCGGTTCTAATTTTGTACATAAGTTTACTTTTTGTAATACTGAATCATAAAATGCGCAAGTCAAAGTAGTTACGCCATTAAAACGTTTTATGACGTCATTTTAGTAAATTCTGTCCGAAAAACTGCTCAAATTTCGGAAAGTGACTTCAGGAAACCTCTAAAATTAATAGGAAACTTCCTGTTAACTTACCAACTTCAAATTTTCAAGAGTTATTTGTAAATAAATTTGACTCAAAGTTAAGTTAATTTAAAATAAAAATATTTTTGCTTAAAGGATTTATGACGAAAAACGGGAGGGAGCAAAAATACCCTCAACCTCCGCGTAAAACAAAGGATTATTTAACCTTGTTAATTTTGTTAAGTATGGTACATCTGTTAAATCAGTCAAATGTGTGAAAGGTAAGTCGTTTGGTTTGAAAAATATCTCAATGGTGCAACTCGCGTTTATCACACACAGGGTTATGGAGCGGAGCTCTAGCCGTCGCAGCTGAACAATTTTTCCAAATTTTTTAGAAAAAATGGCCATTTTAGCGCAGTTCGGATCAAATTTTGTACCTCTTTGGAGCCATTTAAAAGAACTAAATTTCTTAGATTTGAAAGCCAGTTGAAGAATTAAATTACCCAGTCTTTTCAACCCCACTCCCGCCCTTGCTCATAGATCAAATTTAACACACGTTTAAACGCTAACAATTTTGGGTTAAACTTTCTTAGCGACTTGGTTAAGAGAAGGTGCGGAAGCCCCATTGGCCCCCTGGTTGCCCCACTGGCTGGAAGTCTAGGTTGTCTTTTGTTTGGGTATTTTCCTTTTCAACCAATCAAAAAATAATGTTGTCCTCGAAACGAGGACAGGATGTTTTTAAGCACTTGTCGGCTTCGAGGCCATGGACTTCAAAAAGTGTCTTTGAGGACTCCAACTCTGCTTAGCGAATAATGTAATATTGTCGGTATAGTACAAGATTAAGTAATAAGTAATGTATAAATAAATTTTTAAATGAAGTTAGTCTACCATACATGCTTATTGTTTTAAAACAAAGCATTTTTTAAGACAATCAAATAGCGACGCCATGTAACAAAAGGATCAGGGCGTAACCGAACAAATAAGAACTCTTCGTAAAACTATATTCACACTCAGTTACAACAAACAAGAACAAAGTCCCCATGTTTTAGTAAAATACTAAGAAAAAGGCGAAAAATAAAAGATCAAAACAAATCGGCAATTAAGTGTTTAGAGTAAAACTTCTGCCATAAAATAAGGTAGCAATTTTCCTTGATGGAATAAGATTAACTTTAATTGTATTGGTGTTAAAATGTTACTCAAATAAGTATTTGTGAAACATTATTTAATTACGAGCAAAAAATTAAAATTTATGTTATGCCGTTTTAATTTCGAAAGGTATAGGAATATACGTAAATAAAATTTCGCATATTGTTACAATTCAAAATAAAGCTTACTTGTAAGATCGAGATTTTTTTGCTCTTGATGTTATACTTCAACAGCTTGCCTTTTTTCAAAGCCAAAATATCACCTGAAAAACCAACACTGATATAAAAGCAACAAAACAAAAGTATTACGATGTAAAGCTCATTCATAAAGAATATATAACGGTCCACAAAAAATTTATTCCGCCTAGAAATTTCCAACCCAATCCGTTCGTTTATTGGTATTATTAATCAACAGGTGCGTAGCCAGAAATTTGCAATAGAAGGGGGGTTGCCGCTGGAGGCTGGGGGTCTGAGGGCTAAGCTCCCAGCCACCGGAGGCACGGGGCTTGTATTTTGTTGAAATTTTGTATCTTTTTTTGGCAAAAATCACTTAATTTTAAGCGGGAAAGTTTTGTTTTTTTTGGCAAAAGTAACCTAACTTTAGGCCTATTTTGATAAAACTTAATGCGATTAAAACGTGACATAGAAATTAGCTGTGGAAAAACATGATTATACTAGTTGCATAAATGAGCTATTTGGGAAGTAGCTATCGCTAGAATTTCAGTTCTCTTATTTACAAGCTGGTAAATCATACAATCCTATACCGGTAGTTAAACAAAACTCTCAAGGAGGAATCTATCTCGTCAATATTTTAAAGAGAAAGACATAATTAGGGGATATAGGAAGGAAGTTTGAGAGAAGTGATTGGTAAATAACTATAATACTGAATACCTCCTCCCCTATTCCTGAGCTTATATATTGTTTTTGTTGAAACCTTTAATCATTTTTCAATGAACCTATGCTAATCATTTTTCAATGAACGATCGAATTTGGTTACCAATTTTTTGCCATTTTTCAAACTTTTTTTTCTAATTTATAAGTTTTATTTTTGACTAATTAGTCCCACACCCCTAAATAAACGCTTCAAACTATGCTTTAAATCATCTTTTGAGTCGATTCCAGTGCAAAAGACAATCTCAGAAGTGCTATGAACGTGTTATTTTGCATTTTAGTCAGCAGGCCAATGGGAAGGGGGGCAATAGCCTCCCTAACTACCCTACTGTCAATCAATTATTTTAACAATAACAGCAACATAATATAAGCATGCAGCATAAATAATTTATTACAAAATTTGTGGTTTTGTACATCATAACGACCATACTGGACTGGATAAAAAAAAATCTTTTAACTTGACCACAGTACAAAAAGTTAAGCACGTTTTGGGTGCTCTTCACTTTTTGAATCGATAAATGTTACTTGATTTTGTTTTAACGTTCAACAAGAATTTTTGCCTTACTTTTCTACACTAAAAAGTAAGAGCTATTTGAGAGCGCCAACTTGGTCCAAAATTTTGATAAAAACCTTCGCAGAACGACTTGTTTTATTACGTAATAATCGTCCTGTCACGGACAACGTCAATCGGTAATGAACAGATATTTGACAATCTGTGCATTTTTCATTCATTGACTACTTCGTGCTTGGAGGAATCCGCATCTGCTTAGGAGTTTCCAGTGATTGTTTGAAGTCTTGGAATTCCAGTAATTTCTTTGAATTTTTTCCACTGAATTTTGCTGCTTGTTCGAAGCCACCAAGCAGAGATAATCATCGCACAGCGTCTTATTCAAGGACGCAACAACGTGACCAAGGTTGGGGTGAAACTCACACCATGTGATCAGGGTCGAAGTTTAGACAACGCCTTTACCCATGCTGCCACGCCGCCGACCCTTCAAACTGAAGGAATAAATCAACATTCAGCCAATTCAAAATTTGGTGAAATGGCAAAAACCGTAAGCGGTGCATAGGCACCAGGATTTTTGATTGGGGGGAGGGGGGCAACCACAAATCACATGCAATGACGTCATCAGAAATTTTCAAAAAAAGAACTTTTTGTGGGGCAAAGATATCGTAGAATGGAAGATCTGAAGCCGTAGCATGTTGTTATTTAACCAGAATTTTGGTAAAGGGAGAGGGTAAAAACTAATAGTTAGAAAGTGCAAATGTCTAACTTAAGAAACATGTTGAGTAAGCTAGTGTACTCAAATGTATCCCAGCCGCTGGTACCTATGGAGGTCTGAGGGCCCCCAGCAGCTGGGCGATTTTTGTAAGTTTTTGGAAAAAAAAGCTATTTTAATCTCATTGGATCACATTTTGCACGTGTTCTCAGCCATTTGAAAGAATCAGACTTTTAACATTTGAAAGCCAATTGGAAAAACTTAAATTGTTCAATCCTCCTTTTACTTACAGTTTAAGTCCTAACCACATTTAAAATCTTGCATTTTGTAAATGATTTGGCCCAGGTAGGAGGGAAATAAGGTACATTGCCTCCTGCAATATTTTAGCGGAAAATAGTGACCCACTTGAAGATTTTGCTTAGAGATATTTATCTTGTCATGAAAATAACCAGTCATGAAACAACCATAAAATACATGTACGGCCAGGGGATCTAGGCTCCCTCAATTCAAATTCAATAATTTGTTCAATGAGCATTTTTCCTAGCTTTTTTTAAAAGTAATTTGTACGTAAAAACTAGCAAGGTGGAGTTGAATCGTTATTGAAAAATGGTACAATAGATGGTTACGCTTACTTAACATGTTATTCCCGGGCCGGATTTACATTACGCGGGCCCCCTGGCACTTAAGGGATTTTTGCAACATTTTCCTGCCAAACATAGGCGAAGACCAAAAAAGTCCTACTATCTGAGCGCAGAACCCAGGCACTGTGCCACATGGCAAATACGGCGCTGGTTATTGCATTACGTTCATAAAATGTTCCGATGAGGGCCCAAGGTAGCAACTTTTACGAAAAAAACCCTTGATTTCACCCTGATTATACGTTTAAATTGGCTGGAAAAATTGAATTAAGGGGGTGCGCCGGGCCCCCTGATCGTCAATATTATTTATTATTAGTTACTGTTTTACGCAAATATGCTAAAAGAAACTGAAAAAGAAGAAACAAGTTTTTTTTGCCAAATCATTGGTGGCATTTCGATTGAGGATATTTCCCTGGGGCCCTGGGCTATTTCCCTGGCTACGCTTTTGATTTTGAGATAAGATCCTTCGATAGTTCTTTTATAAAAAAAAGTTCTTCCCGAAGTTCTTTCATAAAAAAACAAAAACAGTTAAAGCAAAATTAAAATAACTTTTTTTCCAAAACGTGGAGGACTCGCGTCAAGTAACTTGACAGTTTTTTGAAACTTCCAAGAATTGCATGACATTATTATGACGTGGAAACATGGTCGTCAATATTATTACTTACTTTTCTACGCGCAAATTCAAATCAAAGAAACTGCAATTCCGGACAAGGACAACATACTGTCTATCAGAGGTGGAGTCCTCGAGGACGTCCTTGGCCTCGAGGCCTCAAGTCCTCGATAATTGGCCTGTCCTCGGCTCGAGGATAGCACTAATTTTTGAATTGTTAAAATTTTGTGGAGCGCTTGAAAAAATTTTTGGAAAACGTTTTTTTGTGGAGATCGCTTGAAAAATTTTTGTGAAGACCTTTGCTTTTTGGTTTTTTTTGTTTTTTTGAGATCGTCTGACAAATTTTTGTGAAGACCTTTTTTTTTTGGAGAGCGCTTGCGCTTGTGTTCTTGGTCCTTGGCCTTGGCCTCGAGCATTCCTGTCCTTGGCTTCGAGAGTGTCTGTCCTCGGAAAGGCTGTCCTTGGGCTTGGCCTCGGCCTCGGATTTTTTTTGTGTTCTTGGCCTTGGCCTCAAGCCTTGTGTCCTCGACTCCACCTCTGCTGTCTATGCTCTCATTATATTTATCATTGGTAGTATTCCAATTGGGAGTTTGCATTACCGCCTGTGTTAGAGCATTTAGTTCATAATAACGTTAAACGAGGGCCTGGGGTTGCAAATTTTAGGACAAAACTTTTAGATTTCTCACAAGTTTAGCATATAAATTGTTAAAAATTTGAATTAAGGAGCCTCTTGCCCTGGACGCTTGGTCGTCAGTTAGGGGCTCTTGGGCCTCCTGGTTGTCAATTAGGGTCTCCGGGACCTCTGGTTCTTAGGGCCATGGGGTCTCCTGGTTTTCAGTTAGGGGCCCCGGGGTCCCGTGGTTGTCATTTAGAGCCCGTTGCCCCATGGTTATCAGTTAGGGGCCATGGTGCCCCTGGTTGTTAGTTAGGGGCCCCTGATCGTCAGTTAGGGGGCCTGGAGCCCACTGCTCGTCGGTTAGGAGCCTCTGGCTCCCCTGGTAGTTGGTTAGGGGCCCCAGGGCCCCCTGCTTGTCATTAATATTATTGTTAATTACTGTTACGTGCGTAATTACTGAAAAAAAAAAAACAACTGCAACTAAACATCGCTAGGCTATGTTGTCATAATTTTTTAACATTGGTGTTATTTTAATGGGGGGGGGGGGAGGAGGCTGGGCTCCCTGTACCCCCCCTCCGCTACGCCTATGAGCGGTGGAACCACAAAAACCCGACGTCCTTACCACCATTTTGATCGATCGGTTGTCGAGTGAATAAAGCATTTGTTACTAAACCAGACTCTTAGGTTCGTTTCCCGGTTGGGTTAAACCAAAGACGATTAAAATTAACATTCACAACTTCTCTGCTTGACAATTAGTAATATAAAAAGGACAGTGTGAAGCCTCCATCATGTTTGGTAGATTGGTGGTCAAGTGTCAATATGACTTTAAGACCGAAAGATTGCTTCGCCGTCTCCAGGCTAAGCAACTTGAAAAATAAAGATATAATTACAAGTATTTCAATTAAGTATCATTAAAAACTACAGCAAAGCTTAACGATTTTCATAAATTAAAAACAATTACCATCTTTTGAGTCAGCTTCTTCGTCTTTAACTTTGTCTTTAGCTAAACATAATGTTGATGGTTGGCTTGCTACCGTACTAAACACCTCATCCAAAAAGATTAAAATGAGACTAAAACACTTTCATTTTATTAAAATAAAAATTTCTTATTTTGAAAAAAAAAAAAACTTCAAATTTCTATGGACCAAAAATATTTTTATTATCTTAGAATTTTCTTTAGCACAGTTTATAAGAAAGGAGTTGATTAAAACTTTTCTTAATACAAAAATTAAATAATTAGCACACCACAAATAAAAACCCTGCAATCTGTTTAACCCTAACGGGATTTTTGAGGTTAGCTTATTTGAAAAAAACTAGCTATTCTCATATAAGCTAACCCATGAAGATCCCGCAAAAGGTGAAATAGACTGGTAGGGTTTTTAATGTTTTTATCTGTGATACTAAATATTTGGTACTGCTCTAAGTGCTCTAACTACTACAATATCAATCACTTTTCAAGAACATTGAGAGCACAAAGCAGTTTTACTAAAAAAACTATGTTTATTAAAAAAAAAAGTTAATAATAAAAAACTGCTTTTAAATAAACAAGATGGTTTTCCACATTGGGTAAGAATTCATTTTGTGAGCTGGAAAATTATGCAGCATATCAAAAATTCTTATTTACAGTATTACTGCATATGAGAAATACTTCGCTCTACAGGTAAATGCAGCCAAAAACAACTGCGATTTTAAAATAATAAAGCTACAAACATGTAGCTTTGAAACACCTTTTTGTGTTTCTGTTTAAGTGTTGTTTTTGTTTAATTTCTGTTTACACGTAAAAAAACTGAAAAAGAATAGGTATCATCTCTTTAGTTTCTTTTGTTTAAAATTTTGTGGTAAAATGTAGCAAGTTATTTTAAGAATTCTTACATGATTCCATGCCAAGCAAGTTGACTTGGGTGAGACGTTTTTGTGCATTATTGCTGTGCTTTGAGCGACTCTTTCTTGTTTCAGTGATTTGTTTGAATTCCCTGGGAATGTCAACAAACTCCAAATCATTGCTGCGGATGTTTAGAGTCTCGATTAGATTTTGAAGTTCTTGAAGAACTAAAGAAATTGTAATAGTTGCAATAACAATAATTAATTAATCTAATGTATTGTTTGTTTAACACAATTAAATGGTACAATGAAACAGCTTTAGATGAAAAAACAATGATTACAACAGTAACAGCAAAACAATAAATAAATACAATTGTGCGACAAAATTGCAGTCACAGCAAATACGGTAAGCTAAAACAACGAGAACAAAAACAATAAAAACATAATTATAAACAATATCAACCACAACAATATCAACAACGGCAATAACAACAGCAGTTAGTAACAAAAATTGCAGTTATAAAATTTAACAACCCGCAATAGAAGCTGGTTACAAGCAAGCTATATTATGGTTTACGGAAGAAAATTAAATTTGAATTCGCCATGATACTTTTTTTCTTACAAGAACCAGTAAATTTTGGGTCGAGGGTGGTTTTTCGTAATTTCTGGGCAATTTTAAGTCTCATATGTCTTTGAGTAGTTTTTAAATTTTTAAAGTATTTAAATCAATTTTTGCTGCTATGTTTGAATTGTTATTTATTTCTCACTGTTTTGTGTACTTGAGAAAAAGTTTTTTTTTGCTTCTTTTTACGTAAAATTGCGAAGCGAAAAGGCGAGCTTTTCAATTAAACGATTGCCAAAAAAATTTCGCAATTTCTGGGCAATGAGCAACAGCACTTTATAAGTTCGAAATATTAGCGATTTTGCTTATGAATTCCGAAAAATTACTAAAAGTGCATTGTTTAGAATAAGTAGAGTATTTATTTATTTATTTTTCAAATGAAATTGATTCAAGAACTTATTTATTTATGAATTTTCTAATGAAATTGATTCAAGAATTGAATTCTAATTAAATTGATTCAATCAACAACAATGCAAGACCAAGTATTCAAAGACACTCCTTTGAAAGTGATTTTGAACTGATAGTATTAATTCAAAAACAAACATTGCTTGGAGTTGGATGAGTTAGATATATTTTTAGTTGACAATATGGTTTTGAGAAAGAAATTCTACATAAAAATAAAAAAGATAGACTAAATATCGACCAATATGCTACCAAATTTGCTCAAGAAGTTTCCACATTATTTGAAAAGAAAAATTATTCAAAGAAAAATCAAACTACAAATTTGTTTTATTTTTGCGGCATTTTCATATAATGATGCAGAAATTTGACTCTTTCTAGAGCTGCTAAAAGTCATAACTATAGGGCAATTTTTCATTGACCCAAAAATTCAAAAAAAAATTCACTTAAATACTTAAAAAAATTGCCTTTATTGACAAAACAAAATTTGGACCGAGTAGAAGCTATTTCTCGAGACTTTTTCGTGATTTTATACTAAAACAAACATTCAATAAACAAAAGCACACAAATTCTCAAAAAAATTTGCAAAACAAATCTATGTGGTTTGGTGAAATAAGTCTTTAAGTATTGCGATGAACAGTAACATTGCAAGCTAATCACCAGGTGGATGGGGTAAAGGGTAAAATCAATATAGTAATGTTTTACTTTGAGTTTGAGAAGCTGACTTGCTAAACCAAGCGTTTGAAATAACTTTTGCTTGAATTACCAAAACACCAGCCCCTTCAAAACGTTTCACAATTGCTTTCACTTCAGGTTAATTCTTTTTGCATGAAGTAGCGTTTAATCAGCTTCCAAGATTCCCATCTCGTAAAAATAGGTTTTGGAGGAAGTGAATTCGGCTTTACTGGTTTTGTTTTTATTTTTGCTAATGTGACCTTTGAAAATTAGCGGATGAACACCTTCGAAATAAGATCTGACTGTCACAGGACAATTGCGCAATGTATGAAACGCATGTCTAGTCAAATAGCTAGGAAACAGAGATTTCGGTATTACACCCGCAACCACCAAATACTTTGCAGCATCAGACAATCATTGATAGATAGAGCTTCCAGAGTTGTAAACGGGCCGACAAGTTCAGGCCCGAACCCGGCCCGAAACTATAAGCCCGAACCCGGCCCGAACCCGAAACTTAATTGGAAGCCCATATCATGCCCGAAAAAATCCGAAAGTTAAGTTAGGTCTAAAAAATTTAGCAATATTGCCAAATAATTTTGATTATTTTTTTGTACACCTAAGACAAAAAGTAAGTCTCAGGCCCGAATTAAGCTCAACATTTTTGTCAACTTTAGGCCCGAACCCGGCCCGAACCCGGCCCGAACCCGACCCGAAAAGCCCGGCCCGACTTACAACTCTGAGAGCTTCTGCTACTTTCAAGAGTACTATCAATCTATAACTCTCCCCATTTGCATGTCGATCAAAATGCGCAAAAAGGAACATACCGCGTTTTTTGCTCTTCTGAAACAGTTTTTTGTAGTGATATGGACTTTAAAATGGTTTAAAGCCACTTTTAAAACATTTATTTAGGGGGGAAAACTTCTTGTCTAAAATAAAGCTCACAAAGCAGTCAAGTCTGAAAAGAGCTAAAAATAAGCAATCAATTTTGATCGTTTGATGCAAAATGTTTTACGTAAGCTTGATCAAACAAATTAAGGATGGGGAGGGGGTGTTCAGTAGTGTATTCAATTTAGTTAACTACCAATCACGTACTTCTCTCAAATCTCGTTCCATTAGGCCGTGGCCAAAATTATCGTTTTTTATAAAATCCACACGAATTAGGTTGATACTTGTGAGCTTTTTTGAGTTATGGGATTTAATGATATTACTGGCTTGTAATAAAAAGAACGGAATTTTACAATTAAGTTAGCCCAGCCCACATAGCCTATATTTACGCACCCAGTTTAATCAAGCCAGTTTTTGCAGGCAAAGCTAATTTCTACGCCACGTTTTAAAAACATTAATTTTATCAAATAGGTTTAAAAATTAGGGCATTTTTGCAAAATCTCCAAACGCTGGGGCTCCGCATCCAGACTCTCCCAATTGCAGATTTTTGGCTACGCGCTTGGCTGTGGCTACTTGTGGGTGATAAACTGAAAAGTTAGTGATAATTACAAAAAATAGACTTTATTGCTCTATAAAAAGAACATTGACCTCACGGTAAAAAAATTGACTTTTTATTGACCAATCAAATCACAAATATGAAACTGACTCTTTCTATCCAGAGTTCTTGCAAAAAATCACATCATTCCAACTTACTATTAAAGAATCGACTTTATTGAGAAAACTTGCTGTAGTCATAACTGCGTTTGAAAAGAAGTGTTATTTAATCGTGATTCTTAACTATACAGTAAGTATTTTTCAAACCTTGTGTAGCCGAAGGTCTTTCTTTAGGATCGGTTTCCCAGCATTTCTTCATGATTTTTCTGAGTCCAAGAAAAATCTGCAAGTCTCTACCGCTCAATAGCGCTTCAGCATTGTCAAGAACTTCAACGTTAGGATCAACATCCTGGGAAATTTTTGCCAGTTCAATATAATTTGGACTGATTCCGTTAAACACAGTTGTTCGAGTAATGATTTCGAAAAGAATTGCTCCAAAGCTAAATAAGAAAATGAAAAATAAACTAAATAATGAGAAAGAATGCAGATTCCTTTGCACTAAAAGACTTAAGCCCAGCACTACTAAAACTTAGAGCCACAACTAGAAGAGATGTGTATAAAAGGTAGGCGCGTAGCCAGGATTTGAAAAAGGGGGGGGCTTTTTAAAAGAGTGAGAAAACTGCAAACGACCTTGACCCGAACTTTCATTGTTCTTGAATCAGAATCACACGGTTTATCCGAAATTGGGACGGAATTTCTCGGAAAACTCGGAAATTCAAGTGCTTTTTCAGCCCAAAAACAGATGATCTCCAAAAAAAAAAAGGTCTTCACCGAAATTGAGACGGATTTTTCGGGCAGAAGCGGATATTCAAACGCTTTTTCAGACCGTATCACGACATCTACTTCACAACTTCGGCACCCAATTTTTTTGGTGGGGGGCTTTTTTCATTTTTTCACCAAAAATCGGCCTCAAAAGTACCAAAAACGTGCGATTTTGCATACTTCACAGGCTAATGGGGGGGGGGGGGGCTCGAGCCCCCCACCTCTCCCCCCCGGCTACGCTACTGGTAAAAGAGGATATTTTTTAGGAAGAGCAAAAAAATGAATGGCTTTTTCATATTTTACTACCGAAATTGTAGGCCTAACGCTCAGAATATTTTGTTGAATAGCACAAAATTGGCGAGTGAGCCGAAGACGAGAAACGCTAAAAGTCGAAGCTCGTGAAAACAAAGAATACCCGGGTGTGCTTTCGTTTTTACGCGAAGACATATGACCCAGGCCTAATGGTACTCATTTAAAGAAAACTTATTTTTAGATCAAGACAAATTTATTGCCCAGTATCCAACTGTCATGGCTCAGTGTATCAGACATGCAATCAACCAAAAAAGTCTGAGTCAGCGAGATACGAATGGTTCGCGCCGACAAGACCTTGCAGTTAAATATACGCTTTGATAATTTCAAAAAAAGCGGAACAATGTAAGTTTCACAGTTCGGTAATTTGAGATGTTTTCATTTGTAAAAATCCAAGTAAACGGCCGTCTATGAAGCCAATTGATTTGATTATCTCAACTCTTGAGTACTCTTGATCATTAATTGCAGCTGTTGACGAAAAACAGTAAACATTATTTTCGACAGCTGTGATGGTGGCTACGCCGCTACAAAGAAATTAAATTTCGAAAAAGCTAAAGTGGCGTTTTATGTGCACGTAGCATGCGGCAGCGACGATGTTCCCAAAAAAGTTCACATTAAAAAATTTGTCGCTGCCGCGTGCCAAAAAACGCTTGTTTAAAAGAAACTTAAATCTTGATTTGGCGGCACTGCCGCGTCGTATGTCGCATTCGCAAAAATGGGCCGTAAGAATTCTTCTTTTCTTTTTTCTGCGGTTAAAATTTCTGCAGTTAGAAATACCACGGTCTATGATGACCAGGGCTTATTATGTTTTTAATCTGTAATTTTTTTTTCGCAATAATGGATAAATAAATTTTTGTAATTAACAGATTAAGTTTTCATTGAAGACATTTTTTTCAAAAATTTGGATTACCTTTCCATCTAAACCCCACGTGAACAAGCAAAAATCAGCAGCTGACCAACAACGTCATGCAGTCGCCACGCCGGTGTCAAAATGTGGCGCAATCTATTTCGTACCGTACCTCTACTATAATTTTCCGAGGGAATTTTTACCGAGAAAAATTGGAAGCAACACCGCAAACATTGCTGAGTATATTGAAGGATATGATTACGATCTAACATGATGGTCTAAAGACATTCAGCCCTAGAACAAATATTTACTGTCCACATTTCCAATAAAAGCTCTTTCAAGCGCAAGACTAAAGTGGCCTCCTAATGCTACCATATACAGTACCATAACACAGAGGTTACCAAGCTACGGCCTTATTAAACTTGGTCCGTCCCGCGAAGTGATTTAATCCGGCCCGTCACATGTTGCGGAAATAAAAGCTAGACTACAGCTAAAACTGTTACAGAAAAAAGTAACTAAATGGTTTATGAAAGGTTGCCGTTGTTGTAGAACCTGGTATTACCAATACTGTACTCCTTAAATAATTACGAAACAAAGAAAAGCAGATTATGAGTGACGGGTGTTTAATGAAAAAATGGAAGAGCAGTATTTTTTTTCGAAAGCCAATAATGGTATAGTTAGTTGCTGCCTGATATGCTACGAAAGTGTTGCTGTTTTGAAAGAGTGTAATTTTTGTCACCACTATGACACCAAATATCGACTAAAATATTCGAGTATTGTCCAATGTGATATATTATCTGTTTCTTCGGCTTTGCCTTCATTTTTGTGTCATAGAAACTTCTTCGTTAGAATAGTTCGTTAATGATTTGTTATTTGTTAAATTTCTGCATTTTTTCAACAGGCAAACATACAAGTTTAAAAGAGCATTCAGGTCGGATATTTTTGCTCAATTTTATTTGAAAAAAAAAACTTGACAAATCTGAAGACTAACTTCACCAAATTTGAGCTTTCTACGACCTTCCGTTCATGAAATATAACAGATTAGATTTCTCCTTAAAAAGGCTTTTTCCCCGGATTAAAATTTTGCCAAGATTGCTAATTAGAAACAAAATTTCAAATAGTTTCAGCATGTTCATGATTCTCAATAAATGTTTTGCGGCAGGATTATTCTCAAAACAAAGTATAAAGGTTTAGAACTGTAAAATTGGCTGCTTTTCAATAAATGCAAGCCAGCTTTCCAAGTTTAATGTTCTGTCACAATATAGATGAAATGGCAACACTAAAGCAAGAGAAAAATTGGCACTTTTGAACTGTCATATCTTGAAAACGGCAAAACGAAGAAAGTCCAAATTTGGTGAGAATGCATTTTTAGGCTTGTTGCAACCTTTTGGTCAAAAGTGAAAAATTTGACTTGAATGCCTTGCAATATTTGCCACATAACTCAGGTAGCTTTTAGAGTTGTGTTTTTACAGCATTAGGTCACTACAAATTAGGACAGCTTGGGCAAAAAGGTGTAAAGTGTTTTTTTCATGAACACGATGCCCGCCTGTAGTGCGTCACAGCAGAAGTTACTCAGCTATTCCAACAACCTATCGATTTCCATCACATTTTTGCTACACCACCGCTGACTTTGTTATTTATTGTCCTCAATGCGAATCAATAAAAATTCTAAACACGTGCACTGTGCTGCCTTCAATTCACACCCGGCCCGCAGAAGCTAATCTCGGAGTACTCTGACCTTCAAGGAAAAAGTTTGGTGACTCCTGCCATAGCAGCAACAACTTTGGTAAACCATGCCACCGCACATATTTACGATTGTACTGGTCCTAATGGTGAACGGATAATCTAAAATGTCGACAAGCTTAATATGTAAAACTATGAAAGATGTTTATAGAAGATTACCTGTAGATGTCGCTGTTGCTGCAAACTTTCTGGTACTTGAGTATTTCAGGTGCTGCGTAATTAGGCGTGTACTGCCTTACACACGCAGAACTGCATGAGCTTGTGCTTACAGTAGCTCGTGCTATCACCGCTGCTGAAAAATCGCACAATTTCACATCTGCTGAATCAGTCAACAAGATGTTTTGAGGTTTCAAATCACAATGTTGCATTTTTGGCTTCGTTGAATTTCCATCGCCAGTCCGATTGGCTGTATGAAGATACTCCAATGCTTTCATAATTTGCACGCTCAGTTTAAGGCGAAGAAGCCACTTAATTTCTGAGATTTTGGGGTTGAAAAGCAAATCTTCCAAATTTCCACCTGTGATTTCTTCCATCACGATCCCGAAATGATTTCTCCAACTTGTGATTCCATAGACTTTCACAATGTAAGAATTAGTCACAATACACAACTTTTTAGCTTCCTCAACCGCTCTGAAAAAAAAAATTTTCATTATACTCACTGTATTACGTTGAAGCGCGTAGCGAGTTGGAGGGACACGTCCCCTCGTCATTGCACCAGGGCTATACATATCTTTTCTAAGAAATGTTGCAGCGATGACGAGCCGTTGGCAACACTGTGTACAATTTGACCGGCCTGAAATTTGAGCCATAGACCTTCCGCTCCAGAGACGAACGCGTTACTGATCGACCAACTGGCCGGTTAGAAAAACATGAACAAACACAAAATGTATCCTTAGCATACCCCTTTAGTTTCAATGATTGTATTATGTGATACATTTTTAATTAGGAAAAATTTTTCTTGAAACAATTCTGTATTTGGTTGAAAAAAATAAAAGCGACAAAATGGCTTTTAGCCTAACCTCAGCCAACAAGTCAAACATCTTCATAAACATGAATTAATGTACAGAGAAATTTCCATCTACATTGTTAATCTCGACCCAAATCCAACCCACAATCAAATCATTACTCTGAAGCTAACTTCAAATCTAACTTTAATCCAAACTCAAGCGTTATCTTAACTCTTAAAAAGTAAATAAAAAATGTGCCGATGAATGTTTCTCATTTTCATTTTATTCTCTTAACCCTATTTTGTCCGGATAATTTGACCACCGCATTTAACACTGGGGCAAAAATGCCCCCATATCTAACTTTTAGAGCAAAAGTCATGGGAACACTAAATTTAGTATGTGGGACGGTGTTCACCTAATTAAAAAAAAGGTTTTGAATAATGACATCATTATTGTGACGTCACTATCATATTTTGTCCTTTGCGATGATGTAACAGGCGGTTCAAATTTTGTTCATAGTTTTTTTGATACTGAATTGTAAAATGCTTAAGTCAAGTTAGTTGTGTCACAAAAGAGTCATTAACGTGATTCAAGTTAAGTATAATTGGCAAAATATGCACGCTTTTGGAAAGTGACTTTGGAAAATCTCAAAAATTGGGGAACTTCTCGTTACCGTAGAAACTTCAACTTTTGGGAAGTTATTTGTCATAGTTTCACTCAAAGTTAAGTTGAGTCAAAATAAAAATCTTTTTTGAAGGCATTTATCACAAAAAATCTATTTTAAAAGGGGGGGGGAGGGCAGGGACAAATATGCTTCCCGACTAAAATATGCCCCCCCCCCCCCACCTCCCCTCGTGTAGAATAGGGTTGACTTAAAATTTTTCGATAAAATAGTCACTCCAATAAAATTATGACAATCTAAAACAACCTAAACAAGGATGCTCGATTGCTCACTCGTCTAATCGTCGTTCAATGCCATAGCTGCCTCCAGTCAACCGAAAGCATTTCACCACCACAATTCCCAAACTTGGGTGACGGCATCGCAACACAACTGAAAACGTCCCAGCTCCGATCTCATCATCACCAGCGTTAACACTGATCTTAAACTCACCACTGTCATAGTTCTTCAAGTTATCGGTGTCCAAATCTATAGAACAAATTAACTATTTTTACAATGTTATCAATCGGTTTGAATTGGTCTTGTGACTACAATTTTTTCCGGCATGTGAACCTACAATTTTACAAACGTATAGAATCATAAGCGAAGACAGGCGAGGAGGGCACTGTGCCATGGTCCCCCCTTTGGTATTTCAATTTCACCACTTAAAATCAATTAACCTCCTTTTGAAACAACCCACGTAGTTCCGCCGAATGGAGCCTGAAAACAGCACTGCAGATGGAAGACCTTTTTTTGGTCTTCATCCTTCAATATGGATTAAAGGTTTTTGAATGTAAAAAAAATACCAAAATTTTTCAACTTGCGGCCAAAATCATCGGCTTCTCCGAAGTGAAAACCGTGTTTTTTTGGTCTTCTAATTAGTTTCGGAAAAAAAGCATCTCCCTTCACAAAATCTTGCATACGCCACTGCATACAATTTTAGTCACGATACAATTAAGGAAAGGACATTTGTAATCGCGAATAATCAAACTCGATTGGATTATGAATTAACGCGTCCGACTCATCTGCAATCGCAAGGTCATGAATTCAATTCTGCTGACGCTACATTTTCGTACCATTGGAGTCCGAGATATAAAGTTCTGAGCAATAACATTATAACTCAATATTGAATGTAGATCAGTAGGCAGGCGCGCAACCAGGATTTTGCTAAGAGGGGGAGGGGGGCTTGAACCCAAAGTTAAGAAAAAAACAGCAGTTTGACGAATTTTGTAACTTTTTGTTGAAAAACTAGCCATTTAAAATTCATTTGGATGACATATTGCTTGTTTTTAGAGCTATTAGAAGAATTAAAATTGCAGAAATCAAAAGTTATTTGCAAGAATTAAATTGTCCAAGCTCTTCAGCCCTCTTAACTTACAGGTGAAGTCCAGAACACGTTTAAATGCTTTTATTTTTGGGTAAATTTTTGAAGTAACTTTGCTAAGGAGGACTGAAACCTCTTAGCCCACCCCTCCCCCCCGTTGCACCACTGTCTGAAGGTTATTAAATTTTATTTTGTTTCGCGCTCAACTCTGTAATTCTATAAAATTTAATGAGATAAAAAAATAATGACGCAGTTGAAGTTAACCAGAATAACAGATAGGCGAAGATTTGATTTTAAAAAGAAATGAATGTGGAGCACTAACAACAATTGGCTGCTTAGGAGTTAGCAAAAGAAGATCAAAACCAGTATAGAAACGTACAATAAATAGGATCTGAAAGTTTGTCGAATTGCTAATCATGATACACAAAAACTGCAAAGTAGAGTATATTACACTCTAAGGGTCGTATGATAAATTATCAGGTTTGTCAAAAATCAGCTCCATATTTTAATGCAATCACAAACACGAAAAAATTGTTTATACTGGTACAAATTTATAGATTATACAGTTGCAAATGAGCTATTGCGACGCGTTTCGACCTTGCTCAAGGGTCTCATCAGCAAAAAAAAAAAAACAACTATGAAAGTCTCCAAAAAGTCAGGTAAGCACATCAATGGAAAAAAATTTTTTTTGCAAGCGCATAAGTAATTACTGTACATCAAAACCTGCAGTATATACAACTCCAAATACGGGCAAGTTTGCCAGAGTAAAGGGTTGGGCTAAAAAGCACAAATGCAGCATTGCATGTGACCACACAACAGGGCGACTTATATTGACAAGATCAAACAAAATTTCGTGAGAACTTGCCAAAAGGGTCGTATGGACCAACTAAGGGTCGTATGCACCAACGCGGATTAACGTTTAATAAATTGCAATACTAATAATTTAAGAAAGAATCTCCGAACTTGCAAATTCAGTTTATATTAAGTCAAATATTTGATTATACTTACTGTATTACGCCGAAGCGTGTAACGAGTTGGTGGGGCCCATCTCCGCGTCATTGCACTTGCGGGCAACACAGCTCCTTTCAGAGATTCGCAGCGGTGCTAGGCGTTGGCAATTTCAGTTTATTTTAATCTAATATGTTGATCAGTATAAAAGATAGAAAATTGATAAACTGCGGATCAAAGTTAATCCACATTTGTGTATAGGCCTACGACTCTTAGTTGCAGAAGTTAGGATATAGTTTGCAATTTTATTTGCCCAGAGTCAACTATATAGTGCATGGCTAGCCACCTGTAGGTAAGTTATATGAGGTACTTACTGTCTTCGTACCAGTCATTATAAATACTGCAAAGTCTAGGGCTATTGTAGAATACTCACTTGTGGGCACTTCGTTGTCCACTCTCAATTCTGTTGAGCTTGATGGGTTTGAGGTAGTTTGGTTTTCTAGGTAGCCCATGCCCAACTACACTAATGTCATTTGCTCAAAACGCTCATTACAAAACATAATAAACTATTGACCGAGTGATATAAAGTTTCTTTCAGCAAAAGCACACAATCTCAGTCACAAATGTCCTATAAGTACAGGAGCTATATTATTCAACAGATCTGCAATAATATAGAAGTTAATTAAAAACGCCTAAACATGAAATAAGAAAATTGAAATTGGTTTTAGTGAATTTATGGTTTCTAAGATTTAAACTCTGCAATTTCCTATGCAAACCTGTAAAATAGCCATTCTTGCAAACTAACCAGTTACAGATTGACGCGTAAAAAGTTTTGGTGCCTTATGTCTCTTACTTGAAGGTTTTCAGTGCTAACATCCGTCTACTTAAAGATGAAAATTTATGGGAATATCACATTCAAAAATTAGATTTTTAGTGGCAACGCACACTGCCTATACAGTAATCTGTTGAAATAAAAATTTGGAAACATTAGTTCTCAAAAATATTAATAAATAGAATCTCAAATTTGCTTTAGAGAAGAATCTGGAAATACCACAATTCAAAATTTTTATGGATTAAAAAATTCAGCTTATGGCACGTTGACAACATTCATTTCAAATCTTAGTGCTATGAGCTAGCAAATTTTGAAACCAGTTAGCACTTTCATTTACTCACAAATTGACAAAATATCGCTGTTAGTTACGAAAATACGGTGTTTTGTTTCGCAACAAGCATAGCTTCAAATTGAAGGATTTAGCGACAATCTTTAAATACACCTTTGCTTTTATTGCTATGTATCTCTACTTTATTCAACGAAGTCCGACCAGTCCACATCACAACAATCACCTCTTGTCTTTGTTTAGAAGCTTATAGCGTTCTGGTATTTTTCCAATCTCTCTGCTTTGTCGCAGCAACAACGCCTATCATTGGGAACACTGCCATCTGATATAGGTTCGGTTTATTGTTTTGTATTTGACAAAGACGGTATTTTGTTGGCGGTGTTTTCCCAATAGCGCGTCGCTCATTGCTTGTTTGCTCGACTTTTCCTCGTTTTATGACGAGAATTTTGACCTTTATGTGAAGATTGCCGGTTTTGGCCGCCCTCCACCGGCCGGAATTCGAGAAGCCGTCTGGGGTGCTGGGTTTTCAAATCAAACCTTTGATCATTATATTCGCTGAATTACACTGAAACGTGTAGCGAGTTGCCGAGCCCATCTATGTGTCATTGCGCCTGCGGTCAACACAGATCATTTTAAGAAATGTTGCAGCGGTGGCGAGCTGTTGGTAACAGTGTGTCCAATTTGATCGGCCCGAGATTTAAAGATCTCCCGGTAGAGAGAAGAACTCGATATCCCTTAAGCAACTGACCGATGTTGCTGGGTTTTAAAGAAGCTATTACTGATACACCGATTTGTTTAATTTTCAATAGTAAACCAGTATTAACAAAATCAATCACAGAACATGGGCGTCGGCAGGGAGAGGGCAGAGGGGGCCATGCCCCACTTGGATTTCACACACTCTCTCTTAAACCTTCCAAATTTCAAAAAATCTTCCGTTTTTAGTAGTTAATACAGGCTTCATTATTATTGGCATCCCCCCCCCAGAAAAATTTCCTGCCGACGCCTATGTCACAGAGCATAAAAATTAAAAATTTTAAATCTAAGAACTTGTGGTTCTAGTTTTTAGATTTAAAATTTTTGTGGTCTCTAATTAATTCTGTTAATAAACTCTTAGAAATAATTTAGTACTTCCTAAAATGCAATGGCGTAGCCTGAGGGGCTACAAGAAGCTGAAGGCTACACTTAGCTTTGTCGCCTAAAAATGTAATCCACTCACAGGATAAACATGGTTTGGCTTTACTTACTAGATGAGTTAGAGAAGTCCAACGGAGTTACCAGTAATTCCTTTTATTGTCCTTCCAACACTGTAACTTCTGCACCGATAAGGCCGAAAAAACAATCTTTAGCCAGTTGAAATGCACCAAGCAAGAAAATTGCAATAAACAGGCAACCCTGCCCAAGGTATGATGTTTTTTATTGCTTTTATTGCTGTTCAAAAAACTTCCAAGGATATTCCCCCTGTTGTTTTCGCATTTTTGTTGTTTGGGAAAACAAGTAATAAGTGCCAGTGAAAGGAAAACATGTTGATCAGGACAATTTTGAAAAGCCATTGAAAAGAACACTGTATTGTGTGGTGATTTCAAGCCCAACCAAACATTACTCAATACTAGACTCTTGCCTAAGATTTGTTATCGCAATGGCACAATGACATGAGATTTGCAAGTTGACAAACTGAAACAATGTTGAGAGCTAGGACATGATCAACATTTTTTGGATTTTGATTTTTACGTGGGTAACTTAATCATTTTTTAAAGTAGACGACAATCAAATCAAAAATCAAATTTTCGTTATTCTAGCTGTACTTCGCCGAAGCGTGTAACAAGTTTGCGGGGCCCATCTCCGCGTTATTGTGCACGAACAACTCAGCTTCTCTCGAAGAAATGTCACAGCGGGGGCGAGCCATTGGCAACTCTGTTTCAGACTTGGCCGGTCTGATATTTGAACCTTAAGTTTAGTTCGGGCACTACAAACTTTTTCTTATTTTTGAAACAAAGTATTGGTAAAAACATGCGCTTAGCGCTAAGAATAATTGGAAAAACTACAACCCAAAATATATGAAGTATATTTGAATTAGAAACGTTTCAGTCTATTCTAAACCCATTTTATTTGTATTAAAAAACCAACTATAAACATTCCAGTCTGATTCAAAACATTCTCATTCTTGTCAAAATTTTCCTATTCAGACTGGTTTAAGAATAAACTGTAACGTTTTTGCTTCTCTTTCATGTAATTGTGGCTCTAATTTTTCCGATAAAACAATAGGCTGTTGCATCATATTATATAGTTGCCTTTACAGAACTAAAAAACCAATTTATGTTAATTATACCGTATGACCTTAATATTGTTTACAAACCGGCTAAAGAGCAGATCCCAGAACTTCGGCTTAGAAGGATTTAATTTTAATCTAAAAAATTTTCTTTTTCTATAATTATTTACTTTTCTGCTTCTTTACTCGAAAAAAGAAAAAAAATATAAATTAATAAAAGGAACTGAAAAAAAAAAGAAAAAAAAGGAAAAAGAAGCGAGTAGAAGCAACATGCAAAATAGCTTAATACATTACATGCTGGCGTTGCCATGGAACGTTTTTTCGAGTGACATCAGCAGCAAAATTACAGTCAATGTGCCAAATACTCACTGCCGTAACTGACGAGGAAAAACAGGAGGGACAAATGCTCTCCCAGATGCGGCCCCCAATTCAGAAATAGGCCCTCATCCAGGAGCATCGACTCTCTGGAAAAAAGTCTTGACATAAGTCCAGATTATTGGTCATGACTTTTTTGGTTTTCACCTAATTTCAACGAAATAAAGATCTACTGAATTTTTGCGAAGCCCAAACATTTTCGTAGTCTCCATTTAGATCCCGTCGAATAGTAGGTCCTTCGGAAGCTTGCCCCCTGGTGCAAACCTCTACTTACTTTTCTGCAAATATGATACATTCATTTAATCAACAACAATACTCTCAAAAAACTGTAATAGAGCTAACATATTTATTGAAAAGTTTCGGCAATTTTCTTATACTCTACTATTAATTGTCAATCTTATTTAACAAAATTATTGTTCTTTTATTTGAATCAAATTGACATTGGTTATTAAAAAATAACTTTTTTAATTTGCGAGGTTGTCTTGGCCAAGAGACAACGAAGGGACCTTTCGGTCTTCGAGTCACTTGCCCACTTGTCTACCTCATGCGGTGGAGACTTCACGCTGTTCCTTGCTGAATGTCAAGCAGGGAAGCTGTGAATACTAATTTGTATAGTCTTTGGGTTGACCCAACCCGGAATCAAACCCAAGTCTATCGCCTCAATAGCAGACGCTCTATCCACTCGACCACAGATCGGTTTTTTAACCGAAAAGTTTTAATGAACATGTTCCACACTTTTACTGCATCTTGGCTGTAATGTCTTTGATTTATTAATCATGTAGTCCATTCACCATACTCCTAACTATGTATAATCATTGTTGAAATTTTTTTATAAGTAAAACTGCAATGTCGGAGCATATATACTATACAGTATAGAGAATGCGTATACCAGCTTTCAAGTAGCCTACAAAGTATTATCTTCTTACTTTTAGAACAAAGACATATCTTTCCAATCGGTGATTTTTATGATGAAAAATAGCCGAAGCGTTACACCATTCTAATTAAAAAGAGCTTGTACACAATAACTCACTGTGTGATTTCCAATCCAAAAATAAAACAACAATTATGGTTTTCAGTTATGTGATTTCTTTTGGTTGGTCGATTATCGAACGCAAATATACTCTAAAAAGTAGTAAAAGCAAAAAAAAAAACAATATTGCAACATAAAAGTTGATGCATTAGTGCTGCAACATTAGGGCTGTGATAATAAACTATGCACTCAATCTGCCTAATCCTAAATTTGCTCAAGGATAAGAATTATTCAGCTGCAACTGAAATAATTATTGGTCTAATGATCATAACTATATGAATGCCTGAAAGGTTGGTAAGATCGTAATGCGATATTTTTTTTTCGATTCAAGTAAACGCAAATAAAAGCAAAACCAGGAAAGAGTTACTCATTGTGTCATTGTTCCCGCTAAAGCAATCCGAATGCATAAACTGCATTATTCAAAACAAATTTAAACAAACTCAATTTTTTCAAGCTTTTTCAGCGCAACAAACATACATATACCGATAGCAAAAAGTAAACAAATCCAATTTCAAATAGCTAAGATATTAGATTATCGGAAACGATTTTCATGATTAAATTTAATGATATAAATAACACGTGCTCTAAGTTTGAAACAAATTTCTGAAATGACATTTACCAGTTACCACGAAACTCAATAACTCATCTATATAATTCAAATAAATTCAGAATTTATAATGCAGAATAATCATTATAGCGGATTTTAAGTTGTTTTTTATCTGCTATAGAGAGAAAGAACCAAACTTTCAACTTAGTGCTTATAGTAATTCTGGTGCCTTTCATAAATCATCTGTGCGTTTATAATTATCCCCTGAAGCAGCTGTTAGCTTTGGGAAAACGGAACGACAGATCATCAAAAAGTCTGTAGCTCCATCTTGGGACTAAACAGTTTGCTGGAGGATCAACACTTAAATATTAGCAAATCTAACTCATTGCTATCAATGCTATGTTGGGCGGCAAAATTTGAAAAACAAAAACAGCAATACCTTGTCATTGCATAGTGTACTATAGATAACAAAACTGTTCTAAAAGTAAAAATTTTTGCAACAGTAAAACTTGTCTTTGCATACATTTGCGAAAGAGCCATTTTTTGAGGCAAGCGGCATTTTTGAGGCATTTTTTTTAGCCATTTTTGCGGCCATTTTTTGAAGAGCAAGCCATTTTTTGAGGCACGCTTTGCGTCGGAAGTCCTTATGTTTTTTTTGTGCAAATCTACGAATTCGGTAACCAGAAGTCAAAAACGCTTATAACTTTAAAACGGTTAAAGGTAAAAACTTAAAATTTAAAACTTAAATTGGGCACATATGAACCATTCTTAGTGCAAATTTTTTGGGGCAATCGGTTACGTGATACGGGTTTCCGAGCCAAAAACTGAAAGGCCAATCAGAGGTTTGAGCAGCTCTAGCTCGAAAACTAATCCCACGAGTAGAAAGAAGTTTTGAATTTAAAAGCGCCTGGGCATGCATCAGTTTCAGCTCCCAAAACTAAATTATGACGATTCGGAAGTTTTTTTCTCTTTCTTTATTTATTGTTTCAAACGAATTTCCTTATGGAGACAAAAACTCCAAAACCACCAAAGCTAGAAACTTGAAATTTAGACAGATGATAAGTCTACAGTATATATGAAGTTGTGCTACTCCTATTTTGCAGACGCTGCGTCACGTGCTTTGGAGCAGATGCGCCCAAAACGTATGATAGCGAAGTTTATGAAGTGATTTTTAGTGATATACGCGCGTGCTGTCGTGGTCTAATGATTAAATGAGCCAGTGCTTGAAACCGAAGAGAGCGACTAGACCTGGGTTCAATTACCTAGTTGGCCATCGCTTTTATCAAACCAAGATTTTATTAAAACTAGCATATTTAATTTTTTCGATGTGGGCAAAATCGCTTTTAATGTTTTTCGTTTTGACACTAAATATGATCAGAGAGTATTAGGTTTCATTCTCTTTGAAGACGCCCCAAAAATCAACTTTTTTTACACCTTAAGCTAGCGCGCTAGTTTTTTTTTTGCTATCAGTAGAAATTTAAAAGACAAATATTGTGACCTAGTTTGGGGGTATATTAACCCCCCGAAATCCCCAAATGGACCCCTCAAAAACTTTTTTTGAGTGCTTAAACTAGAGTGTTCCTTTTTTAATATCAGGAGATAATAGAAAGACAAATACCTGGACATAGTTTGGGGTACCACCCCCCACCCCCCCGCAGAAACTCACCAAAAGGACCCAAAAAATCACTTCTTTGATCGGTTAAGCTATGGCTTTTGTTTTTGGTATCAGTAAATATTCAATTGAAAAGCATTTCGACATAGTTTGGTGGTAAACTAGGGAGCTTGTTTTTACGGGTATCAGTAGATGTTTAAAAGACAAATTTTTTTACATAGTCTGGAAGTACCAATAGCCCGAAGACCCTTATATGGGCATCCCAAAAGTCACTTTTTTGAAGCTAAACTTAACAATTGATTTTAGCTAACTGGGTTCATGTGCTGTGTTGGCGTAATGGTTAAATTCGCCAGTGTTTGAGATTGTCGTGATTGGACAGAGCTGAGTTCAAATACAAACCATAAATGATACAAAATCAACATTTCTTTTTCACTTTGGTCGCAATGCATACGATAGAGTTTAACAGAAATATGGGTAACCTTGAAAGTATGAAGCGGAGAATGCTGGTGAAAAGGGACTAGGAGAGGTTCTAGTTTTGTTTTTTTTTTGATATCACGAAATATTAAACAGACAAATACTTGGACATAGTTGGAGGGTAGCCTACCACTCCCACGGAAATCCCCAAATTAATCTCGCAAAAATCAATTTTTTGAACGACTTAATCTAAGACTCCAGTTTTTTTTTATAAAGGTGCTGCATGAAAGAAAACGCTGTATTTTCGTTGTGATCCAAGCATCAATATTAAATAAAGTTATAGCTTTTATTATTCTGCCTCTTCGACACGGTTGGAAAGCTGGCCAACATTAAACTAAAAAAAGCGTTCACTTTCGGCCAGCGAGACGGAATCTTGGGACAAAAAAAGCTCCTTTGAGCTTTCCCAATTTAGTCTGCATACCTGTCAGCCCAACCATACAACTTTAGCTCTTCTAAGACGGTTTCATCCCTACCTTAAACCTTCTTGGGCCACATACTATGGCCTTCGCAAAAACACAAACGTTCGTGTTTCGTGAAATCGGCATACTTTGGCCTTCATTACAAATAAACTTTCCGAATCTTCGTTTCGAAGATTTTAAATTTTTCCGAGTAGTCGTAAACATTTCACGAAAAATCTTCGGCCGAAAATGTTTTTGTTCGGCCGGCAATCTTTTTGTTCGTTACTAATATTTTTTGTGCGCACAAACATTTTTTTCTTCGAAAAAAAACAAAAAAAACTGAAAATGGCTCAAAATGTTCATGAATTAGCCCGAATCTTCGGATAAAAATTCATGAATACTCTAGACCACTCGTAAAATTTTCCGAAGATTTTTTTGCTGATTTAATGACAATTTTTATTCGTGTTTCAACGCAAAAAGTAAGCAAATTGCTTACGAACATGAAAACGATGATTTTTTGCTCGGAATTCATTCAACAACTTTTTACGAAGATTGTTGAGGCAATGCAACTTTGTTTTGGAAACTAAATAATGAATATCCAAATCCGACGATTTTTTAGTTGTTACATTTTTTTCAAAGAAATGTCGATCACGAAGAAAATAAAGCTATAATTTTACAAAGAAAAGTTATTTTAAAGTTTCAAAAAATGTTTGTTAAAAGCTATTCCGAATAAAAATTTGAAACCCGAATGACTTCCAAAACACGAATATTCGTTTTTTTCCGAAGACCATAGTATGTGGCCCCTGGCTACGGTTCTTTTCGTAGTTATAAAAGTCTTTTAAAATTGAACGGTAAAATGGCTTGAAAAAGCATGATTGAATGATCAGTATGTTGAACGGTTTGTTGAACGGCTTAAGCTAAGGCTCCAGTTTCTATTGATATCAGTAGATGTTGAACAGACAAAAATTATGACATAGTTTGGGGGTACCACCCTCCGGAACCTTCCCAAATGGACCCCCAAAAATCAATTATTTTGAATGGCTTGAGCTAAGGCGCTAGTGTTTTTGGATATCAATAGATGTTTAAGCAACAAATTTTTTTACATAATCTGGGGGTACCAACCCCCCGGAGCCCCCCAAATGGACCTCCGCAAAAATTTCTTTTTTGAAAGCTAAATTTAACAATATTGATTTTAGTCAACTGGGTTCATGTGCTGTGGTGGCATACTGGTCAAATGCGCCAGTGTTTGAAATTGTCGTCATTAAACAAAGCTTGGTTGAAATACCTATTTAGAGATCCGTTTTAACCAAACAATTTAAAATCAACATTTGTTTCATCAGATTTGAAGTTGTGCACCCGCAATTTTGATCTAAGTCACGTGGTTTGGGGCAGACGCGCCAAAAACTTGTGATAACGAAGTTTATTACGTGTTTTTAATGATTGATTTTTGTCAATCATACACATGTGCTGCTGTGGCCAAGAAATTAAAGGCGTCAGCATAGGAAATCATTGTGATTGAATTGACCTGGGTCAATCTTTGCCAAAATCATATTGAATCCAGCATATTTTATTGTTTTTTGATTGGGACAAAATCTCTTTTAATATTTTTTCTTTTGGCATTAGATATGATCAGAGGGTATCAGGTTTCAATCTCTGTGAAGACCTCCAACAATCGATTTTTTAATGGCTTACCCCTTTGGTCACCACATCTACAATTACACAATCTTTTTGGTGCTGTTTTTTTTGTTTAGCTGTAATAGTACAGCATTTGAGTCATTAGTATTGCATTTGTACTGATAACACCATCACGTGACAGCAGTTCTGGCTTCAAGCGTGCAGCGTCAAAACCATAGTCAACTGTCGCACAAGATGGCTGCCAACATGCTTGCGACTTGTGAAAGTAAGCAAAATAAGATTGAAAATATGTCAAAGCCAAATAAGTTAATAAACAATTAGGCTTGCATTTTGAATTAGTTATTCTTTGATACTATGCAGGGAATAGTTTTGTTTTGATTTTTGTTGTAGATTAGCCAGCAGAATTTTTTGATTAAAATCATGTACAACTGTACGTTTCGTGCCTCTATGTAGCTTAAGCAGCAAAACCTAATTTAAGTAAGATAGATTTATTTTTGGCAAAATAACTGCAATTTTTCTGCCACTTGTGCTCCAAATCATTACAGAAACATATCAAACAAGGATTTCAAGTTATAGTGTCGCTGATTGGATATTAAATTTTAATAACCTAGGTTTGGAAATAACGAAGAGAATTAAACAAATTACAAATAGCAAACAAATAACAAATTTAATACATATCGAGGGCTTAGAACCAGAACTGGCTATGTCCGAAAAGACACTTTTGAGAAAATCACGTTTTAAAGTTTGCAGTTTGGAGTTTTACAGCTAATAAGTTAGATGAAGATAATAAAATCAAACTTCAGTTAAAATTAGCTGCTGTTTGAGAGCATAATGCTTGGTTTAACTTTAATTTTATTAAAACATGATTTTAGGTGTGAAAATTGCCTAAATTGGACATAGCCACTTTTGGCAGAAAAAGATTTTTTGCTTTTCATTAAATTAACGTGGACATAGCCAGATGTTGATATTACCAAACTCGGTGAAAACTAACTCACGGACTATACTTATCACTTAAAGCAATCTTCAATGTTGTGCATTTATTAACATTAAAATAAAAACATATTTTATCAACCGAGGTGTAGTGATTTGTATTAATCATCGTCCGCTCTTGAATCTTCAGCTGCCGGTTCTGGAAGACGATCTCTTGCTTTTCCAAAGTTGGCGAGAAGGCAAACCAATCATGTACTTTAGGTGGAATGACTTGTTTGGCACAACGTTTCCTGAAGTTTTTTTTTTTTGCTGCTGTGATAGGAATTCTTCCATCATAAGAACGAAGAAGTTCATGTGAATGATTTGGTTGCCCTCGAGCATATTCGTGAATTTCCTTAAATTTCTCCACATAAGCATACCTTAAAATACTACTCCAGGTGCAGTTTTCATGTACTTAAGCTTTAGACCGTAAACCAGTTGACCATGTTGCCATCAGTATCGCGGCGCTTGTTTTTAAGAAGCTCCTGCGCAAGTTTTTGGAAATCATAGAAGTCTTTATTGTGATAATCGAAAATTTTGTATGGGTTTCTTCGTCAAGCTCAACGAAATATCTAAACCCAGTCCAACATAGTGAAAACGTCTGCGTGCCTCTTCTCGCGCTCAATTGCAAAATGCCCGGAATCACATTCCATGTGAGAGTAACCACTCTCCAGAAAGTTGAGCGTGATTATATGAAGAAAGGTCCGTTGTACCTGCAGCCACATTTTGGTTCAGACTTTGGCCACGGCCAGTATCAGAAAATAAGGACACCTCATAGACCGTACTGAGGAGCTGATAAATCCAATCATAAAGGCAAGTTGCAATCTCGTTGCCTCAACGCCCTCCTTCAACTTCTGATCACCAATAACATGATGCATCATTTGGCGTGGCGTGATTGTATTGTAAACGCACAGCTTACGACTGTAGTACAGCAGCAAAGCTTTGCTCTTGGGATCTGAAGAATACTTTGCATGTTAAACGTTGTAGACATAAAGCTTTTGTCGGTAGAGCTGCAAGCTTTGTCGACTGTCTTTATTGAACGAGCTTTTTTTTTTCTCTTTAGATGAGCTTGATACTCCTCTGTAAAGTCTTCTTATGATATTATTAATCCTATGCCATAGAAAAGCCTGACAGCAGGAATCACAGCTCCAACAGTGGCTACTTCACTTCTTACTAATAAGTTTCTTTATCACCTCCTATTTATCATTTCAACTCCATAATTATTCCTCACTTCAGTGTAATTACTGCTCTTGGAAGTCGCAAAAGAAAATAACTTCAACGAGATAAAAATAAGCAGGATTAAAAAGGGCGAAATTTTGTCACGAATGTATATAAAAATAAGTAGAATTAAAAAACGTGAAATTTTGTAACTAGTAGATGTTTGCAGATCAAAAAGATCAGCACAAAATTAATTACCTTTAACAGCAGTCTCTGTTCATGTCCATTTCTTTACAAGTTCCTCTGTGCCAGAACTGGCTATGTCCCACATAGCCAGTTCTGGCATAAACAAAAAATCAAAAAATGGACATAGCCAAAAATAAATGCATTAAAAAACCACTTTGTTGAATGAGAAAAGACTCAAAAATTTTTTTTCATAAACTACTTCCTATTACAAGTTTAATAATTAATAGTAAAAACTCATTTTCGCCTAAAATGGACATAGACAGTTCTGGTTCTGAGTCCTCGATATTTGATAATTTAATTTTTATTCGACCCTACTGTATATAAAAAGATAAAACAAAAAAAGTTTCCATCAAAGAAACTTGGCAAGACGAGCCTACCCCAAACGGCAGCATTGAATACATACAGTGTGAACGTTTTGACCGGTTGAGTCACAAACCGTACATTGTACAACCAAATCAGTCACAAGTCGTACAATTGTACGCTTCTCCTATTTTTCATATTTATAATGGCTTTAGAGCTTTGCAGTTTGTACCGCCTGCACCGAAAGTATTAGCAAACATAAAGACAAAAATTCTCTAAGGCTTTTTGCCCCCTCATTCTCCGATTAGAGCTTTCACACAATTCCATTTGAAATGAGTTTCAGTATGACGTGACTTAATAGGCTATCACATTGTATTATTTTTCAAATAACGAAAGGAAACGAATTAACGGAACAGAAGTTTATGTTGTCTTTTGTTCGGTTAATTTCCTTTTTAACCAATCAAGAAATAATGCTGTCCTTTAGCCGAAACAGAACATTTTTGAAGAGTTTTAGGCTTTGAGGCCAAGGACTTCAAAATGTGTCCTCGAGGTCAAAAACGTCCTCAAAGGATCCACCTTTGGTAGAGAGCGTAGAACAAGAACGCGAGCAGGAAATGTTCATTGAATTAGGTGATTTCGATGATTGTATTGGGGAGAAGGAGGATGCTGATTTTTCAACGGACTGATGGTCAAGCTACTTGTCTTTGTGATAAAAAAATTAAATCATTGAGGTTAGGCTATTTATCACTTATAAAATGTTTTATTTAAATGCAACATCATCACTTGCTATAGATCAAAATTCTATAAAATTAAATAAATTGTGCAGTACATTGCTTAAGCTTGAGTAAAAATTTTCCTTTATATTACAGCAATGATTGAAAAACAAATGTTCTTGAAAGTAAGACGTTGTAAATGATGACGTCATCACTTTTTTGGTCTCATTTGTGCAGTCCGTGAAAACTTGATATGTTAACAGAATTAGACTCTATTTTTTTAATCAATTGAATTGACTCATGATTGGATGAACGGAGGACAGAAAAATCGAGCAACAGCACTTCACTTCATCATCCAGTGCAGCTAAAATGAATTTATGGAAAGAGCACGTTGAGAATTTAACCGGAGAAATTCCTCATAGCATCCAACCGTTTGGAATACGATATAACTAATGAGTTATGCGTGCATAATATCAGAATTAGGATATAGAAGACTTCCTCCACTTATGCCTCAAATTAACGAATGATTGAAGCTGATTATATCCCCGTCGCTGAATGGAGTCTGTACAAAGTTTACATCTTTGCACTTTATTTTCTTGTTGATGTTATAACAACAAGGACTGCCAATATAAGCAATCACGGAAATGGTGTCGTTAACAGAACTAATGTCTTCCTTAACAGCAATTAGAATCGAAGGAAAAAGAATAAAGATGTTTTCTTCGTAATTGCTCACATTTGATCGAAAAATTGGAAAAATTGGTGTCGACATCAAATATTTTTTTCGCATTCATAAATTTTGACGCAAGAATACATCATATTTTCCACGGGCAAGATGTCTGTACTGTCCGAATCGGAATCTGATTAGTCGGTTTGAAATTTGCCAAATAGAGCACATTTTACTCAGAGTTCGTAAATGAAATACTCAGATATTTCTTGAAGAGCACGATGCACCATATCATAGCACCAAAACTTTCTTTTGTCAGCTTTTCACCTACAGTTTGAAACTTAGCTAATTAAAAGTCGAAGCAGACCATAATTAACTAATACACCACTTACGTTCAGCGTATGGGGCTCCGTTTGGAAAAATATCATTTATTTTGTAACACCGCTTTTGTAAATAAGCTCAAAAAAGCGGTGTTACAAAATAAATAATATTTTTATAAACGGCGCCCCAAATCAGCGACCATGCATAGTCATTGCTTCTTTTTGTGTGTGAGCAATAGCGTAGCCAGGGAACGGGGGGCTGTAGCCCCCCCCCCCCATTGGCCTGTCAACCAAAGTGAAGAATAAGTAAAATACTACATTTTTAGCTCTTCTGAGATTATTTTTTGTGCTGGAATGGACTAAAAAGTGATTTAAAGCACCTTTTGAAACATATATTCAGGGGGGCTAATTTGTCAAAAATAAAAGTCACAAATCAATGAAAACTTTGAAAAATGCCCAAAAATAAGCAATCAAATTTGATCGCTAATGTAAAAATGCCAAACATAGGTGACGGAAACGCGGCGTAAACAAGTAGAACCCTCGTGTTATTGTAGGTCGTGATTCATATATTTTTCAACTTTGCCGGATACGGGTGAATTAGTCATCGATGTGGAAATTTTTTAACTTTGGGGTCCACGATATTTTCTTAGAATTATGTGATTTTCTCAGTCAAAATCTTTTTTCTCATGTTTTATATTTTTACCAAATCTTGGGGACAAACAAGTTAGTTGAGGTTTAGTGCGTTTAAGGGAGGACAAAATATTTTCAGTAATTGCTTTACCTTGCGTGTTCTACTTTGTTCGGCTCTATCCTGCTCTGCTCTGCCCTACATTGCTCAGCATTGTTTTGCATGATCTGGTAGCTTGCTTCGTGTGTGTTTGGGACTTGTGGGTTCGACCTTCGGGTTTATGAGAGTGTAGTTTTACGTATGTTTTCTGGTTCGTGCGCTTTATGTCTTTGCTGTTCGGAGCTGTTTTGCGTTCCATCGGCAATATAACACGTGTGTTAAAATCATTAAAAATAATCTGCCCTGCTTTCAACTAATGACTGAAGACCCAATTTTAAATCTTTGTTTGTGCATTTGTGTCTGATTAATTATTGGATTTCGCAATCTTGTGACTTAAATCGAAAAGATTATTTCTCATTGTCTAATTGGTGTTAAAGTTAAATTAATGAGTAATTATTATCCTTTGTTAAAAATAAGCTGCTAATTAGCTCATCTTCAAAGGCGCATCTTCAAAGACCTTCAAAACGCTAATTAGACTGTATTTAGAATCATTGTGTTCTTTTTGTGCATTATTTGTGTAGACTGGCAGCTGTAGATTAGCAGCTGACAGCCTTTGTTTTGTAACGTTTTGTCAAAAGGACGCATCCCAATGCGGTCGACCGGCTCGGTTGCATAACCTATCGAGCTTCTCTCCGGGTTGACTTATTAATCCATACGTTCGGTTTCACTTCTACTTGTGGCTACGTTGGAGCTGACGCTACATCATCCCCCTCCCATTACGCTGGCGACGGCACTCCATCGTCTCCAACCAGCGCAAGGGAGCGCGTCCACCACTCCAACGTCCTGGCGTGCTCGCCATTGTAACGTTTATGTCAAAAGGACGCGTCCCAATGCGGTCGACCGGCTCGGTTGCACAACCTATTGAGCTACTCTCCGGGTTGACTTATTAATCCATACGTTCGGTTTCACTTCTACTTGTGGCTACGTTGGAGCTGACGCTACATCATCCCCTCCCTTAACGCTGGCGACGGCTCATCCATCGTCTCCAACCAGCGCAAGGGAGCGCGTCCACCACTCCAACGTCCTGTCGTGCTCGCCATTGTAACGCGTTGTCAAAAGGACGCGTCCCAATGCGGTCGACCGGCTCGGTTACACAACCTATCGAGCTACTCTCCGGGTTGACTTATTAATCCATGTCTCCGATTTATCTTCCACTTATGGCTACGTTGGAGCTGACGCTACAGTTTTTTAATTTCTGGCCTTTAAATGCTAGACAATAGGCGATGCCACGTGTTATTTACTACTTGGAACTATTTAAACCTGCTTGGAGCCTGAAAACTCAGTAGTGACAAAATTGAGTGAAGTGAACAGTGTCAGTTTTTGGTGATACGTGTTAAATGCTGCTGAACTTCAGTAAATTGCGTTTTGCGATCCCTTACCCCTTCCCTTCCTCTCCATCCTTGTTTATGGAGTTGACTATTGACTGTGAGGGAACAGAGTTGTAGATTGGAAGAAAGGCCCTGAATTGGCCCTTACATCGTATTTTGAGACTACTTCGTTTTTTCTGTATTTTTCTTTATTCAATATAATAATACATTCCATTAAAAATCAAGAAAATCAAGTGCTCAGTTGTGAGAAGGAAAAAGGGATTGGGAGAGTTTTGCATAGCTCTCCTACACGTTATTGAAGTTGGCTATAATACTACGCATCGTTTCCCTGCAGAAAACACAAAACAGTTCGGATTGGCAAGTCTTGGCAGACATTCAAATTTAAGAATGAAGCTTTAACGAGAAACGGTTTGACCAACTGACACATATCGCAAGACCGGGTTAGAAAGACTTTATCGTTTGTAACAACGTGATTTCCCCTTTAACTGGATCGTGTTTGCATCTGTTAGCTACAACCTAATCGCGAGCCATTCTCCCATTGTCTTAAAGATTCGAACTTGCCACGTCTCGTAAGTCGCCACAGGTATAATCACTGAAACGCGCGCCCCCCCTTCACCGTCAAGGTCGCAACTCGTTTGCCTTGTTCCTTAATCTCGACAATAGGTTCTATCAACAAATGTATAATAAACTCAGGAATAAGAGGAGACGGGGCTATTCAATATTAGTTAATGACCCATCACTTCTCTCAAATATCTTTCCATTAGCCCCATCAATTATTTTTCTTTATAAAATATAAACGAAATAGATTACTCCGTGTGAGCTTTATTGAATAACAGAATTTTGTGATTTACCAGCATGTAAACAAGAGAACTACAATGTTATCATTAGCCACCTCCCTCATAGCCCATTAATACAACCAGTTGAATCATGTTACGCTGCCAATTTCTATGCCACGTTTTAAAAACATTATTTTTTTTTAAAAATAGCCCTAAAATTAAGCTATTTTTGAAAAAAAAACGCAAAATTTTCTAGCGCTGGGGGCTCCGCCCCCAGACCCCCGTGTCTCCAGCGACTGGGAGCTTTGCCCCCACATCCCCAGCCTCCAGCAGCTGGGGGCTTTGCCCCTAAACCCCCGTTAGCCTCCGGCAGCTGGGGGCTCCGCCCCACTCCCCCAAATTAGCCCTCCCATTGCGAATTTCTGGCTACGCGCCTGTGTGTGAGTAATGAAGCTTGAAATTGTGCATGTTTCATCGTATATTGTTTTGTTTCTGTTTTCCTTTTTCTGGCTTGGTAGTGTACTTTTTTGTCTTAAACGTTGCTTTGGTGAGCCAAAAATAAAAATTCACTATCACTATCAACAAGCAGGGTTGGAAATATCGACTTGAAATCGTTATTTGTTACTTTTTGGTTACCAAATGCAACAATTCTTTGCTTTTTAGTTTCGTCATCGAATGTGCCTTTTCCCTACTTTTTTGCCTGGTAAAGCGATAATAATTAACCAATATTTTTTTCAAATTAAGCAAAATTTTTTTGGAAACACGTTAATCATTTTTCGTGTACTGCGGTTTTATTGTGGAAGTAATTATAATTTTACTTTAATTAATGTACAGTGTGCATTAATTTCAAATTTCGCATCGCAATCATTTTTGAGTCCATTTCAAGTTATACAGACACAATCATGCACTTGTAGTCCCTGGTAGCAGTGCAGAGTGTTGCAGTAAGCCTAGTCAAGTAGTACTGTTTGGTGTCAGTTTCTAAATTCTTTGCAATGTGCCGTCGTGCCGAGTAGGACTGGGTCAGATGATATTGTTAGGCACACATTGAAAAAGCGAAAAGCTCAAGTAATTATCATTGCTATTGAAATTTGCAGTAGTCTTATAGTACAGTCACAGTGCAGTGGTAGCTGGTAGACTAGGGACTGCTTTAGGAGGCATTGTGGCTTAGGCCTGGTGGTTAGAGCATTGGTCTTACAGTCGGTAGACCTGGATTTGATTCCCTTGTCGAGCCATATCAAAACACTTTAAAAAATGGTATTCACAGCCAGAGGTGGAGTCCTCGAGGACAGATTTTGAAGTCCTTGGCCTTGGCCTCGAAGGTCAAGTCCTTGGCCTCAAGGCCTCAAGTCCTCGAAAATTGGCCTGTCCTCGGCTCGAGGACAGCACTATTTTTTGAATTTTTAAAATTTTGTGGCGCTTGAAAAACTTTTTGGAAAACGTTTTTTCGTGGAGATCGCTTGAAAAATTTTTGTGAAGACCTTTTTTTTTGGAGAGCACTTGCGCTTGTGTCCTTGGTCCTTGGCCTTGGCCTCGAGCATTCCTGTCCTTGGCCTCGAGAGTGTCTGTCCTCGGAAAGGCTGTCCTTGGCCTTGGCCTCGGATTTTTTTTGTGTCCTTGGCCTTGGCCTCGAGCCTTGTGTCCTCGACTCCACCTCTGTTCACAGCTTCTCTGCTCGGTGCTCAGCACTTGAAGGGATAGTGTGAAGCTTTAGTGGTGTAGTAGACAGGTGACAACGACTCTAAGGCCCTATTGTCATTTTGGTGTTTTCTGACCGAAGCAACTCTGTGAATAACCATGCAAAAATTGTAAGGCAATGGCACCTAGCAGCTTACAGCTAGGTCTGGAATGTCAAGCAGGAAAGCTGTGAATACCAATTTTTGAAGTTTTTTCATGTTTTCCCTACCTCTTTCCTATCATGTTTTGAAGATTCTCTACCAAGTAGCCAGGTAAGCCTACAGAGGTAGTGAGGTAGTAGTAGTTTTTAACCGAGGTCTGCAGACTGATGACTGCGAGGCAGATGTTATAACCTCTGCTTATCTCAACATCAACATAGTGGAGGTGGCACGCACATGTGTAGGCTATCCCAGTTGTACTTATTTGGCGGTGGCCTACTGGTATTTTACAAGCCATTATCAAATCTATTGTTTGCCGAGTAGCCTACTGGTACGCTTAACATTCACATTTTCTATCAGCCCTTTATGTTCTAATCAGGGTGTCGAACCGTTTTAAATGACGGTTCGGGTTCAGGTTTAGCTCCGGCTCAAAATATTTTAGCGGTTCAGGTTTGGTTCGGGTTCACTTGAGCACCATTTTCGAGGTTCAGGTTTGGTTCAGGTTCACTCAAGAAAAATATTACTGGTTCAGGTTCGGTTCGGGTTCATTGACTTAAAATTTAACTGTCGTTACTCGTTTCGTCCAGAAAAAAAAAAAAGAAATTGTTGATCCTATTGAAGTTCACCACTGCTCTTATTGTGCGTGTACCACCGTCAGCGGCATCCGGATAAGGAAAAAATATATTCTTACTTTTGTTAGGGGTTCAGGTTCGGTTCGGGTTCACTTGAGCACAATTTTGAGGGTTCAGGTTTGGTTCGGGTTCACTGAAGTAAAATTTTGCTGGTTCAGGTTCGGTTCGGGTTCACCAAAATGAAACGGTTCATTCGGGTTTACGGTTCGGGTTCAGGTTCGGTTCGACACCCTGGTTCTAATACAACGTTTTGTTGCCTATAGCCTACTCTAGGTAGCCAATTATTTTATTAAAGCTTAGGCTATTGAATAACCTAGTGCCATACTGATACTGTAACAACCTAGTAAGTAGGAAATTTTTGAACATATTGGCCTAGACAAGTGACAACTGATAATTATGGAAAGTGAAGCACATGTTTCTTTACCAGTGGCAGTGACAATTAATGATAGTTCTGGAGATAATTCTGATATGGAAACTACTGGCAGTGCTGGAACCAGTACTGCGATTGAATATGCATGCATTGAATTGAATATACATGCATTGTACATTAGGGTGGTCCTTATTTCAAAATTTTGGAAAACTATACGGGAACCGGTTTAAATTTGTCCGTTTTCAATAAAAAACTGTATATGCAAAATCTCGAAGAAAAATTTAAGTTTACAGGTGGCACATGAACAGTGAAAATTTAAGATTACTCATATGCAACAGTATATACAATTATACATCACGAGACGAGCACAGCCCTATCAGAACGGCTCTAACAGATGTAACCTTTGTTTAGACGAAAAAAATTGCGATACTACAAGCAAATCCGATTAACACTCTCAACCAAACAACCGAAATTGTATCAAAATGTCGACTCAAAGCCAACTAAACCAAGAAATGATCAACCTAACAAAACCACATTTAACGCAAAGCGATTGATCACTGTGACGTAAAATGCCGCTTTGAATCTAGGACAGAGTTTAAAGGCGATGAACCACCCAGCCCATTCCGGTGGTTTACAATACCTAAAATTGAACTATAATTTTTGATATTTTTTGTTTTGATTTTGGGGCTGCGTTTGCAAAGATATTCAACAAATACAAAAAAATATCCCCCAAAAAAGTTTTTGGAAACTCTGAGTTTTGTTCTTCCCGCCAAAACCACAGTTCTCTAGACTATTAGGCCTACTGTAATCTTATTAAACTATTAGGCCTAACTATCTCTAAACTATTAGGCCTAATAGTTTAGAGATAGTTAGGCCTAAACTATTTAAAAATAAACTATTTAGAAATAAACTATCTATAAACTATTAGGCCTACCACAGTTCTCTAAACTACTAGGCCTACTGTGGTTTTGGCGGGAAGAACAAAACTCAGAGTTTCCTAAAACTTTTTTCGGGGGATATCTTTTTGTATTTGTTGAATATCTTGGCGACCGCAGTCCCAAAATTAAAACAAAAAATATCAAAAATTATAGTTCAATTTTAGCTATTGTAAACCACCGGAATTGGCTGGATGATTCACAGCTTTTAAAATTTGAACAGTGTTTTTCACAACGTTTGACAGATAAACAGCAGCGCATTAGCAGTGTTTGATTAAGATACTCAGCCTTCACTGTTAACGCTTACAGTGTTTTATACCAGCCGCGGCTCCGCACCGTCGACCCTGGTTCCGGCCACTGGCTGTTGTGTACCACAGCTAACCCTAGTGGAATAGCTTGGTTTCAACCCCTCCGCAGGGCTATCGTTGCAAGGAGGGGTCGACGTGGGTGGCGTACTGAGGTCTTTTACTGTCTTTGTTTAGTTTCCACCCCACCTGATAAACCCATTAGGAGGAGACAGTCAGTAGTGGAGTTTTTAAATTTCTAATTTTTAACTGAACTTCCTGTACCATTAACTGGGGGCCCATGTCCATTGAGCACTTTAGAAACTGGGAAGACAGTGTACAAGTCAATTATACATCATATATCTTTTACGTGTCTTCTCCTGTAGTTGGAAAGTGATTTGCCTCAATTAGTAGCGCAGCTAGGGGGGTGGGCGGGGGGCTCTAGCTACCCCCCACCATTGGCCTGAAAAGTATGCAAAATAGCACGTTTTTTGTGCTTTTGAGGCCAATTTTTGCTCCAAAAATGAAAACAGCCCTCCCCAAAGGGATTTGGGAGCCGAAGTTGTGAAGGACTTGCCGTTGTTTGGACCAGAATAGTAAAGATTTTTGGTTGTGGAGCTCACGCACAGTCGGTGAAGAACTTTTTTTTGGAGATCACCTGTTTTCGGCCAGAAAAAAAACTTCAATTTCTGATTTTGGCCAAAAAACCCTTCGAATTTCGGCGAAAACCTTTTTTTTTGTTTTTTGAGATCACCAAAATTTCACAGAAAAACCGCCTCAATCTCGTTTAAAACTAATGAAAATTTGGGTCAAGTACGTTTACGGTTGTATCAAATTTCCAAAAAGTTCCCCCCTCCTTTGCGAAATCCTGGCTACGCGCCTGGCCTCAATATGTTTGACTGGAATCATTTAAATTGCCAAGTATTGATTTCTGGATAAATTTTAAACCTTTTACACTACCAAAAATATTGTGTTACTCGTATCCTTGGATAGTAATTAAACTTGATAAAATACTTCGCGAATCTTAAAGGCCACCACAAGTCACAAAAAAGATGACCTAAAAGATTTTTTTGATGTGGAATGTATAAATAATCTGATCCACAGACCCTCATGACAAAGGTACCTAAATTTTTTCAGGCTCAAAAGGAAATGTAAGAAAACAGAATTAATGGAAAAAGGGGATATAAGAGAGGCAACTGGTAAGTTCAAAATAGTAAACTGAGCAAAAAAAAATTTGTAAGATCATCTCAAGAAATTAAAAAATAATAGCCCGCAATATTCTAAACATAATCTTTTTTTTTAAGTTTCAAAAAATAACTTAAACCACTTTCAATCTTATTCAAATTCATTCTCACAACTCGACATCTGGCATCTACATAAAACATCTGCTGAAGATTGCCCCAATTCTTAATGGGACCAGAAAGTCTCAAGCAAATGGCATCGTTTGAGCATTAGAAGAATGGAGATTGGCTGAGAAGTTTTTGGAACAGGATAATATGTTTTTTGACATGAATGCCTCAAACACTAAAAGTAAGAACCTGGTGCTTGCATCTCCATTAAAGCAAAACTTGTACAAAACTAGAAATTGGTTAGGGGCGCCAGAACTGATTACAGCGTCCCTAACTTTTGCTTGCCAATCGCCATAATCAGTTTACCATACGCCAGAACTGCTTGGTAAACTAATTATGGCGAGCATAGACCAACGAATAATTTCTTGCATCTGCACCAAACTTGCCAAAATGTAGAAAGTATCTTGGACTTGCAAAAAACGTGGTAAAGTCACATTGGCAAGAGCATTGGGGCAACTGTTACAAAAAAATTCTCTGGTCGGTTTTAGTACACGTCTAAGAAACTAGTGGCTTAAGCTTTTTTGAACCATAGGTGCATGATGGCATAAAGTGACGAATGGTTGCAGCTCTTTACGAAGATGAAAACTTTACCAAGCTTGCCATAAAGAAACAACTATTGGAAAAAGTGGTTGACTGATTAAACGCAATCAATTGGCTTTAAAAAAATAAAACTGGATCAAACATTTCTATCAATTGACTTTGATTCTTGAAGTGAATTACGAGGCTCATTGATGGCAGACAGAAAGTTGGTTCAAAAAATTCTAGTCCCGCACAGAGTTGTAAACGGGCCGACTAGTTCAGGCCCGAAACCGAAAATATAAGACCGAAATTGGCCCAAACCCGAAAACTAATTTGAAGCCCGAATCATGCCCCAAAAAACCGAAAGTTAAGTTAGGTCTGAAAAATTTAACAATGTTGACAAGATATTTTGATTATATTTTTGTGCACCCAAGACAAAAAGTGCGTCTCAGGCCCGAATTAAGCCCAAAGTTTTTGTCAACTTTAAGCCCGAACTTGACCGGAAAAACCCGGCCCGACTTACACTCTGGTCCCACATGCAACTGCAGAGCATGATGTTGCAGTGGTACTTACATAGAAATACGTCTGGCTAATTGAAAAATGTGATGAAGATCAGCTTTAGTTCGACATGCATTTCACCTCAAAGCATAACATAGGCATGGTTTTTGCTGAGTGAGAATAATGGCAGTGCACTACTTACTTGGCAACATACAATGAGTTGGATCACAGCCACAAAATTACTGCTTTTAAACAGCCAACTCTCTGCAAACAGCGAAATCCTTATGTTTGTCAAATTGGGTAATAAAATGAAAAACTTTTCTGCCTTTGTGCAACCTCTAAATGTTTTTCTATCTCGAAGATTTTTCACACGCGATGATTTTAGCCTAAAAGGAAAACATTTACTTCGGTTCCCATGATAATTTTTGTTGTTTAATTTTTGCTTTGTATTTAAGGACCACCCTATTGCACATGCATTGAATTGAATACATGCATTGAATTAAATACGCATGTATTAAATTGAATACATCCATCGAACTGAATATACATTAGGGTGGTCCTTGAATACATGTCAAAAATTAAAAAATAAAAGTTTTCATGGGAACCGTTGTAAATGTGCTCCTTTTGGGCTAAAACCACCATATGTGAAAAATCTCCGAGATAGAAAAAAATTTATTTATAAGTCGCACAAAAGAGTAAAGTTTTTCATAAATACCCAATTTTGCAAAGATAAGGGCCTCGCTGTTTGCAGAGTGTTTGCTGTTTAAAAGCAGTAATATTATGGGTGTAACCCAACTTAATGTATGTTGCCAAGGAAGTAATGTACTGTTTTTATTCTCACTAAGCAAAAACCATGCCTATATTATGCTTTGAGGTGAAATGGATGTGGAACTGAAGCTGATCTTCATCACATTTTTCAATTAGCCAGACGTATTCGTATAGAAGTGCCACTGCCACACCAAGCTCTGCAGTTGCACGCGGGACTTGAATTTGTTGAAACAACTTTCTGTCTGCCATCAATGAACCTCATAATTCACTCCAAGAGTCAAAGTGAATTGATAGAAATTTTTGATCCAGTTTCATTTTTTGGAAGCCAATTTATTGCGTTTAATAGCTAACCACTTTTTCCAATTGTTGTTTCTTTATAGCACGCTCGATAAAGTTTTCATTTTCGTAAAGAGCTGCAACCAGTAGCGTAGCCAGGGGGGGGGGGGCGGGGGGGGGGCCCGAGCCCTCCCCCATTGGCCCGTAGAGTATGCAAAATCGCACGTTTTTGGTGCTTTTTAGGCCGATTTTTGGTGAAAACATGAAAACAGCCCCCCCAAAGGAAATCGGGTGTCGAAATTGTGAAGTAGATGTCGTGATTCGGCCTGAAAAAGCGTTTGAATTTCAGATTTTGGCCGAAAAATCCGTCTCAATTTCGGTGAAGACATTTTTTTTTGGACATCACCTGTTTTTGGGCTGAAAAAGCGTTTGCATTTTAGATTTTGGCCGAAATTTCCGTCTCATTTTTGGATAAACCGTGTGATTCGGATAAACCGTGATAAACCTGTGGTACGCAACAGCCACTGGCCGCAACCAGGGTCGACGGTGCGGAGCCACGACTGGTACAAAACACTGTAAGCATTAACTGTGGAGGCTGAGCAACTTAATCAAACACTGCTGATGTGCTGCTGTGTGTTTGTCAAACGTTGTGAAAAACACTGTTTAAATTTTAAACTCAGTCCTAGATACAAAGTGGCATTCTATGACACAGTGATCAATCGCTTTGCGTTAAATGTGGTTTTGTTAGGTTGATCATTTTTTGGTTTAGCTGGCTTTGAGTCGACATTTTGATACAATTTCGGTTGTTTGGTTGAGAGTGTTACTCGGATTTGCTTGTAGTATCGCAATTTTTTCTTAATAAGACAGAGAACCACTCTTACTCAGGAACAAGGAAACCCACCGATCCCAACCAACTAGAACACAGCCAAATCGAAAATGCAAAGCAAAAAGTAAGACTCAATTCAAACCAGAGAGCGATTCAGCCATTGGCCAACATTTGTTGGAATCCAATCAGTGTGCACGCAACTATTCTGATCTGCGGTTTAAAATCTTAACCACAGCTCGCTCTCAGTTTCACTTGAGCCTGTTGGAAGCGGTTTGTATTTCACGGAAAAAAAAGATTTGTGGTGGCAAAAACAGTTTGTATTTACTCTTCAACTGTTTCGATAAGATCAGAGATTGCTGTCACTAGATAGATTCCGTTTCTCCTTAATATTGTGCAATCTCCTTAAAATGCATTTCTCTTTACTGTAGAGTGCATTTCGTCTTAGTGCATTTGGCCTTTAAAAGATTCTGCTCACCACATACCAGACCAGACAGAGATTGCAACTGAAGAGTTCTGTTCAAAAAACTTATTGCGAAAGCAAAATAAAATCGACTTTATAGAAAGTCATATTCAAACACATTTGGTACAATTTAGTTTTAATTCCAACTTGATGAAACACAAACCAACAAACGTTGACCAAAAAACGAAATACCAAAAACACGGTTTCTGAAAACGCAAACTTGTTAGAAACCCATATTAACACGTAAATCTATGATGAAAGAAAGTAACATTTCAACAGGCGCAAACAACTCCTGACATGCACATAAAACTCGATTATATGGCGTGTATCATTATTTTAATCAGGAACTTCCAAAGCATTGTTTAAAGTCTTTTACAATATCTTTAGGGTTGGTATTATAAATAAACATTAATAAACTAATCTCAGAGTAAATAAAACGAAACTTAAACATTTTACTCCCCAATGATTTTCGGACGCAGACGCTACAAATTTCAAAATTTGACTGTATGCTCACTCGAACTTGCAACAACAAATCAGTCGAGAGATGGCGACTAATCCAAAAAGAGAGAGAGGGGGAGTCAGCTAAGCGTGGGGGTATGCGCCAACGGACACCAACTAAGCAATAGCTGTAGCTAAATTGAGCATCAAAGCTCTCAAAATAATGGACAATTTTTTTGTCTCAAATCTCAAGTATTAACCACCAAGAAAAAATGCCACGTTAACTTAGCTCCAACTTTAGAATTGCTCGCTGACACAGTCCTTCCAAATGGGCCTCTGTACTCTATCGCAACTAATCCAGACTTTTTATTTATTTACAGTATTATTATCGTGAATATTGGTGCTGTATAACAGCAGTAGTTTATAGGCACCATAGCAAAATTTAATGAAAACACAAAGATTTAGATACATGTGAAAACCATAGGTGGGCAAGTTAATGCAAAACGTTAGCTTCGCTAACCACTAGTCCGTTAACAAACTTCACACCTCCGTCAACGTTAATCCGTTATTTTCAGCTTTAATTAACGGAAATTAATACAGTCCGTTAATTCGTTAATATTTTGCGTGTAATTTACATTTCTTTTTATTCACTTGCTTCTAGAACACGTATGGACGCTGTAGAGCTGATTGTATAAGGAAATATTTATTGCAATGGTGGTCTTTTTGTGTTTTGGAAGTTACATTTTACAGCCATACCGAGTTTCAAGATACAAATAAGTTCAAATGCACTAATGAAGCTGCGATCGGAAAATCTTTGGAAATTGCGAACAGCATAAATTAATGGACGTAGGAGGCTGCAGCTTATTATTTGCCACAAACTGACAAAAAAGAGCTCCTTTCTTCGCTTTTTTCAAGAAAACTCGTTGCCAATACGCACCAAGTGTAACCAGTGCAAACTGGTTTGTACCGGTACGATGAATAAATGGTGCAAGATATTAACGATAAAAACCTTAACGGAAGTTAACAGAACTTACCGGAAGTTAATTTAGTCCGTTAACATAAAAAAACTTTTAGTCGGATTAACGAGTAACTGAAAAAGTTAGCTTCGTTCTTTACGATTAACGGACTTGTGCCCACCTATGATGAAAACTGATTTGCCGTTGCAAGTCCGAGCTTGCAAGAATAACAAAATTTGCAGGTTAATTTAACACAAGAGTTTTTCACGCAAAAACAGTAATCTAAAATGTAAATGAGGTTCCACGTCACAGAGAAATAGTTTAACCATTATTGGGCAAAAAAAAAAAAAAAAAAACGAACTAAAAAAGGTGTGATCTGCAGCAAACTAAAAATGGTGAGCACTTAAAATGCTATTCGAATTCCAATAAATCAAGTCTTGATCTTTAACCAATAAATGTGTAGATAAATGAAACCTAGTTCAAATCTTGAAACAAACAAATCGCCGCTACAGCAAACATATGCAGTTATGCAAAGAAACTTAACATAATCACTGAATTAAAGAACGAAAAAAAAGCTGCTAGATAATCGTGTACAAAACTAAGCCCAGGGGTGCTTCCCCAAAAAAGGAACATAATCTCGAAAGTCTCTTGACAAATTACTGTGAATATCTGTTACAGTCAACCTTTATACATGAGATTTTGCAATGGTGTCGTGAAAAAAATCAACACCATTTTGTCATAAAATGTATCACAGTTGTTATGAAGACTTTTGTAAGGTAACAATTTTGTGATACAAGCTTTTGTGATGCAATATCCAATATTAAGTATAACGAAATGGTTTTGAAAACTTTCTTCAACACCATTGCAAAACCACAAGTAAAACGACAGACTGACAAAATATCGCGTTTGTTGAGCAACACCTAATCCGAACTGGGAAAGTTTTTCTCAAAGCGAAGTATTTAAATAAGCTTCTGCCTCTTAATCTTGGTTAGTCCTGCTCCGAAGTCTTATCGAATCTTCTCATAAAAGACGATTGGAAACTCATATCAATATTGTCATATTCAGAAACGAACTTATGGTTAAACACGGAAGCTTCGTTTTCGCTGGTAGGAAGATGATCTTTACTCCGTGTGGTTATTGGAACTGCGGATGGTAATCGCTCTTCTTGGTCAGATTTAGAACTAGAAATGGTTTTGTTTTTTCGAGTGTTCGAAGAAAGAGATGTTTCGAAAGTGGATATTAAACAGGTTTAATGAAACAGATGACAATCTTCTTCGACCTTGTCCGATTGAGCTTTGCAAACAGATATAGATGCTTTTCCAACAGGCTGTCAATCCCATTTTGTCCAGTATGAGTTCTTTCACAGTTTTTCTAAACTCTTCACTGCGAATGTTGTAAATGAAAAAGTTGCAAAGACTGTTTCCCAGCAAAAGTAGCACTGACACAGCTTGGACTGTAATCAAAGCAAATATTGCTTTTGTATTCAAAGTTTCGGGCCTTTCAATGGACACATTTGGAATAAACAAGTTACAAAATAACGTGATCCATAACGGAAGAGTATTAAAGGTGAAGATTCCTACCATAAGCTGAAGTGTTGTCGCCAACTTTTTCTCTATATCATCAGCTTCGTTCGCAGAGCATGCCGACAGTCTTCTACGGCTCTTATTATGTCTTTTTATGACAACATAAACTGCTATGTTGACCACCCAGACAATAAACAACGGAATAAAAAAAAGAAAAATGTACAAAATTGTGCCACTGAAATTTAATGTCGCCACAATTAAAGAAAAAATTATCCCGTAATGCAATATTTTAGCAGGATTAAAAACGGGCACGACAGCAATAATAATAGCAAGAATCCACGCTAGTAAGCTTGATATTTTAGCAATTTTATTCGCTCTAACTTTATCGTAAGACAGTGGTTTGTAAACGGCTCTGAACCGGTCAAAACCGGCTCCAGCAAGAGTGTAGATGGATACGAAAATGGAAACTGTTGTAACGAAACCAACAGCATCAATATAAGCCATCGAAAGAATTTTTTTTTTGAGATTTTCATAAATTCTATCACTGATATATGCTTCAACTTCAACATAAGATTCATTTATCAGTTGATAGCCTGTTACAGTTCGCTTTACATCAGTGGTTAATGGTGTCCCAACAATAGTGTATAGTGTGTACACACTAGTGGGAAACACAAATACTCCAACCAGAAGATCCGCTGCAGCAAGAGATAATTTGTACGTAGTTAGGCTGTTGCTTAAGCTCTTGCGGCGCGAAAAAACAAGAATGACCACAATATTAACCACAGTTGTTATTGCAGCCATGATGCCAAGTATAATAAACAACACTGCAACACTTCCACGACAACTGGAAAAAAAAAGGTTTTTGTAAGTTTTTATTATCTTTGTTAAAATTCGAATAAAAATTAGAGCTAGACTGTATATTTCAGGTCTAGTTAACTACAAAAAAGAACCTTATTTTAGAAAGCTAATAGCGAATTTAAAATCAACAATTAATCTTATGCCGATTTTAGATGAGATTTGGTCTTAACGACATCCAACAAAGTGGTTGATAACAATAAAATTAGACCAAATCATTCAATAATTAAAGCCGCAACAACGCTTGTTTCGCTAAAAATGGCTCCTCAGATGGTCGAAATCTTATTCGATCAGAATTGATTTATAATCGAAAGTAATTTTGAATGTAAAAAAGTTGTAGTTAGTACAAGTTATTTTGAATTCAAATCCAGTAACCCAGACTCTTAAAATCAAAGAGTAAACAACACTTCAATATTGAATGTATACCATCGCAAAATATGTTTGCAGGCAGTCAATTTTAGACCTAATGTTACTTAACGTTTTCAGGGTATTGACCCATAAACGCATGCTTGTAAAGCTCACATTAGTTTTGCGATAATAACTTGAAAACTACACAAGCTAGAAATTTCAAAATTTCAATGCATAGTAGACTCGTATTATTTATCTTCCAATTTAGCAAAAACAGCTTTGGAATTTATTCCAGAAAGTTAATAAAATATGCATTTTACTTCAGGTGATCAAATTTCTGATCATAAGCGCTCACTAAATAAGCGTTGAAAGGGAGTATGATAGTCGTGAGGAATTATAGTTAAGCGTAAAATGCGATTATGGTTGCTTCGCCGTGAGAAGCGGTAACGGTAATAATTAAGATAAAGACGCACTCACTACGCCTCTTGCGGATCAACGAAATTAATCAGCCATCCTTAAACTAATTGCGTAAGTAAAGAGTTTTATCTTTTTATGTGCAATGAGCCCCGGCAGTGAACCAGGCTCGGCGCCACGGGGGCATTTCGAGGCCGTGTCCTCCTCAAATCACTGCTGGTGCCCCCAAAGCGAGAAATGTGCCCCCAAAGCGAGGATTGTGCCCCAAAAGAAAGTAACAGGCCTGCTGCCTCTGGAGTGTATTTCGGGGCCTTTGCCTTCTTAAAGTACTGCTTGTGCCCCCTCCCCCACCAAACGTGAGCAGTCCCGTTCCAGGACGTAAAACACAAGAGAACGCTAAGACGAAGCCTAAGATTTCGCGCCAAAGACCTTTTTATTTTTTTATTTTTGGTCTTTATCCCTGCATTGGAGGACAAGAACCGAGATCCTCATCCTCAACATAAGATTCTGTCCCACCCAGCCAGGCTATGAGCGTGCCCCCCGAGCGAGAATTATGCCCCGAAAGGAGACAAACGGCCCGTATCCACGGGGTGTAATTTTGGATTTTTTTGGTCTTCAATCCCGAATTTGAAGGAAAAATTTATCTGTGCCCCCAAAACATTTTTTCTGCCCCCTCCCCCCAAAGTCACGCTACTCTGGCACAGGGCCTGCAGTGAACAAGTCTAAGTGATTGGAAAACATCGAACTTCGAGTTTTTTTGATCGAAAAGACTTTTTTTCACCATTTTTATTCTTATGATTATCGCTAAGTTTTGCTGAAAGAACGAAGTTTCTAAGTCTTATTAGTAGCTTTGAAGATGGAAAAAGTCTGAAAATACCGATACATCGAATTTGGAAGTGATTTGGAATTATCGAACTTCAAAGTTTATTACGTCACAGAAAGAATTCATTACAATTGAAAAATCAATTTTTTGAATGTTCCAGCAAAATGACAACTAATTGCAACTGAAATTTCAAGTCATATCGTTACGGCGTATAGGAGATTAAGCGGCAAAGCAAATAACGTGAGCTTGATTTTTTGGCAACATTTAACGAAATTTTTTAAAAATAATTGCAAAATCTTGGCCTTAAAACATTTACTGCTTAGCATTGGAGAACTGAACTAATTTAATCAACTAGCCTACAGGCTTACCTATAAAATAAGCTTGAAATAGAACAGTAAGGCCGGAATCACACGATCAAGTTTTTTGCACAATTTTCTTTCATCAATGTTTTTTAAGCTATCACACTAGGACGCAATTTTTTTGCTCAGCTTCTTGCTAGACGGAAGCGTCTGGGTTTTTCAGCAAACAAATTGCTGAAGCTATCACACTTATTTTTTTCTCTGTAAAAGCATTTACGCAGGTGTTAAGGGATTTCTTTGAAATTTGCCGTAGCAATAGTAGTATTATGCGCTTTGCGGATTCATTAGTTTTCGTTTACCAAAATGATAGGAGCACGTTCACAAAAGCAAAAAGCTGCAGCTATAGTAATAAATATCTATTTGTGTTCTGCCGCAAATTGCGTGCGCAGACTATGATTTTTTTTCGACCTGCAATGAAATGAAATAGATAAATAAAAATGTCAAAAACCTTTGCTTGTGTGGAACTTTTTCGCATATAGCGTAGCTCTTTTTATGCTAAGTTATCTATCGCGAATAAAATTTGCATAACATTGCATGATTGATCCAGTAATGATAAACCAGTTATGTTCTTTCCGGTAGGCTACTCTCGGTTTCAGATGGCTCAATAATTGGATGTCAGGGTAACTTAAAACTTTATTATTTTCAAATAAGAATAAAAGCATTTTTGTTTGGTTTCTTGCGAAATCAGCGTAAAATAGCAGAAAATTATCTACTGAAAATTATCCTTACTACTTAAAACTGCAAAAGGCTCTTTTGCCCGTGGACATGTCAAATTTTAACCAAAAAAAAAAATTTAAATCATCACAAATTCGGCACTAGCCAAAAATGGGAGGAAAACTTTTTTCCGATCAGAAGGAAATTTTCAAAATCTTGATTAAAACCAGATCACACATTGAATACTTATTTAAATTTAATTATTACTAAACAGTGAGCAAAAGCATATCTCCATTTGATCTCGATCTAAAACTTCCGAAACTTCCTTCCAAGCATCTGATTATTGTATTCTATCCTTGTACTCGGGATTAAGCATATTCCAAAAGCACTGCATTTCTTCGATTTCTCAAATTAAAAGTTCAATTTCATGAGTTGACCACGACGGCATGTTGATAACAATACTGCAGCTCTTGGTTAATGCTGTAACTTTTCAGAATGATTTTGGAAAAGGCCAAACACAAGTTTGAATGAGAAGAATTGGGTAACATGCGATTGTAAACAAACCAGCAGGCAACGCATTTAAGTCTTCGAAGAAAAATGACAAAAAAGCAGGCGCAATGTTATAATACATCATTGTCAATTAAATCAAAAGCGGTAACATTTCTTACATTTTTGCTTGGTAATCATGACGCATTCGTTTTTTGCGTTGACTTCGGCGGTTTTTGTTTTGTATTCTGCGGCTAAATATTTTCAAAAATACAGCTAAAAGCTTAGTTTTTACCGTTGAAAATGGCGGCTTTTAAAAAAGTTGCTGGCAAAATAGAGCTCGGTTCTATTTCCCCGCAAGAACTGAGCAAGACTTTCTGGACTCTGATTTTCATTTTCACATGGCTGTAAAATAAGATTGCTGACAGGTGCCCGCAATAGTGAAACATAAACTTGCACGACCTTTCACAGGATTGATGCAAGAAAATTGTGCAAAAAACTTGATCGTGTGATTCCGGCCTAAGACACAGTTTTAATGCGTAGATGTACTATCGACATCAGGGGCCATATACTACGGTCTTCGGAAAAACACGAACATTCGTGTTTCGTGAAATTGGCATACTATGGTCTTCGTTACGAATAAAATTTCCGAATCTTCGTTTTGAAGATTTTCATTTTTCCGAATGTTCGTAAATATTTCGCCGAACAAAAAAATCTTCGGCCGAAGACTTTTTTATTCGGCCGAGAATTTTTTTTCTTCGGAAATTTTTACGAAGATTTTGAATTTTTTTCTGAGGATTTTTTGTTCGGCCGAAGATTTTTTTGTTCGTTACTAACATTTTTTGTTCGTACTAACATTTTTTTTCTTCGGAATAAAAAGTGAAAATGGCTCAAAATGTTCCTGAATTAGCCCGAATTTTCGGATAAATTTACGAATGCTCTAGACCACCAGGCGCGTAGCCAGAAATTTGCAATGGGGGGTCTGGGGACGGAGCCCCCAGCCGCCGGAGGCCAATGGGGGTCTGGGGGCCAAGCCCCTAGCGCTCGAAAATTTTGCATTTTTTTGCAAAAATAACTTCATTTTAGGGCTTTTTTGATTAAAAAATAATGCTTTTAAAACGTGGCTTAGAAATTGGCAGTGCAAACATGATTAAACTGGTGGCATAAAATGGGCTATTTGGGAGGTGGCTAATGGTAAAATGTTAGTTCTCTTGTTTTGATGCTAGTAAATTATAAAATCGAATAGTTCAATAAAACTCACACGGAGTAATCAATTTCGTGTACAGTTTATAGAGAAAAATAATTGGGGGGGGGCTAGTGAAAAAAGATTTAAAAGAAATGATTGGTAATTAACTAATACTGAATAGCCCTCCCTCCCCTATTTCTTAGTTTATGGTATATTTGCTTATGACACTTATGTTTAGCATTTTTACACTTGCGATCAAATTTGATTGCTTATTTTTGACCATTTTACAAAGTTTCCATTTATTTGTAAGTTTTATTTTTGACAAATTAGCCCCCCTGAACATATGTTTCAAAAGATTTTTTAAATCACTATTTAGTCCACTCCATTGCATAAAACAGTCTCAAAAGTGCTAAAAACGTAGTGTTTTTCCCATTCTGCATTTTGGTCGACATGCCAATGGGGGTGGCTATAGCCTCCCGCCCCGCCCCCCCTGGCTACGCTACTGTAGACCACTCGTGAAATTTCCGAAGATTTTTTTGCTGGCATTTATGCTTGCTTCGCCGGTTATTGATTGGTAATAGAGAAAAACGTGCACCACGTTATTGCTTGCTTTCAGCATGGCTTTGTTATATGAATTTATGAATGAGGATAGAAACTTTGGAAGAAGAACCGGCAGTTTGTTAGGTAGCAAAACTGATCAAGAACTTGTCCAAGAATTTCGGTTGAGGAAGGAAGAGATTTGCCTAGTTTGTGAAATAGTTCGGAAGGATATGAAATGTGTGGGTGGTATAGATCATTGGACTTAAAGACGCCGGCATCGGGCAGTTATCAAAACCGCAGCAAAGATTTTACGTTTATTACTATATTTCACAAGCCACTGTAAGTCGAATATTGTCCGTATTTGTTGATGCTATGGTAAAGAAGGCTTCCCATTATATTTACATGCATAAAAAAGAAGAAATTTTGCGTGTATTCGAAGATTTTGAGCAAGTGTCTTATTTGCCTAGAGTAATCCGTGCGATTGATGGTTCACATATTCGTATAATTGCACCCTCTGAAGACGAATATGCCAATGTCAATCGAAAAAGATACCACTCTATCAACATTCAGGCTGTATGCAATGCAAATTTTATTTTTCGAGATGTGGTAGCCAAGTGGCCTGAATCGCATCATGACTCATTTATTCTAGAAGCTTCCAGGGTGCATGATAGATTTGAAAGCGGCGAGTTTGGTAATTGTTGCTATTTGGTGACAATGGACATCCTCTTAATTCATTGATGGAATCAGCAATCCATTTCCATTTTTGATCCACCTTACCTTACGTCTTGGAGGCGGAAAGCGAAGATGTTAGAAAGTCGTAATTTTGACTAACTAAGCTTACCAGAAGATTCACTTCTTCCTGAGTGAATCTGCGACTCATTTTTGATTTGTCGAGAGACAACTTGACAGAAATTTGAGACAACCAAATCAAGATTGCTACATTCAAATGAAACAAAATGTAACACGTGCACAGCAAAGCGAAAGAGGTAACAATGATTTGTTGGGTATTGACAATAATATACAATCATTTTATGATTGTTACACATTTGATGACGTTTATTATTCGTGTTTGAACGCAAACGTAAGGGGAAATTGCTTTTACGAATACGAAAACGATGATTTTTTGTTTGGAATTCATTCAACAACTTTTTACGAAAATTTTTGAAGCAACATTTTTGTTTTGGAAAGTAAATAATGAATATCCGAATACGAAAATTTTTTAGTTGTAACATTTGAAAAAAAAAATGTCGATCACGAAGAAAACAAAGTTATACTTTTACGAAGAAAAATTAATTAAAACTTTCAAAAAATGTTTGTTAAAATCTATTCCGAATAAAAATTCGAAAACCGAATGACTTCCGAAACACGAATATTCGTGTTTTTCCGAAGACCATAGTATGTGGCCCCAGATCATGGGGTTGGCAACCTATGGCCCACGGGCTTAATCTGACCCGCGAAAAAAAAAAAGCAAGAAACATACGGCTTGCGACCTCTGTAAATTGTGGCAGTTAAGCCAATTATGTAGCAATGTTGAGCTGTATTGCGATTGTAGCACGAGACAAAGAGAAATACTAGTACTTGATATGATAACAAGCATGCCACAGAAAAGTACGGTGTCAATCAATGTTTGGCAGTGTTTAGCGTGGAAACTTTTCATTAATAAAAGTCACCAAGAGCAAGACTATAGCAATTTCCAAAATGTTATGCTTTTATTACTTCCAAATTTACTTCTGTACTTACTGTACGTAAACTTTTAAGTTCAAAATACCATCAAATTTTCATTTTTATGTAGTGACTTATTTGGAAGTATGACAACATCAAGTATTTAATGATAAAGCGTAATGGGGCTCGAAAAAGGACTACCATCAAAGGGACTTTATCATCTTAATCATGAAAAACAGAAAATTATTAACACAATTTCACACGTTGATATTGGACCAACTCATTTTACACGGTGGAGAAGGGGGAAAATGCCCCTACCTAATTTCTAAACCAGGAATCGCGTGAACACCAAATTTAGCAATGGGGTTGTTGTTCACCAAATTTTTTTGGAAAAAACTGATTTTGAGTTGATAACGTCATTATAACAACATCATGGCCATATTTTGGAAAAATGACGTTATTGGCGTGTATACCCTGGGTTCAAAATCATTCAGTTTTCTAGAAAATTCTAAAAATGTTTACGGAAACTTTGCCCCTGCCTTTTTGTGGTGTAGAAAAAAAGATTTGATAGCCGCATGATATGCTTTGATGGGCCAGAATTACTAGGTAATGTAGGTGTTTTATTAATTTTCAAACAACTTCAGATGCTATTGAAACGAAAACAACCAACCATTGGCGCAACCACGCAGACGGGAGGGGGGTTTAAGGGAGATTCAGCCTCTTAGCTAGGATTCTTCAAAAATTTTACCCAAAAATGCAAACGCTTAAATGTGGTTTGGACTTTGGACCTGACCACAAGTGAAAACTTAATAAGGGGGTGCTGAGCAGTTTAATTCTTTAACTGGCTTTAAGATCCTTGCGATGTAGTTCTTTCAAACGGCTCTAAAAACTGGCGAAATTTGATCTAAATGTCACCAAATAGGCAATTTGTTGGAAAAAATTACAAAAATCGTCCAAGGATTGTGGGCGTTGCCCAAAGACCCCTATGGTTTTCGGCAGCAGGGAATCTGTCTCCAGACCCTTGTCTGTGATACCCTAGAGCAGTGCCGTCGCTACGGGCGGGCCAGTGGGCGTGCTCCCCTAACGGCTGCTTGTGCCCCCCATTTTGATTGACTCAAAATACTGTTTTTGGAACATCACGCAACGACAAGACAACAGGCAATGATAGAAAAAAAAATAATTACGTTCAAACATATAATTCTCCGTGGATGTTTTCTCGATTCTTTGCGAAATTGCTGGCAACCAAATGCTGTGCATAAAGACGCAGTCTCCCTTGGAGGCGCGGGTTTTCCAATGTTAGCCTACCAAGAAAGCAGCAGGCATTTCTATAAGAATGTGAGGGAAGGGGCTATGTGATTCTGCCGTTAACACGATCAGCACAACTAGATGAACTTTCGTGTTAATGTGTATTGGTCGATTTGGAATTTGAGCAACACCAAAACGCAAAAGTACACTTGCAATACTCGCAACAATACTTTAAATACTTGCAACAATACTTGCAGTTTACAATACTCGCAGTACTTGCAAATTACACTTGCAGTAAAACCAATTTAACATAACTCCTGAAAAACACAAATTTAGAACAGTTAAAAACCGCAATATAAATTCGGTCAAATTATAGAATAAAATTTCACTAAATCTTAAATGCACAAATTATTAAGTTTCAGAAGAGATAGCCTTTGTAGATATGTCCAATTCTAGCACGTGTACCAGTATTTATATGCTTTCGTCATAACTACGAATTTTCATCCAAGAAAAGGAAAAACACTGTCCCTTCACCGTAAACAACTTTATGAATCAGCCGACAAACTGGAATATTATGCGGGACGTCACCCGTTCAAGGGTGGGTGTAAAAAAAAATCATTAATTTGACTGAGTCATGGCCGACACGGCTGTTTGCCATCGCCGCAACTTACGATAACAAATATTCCAAAACCGAAAACAGGGCAAAAACAACAAAAAGGCGAAAGTGAGCGTATCATTCGCCGGACCTAAAAACGATCCAGACGCAGGTCACAAAAATAAGAGAGATTTCGTCAAAAAAAAGGAAGCGAGCGCAAACACATGTCAAAAAATCATCATAAACATAAGTCAAAATATCATCTCATTAAGCATTGCTTTCACAAACAAATTTACAAAGAATGAACAACAAAGAGTTAAGCAGTGATTACATTCCCCTCTTGCCGACATAACTTCCTAATGTCGTGAACGTATTCTTTGCCGTGAGCAGCAGGAAGCTTGACTCGTCGCACAGCTTCGTCAGCATGTGTCATAATACCAGTTATAATCGCTTTTAGCCACGTGTTCTGCGACGTACCCTTACCCACCATCAACTCGAGATCGTTCATTGGAAAGTTATCATGGGGAGCCAACTACTTGTGGCGCTTCAACAACACAGGCAAGTACTCTGACCGTCACCTCTGCCAAAACTTGTCAGCCCTCAATTGCGCGGCCTACCATGACGAACGAAGTCCATCAGACTTGCAAAAAACGTTAGGTGCTGATGCCGGTTCAAGACAAGCCAAAAGTATTGTTAGCGGTGTGGTAGCGGACATATTCGTGGGATCAGAGCTGGCCCGAGTCAATGGCTGGCAATTAAGCACATGCTCAATTTCTTTAGCCAAAGTCACTAGTTGCTCGTCATTCAAAGTCCGCCACAAACAGTCTTCATAAGACCTACTATCACTTTTCTCTCAAAGCGGTTTTTCGACTCAAAAACTACGCCTTGATGATTGGCCAAGGGCGGAGAATGCTTCCAGACAATGCCCCGCAAAACCAACCCACCAATCACACTTTGTTGGCTAAGCCGCTGCAAGCGCCACTGCAGCTCTGCTTCGGCTCCTAAAAAGTTGGTGGCATTGTCGCGAAAAATCACTTTAGTAACGTTTCGACGAACAGCCAATGCACAAGCCGCACCAAAGTCAAGAAGGCAGAGTCGTACTTGTTTCCGTCTATTGCCTCTAGCTCGATCGGCTTCAGCAGAGAACTACCCCAGCGGTTCTTTACTTTCATTTGAAGCCAACGCTTGACTCGTAGCAGCCAGGCTACTGCACTCACCGTTCTGCACAAACTGCTATAACGGCTGGTGAGTCTACAAAGTGGGTCTTTTGACGCACAAGCCTTGCCATTGCCGGCCCGTAAAATGCCGGCGCTCTCAATAGTAACCGCAGCCATCAACTTTGACCCGTCGGCGTCTCCGTCCTCTGGCATTCCTGCTGACTCACGTGCAAGCCAAACGCTCTCATCCTGAAGCAGAAAGGCCGGCCCCTGAATCCACTGGATCGCCTTATAGACCTGAGAAGGATAAACGTCTCTTAAACAAGTCCGCTGGATTCCTAGCCGTGTCCACCCAGCGCCATTGTGCTCAGTCCGAGAACTCCGAAATCAACTTTATCTGGTTTGACTCGAAAACCGGATGCCTGTTGGAGGTCGACTTTACATAACTCAAAACAGTTGTTGAATTCGTTCAATACATAATTCGATTGAAGTTCAAGTCATGCTCCCGCCGCACAGCTTTCACCAACTTCACGGCGGCTGCTGCAGAACACAGCTTTAATCTAGGAATGGATAGCTGCGGAGGTGGGGCTACGCGGCTTTTGCCAATCACAAATGCGCAAGCTTAGCTTGACCCATCATAAGTGCGCAGATAACAAAGCGTTTCAAATCCCAGCTTGTTCGCGTCAGTGAAGCAATGCAGCTCTACGCTAAAACAGTCTGTCAACCCCCAATAGCCCCTCGGCATGACAAGTTCGTTCAAGCACGGAAAATCAGCAAAAAAGCTTTGCCAGACTGTTCAGTCTCGTTCCGTGAACTCAGCATTCCAATCAGCGCTCTCCTTAGTAAGCTGCTGCATCAAAACTTCAGCCCGGAGCATAAAAGGGGCTGCCATTCCCAAACGTTTATCTGCAGTCATACATCATCATCATCGACAAGAGTGTTCGTCGAGTCCAACGGTTAACATCAGGCAAAGACACTTTTAAACTAGACAGGTCTGAGTTTGGATTCCAAGCCAGGCCCAAGACCAGGCGCGTAGCCAAAAATCCGCAATGGGGGGGCTGTTTTGGGGGTCTGGGGGTGGAGCCCCCAGTGCAAAAAATTTTTTTGCCAAATTTTTTGCACAAAAATTATGACACATTGCATTTTTTTGCAAAAATAACTTCATTTTAGGGCTTTTTTACTAAAAAAATAATGATTTTAAAACGTGGCTTAGAAATTGGCAGTGCAAACATGATTAAACTGGTAGCATAAATGGGCTGTTTGGGAGATGACTGATGGTAAAATGTTAGTTCTCTTGTTTAGATGCTGGTAAATTATAAAATCTGATAGTTCAATAAAACTCACACGGAGTAATCTATTTCGCATACAGTTTATAAAGAAAATAATCGGGGGGGGGGGGGGGCTAATGAAAAGGAGAGAAATGATTGGTAACTAACTAATACTGAATACCCCCTCTCCCCTATTCCTTAGTTCTTAGTATATTTGTTGATTACACCTATGTTTAGCATTTTTACACTTGCGATCAAATTTGATTGCTTATTTTTGATTATTTTTCAAAGTTTCCATTTATTTGTAAGTTTTATTTTTGACAAATTAATCCCCCCTCAATATATGTTTTAAAAAATGTTTTAAATCACTATTTAGTCCACTCCATTGCATAAAACAGTCTCAAAAGTGCTAAAAACGTAGTGTTTTTCCCATTCTGCATTTTGGTCGACATGCCAATGGGGGGGGGGCTGCAGCCCCCCCCCTGGCTACGCTGCTGCCCAAGACCTTGTGAGAAGGTAAAACGTTAGGCCCACGTCCACTACTTGAAGCGACGACGCCAAACGCTCCTTAGGTATGGCATTTATCACATCCACGTTATTGCTGGCATACTGTCGCCATCTCATACCCCCCGCTGTGGAGCAAATCATCCAACTCAGGAACCAGCTGGATGCACACATCGGCATTAGGAAAGGACGCGAGCATGTCATCCACGTAAAAGTTTCGATTCACCGTCATCTCCGACGGTTTGTTCGATTTTCCTTCGCCATGCTCCTATAAGGGCAAATCCACAAACGCTCGGAAATGACGTTAATCCAAAACAGTGAACATTAAGCTTGTAGATCACAATCGGTCCGGTCAGGTTGCCATCCTTCCACCAAAGGAACAGCAAAACGGACCGGTTCGCCGGATCCACCCTCACCTGGTGGATAATGGTGCGGATATCGCCCACCAATGTCACGTCATGCAGACGAAAACAAAGCAAAACCGCAAGAAGCGTATTCGTGTTATCCGGCTCCTGCAAAATCTGCGCGTTTAACGACTCTCCACCCACCGCGGCCGCACAGTCGAATACCATCGTAAATTTGGGATTCATAACAAAGTGGTGAGGAATACACCACACTCTCCCCGTTTCAGCCAAAGACTGGTTGCTAGGCAGCTAAACAGCATGCCCCTGCTTGACCACTTCATCAACTTTGGTCTTGTGCTGCACAAAGACCTCAGGGTTTCTAAAAAATTGGCGTTTTAGCCCATCAAGCGGGAACGACCATAGCTTCACTATCCGGCAGATCGGGGCAACCAGGCTTAAAAGGCAAATTAATTTGCTGGTGACCCTCAACCAAAGCGCATGTTCTCTCCATGACCTCTGTCGCTCGCTCGTCAGGTTACAGTCATAGTATCAGACTACAGTCATAGTATCAGTGGTTGTAGTAGTAGCAGTTTCCCCCTTGGGAACAGCCTCTTGAGAAGCCGGATCGTCATCCGCTCTCTCAAACTGCAAAAGCGAGTGATGTGCCCTCCGCAACTGGCACAGCGCCTTTTGCTGAAGCATTGGGCCGCCCGGTGGTTGAGATTTGAGACCAAAGCAAATACAACAAGCTTTCTTGTCTCTTTCCAACCATCGGCGCTGACCCACTCTTTTCCGTAAGAAGCTATCGGACCATAACTATTAGGCACGGACGTTTAAGCACGGGACGTTTATGCGCCGCCGATTAGGCCCTAGGACTTTTATGCGCCTGGACTTTTATGCGCCGAGACTTTTATGCGCCAGAGGTACAAAAAAATTTTTTTCCAAAACAACTTTTTTTTCAAGAAAAAGAATTTTTTTCCAAAAAAACATTTTTTTTACAAAATAACGTTTTTCTTCACCCCCAAATTTTTTTTCTTTCAAATGACAGTCTTTTTTCAATTAAAAACTTTTTTGGAAAAAAACTTTCCAACAAAAAGTTTTACTTTGATTAAAATGTTAATATTTTCGAAGCTTTTCATCTGATGTTTGCCAAAAAGAATCGTCAAAATAAAGAGCGCAGGAAAAGGAGTGGCTATAGGAAAAAGCCGAGCAATGATTGGCGGGAAAAGGATTGGTGAGAGAGCGTCATTTGTGTACAACCTTTAAACTGTACAAGAATTCTTTTTGTCAGCAGAGGGCGGGTTAGAAGTTTTGATAAAAGTGACTTCAAAGGCAAATAGATGGAAGCGGAGCGGAAAAAGTTTTACAAAAAATTGATTTCGTATTGCATTTTTAATCAAACGCAAACTTCGCTTTCAAGCTGATTTCTTTCGCGTATCCAAAGTTTATTAGGGGAAAGCCGAGCCCACATATAACTTAATCGTTCGTTTCACTTGCATGTGTTGGATAAGGTTGTCTTTAACAGGTTACAAATTGAATTCTGGTGTGCTGAACAATTGTAACGAGTAAAACGATGACAAATTTTAATTGCACAAAATGCAGTGAGCGTAAAAAATTTAAACTACACAGCACTTGTATGAAAAATTGTACATGAAAAATTGTCGAAAATGGTTGTCGAGTCTGCATCCACTTTAATTCAACTCACATTGCAAAAATAATTCGAAAGTAAAACAACAAGTTGAAGCAGCAGCAATCCTGTTCAACTTCTAAAGTTCTTTACGCAATTCCGAAGAAGGTGACTTCAAGAATTTAACATTGTTTTTACTATAAATGTATTTACAACAAGGTGTAAAGATTATGCTTAAATATCGAATTAAACATTGCTTTTACTATATTTATATCAAGATGTAAAGAACATAAATAGGAATCTGCCGAGAGACGAATCCTTAGCTCCTGAAAAATTTTGTACTCTATTGTTTGGTAGAGGTAGACTCAAAATAACCATGAAACGTCACACGGCTTGCTGCGTGTGCCAATATTGCACAAGCAACTCGTGTCCGTGCGCCGCAAAACTTGAGACCGCTGGCTGGAGATCGCATGCGTCTGGATTAGGTAAAAAAAACTTTGCAAGTAAGTAGCAGAAAACATTTTTTGTTATTGAAAAAAAATGCGATACGAAATCAATTTTTTGTAAAACTTTTTCCGCTCCGCTTCCATCTATCTGCTTTTGAAGTCACTTTTTTCAAAACTTCTAACCCGCCCTCTGCTGACAAAAAGAATTCTTGTACAGCTTAAAGGTTGTACATAAATGACGCTCTCTCACCAATCCTTTTCCAACCAATCATCGCTCGGCTTTTTCCTATAGCCACTCCTTTTCCTGCGCTCTTTATTTTGACGATTCTTTTTGGCAAACATCAGATGAAAAGCTTCGAAAATATTAACATTTTAATCAAAGTAAAACTTTTTGCTGGAAAAAGTTTTTTTTCAAAAAAGTTTTTAATTGAAAAAAGGCTGTCATTTGAAAAAAAATTTGAGGGGGACGAAAAACGTAATTTCGTAGAAAAAATGTTTTTTGGAAAAAAACTTGTTATTTTGGAAAAAAAATTTTTTTTGAAAAAAATTCTTTTTCTTGAAAAAGCTGTTAAAAAAAATTTTTTTTGAAAAAAATTTTTTGTTACCTCTGGAGCTTGAAAGTCTTGCACCTAAAAGTCCTAGGGCATAATCGGCGGCGCGTTAACGTCCCGCGCCTAAACGTCCGCGCATAAAAGTCGTAGAACGGAAGGTATTGCACCGGTGCAACAAGTGATCCCTAGAGGCACAGCACATGCAAGAGTGAGCTCTCCTGAAACCGTTATCCAGGTAGCTCCCCTCGGATTTAGCCCCAAGAGCAGTATTTTCTGTCTGCATGACATTCAACCGTACAGGCCAGGCTTAGAGGCATCAGCCGCTCGCGACTGCGTAGACTCCTGCAGTAACCTCCACCAACAAGAGTTCGCGGCCTCAGCCTTCTCCAACACAAAATTCAAAATAAACTCAGACGAAATTCTATCCCCGAAATGATGCTTCACGGCGCGGGAGTGCAGTTCCTTTCTCAGCTCAAGCAGCAGGCGCCGAAAGAGGGCGTCTCCCGTAGTATTTGAGTTTAATTTCTCCGTCGAGTCCGAGCTCTCAACGGCAATCCAGCAGCCCTGCAAGGCAAAGTAGAGTTTCAAAAGTGCCCGATCTTCTTTTTTGACCCCAGGTCCTTCCAAAACTTGTAGCAATCCACGATATTCTACATTCCCAGAGCCAAAGGCCTTCTCCAGCAACAAATCCAGAGCTTGCTGTAAAGCCGCTGACTTGTCCCTGCTCATGGAACAGTTCTTGATCAAACTCCGCGCGTCTCCTTTAGTCGACTCCAAAGAAACTGAAAAGCACGGTTAGAATCAAGGGCCAAATTTTCGTCCTCTAGGTGAGCTTAGATCTGAGCCTTAAACCCGTAATAGTCACCACTAGCTTCGCTGAACTTAATAGCAAGCTTCGGGATCAGGTCCAGTCCAGCTCAAGCAAAGGCTTGAGCTAAGCTGTCCGCCGACCAGCACCCCGCGCTCAAATGCTCTACCTTAACAACATTTGCCAACGCACAGCTCCCTGCAGCACTTCCTACATTCACAACACCGACCTTAGAATGCATGCTAAGGGAGTACGTTTATCACTGCTTAACATTGAGCGCTTATTCTGGCTCGAATCGGCCTAAGCTGTGCCTTGCTATTTACTCGCGTCGTAAGAGGACAGCAAAGCATCAGAATCCTTCTGATTCTGCAATTTAACGTCTTTCCCGCTTAGCCCTTCCCGTTTAGCAAACCAACTTGACTTGCTACCGACCCCATCGCCACGGCTACTGGCCGACTCGAGCTACGCTTAGCACTGGCAATATACAAAGTGTCACCGTCCTCTCGCCGGCCCGTGACTGCCAACGGCACCGTGCCAGACGAGTGCGCGGTCTCCATCATCCGATCCGCCACTCTATTTGCACCGACTGCCTCGACAGCGCCCAGACCACCTCTAGGATGGTCAAGATTCACGCTTAAAACGTCACTATCAGCAGAATTCACAAACTTCCTAACCTTGTTTTTGACGCTTATAACGGGCGCCAAATCACCGATCTCGGACAGCACCAGCGATAGTTCAAGCTCAGCACGAGCTTTTTCCACGGTAGCCTCCGCTTCGATCATCCTCATCCCCAAATCGACGTGTAGCTTGAGCCGTTTCTCTACCTACCCTGCCTCTCGACAACGAGAATCGATGGCTTCGCGCTCCGCCAGCGTCTTCTGCTGCAGGTTTGTGACACGCCGTTCTTGGGCCAGTTCCGTTTCTACTTAAGCTATGATCTTTCGGGAAGCTGTTTCGGTCACATGACTCCAAATCGATCCGTTGCAAGAACTCGAGGTTTGAGACAACATAACCCTCACGGCCTCAGCCAAAAAGTTAGCGAACAGCGGCCCAATCTCTGCCAACTTTTCCCTTTTTTGACTCATCTCCGCAGCCTCGTCTTCATCGCTTCGAAGGTTGCTTTTTACCAGTGCCTCCGAGTAGGAGTCCATAGCAGCATCGGCCTGCTTCTTCAGGGCGACTAGTTCTGACAATTTGGAGCAATCGCCAGTGGCCTTCTCATTCAGGACGAGGCGGTTGATCCGATTTAGCAACCTCGTCAAATGGGCTCGATGCCCGCCAAGCCGACGGCCAACATCGAGCGTGCTACTCTCCGCGGCATTTCAACATTCCAGGGTAGGGGCTGGAGTTCCAGTGACTTCCGGGAGTTGGGCTGGGGCTTCAGCAACTTCCGAACTTGCTGAATCTTTTACCAACTCATCTTCTAACCCAATAACCAAATAAATCAGATTAATTTTACAAATTGATTTTAGCAATGTTAAGCCTACCAAAGAAAGCAGTGGGCAATTCTACAAGAATGTGAAAGCAGAGGTTATGTGATTCTGCCGCTAACACGATCTGCACAACTGAATGAGCTTTCGTGTTAATGTGTATTGATCGACTTGGAATTTGAACAGCATCGAAACGCAAAAAATGTACTTGCAAATTACTCTTGAGATACTAGCAATACTCGCAACAGTACTTGCAATTTACAATACTCGCAGTACTTGCAGATTACATTTGCAGTAAAATCAATTTAACATAACTCCTGAAAAACACAAATTTAGAACTGTTAAAAGCCTCAATAAAAACCTCAAAAAACGATTAAAAGCCTCAATATAAATTCAGTCAAATTACAGAATAAAAAATCACTGAATCTTAAATGCACAAACTATTACCAGTGAAGCAATGGCTCGTTCCCGCTTGATGCAGCTTAAAGCGCTAATTTTTGAGAAATCGCTAATGGCTAGTACCGCAAGTGTAATTTGCAAATGCAATTTTGTTTCAGTGCTACTCATACTCCAAATCGACTAATACACATTAACACGAAAGTTCATTCAGTTGTGCGGATCGTGTTAGCGGTAGAATCACATAACCTCTCCCCTCACATTTTTATGGAATCGCCTACTGCTTCTTTGGTACGCCTAACATTCGCATTTCCGGCTGTAGATTGATTTTTCAAGCGATTAAGAGCCTCAGACAAAACAAGCTAAGAAACGCTTCCAGCCTTATTTTAAAATCGTGCATAATTGAGGCCCTACAAAATCTAAAGATCAGTTTTTATAAGCAAACTTTAGTGCCCCCCCACTTTTGGCTAGTGCCACCTCACTTCGTTTGCTCTGGCGACGGCACTGCACTTAAGTTCTACAATGCACAAGATTGCTCTGCAATCTGCCCAAAAGAGACATTTCTTTAAACAAAAATATTCAATTTTGTGTTTAAGCCCTTCCTCCCTCTCCCCTTAGCAAAGTCCTGGTTGCGCTTGAAACCAACATATTTTCATAATTTTGTGCGAACGAGTTAGTTATCCAAAGCAATATAGTTTCCTTTGAATATACTCTCAGGCAATATCATTGCGCGAATGTTGATTTACACTTACGCTTCTGTGAAGCACATTTTTATTTATGCGGGTAGTACGTTGTTGTTTTATCTTTGATATATCATATAGCTGTAGATCACGTTGGGCCTACGATTTTATTTTACAGTAGATAGATAATAACAGATATAGGAAAAGGCAGCATAGGCGTAGCCAGGGGGGGGGGGTAGAGGGCCCAGCTCCTTCCCTCAATCAAAATGCTACCAATGATAAAACTGTTACAAAAAACAAAAACAAAAACAAAAAAAAGAAGAAATGTTTTCAGTCAGACCGGTTGGATGCAGGTCGGCAAGAGTTGAACACAAGTGTGAACGGATATCGTTTTTGGTTGGTTTGGTCTTCGACTCCTACTTTTTAAATTTTGAGCAAGGAAAAAAAGGACATTTGGCTACTTTTTAGGTATTCAGAGAGAACAATTCATTTTAAACAGAAAAAGAGGACAAATCCTCTTAAAAGAGGACGTATGGTAGCCCTAGTTGAAGTACAGGGTGTCCATAAAGTCTCTTTGCAATTAAAAAAAATACTACTACGTCAAATGATGAGATAACGCAAGGCGGATTGTTTTATGTTAATCAGTATTTTATGAACTTTTTATTGGCACTGAAACTAATTGTTTCCGATAAAACTTCGATGTGCTTAATGATTGAGTTATATGAATCCCCAAAAAATGACTGCTCCTCAAGAAAAACCCCATAAAAATAACCTGCTCCAGAGTTGTAAACGGGCCTACTAGCTTAGGCCCAAACCCGGCCCGAAACCGAAAACCAATTTGAAGCCCAAATCATGCCCGAAAAAAACCGTAAGTTAAGTTAGGTCTAAAAAATTTAGCAATGTTTCCAAGTTATTTAGATTATATTTTTGTGCACCTAAGACAAAAAGCATGTCTCAGGCCCGAATTAAGCCCGACATTTTGTCAACTTTGACCCGATCCGAAAATCCCTGCCCGACTTACAACTCTGACCTGTTCAACCAGCTTGTGATGCAAACGCCATTAGCGACGCGAAGTCGCGTGATTAGCATCACAAGCTGGTTAAACAGAATTAAAGCATCACAACCTTGATCTGTTAAACCAGCTTGTGATGCTAATCAAGCAACTATACGTTGCTGTTGGAGTTTGCATCACTAGCTGGTTGAACAGAAAAAGGCTTTGATTCTCAGTGAGGTGACAGCCGTCACGTCCCTGTCTCCATAAATTTCTTGGACCATAAACGAATTGAAGGACGTGATGGTTGGTCTCTTCCATACTTAGTTCTGTAGTCTCGCTGGGTCTAAACATCTGATTTTGTCTCAATACACCGGGATACACATTGCGCTTTTTCTTGAGAAGTAGTCATTTCAGATTTTAAGGGGTTCGTGTAACTCAATCATTACACTTGTAGAAATTTTACCTGAAACACAAAAAAATTTATCTGAAGCATAAATTTTAGTGTCAATGAAAACTTTATGAAATACTGATTAACATAAACAAAACCCTCATTGCGTTATCTCATCATTTGACGTTGTAGTAATTTTTTTAGATTGTAAAGAGACTTTATGGACACCCTGTATATTGGCACTCCACTTAAGAATATAGGTTTGGGGTTAGTTTCAGAGTAAGGATTTAAGTTTGGATTAATTCGGGCCAGAATAAATATAAAAAAAGTAGATAAAAATTTCCGATAAAATAGCCTCTTCCTTTATTTTATACCATAATGTTCATCAGCTTGACGGTAAATAGCAAAACAATATGCGGATTAACTTATCGTCGTTTGTGCATTCCATCGGTGTAAATTTAGTATAGCAGATAGATCAAGAAGGAAAATGTTGCTATGCTCGAATTACTTTAGCATGCTGATTAAACCAATGAACCCATTGCAATTGCGTGAGTTACCGTTTTAGAATAAACAACTAACAGAACCGATCGCTGTCTTCCTAGCATTCAGCTATTGTAGAGTTAGGAAGTTTCACGCAGTATTTGTTATCAAAACCAATTAATTATTTTGTTAATCATTTTTCGTAACAAGACAACAATAAGTTTCGCGTGTGAAACAACAGTTAATGAAACGATAAATTCTTCTGCTTCATATGACTAGTTTTGCAAGTTATAATTTTTTACGTTGATCTTCCGTTTGCTGTCAGACAACAAAAACGTGTCATGATTCACAGGATGCAAGTACTTCATTCCGAACCAATTTTTTTTTACGTTATTCTTTTGCTGAACCCAATGCATGCACCTTCAAACAGAACACAACGGCCTAACCTAAGAATTACAATTATACCTCAAAATGCAAACGAAGGCTTTCATTTTCAGCTGTTAAAATTACTTTTATCTTCATAATTTCAGACATCGGAAAAGGGTTTCAAATGTAGTTTTAAACGCTGTTCAAAACACTTCCGTCTGAGCTGCAGTTCCACGATTATACTTTGACAACAATGATGCTCACTGCAGAGTTGTAAACAGGTCGACTAGTTCAGGTCCAAACCGGCCTGAACCCGAAAACTAATTTGAAGCCCAAGTCATGCCCAAAAAAACCCGAAAGTTAAGTTAAGTCTGAAAAATTCAACAGTGTTGCCAATTTATTTAGATTATATTTTTGTGCACCTAAGACAAAAAGTACGTATTCAGGCCCGAACAAAGCCCGAAATTTTTGTTAACTTTAGGCCCGAACCCGACCCGAAAAGCCCGGCCCGACTTACAACTCTGGCTCACCGTATAAGCAGTAGAAGTAATAAGTATTCATTGTTAAAAAAGCAATATTAGCAAAATCAAGACAATGTTGATATAAGTATTAGAAGTAATAAGCATTCAATGTAAAAAAGCAATATTAACAAAATCAAAACAGTGTTAATAAAGATTATATATCTTTAGTCACATTGTTTTTAAGCATATATTTTTATCGTTATGAATACTGTTTTGACTTTGCTGATATTGCTTTTTTAACATTGAATACTTATTACTTCTAATACTTATATGGTGAGCGTCGTTGTTGTCAAAGCATAAGCGTTGGCCTGGCAGTACTAAAAATTTTAACAAACTCGTATTCTCAAAATTTTTGAAATCTCTGAAAGAGAGAAGATTGAGAAGCAAGTTCAAAAAAATCCTACTTGAACAATATATTCATCTGTCACATCATAAACTCATCAAAAATGTTGCTGGTTTTGTTCTTTTTTTAACTTTTGAAGCGGGAAGAAAGAAGGAAAAGTTGCTTGTGGTAATATAACGCGACATTGAAATAAAAGAAAAAATGTGTACTAAGGGTAAATACAACTTTTCGTTTATCGCAACAACTTAATTATATTTCAGGGATAATTGTCAGGTAAGCCGTTTGCTGTAAATCCTAGAACGCTAAAAAAGGAGTTCGTAAAATTAGTAAATGGGGGGTAAAGTTGGTAGGTGGCCAAATTTTGAAAAACGTATGAATATGTACAAACCTTTAATTTTGCAAACTAGTTTCCTTAAAAAAGCTTACACAGTTGTTTCGTGAACTCGTTAGATACGCTGATGTCGAATGTGATCTTAAACTCTAATTGGAGGGCTGTTCTTGGTGCTCACTACCATTGCTTTAGGGACAAAATGTCATTTTTTATGCGTTGGAATGATTTTCTTAATCTTTCTTGTTTTCAATGCTGGGACATTTGCAAAGTTTACTTTTACAAACTATGGCATGAAGCGCTTGTTGTGGCGTAATGCAAAGAAAAAGTTTGTGCGTTCAAACAACGAGAAAATATCAGGCCCATTGAAATTATACTGTGGGACGTGGGCGGAGATAATTCGTAATTTCAAGATTCTTTCTTGAAAGTTTTCTTTATACTCCACCAGTGCTGTTGTACCAATTGCGCTTGGAAATATTATACGCCATCTTGATGAACGGTCTTAATTAAGTTAACGACGTACATAATACGCCTATGGCGAGTAGACGAAATTATTCAGGCATCACAAAACTTCCGGACAATTTTAATTATTTGAACTGATTTAATGATGTAGAATAGTTAGATGACATATGATAAGCTTTAATCATGCGTTGTGTAAATTGATATATATTGCAAAATTGTATTAAATTCTTAATGACAGCGATAAACTGCAAACTTACCTCATTTACTTAAATTTTGGCGCATTGCTGTTTGGTAATATCGCATTTTTCTAAATTTCGAACCTTTCAAACTTTTCAAACAAAATATTTGCAGCTACAAACTAACATATTATTTGGCTATAATTATGGCAGTTATTGCGGTTTCAGTTCCAGTATTTTACTGTGCTTTTACTTTGTTTAAAAAAATTATTAATTCGGTTGAAGTTTTTGTTGCTATAACCTGTAAACGGTGCTTTTTTTTGTTTTTTTTAAATTTTGCTAGATCATTTTACCGTATACTACTAATGAAAGGATTTTTTTATCACTCAGTCCGAATAAATGCTGCTGATTTGCTCACGTTGCATAAAAGAATGATCGTTTTGGATTCTAAAGTCTCAAATTTGTTGTGATATGTCCGTTTTAGGAAATCAAGTACTAAATTACTCCTAAACGTAATCACACAAATATAAACTTTTTCATGTGAAACATGAAGAAATTGTTTACGAAATGGTCTGATAATGATTTTAACAATAAATTTTAAATTTTAACAACAATCAGGCGTTGTTTTTTAAACTCAACTGAGTATTTATCAGTATTGCTATCTATCTACAGTATTTAAAGTATAGCGCGCGACAAAAATGAATAATGCTCACTTGTTAACGATTTTTAATTCTTGTAAAAGATTTATTCATTCTTTGATAAATTGGTAAAGATGTATGTTTTGAAGGTTTTTATCTGTGGTGATATTTGTTGTTTTGGCCTTGCTAGCCTTACTGAGAAGCCCTGAGATTGGGCAAAACAGCTGTCCAAGGCATGCTAATGGAAACTATTTTGAATTGAACTATTATAATTATCTCTTTTAATATTGTGATTATTTATTATTTTCGGGAAAAAAAATTGCTATGATCTGGTTATTTTGCGATTCCTTGCCTGTCTACGCTCACGTTCATCATACCTGTAGTCCTAGCTATACTGACGAGGAAGAAAAGACGAATGTCGATTCCGAAACAGTATGCCTTAGGCTGTCAATCAAAGGTTTGATTGTGCCTATAGGACTCTGGAAATTGTCCATAGCTTATCGTTAGGTCTATTTTTATTTTGACCAAAAAATAAGTAATTTTGACTTTATTTTAGCTAAATTTTGATTTTACGAGGTATTTTGACCTTAACCCTTTTGGCCTTATTGAGCTCCAAATTTTGATTAAAAAAAAAGTTTTGTTATTCGCAATTCATGTAAGTTTGAAGCAAGTAACCTTCTTCACTTTTCATTAACAGCCTTTAGAAAGAAATATCAATCAGTCAGTCTTGTGATTAAAGTAACTAATCGCTGCAGGACAAAAACCTAAGAATAAGAAACATTTCCTTGCCAATTACCCTTTTTTTAACAACCAGTAAAGTTTGGGATTGAAATTTGCTGTTCTTAAATTTTCACGAATTTTCGGCCTCATTAGTTTTTAAATTTTATTGAAAAATACAATGACAAAATTTCAATCTTGGTTGGTAATAAGTTGCAATGTGTAAAAGTTTTGTCGATTGTGAAAGCAAAACAGTACAGTCCAAAGATTTCAAAAATCTTATTAATCTGTAGTGATATACGGTACTGTATAACAAAAATTGGCTTATTGATTTTTGAATTTGGACATATAGTGTTTTAGTTATGTTAGTCATGCCGAAGCTTGCATTCTTAATTTGTTTTTAATTTAAAAAAATGAGTTTCGTGTTGTTGTAAAATCATTTTTGTAAAGAAGTTACGTCAGGCAATTGTCTTGCGGCATATTGCAACTATTTGCAGAAGTTTGAGTAGCAAAACTCCATTCAAACTTGTACAAAATTGCTCATAACGTTTCATTGATTCTCAAATACCCAGAAAAATGAAGAAAAACTTTTTATTTGCTTTAAAAAAAGAATTTTTGATCACATACAAATTTGAAAAATTTAGACCTAACCCAAAATTTTGACTTTATTTTGACCGTTAAAATCTACCTAAACTGGCTCCAGAGCACTTGAAACCAATGATGGTATACGTTTGATGATATAATCAAGCCCTGAAAAATTTTGACGCGGTACTGGGCCCCGCTATCTCATCACGCGTTTGGACATAATTTTGCTAGTATCGCCTAATAAGGAATTGAGTTTAATTTTTTCTATTGGCGTGTAGCCAAAACAACCTGTATTTGTATATAGAATCATTATTCGTTTTCTGTAATAATAATGTTTTGTTCAATTGTAGTTTGCGAAGAATTATTGCATCGAAAATCAAAGATAACTCTATTCCATCGAAATTAGTGTAAAATCGAAAACAAAAGACACTAATAATAATCGTTTGTTGCCTTTGGCGTAGGAGCTTTTTGTTCGCAATGCAGTCACGCTAATTATTGCAATTCATCTAATTTCGTATACCATTTTACTCTAATCTTCTTAATCTTTACCGGAAACATTAAGCGTAAAATTAAAACTTTACACCGGAAACGAGAAGTTGGCAAAATTTTAAAAGATTTGTCGAAAACCTCCATTTTACTTTTAAAACCCTTAAGTTGTATCAACAAAAATAGTATCATCAAAATTGGCAAAAACAAACAGAATAAGTCAGGAAAATTCAAGTTTTTATTGCAAACCAAATTTAAGTAATTACTGTTTTTAAAGAGTGCAGGCTTCAGAATAGGAATGCGCTTTTCAGAATAGTTGGCTATTATTATTCCGAAAAGCTAAAACCGAATCCAAAATACCCAATCCCAATCTGGTTTAAATTAACATCATTTGCGGAAAAAGTGAACAACCAGTCAACCACCACCGATATCCAGAAAAATTTATTCAGCGATTTGATTAATTAAAGCAGCACTTTATTGCAGTGCGTGACATTGAGTGCTTCTAAATGTTCTCCACTTAGTTGCACTCTTAATTCGCTTATAGTCAAGCCTGCACTGGCGAAACGCCTTTCGGAAAAAGCTGATACTACAGGAATGCAAACGTATTTTGAAGCAAGTTGCTTCAAATGGGTACGTCGAGAATTTGTGGATCACCATTTCATGTGTTAAGCTTAAAAGGTTAAAAAGTTTGAATTTTGGAGGGTCCTGTTTGGGGGAAACTTTTCTTCATATTTGTCTACCCTGAAATTTCATCTGTCTAGCGTGAGTGATTAAAAAGTTTGATTGAATTTTGGCGGCCCCGTTTGAGGGGGACCCTCATTTCGGCATCTCCAAACTTTGTCAAGTTTTATCTTTCCTTTATATTAACCTTAAAAGTTCTATGCATCTAGCTTAAAATCAGAGGTGGAGTCGAGGACACAAGGCTCGAGGCCAAGGCCAAGGACACAAAAAAAATCCGAGGCCAAGGCCAAGGACAGCCTTTCCGAGGACAGACACTCTCGAGGCCAAGGACAGGAATGCTCGAGGCCAAGGCCAAGGACCAAGGACACAAGCGCGAGTGCTCTCCAAAAAAAAAAGGTCTTCACAAAAATTTTTCAGGCGATTTCCAACAAAAAAAAAAGGTCTTCTCAAAAATTTTTCAAGCGATCTCCACAAAAAAACTTTTCCAAAATATTTTTCAAGCGCTCCACAAAATTTTAACAATTCAAAAAATAGTGCTGTCCTCGAGCCGAGGACAGGCCAATTTTCGAGGACTTGAGGCCTCGAGGCCAAGGCCAAGGACTTGATCTTCGAGGCCAAGGTCAAGGACTTCAAAATCTGTCCTCAAGGACGTCCACGAGGCCAAGGACGTCCTCGAGGACTCCACCTCTGCTTAAAATGTTAAAAGCTTTGAATTTCGGAGGGCCCGTTTGGAGAGAAATCACTATCGTGGCACCTCGAAATTTTGTTAGATTTAGTTTATTTTTAATATCTATCCATTCCCAAATTTGATCTATCTAGCTATAACGGTTAAAAAGTTCAAAATTTTGGAGAACCCGACTGAGGGTATCCCGCAACCTGGCATCCCCAATTTCTATTGCACAAAAATCTTCTCTGATATCTTCAATCGCTCAAACTTTGAACACAGTGAAATCTTCAATCGCTCAAACTATGAATACTTTGCATATAAGCCCGAACCCGGCCTGATCCCGACAACTAAATTGAAGCCCAAATCATGCCCGAAAAAAACCGTAAGTTAAGTTAGGCCTGAAAAATTTAGCAATGTTGCCAAGTTATTTTAATTATATTTTTGTGCACCTAAGTCAAAGAGTACGTCTCAGGCCAGAAATTTTTGTCAACTTTAGGCCCGAACCCAACCCGAACCCAACCCGAAAAATCAGGCCCGACTTACAACTCTGAAGTAGATAGCGGCAAAAGAAAAAGACAAAAGATGCAAAACAAGAAAAATGGTATTCAAGTTGGGGTAAACGAGCACAACAAAAAAAAGGTGGTTGATAGTGTGCTTAAAAAACATTTTTCATCAACATCGGTAAGTACCGAGATATATCGGTCTAAATTCGTCAACTTTTTGCCCATTTTCAGCCTGTGAAATTTTGGTTACGTGACCGGGCGACCCCAAACTCGGTTGCATAAAGCATTCATAAGCACCCACATTGTGTACAAATTTCAGCTTTGCACGTCATTTAAGTTTTTTTTAGTTATAGGCGAACTAATAAATTTTCAAGCCAAAAATCGCCGTTTTTTTATGTGTTTTGGTGTCTCAATTCACGATCACGTGATCTAGGATCCTTTAAATTGGCACACATGGCGCTATCATTAATTCTTGTGTTGAGTCCAAGTTTCAACTATTTTAGGTTTTACCGTTTGCGAGTTATAAGCAAATCAATCTTTATCTGCTACAATTCGCGAACAAAAACAAAGGTACTACGCGCTCGCATAAAGTCCCAATTACAGAGCACATGAATCACTAAACTTTTATTTTAGAATTAACTGCAAACTATTTTCATCAACGTAATTGCATTGATTTAAAATCGTTCCAATTATCCGGTTTATATTTCAATTTGGATTCCGGATTGTTTAGGATTCGGATCCTTCTGGATTCGGTATTCTGAAATGCCCATCCCTACTTCAGAAGTACTACCGTTGAGTAATAAAGACTCAAGCATTTAATGATAGAGATAAACTTATAGCTTGAACCCACCTGGAGGAAAAACAAGACCAAAAAGATATCTTGTGGCTGCGAAATGCTTCAGCACTGAATCCACACCAAGAAAGTTCGCAAGTCGGAATGAGGACACTGACGACTTCTTGATAACTTCCATCAAATACTTCTATTTGATCGTACTGGGCGATTTGAACACAAGGTTGTAACAACTGATCAAGTGTCATTTTGGCCGGTTGGATATTGAAAATGGCATTTTTCCATTGAATTAAGGTTGGCAAATTCATGGAGCGGTTTTTATATTCAAACAATAACGTGGAAGCATCAAGTTCAGAAGAAGAAATCACTGAAGTATCATGGAACTCTTGAACAGCTTCTGTTGACATCCTCACTTGTGGTAAACATTTTTTCACCAGCAAAGTATAGTTACAAAAATAGTCATACACTAAGTTACTGAAATTCGTGAATGCAAATACTCTGGAACTACACTGTTCTTCATATTGAGGGCAATTCCATTGACGAAGAGTCTGAAGAAATGCTGTCAGTGAAAGACTCCTAAAAGCCCAGTTTTTGTTGTAATACTTGACTGATTCATTACAGCACTTCAGCTCTCTCTCTCTGCTTCCGACGATCAGTCCAGAAGCGAATTCGCATGCCAGTGGTTTAAGATTGTCTTTTGTCTCTTTGTTATCAGAAGCAACTTCATAATTATCATTGGTCGAATTTCTGGTCATTGCGCAAGTGAAGTTGAATATTAATCCTAGCCCAAAAATAACGTTACAAAAATACATTTCTTTTTTCTATCTTCGTACTTACAAAAACTACATAAAATTTTGAAATAATAACTTAACACTTGTAATTACGTTTGCGAACAGCTGCAATATTTTCTGTTGCTGCTAAGTGGAACCACCCTTTCAAATAAACTAGTCAGCCTTAGCATAAACCTTTTATATCTAAGTACGCTGTAGAACTCTCATTGAGATGTAGTTGTTTTTGTTATACACAACCGGTGATAACAATAAATACAATCGAAAGCAGACAGGTACAAAAACACCTTTTTCAAAATAGAGCATCATCTATCATGACTCATTGTTCCAGAATCACAAAATCAAAAGTGCCTCTTGTATAATCTAATGACGTGTCTGACTGGCTTCTTCTCTAAGTGCTTGCCTTTGGTCCTAATTAGCTTCACTTCACGTTGTTGCATTTCCGTAATTAAGATCACGTGAAAACCTTTTTTCTGGTTTTTCACACGTTTCACGTTGAACGTAGGCTCATTCTTTCTTTATTTTTGGTGGAAACAGTGCGCACCTCTTTATACTACCGGTACTTTATTTTTGGAACGTTTTAATGGCTTTATTATTGGACGTCAGTTGGGACAATCTTAGTGAAAATTTGCTCTATTTTTAAGTTGCCTGATTTTAAATTTTTACACCATACTTAAATACATTTCTTTCATCGACGGATTGTGGTTGTGGTCTTCTTTGGATCAGACGATTAGAAATTTGGAGTAAAGACCGGTTGGGCTCCCCACGGGGTTACCGTTATCATCAGCTTCAATTTGTTACGATTTCGTAACACTCACGAAGAGCTTCTGATGTTTTTCTAATATAATGTGTACCTAACTTCTTTTAATAATAGATCTTAAAATGCTGAAATTTCGTTGTGTGGTACGAACGTCTAGCCGCACGTTTTTGATCACTTTTGAAAACTTGTAATCCAGTTAACGTCAACAAAGACATTCGCAAAGACTCAAAGTTGGTCTTTAAAAGCAGCTAATTGCTTGTTTTCATTTTGAGTACCTATTGTATTTCTACGCAATGTTAGCAGGAAATTTTTTGACAAAAAGTTATGCTAACTCATCTTCAAAAAAATTTTTTTTCGGAATCCGTGGCAATGACGAGAATGAAAAATTATCCATAGGCTAAATGCTATTGCGGTATTCATTTGCTGACCATAATTAGCACCTATAGGTCTGCATAAGAGTTAATTTTAATTTAAGTAAAGCTGTACCTTTTCAGTTATAAATCGTTTGGTGCAGCATAGGCAGACAATGGACGGTGTGGTCAAAGATTTAACCTTTTCCGCTGCAAACACACTAGATCAAATCAAAAAAATCAAATCTTTTGTTATGCTCGCTGTATTACGCCGTAACGTGTCACGAGTTCGCAGGGCTCATCCCTGCGTCATTGCGACTGTGGCAACACAGCTCCTTTCGAAGAAAGGTCGCAAGGGTGGCGAGCCGTTGGCAACACTGTATCCGATTTGACCCATCTGAGATTTGAATCTCGGACCTCCCACTCCAGAAACGAAAGCGTTACCTTTCGACCGACTGGCCGGTCAATCACACTAGACGAAGCACGTGATGTTAAGCGATGTAAGAAGAATAGAAGCATTAAACTCCTGTCCTGAGGCGAGGTGATCCAATCACTTTGTTGAATACAACAAAGGTTTTTTTAAGATAGTACACTGAGGAGTAATTTTTTAAAAAATTTTAAACTGTGATTTTTTAAGATAATACACTAAGGAGATTGCACAGTTAGCGGCAAAGAGAAATGCAATCTATATAGTGACATCATGATCGAATCTTATTGGAACAGTTGAAGGGTAGGCTAAATACAAACTGCTTTTGCCTGCACAAAACCGTTTTTGTTTTTTTTTTCGAAAAATTCTAACGACTTCAACACACTCAGGTGAAATTGAGAACAAGCTGAGATCAGAATTTTAAGCAACGAATCGCAGCTATTCTGATTTATGTTTAAAGTCGTGACCACGTGTTTAAGGTTTAAAGTCGTGACCACAACTCGTTCTCAATTTCACTTGAGTCAGTTGGAAGCCAATAATATTTCACGAAAAAAAAATACGAATGAGTGCAAGCAAAAGCAGTTTGTATTTACCCTTCAACTGTTCCACCAAAATAGACTCTGCTCTCCTACTGGGAATGCATTTTTCTTTACCACTTTTTGTGCAATCTCATTAGAATGCATATTATTTCCTTATTGTAGATTACAATTCTCCTTAGTACATTATCCTAAAAAAACACAAACACCAAACTTGCGATGGTCTTTGAAGATTCTGCTCACCACATATCTTTAATTGCAATATTACATCTTTATTTATCCTGAGTATTTTCCGTCAGAAAAGCGCAAAAACTCGATTCTTTGGTCAAGCTGCTACCTGCTCAAATGTCTTCAACCTGCTCATATGTCTAGCAATTACGTTGGAGATTCAAACAGTTGATTGGGAATCGAACCATAGCCAATAGTTTAAGTAACTGATGCTCAATTTGCTGGAATTGGTAGATATGGTCCAGTAGAGCTTACCTAAAGGTGAGGCGTCAAACTCATTTAGCGATGACTTGCAAAATCACGCTTGATTGCCTAGACATCATTGACATCAAACCTTTTTTTTCTCTATTTTTTATTTTCAAATTGTACAAAACAGAATCAACAAAAATTTAATTTGTTGTTGTTGTTGTTGTTGTTGCGTATATTTATCCTCCTGTCACCGGACAGCGTTAGACGCTAACTTATTGGACAATACGCACACTTTTCATTGCAATGGCTAGTTCGTGATTGGAGGAATCCACACCTGCTTAGGAGTTTTCAACGATCCAAAGTTACTGTGGATTTCTTCGAATTCTTGTCCCTGAATTTGTTGCTTAATTGTTCGAAGCCACCAAGCAGAGATAATCATCGTAAAGCGTCGTATCCAACGACGCAACAGCGTGACCCGAGTGCGGGTTGAACCCAGATCATTCGATCAGGGTTGTCGTACAAACGACGCCTTTACCCATTCGGCCTCGATGCCAACGAATGACACAGAAAATGTTTGTATAATAATGACACAGAAAATTTTTGTACAATATTAATACAAGTATTTATAAGCACTTTTGGAATTAGCAGCGGCAGAAGAAATCAAACAAACAACCAATGGTATTAAAGTCCGAACACTAACCTCTGCTTCAGCTACAAGGCCTGTGAAAGAACAACGAGCAAAGCATTCAGTATGGTTTGCAAAGTAGGATATACTCGTACCTTCAGATGGCGTATGCACGTTAAAAATTCAAAACTTTTGTTTGCATTAGCACTAATAAGTAAGAGCACACACTGTAAAAAAATGTTGGAATATTACTTGCAATATGATAGTAAAACTTTACCAAAAGCTGTAGATTTAAAATTTACAACAGTAGGTTGTTAAAACTAAGCATTTTCTTACTTTTACCTTTAAATTTGACGTACTTATTTTACGTAAATTTTTAGTATTTTAAATAACTACAAACACACGTTAAATGTCTTAGCCGCGGATGTTTACTAACAAAGCTAAAGTAATTTTTTTACTCCCATTATTCTGTTTTTGAATACACTTCACCTAGCGTTAAATTCGATTGTAATATTTTGTAATTTTACATTCGGGTTTATTGTGGCTGAACAAATTCCGTTGCAGTCGCACGATGTGGCTAAACGTATTTTAGAACAAATGAATCGCGAAGAAAACAAAGACAAAACTGTCGGGTTTTCAGTCTACTAATCAAGAGTCAATATGCAGCAGCGTACGCAGGATTTTCGAAAGGGGGGGGGCAAGAAAATTTGAGAATATTGAGAATAATGAAGACCAGAATGAAAATTTTCCACCCCAAAACCAAGTCCGTAATAATGTAATAAACTTTTCTAACAAAAGGTTTGTCAGTATTGTTTATAAACTGTTAAAGTTAAATACCGTAGCCTGCCTGGCTCACTTCTGACACTGACAGTGAGTGCTACAGCACTGTTGTAACATAGCTTGCAGTTTTGAGTAATACATTTACAGATTTACAGTACTAGCCTAACGAGTAAGGCTAGGCTACTGTTCTTCTGTTGTTACCTACTGCTATGTGTAATAATTTAGTATGTAATACATCTAAACCAACTCTTTGCGTAACTTTTTTAACCTAAATCAACTCTACCTATATCAGTCACTCAGTCTGCTCTATAGGCCTACTGCGTAGTGCATTGCATAACTTTTTTAATCTAAATCAACTCTACCTATATCTGTCAATCAGTCTGCTCTAAAGGCCTACTGCATTGCATACCGTAGCTTTTTCTAATGCTAGCTCCAGACAACAGTAGTAGGCCTACTGTACAGTGCTCAATGCAGTACTCTAGTTCTGTTCTAAGAATTGCCTTGAACTACTTCCCAAAGAAATTCAACTTACCGCCAACATCGCGTAAGCGACGTACCGTTACGCTTGAATGCGGCTCCCTGCGTGAGTTTTGCATGACTAGCTTCTCGTTGGATTCAAAGCAGGAATGGAGTAAAAAATAAGAGACTCCGATTACCAGTTACCTAGGCTTCTCTCTGGCACAACATCTGGTTTCGGCCTACCCGTAGCGTTGAGATATGTTGACCGAGGTTGAACACAGCACTTGTTTTATAGTCCAGTTGAAGAATGACCAGTACAGCTGCCAGGATAACCGTTTTTTTGGAAGGATAAGAGCTGGGTAGACAGAGGAACAGGCCAAACAGAGTAAGCTACAGCAACATATTAGACAGGTTACTCTGGTAGGTTGTTAATATTTCAGCATCTACCACCTTGTCATTTTTTAAACTTGCTGTTTTCAGGTGATTACAGTAGATAGTGCGCTGTGATACATAGGTGTGAAAGTGTCAGCTACTTTTTAGTGATTGACTTTTATTTCTTTGTAAAATGTTAAGCTTGTGGCTTAAAGTACAAGACGACAAGTATTGAAGAAGTTTCTCCGAGTGAATTGTTTGTTCAGTTGCGTTGGAAAGATAAGGCCAAGAGTAGATTAAAAAGACAACAATACTTTTCAATTGTGATACTGTACGAGACTTATGTGGGCAATGAGGTAGTATTATGTGTGAATGTTTGGGTAGATGCAGTACTTAAATTGTAGGGCGGACGCGGGGGGACGCTTTCCTCCATCGAGATTTAGCGTCCCCCCATCGAGATTTAGGCGTCCTCCCATCGAGAGTTGAGTGCTGGATAATCAGATAAAAAAATTGCCAGCCAGGACTAAAAGATCCTGCAAATTTCCTGCCGAAAACGGTCACAAATTGCGGTAAAGATTTTTTTTTTTTGGTCTTCACCTAATTTTGTGGGAAAAACACTACATTTTCAGCGAAGGCCTTTATCCTGTTTTTGGTCTTCATTCAATTTTGGCAACGGAAATACATCATTTCTCGAAAAGTTGGTCAAGGCTGCAAAAGCGTCCCCCCATGCAAAATTTTACAGTTTAAGCGCTGGGTAGATGGGATATTGGTTTTATGGTAACTTGCTAAACTGATTTTTTTTCTGGACGAAACGAGTAAGAACAGTTAAATTTTAAGTCAATGAACCCGAACCGAACCTGAACCTGAACCAGTAATATTTTACTTGAGTGAACCTGAAACAAACCTGAACCTCGAAAATGGTGCTCAAGTGAACCCGAACCAAACCTGAACCAAAACCGCTAAAATATTTTGAGCAGGAGCTAAACCTGAACCCGAACCGTTATTTGAAACGGTTCGACACCCTGGATTTTGGCTTTTATAATACCGAATATTGAAGCCTATTCATCAGACGGTTGTCGTGACAACCAAAAAATGCTGACTCATTGTTTGATAGATTTAGAGACCGTATTCCGCTTAGTTGGTTTATGAAGCAACAGCAATTATAGCATCTACCGCTGAAACGGTAGACTGATAGATAGGTTTAAATTCTGGGGAAAGCCATTCGTATCAACTGTAAAATTGAGATTCATAGCTTCAGTGCTTAAGCTTAGAATGTTTGGGGTTGGAGCTTTTTCCATGTGTGGTGAAAAAGTGACAGCTTGAATCAAAAAAGTAACCAGTCCTTCTGTGTCTTCTAGCCAAGGCAACTTAGTGGCAACTCTTAAGGTGCGTTTAGACTGGACGCGAAGCAACCAAAATTTCACGTCATCGACAGCTCGCGAAAGGTTGCAACCGGTCGCAACCTTCGCGAGCAGTTGCGCAACATCGCTTGCTTGCAGGCTGTAGTAAGATAACCTACTAAATCACTGATTGGATTTTTACGATCGCAGTTTGCCAGAAAATCATGTAAATAGTATATTGGTATGGTTTAGCGCATATTTATCAGTCCAAAGAGTAGGTTGTTGGCAAAGTTAGATTTGCGATAGCCCTAGGCTAGCCAAGTTAATTTGGATCTAGACAGCTAAGGCGGTAAATCCTAGAGTGATTATTCATAGCTATGCTTGATCTCAGAGCTTCAGTATAATGAATACACCAAAGCAGTAGGCCTAGCCCCACGACATCTAGCTTTTAAAACAAAACTTTTTATTCTGTGCAGCATAGCAGAAGCTATTGTATCAGTCCAGTGGTTCTTTTGGCTGAGCAGCTTTTGCTTTTTTGTCTTAAAGTAAACTTAAACTAACATGGTGTTGTTTTTTTTTTCAGAATATAAAACAACCCACCAACAGGGTAGTTTTGAATGTGTTGATAGTGTTTTTACCCATTGTTTGTTAGCTTGTTGTTTTAAAAGTAACCACAATTGAACAATTGCTTGAATACTGGAAAACTCGCAAAAGTTTTTTCACTGTCTCCTTGACCAAGCCAACTTGGTGAATAAAACTGTATTTAGAATTGGTTTCAAGCTACACTGCTACCAGTGATGGAGTACTCGAGTACAGTACTCGTACTCGAGTACCATTTTTTGAGTACTCGTACTTGGAACCCCAGGTACTCGGTTGGTACTCGTACTCGAAGGTCAATGCACTCGGTACTCGGTCAAAAAAAGAGCCGAGTACACGAGTACATTTGGCCTTTGCTAAAAGTAATAAACAAAATGAATTTTTGATAGTAAACTGCAGCCAATAAAACCCGCTAATTTATTGAGTTGCTTTTGCGTAAATCCGTGCAGACCGCAGCTGAACAAACAGCTTTTTAATGGTGAGAACAAGGGAAATCAAGCGTTGGATGGTGGTTAAGTGATTGGGTCGACAGCGCATAGTATTGTTTGACAACAAACGCCTTTCTCCTGCAGAAAACGTGTGAAAGTTGCCGCAAATTTTAATTTATTTAGCAATTAAAGTTACATACCACAGAAATCGAGCCATGCGTGTTACAAAGTCGACATCAGTTGGGTTAGCATTTTACGGTTTTACCTCAAATGTTGATAGAATATTTTCTACAGTAGATGCGTATTACTGTAATCTCCCAATCCCAAATAATAGTTTTACTGTGGTATTGGAAGGGGTATCCGAAAAAGCATCGAGTTAGATTTGGAGGCAATATTTTCAGTGTTTAATTTAGGTCAGATAGAGATAGTTTAGTTGCATAGTTATTCTGTAGCTGGGTTGCAGCTGTAAGCAAAATTTTACTTTTTTTGGAAGAAATTGATAAAATAATAAGTCAAGTCTGTTGAAAACGCATGTAAAATGCGTTTAAAATATTAATATGACTAAGCACTAATTAGGATTATTTTATAAAAATGGATGTTAGATCTGAAATTAAATAATAGAACTATAAACAGGTTAATTTACAGAATAAAAACACCGCTATAAATTACAGTTGTAGCTGGTAGCTGATATTAAATGGCAGCATTATTTTACAGAGGTGGAGTCCTCGAGGACGTCCTTGGCCCTGGCCGAGTCCTTGAGGACACATTTTCAAGTCCTTGGCCTCAAATCCTCAAGTCCTCGAAAATTGCCTTGTCCTCGGCTCGAGGACAGCACTATTTTTTGAATGGTAAAAATTTTGTAAATCGGCTGAAAATGTTTTTCTAGATTTTTTTTTTTTTTTGAAGATCGACGGAAAAAAATTTTAACACCTTTATTCTTAGGAAAACACTTGCATTTGTGTCCTTGGTCCTTGGCCTTGGCCTCGAGCATTCCTGTCCTTGGCCTCGGATTTTTTTTGTGTCCTTAGCCTTGGCCTCGAGCCTTGTGTCCTCGACTCCACCTCTGTTATTTTATGCTCACATTACTTAGTCATCTCCTTTGAAATGCAGCATTATTTCGAGAACATTTACTACTACGTCATTTGCAGTTTAGTGTTACAAGTTTTAGATAGTCTTTAATTAAATGCATAGGAGAGCACAAGTCCGTTAATCGTTAATCAATTAATTACGAAGCTAACTTTTTCATTAAATCGTTAATCCGTTAAAAAGTTTTTTCATGTTAACGGACTAAATTAACTTCCGTTAAGTTCTGTTAACTTCCGTTAAAGTTATTATCGTTAATATCTTGCACCATTCATTTATCATAATGGTACAAACCAGTTGGCACTGGTAACACTTGTTGCGTATTAACACCAGCTTTACTGTATAGAAGAAAGCGAAGAAAGGAGCTCTTTTTTGTGGCAATAACAAGCTGCAGCCTCATAGGTCTGTTAATTATCGCTGTTCACAATTTCCAAAGATTTTCCAATCGCAGCTTCATTAGTGTATTTGAACTTATTTTTGTCTTGGAATTAGACTAGACTGTAAATGTAACTTCCAAAACACAAAGAGACCACCATAGCAATAAATTTTTCCTTACAATCAGCTCAACAACGTCAATACGTGCTCTAAAAGCGTGTGAACATAAAGAAATGTAGATTACACGCAAAATATTAACGGACTACATTAACTTCCGTTAATAAAAGCTGAAAATAACAAATTAACGTTAACGGAAGTGTGAAGTTTGTTAACGGACTAGTGGTTAACGAAGCTAACGTTTTGCATTAACTTGCCCACCTAAGATTAAATGTTAATTGAATATAACATTAAATCGCAAAAGCTCTCAAAAAATTGTTGTAGCTTGTAGGTAATCATGTTTGGAGTAGAAGACTTTGAAAGCTTATTTGTGATTAAAAGAAGCATACGGTTTACGAGGTGTCGCTATTAAATAACAAAACTGGTGACATAAAGCAATTTTATTGAAGGAAAAAAGGTCGTTTTATTTTGTTTCCCCTTTGATGTATTCTCTCTTAACATCAACACATTGTTTCATTCGGATTTTCATAAAAAAAAAAGGACACGACAACACCCTTAATATAAAAAAAAAACAATTAAAATTGCCCTGAATTTTGATTTTGTTTTATTTTACTTTTTTAATTCGTGGTGAGTTTGCAGTTTCCCAATGCATGGACTGCCTCTTTGTCTCTGGGTCGTACTGGAAAATTCATCTCTCATCGCAGGTACAGTAATCACACTGTCTAAAAATTTAGGGCTTTCTTCAATTTGTTTTGAAATGTCGGCGCAAATCTCTTGGCGTTTTTCTTTTTGACCGCTAGTTAAAAGCTTTGAAACAACTTGTGCACAGACCTTTGTCATATGCACATTTTCATGCAGTACTTGCCACATTGTTTCTTTGTCAATGGACATCCTCTCTGCTATCAGTCGAATACTAAGCCGACGATCTTCTTGGACAATTTTTTCACTTTCTCGGTTATTGTTAGTGGTTTTTGATATGGTTGGGCGTCGTGAACGTTCATCATCTCCAACATCAGTCCGGCCTTCATGAAATCTTTTGTGCCATTCAAAAACGCGGGTTCTTGACATGCATTCTTTGCCGTAAACTTCCATCAAAGCTTGAATTTTAACCAAAATTTCAAGTTCATTCTTTGCTTAGTTTTAGAGTTAAACATTTTTCTGCGGCTGTAACAGAACTTCTTGCAACAATGAGCAATTTGCTGCTTCTGCAAGCCAAGGTTTTTTCCGACGCGCAAAAAAACGTGCACTTGCTTTCAACGTCAAGGTACCTAATTTGTTTAAAATATAACTGTAATTTTGCGTGTAACTTGTCAAAAAATTGTCGCCTGCAGTTGTGCGCCTTCTTAACATCCCACTCACAGAAAAAAACGTATTCGTTTATATTTTTGCGACAAATTTTGAGCTGTTACAACTTAAAAATTTCTTTTTCTAAACTTGTAAAAGTACTCGTACTCGAACTTTTTTACGGTACTCGTACTCGAGTACATTTTTCAATATCAGTACTCGTACTCGAAGTTTTTTGCGGTACTCGTACTCGGAAGTTGAGTACTCGACTCCATCACTGACTGCTACATACAACAGCTAGATGGATACAAAAAATCGAAACATTTCTATGAACTTTTGGATTGGCCTAATTAATAGTTACTTCTTAGAATAGCAACAAGCATGGAATTTTTTCTTCTGAATGTCCTCTTAAAAGTCTTCTTGTTTCTGAAGGTTTGTAACCGTGATCAAGATGAACTGGAAGCAATGGTTTTGGCCTACCCCAAGTTTTATAATCATGAATATTGTAGTCTGGTAGTGATTTTTCACTCCAGTTCTATGTGATGAAATTAGAAGTGTCAAGTGTGTTAAATATTCATTTACTGTGCCTTTGTGTAATATCTGAATTTAGTTGTTTGTGAATTTCAAAATATTTTTACTGTCTCCTAAAACTTTTACTGCTTTACACGGTGAACAAAGTGACAAAGTAAACAATTTTAAGTCTGAAGTTTAATCATTGCAATTACAGTCAGTGTATTTAGATGAACTAGAAAGCCAATATATATCTAACCAGTAGAAAGTGAATTCTATTTTTTTGCTGAGGTTACTATTATTGGTAGAGAAGCACCCGCCAAGCAAGTTCATTAACATTGTTCCATTCTCATTAGTCACCACTAAACAAAAAACTTGATAAAGCATTTATAATTAAAATAATTGGACTGGGGAAGGAAGCGTCAGTTACATAAAAATGTGAGAACTAACAACACTTTTATTCAGATGCTTGAGTAAAAATTTCCACATAAAAAAATCTAGATGTTTTTTTTTATCGGGGGCATAAGCAAAAACTTGCTAAGAGGGGGCTTGACCTTGCAGCTATAAGTTTGTCTGTATCTTTCAAACGGTGGTTTGGAGCGAAGCCCTTTGAGGTAAACGCGACCGTCGCAACGTAGCCTACTGGTTCGGCAAGAAAATGCAAACTAATAAAATGCTCTCAAACGCATTTAACTTCGAACTAAACATCGATAAGCTCTCCGCTTGCGAGTAAAGCACCAAACTTAGTTTTAGAAGCTGACTTTTCCTCAAAGCAACTGCTGGTATTACTGTGATAAATTCTTGTCCTTCGATGATAGTGTCAAATCATGCAAAAACTGCTAAGTTTTTTTGCTTTCTCCAGCAAATCAACACTGCAATCCATTGCACAATAAGCAAAAACTCCACTACATAAACTGATGACAAATCCAGCTTTCAGTTTCACTCATAGCGTTAACATTGGGAGTCTTCATAAACAGCACTAAATAACAAATACAAACAACTGTTTAAGCTTAATACAGGTATCATAATATGCTTGCCTGAAAAAGAAAAATCACATCAAAAAAACAACATAGTTTATGCTTTAAATCAAATGTACCTGTGGACTAGCCTATTGGTCTACACTCTACAAAATAGATCTACCAGTACCATAATGAGACATTGATGGTGAAAGCATTTAAGGATTTGTTAACTGAGTAAACACCTAAAGAGAACTTTTGACATCTGCTTCCAGCTTTTTGCGTTACTGCATTAAAAGCCAGAACTGTCATCGTCATTACAGATTATGGCAAGTTTTCAGTGGAAGGATCTAAACAAATCATTGATATAGCTAGTAAATAGGCTAAGTACTACTACGTTTTTGAAGAAATGACTAGTCTTTTAATTTCCAAATTCGATCTACTGTACTTTGTTTTTCGTTTATACTTGACAAACTTTTTTCTCAAGATTGTTTTGTTACCTGAGCTATTAGTCTAGACTCTTCTTCACGGTTATTGCGTGATAATATAATATAAACTCAATCTTCGTTTTACCGGTAATTTCAGCGCGCTATGACGAAACAGAACCTGTGATTACTATAATAGCCCTTCAATAATGAAGTACACAAACCTTTCTGCTCATTGAATACATTTTAAAAGTAAGTTATTAAAATTAGCCTATGAAGTGACCAGTCGCGAAGATTAGCAACCACTCGCGAAGGTTGCCAACCTTCGCCTTGCGTTGCTTCGCGTCCAGTCTAAACGCACCTTTAGTTCCTTCTTTAGCGTTTGACTAATTTATAAGAGCATTCATGAGTATAATTGAACACCGATGCTTTTCATTTTTATTTTGCAGGTACTTTGCCAGAATCAACAAGCTAGAAAGAACCGCCAAGCGATCAAGAAGGTTGGCAGTTGGCACCCCCGAAAGTAGAAAAATTAGCTAATGAAATCATCCTGTGGCAGGGACCGACCGAGATTGTTGATAACAAGCAGCTGTTTTACTTGAAAAGCTTGCTTGCTTGTTTTCTATGTGGTTGGTTTCAGTGGTGTCGCTAAGGATGGTGACATCCGAAGCGAAATTTTGTGATGTCATCATTTATAATGTGCAGTAAGCTGCAAAAGAGTTAATTTTAAACATAGCGGTACTACTTCATTACTGCACATAGCGGTTGTTATTTGGCTAGTTCGATAAATTCTCAAAATAAGTTTCTAGAATTTGAATGTATAAGCAGCACACGTTTAGTATCATGCGCGTAGTCAGAAATCTGCAATGGGGGAGACGCTGTTTTGGGGGTCCGGAAGCTCTGCCCCCGTCTGCCGTAGGCCATCGGGGGTTTTGGAGTAAAGTCACCAGCACTCAAAAAAACTTTTTTTTTGCCAAAATAACTTAATTTTAGGTCTATTTTGATTCAGGTGGCATAGAAATTAACAGTGCAAAAACATAGTTGAACTGGTTGCATAAATGGGCATTGGCTATGTGGGAAGTAGCTAATGGTAAAATTTCAGTTCTCGTATTTGCAAGCTGGTACTGTAAATCATGGATCAAAAAAACTCACAAGGAGTAATCCATTTTTGTCGATATTTAATAGAGAAAAATAATTACTGATGGAGGCGAATGAAACGATATTTGAGTCGAAATGATTAGTAATTAACTACTGTAATACTGAATAGCCATAGTTGGTCAAGCGGTAACGTGTTTGTCATTGGAGCGTGAAGTCCGGGGTTCAAATCTCGGGCCAATCAAATTAATCGGACACCGTGTTCGCCACCGCTGCGACATTTTGAAAGAAGCTGTGCTGCACGGGCGCAATGACATGGAGATGGGCTCCGCCAACTCTTTACACACTTTGGCGTGATACAGCGAGTATAATGAAAGATTTGAATACTGAATAGCCCCCCTTCCCTATTCTGAGCTTATATCTTCCCTATTCTGAGCTATATTTATTTATGAAATCTGTATTCAGCATGGGTCAACAAGCGATCAAATTTGTTTGCTTAGTTTTGGCGATTTTTTGAAATTTTTACTGATTTGTGAGTTATATTTGTAATAAATTAGCGCCCCCCTTTTAAATAAATGTTTTCAAGAAAGCTTGAAATCATTTTTTAGTCCATTCCATTGTGCTAAACATTTCTAGTGACATTATACATACTGTTGTTTTCTTTTTTGTTCGATAGGTATCCAAAATGGTGACACCTGGGGAGGGCTGCACCCACCTCCCCTAGTGACGCCACTGATTGTTACTGGAAACAATATTAATTCTATAAGCTTGGTAACCATTGTTTTGCCCTACTATAGCTGTTTAGTGTTCCTTTATTGCTGCAGTTTTACGTTGTTTGATATGCCTGCTTTTGCTGTTTATCATAATTGAACAAAAATGTTTAGACTTACGAAAAAACAGGCTTTTTGGTAAAATGCCAAAAACAAATAAATTGTTCTTTCCACTGCAATCTCTTTAATTTTTCTCATGATGCTCAAACCAAACCTGGTATGAGTTTGATAAATTTCGTGGTTACTTTATTATTGAACACTCAATTTCCACGCAGCGAACTTTGTGCACTAACAGTTACACACAGCGACTTTGAGGGCCTTAGGGGTTTTAGCAAAGTATTGCAAGAATAAAACTTTAAGCAAAGGTTGTTGTGCATTACTGTATTGGTGTATTGCTGTGCCATGCTTAATTAAAAAATGAAAAATATGTACCACTTGCCAGTGGTTAACATATTTAATGAACATCTTTTAAGCATTACGTAGAAACAGCGAATTACTAATGGCAAAATTGTTATGCAATGCTTGCGCAGACAACAGAAAAAATTTAAGTTAGTTGTGTCAATGAAATGCTGGATAGTTTCTCCTGAATAGTGTGTCCGCCCCGGGTAAGAGTAACTTTTGAAACCTTGGTGTGTTTGATGCAAAACTCAGGTTCATTTAGTTGTATCTTTATTTTGTGACAATTTTCGGTTTGAAGTGTGATAATTTTTGGTTTTTAATTGAAGTCTGCAATCCCTTCAATGCATCTCATGATGCAGAAACCAAACCTGATACGATTTTGATCAATTTTGTGATTACTTTTTGTTGACCTTTCAGTTTCCAGAAGCAAACTTTATGCACTAGCAGTTATACACAGAGACTTTTAGGGTTATTGGGGTATTAACAAAGTATTGTTAAAATAGTTTTTTCAAAATAAAAGTTTAAGTAAAGATTGTTGAGCATTGCTGTATCGGTGTATTACTGTCCAGTGGTTGAAATTTTTAAACAACACTTTTTACGCTTTATTTGGAATCAGTGAAATACTAATGTCAAAATTGTTATGCAATGCTTGTGCAGACACAACAGAAATATTAAGTTAATTGTATCAATGAAATGCTCGATAATCAATCTTAGGTAGTATGTCCGCCCCAGGTTTTAGTAATTTTCAAAACCCGAAATCCGGGTATTCTTGATGCAAAACCCAGGTTTCATTTCGTTGTATCTTTAGTTTGTGACGATTTTCGTTTTGAAGTCTGCAACCTTTTTACTGATCGCTGTATTAATTGTGTTTGCATTACATTTTCGGATGAAATATTGGGTCGTGTTTGACTTGAGAACAACGGGACTGTTGAGTGCTGATGCACAGCAGTCATAGCACTCGTCTGATATCGTGTCACTTACATTGGGCATTTTGCAACTTGATCCTGTCATTTTATCGCCTCATGTATGCTAAAAAATGGTTGTGAATTAACATCAAGCTCAAGTTTTACACATGTGAGTGTAAACTTGAACTGAAATTAATTTACAACTATTTTATAGTAAACCACAAAATAGCATGCTGTAAATCTGCGGCCAACCGATGTCGTAATTGGATAAACAACTAGCACTTTGTAATCAAATAGGTAATATTTTGCTTGTAAAAACTTTACGGTTTTCAGCTGTAAAAGTAAAAACATATTAATTTTGTAAAATAACTGGAAATAATTAGTACAAGCTTTAGTAAAAAATTTTAGGAAAGTAATAACGAAGATATTGATTAAAAAAACGCGCTGGCGATGTAAAGCATAAAGCAGTAAATACTTGGATAGATTTACAACAAGGTGCGTGAAGTTGCTGCCAACCAAATGTCAGTAAAGTTTTTTAACAGTGTAACTCAACCTTTGTCTTTAAAATGGTTCAACCAATGTGCGTTGCATATCATGAACAGTTTTTGTACTAGCGTGTTATTCTACAGAATGTTTTCGGTCGAAGCATTACTTTTACTGTTGCAATTCTATAAGTGTTTTCAAAGACTGACACTCTGGAAAATAAAGCTGTAAATGACGAGATTGCATGGCACCATCTTAATTCTGCATAAAACTGAGGTTTACGAACGAATTGCAAAGAATTGTAAGATGCAAATACAAACTGAATTACACAAGAACCCTACTTAAGTTACACAAAAATCCAATCGCTTGGCATCGGAATGGAGAACCTTTAGAACTAGGTATAGCTGTTCTGTGTTGTTAGACAAAGTGACTGGTACGTATAACGCTATTTATAAGTGTACAAGTGTATGCATTTTTAAGAAAAAATTATTTTAACAAAAAAGACAAAATTCATATAAACCCCCATGAGCTACATACTCCATGCGCATTGCCATGCTTATTATTGTTATGTTTGATGATCAATGGCATAAATACCTACAATCTGGAAACTTCTTTACGTGAATTGTGAAATTAAAATTGTTTGGTTTTGCTGTACTCGTAGCATATTAGTACAACAAAACCAAACAATTTTAATTTCACAATTTACAATTGAAGAAGTTTCCAGATTGTATGTCATTATGCCATTGATGATCAAACATAACAATAATAAATATGGCAGTGCGCAAGGAAAATGTAACTCATGGGGGTTTATATGAATGTTGTCTTTATTATTCTGTGACAGACCGACGCTAGTCGCCAACTATACGACGATCCGCACTAATTTAGGAGCTCTGTTGGACAATGCTTTTCTGGGTTACTTTCAACATTATTCTTGTGCATCGAATTTGCTGCTTTTTCAATGCCAAGCGTCTTATCCAAGGACTCAACAATGGTGCTGTTTAAACCCACGTCATGCAATAAAGTCGTCGTAAAAATAACGCTTTAACCAGAGGTGGAGTCCTCGAGGACAGATTTTGAAGTCCTTGGCCTTGGCCTCGAAGGTCAAGTCCTTGGCCTTGGCCTCGAGGCCTCAAGTCCTCAAAAATTGGTCTGTCCTCGGCTCGAGGACAGCACTATTTTTTGAATTGTTAAAATTTTGTGGAGCGCTTGAAAATTTTTTGGAAAAGTTTTTTTGTGGAGATCGCTTGAAAAATTTTTGTGAAGACTTTTTTTTTTGGAGAGCACTTGCGCTCGTGTCCTTGGTCCTTGGCCTCGAGAGTGTCTGTCCTCGGAAAGGCTGTTCTTGGCCTCGGATTTTTTTTGTGTCCTTGGCCTTGGCCTCGAGCCTTGTGTCCTCGACTCCACCTCTGGCTTTACCTCTCGTCCACGCATCATACGGTAAAAGCTTAATTTCCTAATTTTGTGTGGACGGTGCACAGGTACAAAAACTGTAAATGTTGAACTACAGTTTTATACATCGCGAATTCAAGTAAGTAAGCTTTCGTTCTCCGTATATCAAAAAATATTTTAAAGAGATACTGCGCGAAATCGGTTTTATTGAAAAAATGAGAACTACTTGAGATAATACTGTAAATAGGTGCTCTAAACCTTTTCCACAATTTCCCTTATTCGCGAAAATGCGATTAAATCCGTTTGACTTTGCACCATAGGTGGGCAAGTTAATGCAAAACGTTAGCTGCGTTAACCACTAGTCCGTTAACAAACTTCACAACTCCGTTAACGTTAATCCGTTATTTTCAGCTTTAATTAACGGAAGTTAATGTAGTCCGTTAATTCGTTAACATTTTGCGTGTAATTTACATTTCTTTTTATTCACTCTCTTCTAGAACATGTACTGACGCTGTTGAGCTGGATGTAAGGAAAAATTTATTGCTATGGTGGTCTCTTTGTGTTTTGGAAGTTACATTTTACAATCTAATCTAATTTCAAGATGAAAATAAGTTTAAATGCACTAACGAAGCTGCGATCAGAAAATCTTTGGAAATTGTGAACAGCGATAATTAATAGACCTATGAGGCTGCAGCTTATTATTTGCCACAAAAAAGAGCTCCTTTCTTCGCTTTTTTCTATAAAACTCGTGCTAATATGCAACAAGTGTTACCAGTTCAAACTGGTTTGTACCGGTACGATAAATGATTGGTGCAAGTTATTAACGATAAAAACCTTAACGGAACATACTTTAGTCCGTTAACAGAGCTTAACGGAATTTGATTTAGTCCGTTAACATGAAAAAACTTTTTAACGGATTAACGAGTTAATGAAAAAGTTAGCTTCGTTATTAACGGATTAACGGACTTGTGCCCACCTATGCTTTGCACCATTGACAATCTTGCATTTCGCAAATTGGTGGCTTCACAAAGGCATACACTGTAGATCAGTATTCGTAGCCTAGGTCTACAAATACCAGTAGCAGTAGACAAGTTTTCAGAATTGGTTAGGCTACCCACTAATGATAAGTTATGAGTATTACTTTTAGTCTAGTCGAAAGAACGCGTTTACGGGCCCCGGAAAGATATTTTTTTAATAGCGATGCTCAGTATAGTCTGAAGTTTCCGGCTAGGATTGTCCCCAACCCATTTTTCCTGCCCTTTTATGTCATAATGACGTCATTTCAGCAATATTTGTATAAATTTTTTAGCTTTGTTGACGTTTGCTTTATTCATTGTCACTTCTCTAATGGTTGGGCCTGAATTTCCAAACTTGGGTCACTCGACAAGTGGGACATGGGCAACCTTTAAATGCATTTATGACGTCATGCAATGATGACGTCACAATGCAGGAACAAAAATGTTACCAAAATTGTAAAAAAATACCATTTTGAGTGGTTGTCAACTCCTATAACTTTTGGTATATTTGATGTAGAGCCTTGATATTACTATTGAAGAAAGTGCATACATATTAAAAGATACTGTGCAAATTTGGCTTATTTTGATTGACATTTTAATGCTATAAATTTCGCTGAAATTATGACACCCATTTTGCAATATTTGTCGTGTTTAAGCGTTTTGCTTGTCATCCAAGACTGATTGAGTGACGGAGTTTTTTTCAATAATTATATTTTCTTCCAAAATTCACTTTTTTAAGATTAGAAAAACTTTAACGTATTATGAAAGTGAAAAAGTTATGACGTCATATTGATTACGTTATATGTTAGTAAATAATCACAAAAACGGCCCCAAGTTTGTGCTGGTCTTATAAATAGGATGATATTACTAAGCAATTACTGCTTTATAAAAAAATGTATTAGGGGCCCGCAAAGTTATCAAAAACAAGAAAATTGTCAACTTTTCAATAACTTATGAATTGCATAATACCTTGCAATCGTTTGCTATTCATTAATGCGAAGTACAGTATAAAAATGTTTTTTCTTTCATTCGATTTTACGTGTAATAGATGCCATTCACTTTAGTCAATGCGTTGTGTAAAAATCTAGTAGTTCTATTGGAAATGACATGAGTGTAGTAACTGTAGCATTGTACAAAACAATGTAAAATATGTTTTTGTTTTTTTTCCAAAAGTGACTGAAAATGAAGGTTCAATTTTGTTTTTAATGTTGTGATCAGCTATACGTATTAGTTAAGTAATCTCCAAAAAAAATTGGACCCACTGAGACCATTTTCAACATAACTTTTAAGTTAAAATAAAATAACTCTGCAATGAAGATTTCTCGCAGTGATCAAGGTTTAAGCAGTTAAATAGTTGGTTTATTTTTGAAATGTCCAATATAGCAAATCACAATATTATATTACTCTATTCAAGGGCGTACGCAGGGGGATTTGGGGTCTATCGATCTGTCGACTAAAATGCACAATAAAGAAAATCACGTTTTTAGCACTTCTGAGCCTGTTTTTTTCTGCTATGACATGGACTCCAACATGATTTAAAGCAACTTTTGAAACATTTAGAGTTTCTTGGGAGTTAATTTGTCAAAGACAAAACCTACAAATTAGTAAAAACTTTAAAAAATTGCCAAAATTAGCAAATTTAACCTCTAAAAATCCTTAACATTGGCTTCGTCAAAAATATGGAGATGGGGTTTCAGTATTAGTTAATTATTCAGTATTAGTTAATTATTAATCCAATCAAATATCGTTCCATTAGCTCCCCCCCACCCCCCCATCCTCAACTGTCTCACTCTTTGAACTACAGAATGTAAATGCTTGTGAGTTTTTTTAAATTATGATTTTACGATTTACCGGCTTGTAAATTAGAGGACTGAAGTGTTACCATTACCAACCGCCCACATAGCTCACTTATGCGCAAAGGCGTACACAGGGGGGTGAGGGTTTAAATCACCCTCCGTATTTATCCGACGTATATCATTTGAAATTTGTCTTATTGCGAAAAACAAACAAGCTCCTTCTTTCCTATTATATTAATTTCGAAATATTTAATTATAGTAAATATTTTTTTTTTTTGCTTTATTATGTACGTGACTAGGTGTAATACTGAAAATCTGGAATGTCGTGTTATGAGTCAGAGTAACTTTCAAAAGCGTAGGCGGGTGGGGGTGGCTATTGCCCCCCCCCCCCCCCCCATTGGCCTGCCAACCAAAATACAGAATAGGAAAAATACTACGTTTTTAGCACTTCTGAGAATGATTTTTGCACTGGAATGGACTAAACAATGATTTAAAGCATTTTTTGAAACATAAATTTAGGGGAAAGGGGAATAATTTGTCAAAAATAAAACTCACAAATCAGTAAAAATTTTGAAAAATGACCAAAATAAGTAATCAAATTTATCGCTAGTGTAAAAATGCTAAACATAGGTTTCATCAACAAACATATGATAAACTTAGGAATAAGAGGGGAGGCTTTTCAGTATTGGTTAATTACCAATTACTTATCTCAAAATTTTTTCCACTAGCCCCCCGATTATTTTTCTCTATAAAATATAGACGAAATAGATTACTCTGAGTGAATTTTCTTGAACAAAAGGGTTTTATGATTTACCAGCATGTAAACAAGAGAGCTAAAATTTTACCATTAGCCACCTCCAACATAGCCCATTTATGCAAACAGTTTAATCAAGTCTGCACTACCAATTTCTATGCCACGTTTTACAAGCATTATTTTTTATCAAAATAGCCCTAAAAAGTTATTTTGGAAAAAAAACGCAAAATTTTCCAGCGCTAGAGGCTCCACCCCCAGACCCCCCATCGCGAATTTCTGGCTACGCGACTGGCAGCTTTGCACTGTTTAGAATTATATGCGTTTTTGTAGCTTTTTTTCTGTGCAATTTTTTTTTGATCGTTCAGTTGCAGACCTTACGATGTTAACTATAGGTGTATGCCTAATTGTTTTTTGTTTGAAAAGTTTTGTTTATATTATGCACTGTGTGACTTTGATTCCATATTGTGACATTGCACTAAGTTATTTATTCGCCAAAGCGAACAAATTTTTGATGTCACTTTTAACCCCCCCCCCCCCATTGAAAAATCTTGCGTACGCCATTGACGGTATTTCTACTGTAATCGGAATTTCGAATAAAAGAAGTGCTTGTTGTTTTACTATAATTCTTTGAACTGTGATATTCGCACTCTTATGTGTATTACAAGTTGAAGTATGATTAACTTATACAACTGCACAAATCATTACGTGGTTTACTGTGGTAAGATCGAAAACAGAATGAACTTTTTTAATCTAAACTTTTTATTTCATATTGGCAAGTTAAGCATATACAAAAGTAAAAATTTTTTTTACATTATGTACAAATTTTGCTTTTAGTTTTAACATTCTTAATATCAGTTGGTGCAGCGAAAGATCGCAGGTCACCCCAGTCAAGCCACACCTTTATTTAATTATAATTTTCAATTGAATTTCTGAAAAAATGAAAATACTAATCACAAATTTGCTACCGGTATAGTTTGTCTCATTATTGCAATTTGCAGTAACTCTCCAAAGTTCTGTAAACACTTAACAGAATTTTGCTAATGCAAGTTACTGGAAATATCTGACAACATTGACATTCGAAAAGTATCTCATGCGCTCAGTGTAGGTACGCAATATGTATAATTTTCAAAACGGTAAAGTGTAAGCATACTTACTCCTTCAGACATTTAAATATAGTTTTTCAACACATCGTAAACTGGTTATGGTTTGCTTGGTATATATAGTTTGAACTGCAATTAGAATGCTAAGTGCAGACTTTTTTTTTTCTTTTTTCTCTTTGAATAGTTGATTGGTAGTACAGAAATATTAAGAATTCGTTGATTAAAATGTTCATTTCTTCGAAGCTTTTCGTCTGACACTTGTCAAGAAGAATCGTCAGAATGGATTGCGCAGGAAAAGGAGCGGTTTTTTATAGGAAAAAGGCGACCCGTGATTGGCTGAAAAAAGACCAATAAGAGAAGGTCGTTAGTGCACAATCTTTTAGCTGTACACAAATTCTTTTTGTCGGCAGAGGGCATGGTTAGAAGTTTTGATAAAAGTGGCTTCAAGAGCAGATAGATGAAAAGGAGAGCGGTCTTGGGAAGGAATAGAGAATCTACTGTCATCATTATGATCTAAAATCTAAAGACCAAAATCATATTGAATCCAGCACATTTTCTTTTTTGATTAAAACAAAATCTCATTATATTTTTTATTTTGACATTAGATATGATCAGCGGGTATCGGCTTTCATTCTCTGTAAAGATCCCCAAAACCAATTTTTTCTAACCGCTTAAGCTAAGGTGCCAGTTTTTTTGACATCAGTATATATTTAACGGACAAATACTTGGACATAGTTTGGGGTACCATCCCCCGGAAATCCTCACATGAACCCCACAAAAATCAATTTTTAAATATACAGTATATTTGTAGCCGTACAAGATGTGAAGATCAACTTTAATATGCAAAAGTTCAGTCAATTTTAGTGCCCCCTCACCTTCGGCTAGTGCCCCTCGCTTCGTTTGCCCTGGCGACGGCACTCGGGTAATAGCTATTTAGCTCTCTGAAACAGCAGTCTTTTGCACTAAAATGGATTCAAAAATGATTTAAAACATCTTATGAAGCATTTATTTATGGGAAACTGATTTGTCAGAAATAAAATACACAAATCAGTAAAACTTTTAAAAATGGTGAAAATAAGCAATCAAATTTGATCGCTTGTTAAAAAATGCTGAACATGGGTATTCATCAAAAAAAAATATTGAAACTCAGAAATAGGCAGGGGAGCTATTCAATTTTATTTAATTACGAATTACTTCTCTCAAATTTCGTCAACCACTTCTTTCAAGTTTTGTTCCATTAGCCCGCTCCCCCTTCAATTACCTTTCTCTAAAATATGCACAAAATAGATTACCCCTCGTAAGTTTTACTGAACTAGGACTTTATGATTTACCAGCTTGTACATATGAAAACTAAAATTTTATCATTTATATCCACGTCCTACATAACCCAGCATTTCTGCAACGAGTTTAATTAAGTTTTTGCACTGCTAACTTCTTACGCCACGTTTTAAAGCCATGATTTTTATCAAAATAGGACTGAAATTAAGTCCGTTTTGTAAAAAATACAAAATTTTTCAGCGGCTAGGTGCTCTGCCCCCAGACCCCCAATGGCCTCCGGCTGGGGGCTCCGCGATCAGACCTCCGAAACAGCCCCTCATTGCACGTTTCTGGCTACGCGCCTGAGTAAGATACTTCAATTATCCGACGCTTGTATGCTGATATTTTTGTGAATTTCTGATACTATCGAAATATCGTAATATTACCAATAATCTGAAAACACATCAAAATATTGTCACAAACTTCGGAAGAATAATTTGGTTCTGAAAATGGCACTTATTTTTGTCAAAAACCAACAATATTTTAAACCTAACGTTGTTTGTCGAAATTAGTTGCAAGACGCGAGAGACTGCTTTCCTTTGCCCCTTCTATTCTACACGCAACTTAATAATTTTTAAAAATGAACCAGCACATAGGCGTAGCCAGGGGGGGCGGGCCCCTTCAATTGAAATGCGACCAATGATATTGTTTTTTTAGTATTGTTTCTTTAGTTTCAGTTTCTTTTAGCATCTTCGCATACAACAGTACACGCGTACAACAGTAACAGTAATTAACAGCAATATTGATCCAGGTGGCCCTGGCGGCCTGGCCCCTCAATTTAATTTTTGCCAACCAATTTAAATGGGCCCCCTACAATAATAATTAAATGACCCCCAATTCAAATGGGCCCCCAACTATGATATTGATCCAGGGGGCCCGGGCCCCTTCAATTTAATGTTTGCCAACCAATTTAAACGTATAACCCGTGCGAAATTAAGGGTTTTTATCCTAAAAGTTGCTAACTGAAGCCCTCATCTAATTTTTTTATAAACGTAATGCAATAACCAGGGACGGATTTACCATATGATAGAGTGCCAGGGGCGCCGTGCTCAGATAAGACTTTTATTTGGTCTTCACCAGTATTTGGTTGGAAAATATTGCGAAAATCCCAAAGTACCAGGGGCCCAACTCAATGTAAATCCGGCGCGGGCAATAACATGTTTAGCAGGCGTCACCACCTATTGTACATTTTTCTATAACAATTCACCTCCACCTCGTGAGTTTTTATGCAACAAAATAATTTTGAAAAAAAAATAGCTATAATACGGGGAATGCTTATTGAACAAGTTTTTGAATTGAGAGAGCCTGGGCCCCCTGGCCGTATATGTATTCTTGTAACTGTTTGTTTTCATGACCAAACAATAATCTCTAAGGAAAATTTTCGAGTGAATTGTTATTCACTGCTAAAATATAGTAGGAGGCAATGTGCTTTATTTCCCCTTACCTGGGCCAAATCACTTACAAAATTTAACCCTAAAATGCAAGATTTTAAACGCGTTGGACTTAAATTGCAAGTAAAAGGAGGACTGAACAACTTAATTTTTTCAATTGGCTTTCAAATGTTAAAAATCTAGTACTTTCAAATGGCTCTGAATATGGGCAAAATGTGATCCAATGGTACTAAAATAGCTTTTTTTCAAAAAAATTACGAAAAATCGCCCAGGGGCTGTGAGCTTCGCCCCCACACCCCCGTTTGTGATACGTTTGAATTGCAGTACACTTCTTTACTCAAACACGTCTTCCAATTTAGACGTTTTCGCATTTTAACTTTTGATTTAAGCTCTCTCACTTGAACGAGTTCCTAGTTACGTGCCAACACCAGCAGGCCACGGCTTCTGATCTTCCATTCTACGATATTTTTGCCCCCACAAGAAATTCCTCTTTTAAAGTTTCTGATGACGTCATTGCAAGTGATTTGTGGTTTGGGCCCCCCCTCAAATCAAAAATCCTGGATACGCCTACGAACAAGCATATATCTATATTGTCGTAATGTAAAGTCGATCAATAACGAAATTTCAGGTTAATGTATATAATTTCTGCAAAATAAGTTTTCGGGGAAAGGTACATTCGGTCAAATGTACATTCTGGCAAGTGTAAATTCTGGAAAATAAGTTTTTGGGGAAATGTAATTTCGGCCAAATGTACATTCTGGCCAGAGTGATTTCTGGCAAATAAGCTTTCGGAGAAATGTAATTTCGGATAGATGTTCGTTCTGGCTAATGTAATTTTAGGCAAGTGTTCATTCTGGCAAGTGCGATGTCTGACAAATTGGTAATTGTGGAAAAAGAACGTTCATGGAAATGTTTTTGAGGCAAATAATCTTCGGGGAAATGTTTTTCTGCGAGTTGGAAGGACACCGATGTTCACCGCTGTGAGTGAGTCGCCGGCTTGGCAGCGTTTGGGAAGAAGAGGTTAAGGAAATTTCAGAACATGCATGCTGTTTAATTTTCAGATTATCCCGCAACAATCGAAAAACCTTGCAAATTATCAAGATTGCTCTCTCGTAATTGTCATTAATTACTCACAATTATTATCGATGTGATTCACTGGCACAATTTTGCGGAGTGTAGTAAATAATAATCTTCAAACTCAGACATGATTCTGTGTTTGTGGTTTGAGCAAAAGCAAACTAGGCTACCTCACAAGGAGAATTCATTAGTGGCGAAACTAAAAGAGGTAGACTTTGTGCAATTGAGTTAGTTTGCTCTCTTTTTGAGAGACAAATCTGATGGCCTTGTTTGTTTAACGACAGACAGCGTTTGATTTCAGGATACAGTCATAGAAAAGTTTTGTAAGAAAGGTGCATTAACAAAACAAATCCAACAGTACTAGGCAGACTATTCGGTAGCCAATATTTTATTTTCGCCATATGGCGATTCTGCAATCTTGAGTTGATTGCTGTCGAAGAGCAAGAGTAGACGGAGAGAACTTTTGAGGCGTAGGCTAGGCCGTTGAGTTAAATCAGGTTTAGCCGTTTTTATACGCTAAATTTCTTGTTGCAAGGTCATTCTAGTCAAGTTTTTCACTCTTGACTAAAATGTTGGAATAAGCCTAAAATGCATTCTCCTCAAAGTTTGAACTTTCCACGCCCTACCGTTTTCAAGATATTGCAGTTCAAATTAATGCTTTTCCTTTAAATTCAGATTGCTGTGTGGTCAGTTGGCTCGGCCTATAGGTCGGTTTAGTGATGACATCACAATGCCCATTGTCTGGTTCTTACTGCTGATCGCAGTAAAATTCGCCCATTTAAATCAATGGTAAAATTATTACATACACGCAACTTCAAACAACCACTGTAGGTTAGTGGGTGGCGTTTTTTGTTTGATTTTACTTTTATTTGAAGGGCCAAAGCTTCGTAATTCCATTTCAGGTTATTTCCGGGGTTAAAAGTTTTTATAAATGCGTATTAAACTCATTTTAAAAAGGGCACTTTTGCACTGTAAAATAGCGTTTTAACGCTTATTTAATGACATGTGATAGTTCTGAGCAGAGTTGCGATTGGCATATAGGATAAAAGAGTAAAATGATATTGTGCTTCGCACCAGGATGCGATCATACAAGCGAAAAGAGTAGTTGCAAATTCTACCGATTTCCTAAGAATAGCAATTTGGCTTCAAAATGGGGATCACGCTACAGGTAAGCTTGTTTTATAATCAAAACTAATCACTATATGAAGTCAAGTTTTTCGATAGAAGATTAGGAGAATTTCAAGGAATATTATTTATTTCAAGCAATAGTGGAAGTAAAAATAACAAGCAAAAATTTCAAGCAATAGTGGAAGTCGTCATGATTTCCCAGGAGTCTACCACGAAGGACGTCAAACTTTTTGGTTGAATATTATTTATGTTCACTTTTTTTGGTCCTCTGCAGGAACAATGGTCTAAAGCACTGTGGCTAGCTAACAGCCAGGTTCTTCGATGGAGGAGGAGTTGGGCAAGTTGACCCTAACCCTGACGAAAAGGAAAACTGTTAAGCTTTCTAATTTTATTTATTGGGCAAACTTTTTGCAGGTTTTTCGACATGTCTCAATTTCTGCCAAAAGCCCTGCACAAAGGACGTGCATGGAGCGCCAGGAGTCCAGGTCCAAAACTGGAGCGCCAGGAGTCCAGGTCCGAAACTGGAGCGCCTCGCTACCCTAGTATTGATCTTTTTTGTTTAAGTTTTAGTCCCTTTTTTGGCAAAGACACTTTTGCTTTAAGAAGTGGTTTTTAAAAAACTTTAAATACTTTCTCAGTGATGACCTGTAACCATCATATCTGAAGTACGACCTAGGTATTCTACAGTAGAGGTAGATCCCTGCCGGTAATATTTTCATTTTTGAGAATAGGGCAACTAGGTTGGGTTGTTCGTGGAGTGCCTGCTAAAATATCAATCCGGCCCACTGGTGCACCCAGAATTTTCAAAGAGGGGAGGAGAAAATTTTTCAAAAAAGGAATACTTTCGCTGCCGAATTTTTGGCCTTTTTTACTGAAAATAGGGGTTTCCACGCTATTTTCAGACAAAAATTAGCTAAATTAGTTCTCGTTTGCTAATATATTGTCAAATAAACCGATCTAATGGCTTTTTTGGCGTCGCATTCGCCCCGCTTTCAAAAATTTTGGATACATTTGTTTAAAAATGGTGACTTTAATTGAGATCTTCGTCCAAAATTTCACAATATTTTTTTTCAGTTTTACTTAGGCATCTCTTGGTTTTACTTAGGCGTTTTGTTCTGCCTCGTGGCGGAGTGTAATTTAAGGAAGAAATAATTATTATAATAGCAATTTTTTGTCTAAAAAGCCCTTTTCTCTACTAAATATCGTAAGTGACATTACTATGGGACTGGATGTAGGGGGATTTAGCTCTCCTACACCTTACCCCTGCAAGCCCTGCCGCGCTTACCGTATACGTCTGTATATGCGACTTTAATTTTGCATTCATAAAATAATACAAAATCATTTACTTTGCTTTGACCTTTCTACACTATGAGCTGTTAATTAAGAGCTGTAGCCTTCATTCATTTCTAAAATGGTTGTTGACCTTTTTTTGGTCTTAGATTGTTCTTGTCTTCACATTTCGCTATGTTTATGATAGTTTAGCAATTGATTTTCTGTTTGGTATATCCTCTGAAGTTGTCTAGAAACGCTATTTTGTGTCATAATAGTACCCTTTTCAAAATGAGTTTAATACGCATTTATAAAAACTTTTAACCCCGGAAATAACCTGAAATGGAATTACGAAGCTTTGGCCCTTCAAATAAAAGTAAAATCAAACAAAAAACGCCACCCACTAACCTACAGTGGTTGTTTGAAGTTGCGTGTATGTAATAATTTTACCATTGATTTAAATGGGCGAATTTTACTACGATCAGCAGTAAGAACCAGACAATGGGCATTGTTACGCGCCACTAAACCGACCTATTGTGACAGAAGATCAACTTTTGGAAAGCTGGCTTACATTTATTTAAAAGCAGCCAATTTTTAAGTTCTAAACGTTTACTTTGTTTTACAATAACTCTGCCGCCAAACATTTCTTAAGGATCAGAAACATGTAGAAACTTTTTGAAATTTTGTTTCTAATAAGCAACCCTGGCAAAATTTTTTAGGGGAAAAAACTTTTCTAAAGGGTAATTTAATCTGTTATACTTCAGAAACGGAAGGTCGTAGAAAGCTCGAATTTGGTGTACAAAGTTAGTCTTTAGATTTGTCAAAATTTTTGAGAAAAAGCCTAACAAAAAATTTCCGACCTGAATGGCCTTTACCGCATCAGAATAAAAAAGCGAGGTAGTTCACATTCGCAGGTACTGGTAACATTTTTTAGGCCCGGTTTACACTTGGAGAACATCCATAAGCGTATCAGCGTAGTTTTTGTTTAACGAATTTTACACTTGTAAGCATGGTTGGAAAAATTACTTGTTTTTGCTTTAATTGCAATTACAACCTACAATTTTCAATTACAAGTACAATTACAATTATTCAAGTTCAGGTAATTGTAATTCAATTACAATGAAAACATTCTCAAAGCATTGCAACCAATGCACTTACTCATGAAGCCTCGAGTTTTACTTATGTCAACCGTGTGGATTTGTTTTGTATTTCTATACCAAACCTATTAAAGCCCCATTTCTCTCTATCCTTGTTCTTCCACCAATCTTTGTTAAGCATTAACTTTTTGCAATACATAATTCGTTTGTAAGCAATTGTCAAGTATGTTACTGAATTCCTATCGCTTCCAGCAACATTATGGTTTTAGCTAAACCATGGTATCATATACCGCAATTATTTATGCAAAAGAAAATAAGGTTTAACACAATCAAAAATTTAAAAAAAGTTGAAAATGTATACGTTACAACTTCAAGTTACGACTACAATTTAACACTATTTTAACTTTTGCAAATGATATCACATAATTAGCATGATCATACAAAATAGAACGATTAGTGTCGCATTGACGTACATACAAGGGCAAAAAAGCATACAAAATCTTAATATCACTAATAGCATTGAAGTTACAATCATAGGCGTAGCCATTAGGGGGGCACAGGGGTCCCGGGTCCTCCCAATCAAAATGCCACCAAAGATAAAAATGTGACAAAAAAGTCTTGTTTCTTCATTTTCAGTTTCTTTAGCATCTTCGCGTACAACAGTACACGCTTACAACACTAATTACCAACAATATTGACGACCAGGAGGCCCGGGCCCCATCAGCTCCATTTGGTGAACCAATTGAAATGTATAACCCGGATGAAGCTATATTAAGGGTTTTTTTTCCTGAAAGTTGCTACCTCAGGCCCTGATTTACCTTTTTATGAACGTAATGCAATAACTAGGGCTGGATTTACCATATGGTACAATGCCAGGGCCCCGCGCACAGATGGTAAGACATTATTTGGTCTTCACCTATATTTGGCCGAAAGATGTTGCAAAAATTCCCAAAGTACCAGGGGCCCCGTGCAATGTAAATCCGGCGCGGGAATAACATGGTTAGTAAACCTAAACATCTAATCTACCATTTTTCAATAACAATTTATCTCCACCTCGCCAGTTTTTACACACAATTTAGCCTACTTTAAAAAAAATTAACTAGAAGAAATGCTCATTGAACAAAATGTTGAATTTGAATTGAGTGTCCTGGCCTACTGGCCGTACATGTGCTCCAATAACTAGTTAATTTCATGACAAAACAAAAATCTCTAAGGAAAATTTTCGAGTGGATTATAATTTACTACTAAAATATTGCAGGAGGTAATGCTCCTTGCTTCCCCCAATCTGGGCCAAATAAATCACTTACAATTAAACTTCAGCAACAAAAATTTTGCGAGATTTTTATCGTGTTTTGGACTTAAATTGCAAGTAACAGGAGGATTGAACAATCAAAATTTTTCGATTGGCTTTCAAATGTTAAAAATCTAGTTCTTTCAAATGGCTCTAAACGCGTGCGAAATGTGATCCAATGGTATTTAAATAGCTTTTTATTTCAAAAAATTACAATTTGATCAGCGGCTGGCGGCTTAGTCCCCAGACCCCTAAAGTTTCCGGCGGCTGGGGGTCCCCCCCAGACCTACGTCTGTGATACGTTTGAGTTACATTACCTTGCTCAACACGTGTCCCAAGTTAGACAATCGCACCTTTTAACTATTAGGTTACCTCTACTTTTAGCAAAATCCTGTTAATTGCTAACAACAGGCAAGGCTTTGGATCTTCCATTCTACGATATCTTTGCCCCACAAAAAGTTCCTCTTTTGAAAATTTCTGATGACGTCAATGCATGTAATTTGTGGTTTGGCCCACCCCCAGTCAAAAATCCTGGCTACACCTATGGTTACAAATGGTTAGTTAACATCGATTGCAGTCACATTTGCCGTCATAGGTCAATTCTGTGTTACGCTATTTTGAGTTAGTGCCAATCATGATTTATAGAGTAGGTGCTAAGTTTAGATTATGAATAGAATTTACTTTATCTCTAAAACTAACTCTAATTATCCCTAACCTACTTTGATGTTTGGTTTGTGACGTCAGATGGTACAAAATGTCGATTTCGATTTGCAATCCGAGGAAAATTGATATTTATAAACACATCTTGTTATCATCTATTTTAGTGAATAACAGAGTAATTGTAATTGGAAATAAGCAAAAAAATTTTCAATTACGATTACAATTATCGACTTTTGAAAATTTTCAATTGCAATTACAATTACAGCAAAATCGTGTAATTAATTACAATTTTGTCAACTACGATTTTTCCAAGCCCGTTTGTACGAGAGATGGGATGCTAATCTCGGCACAAGTGCCGTTACCAAAGCAGAGATGGAAATCGGTCGGGTCGACCGGTAACGTAACTAACTGTCGGGTTACCGGTCGGGTCGAGATTCTTCGACCAGCCGGTCAAGCTGGTTGAAACACAGGTCAAAATCTATTTTCTTGCAACTAAAAGAATCTAAGCACCAACCGAAATATACATATATATTTTATTGTAAATAAAACTTTTTATAAAAAAACAAAAAACAGTAGCAACAAACCACGCCTTTTGAAATCACTTGTTGAATATTAGGCTAGCAAACTGAATGGATATTTGGCTAGAAAAATCGATTGATAAAGGTTAGCATTAGACTAAGAAAATTGATTGATGAATGTAAGCATTGGTATAAGAAGGTTAATTATGGGATGTTGGCATTAGACTTGGAAAATTATTTGATAAATGTTAGCAGTAGACTAGAAAAATTGATTGATAAATGTTACCGTAGCATTATGCTAGGCTAGGAAAATTGATGGATAAAGGTTAGCATTAAACTAGGATAATTGATTGATGAATGTTAGTATTAGATTAGGAAATTCATTGATAAATGTAAGCATTAAGCTTGGAAAATTGATTGATAATATTACATTAAGAGTAGGAAAAATGATTAATATTACCATTATTAGACTAGAAAAATTGATTGATAAATATTGGCATTAGGCTAAGAAAATGGATGGATAAATGTTACTGCAGCATTACGCTAGTTTAGGAAAATTGTTGCTAAAGGTTAGCATTAAACTAGGAAAATTGATTGATAAATGTTAGCTTTAGGCTAGAAAATTTTGATTGATAAATGTTAGCATTAGACTAGGAAAATTGATTGATAATTGTTTGTATTAGTGTAGGAAAATGATTGATAAATGCTAGCATTAGGCTAGAAAAATTGATGAATATTAGGCTAGCAAACTGAATGGATATTAGGCTAGAAAAATCGATTGATAAAGGTTAGCATTAGACTAAGAAAATTGATTGATGAATGTAAGCATTGGTATAAGAAGGTTAATTATGGGATGTTGGCATTAGACTTGGAAAATTATTTGATAAATGTTAGCAGTAGACTAGAAAAATTGATTGATAAATGTTACCGTAGCATTATGCTAGGCTAGGAAAATTGACGGATAAAGGTTAGCATTAAACTAGGATAATTGATTGATGAATGTTAGTATTAGATTAGGAAATTCATTGATAAATGTAAGCATTAAGCTTGGAAAATTGATTGATAATGTTACATTAAGAGTAGGAAAAATGATTAATATTACCATTATTAGACTAGAAAAATTGAGTGCTAAGTATTGGCATTAAGCTAGGCCAGGAAAATTGATTGATAAATATTGGTATTAGGCTGAGAAAATGGATGGATAAATGTTACTGTAGCATTACGCTAGTTTAGGAAAATTGTTGCTAAAGGTTAGCATTAAAATGGTTAGTATTAGACTAGGAAAATTGATTGATAAATGTTACCGTAGCATTATGCTAGGCTAGGAAAATTGATGGATAAAGGTTAGCATTGATAATTGATTGATGAATGTTAGTATTAGATTAGGAAATTCATTGATAAATGTAAGCATTAAGCTTGGAAAATTGATTGATAATATTACATTAGAGTAGGAAAATTGATTGAAAATTAATATTACCATTATTAGGTTAGGAAAATTGTTTGATAAAGTTAGCTGTGGAGTAGGAAAATTAACTGATAAATGTCAGCATTAGACAAGAAAAATTAATTGTAAGCATTGGCATGAGAAGGTAGATTATTGACTGTTGGCATTAGACTAAGTAAATTGAGGTAAAAATATTAGCATTAGGCTAGGAAATTTGATTGACAACTGTTAGCTCTTAACTGGAAAAATTAATTGATGAACGCTAGCATTAGGCTAGGAAAATTGATTGACAAGTCACAATTGTTAACACTTGACTAGGAAAATTGATTATAAAAATGTTAGAAGTAGACTAGGAAAATTAATTGATGAATTTAAGCATTAGTATAGGAAGGTTGATTATTGCATGTTGGCATTGGGTGGAAAAATTGGTTGCAAATATTAGCGGTTGGCCAAGAATATTGATGGATCAATGTTAACGTTAGGATAGCACTCCAATCCGATATTTAGACAATGCCACTCTAGTTTCTGCTAAAAAGTGCAAAATGCGACTTCCCCGCGACTCCAGTCTATGAATTGCAAAGCTGGTTTTCGGAGTGGATTTGTTTTATCCTGTATAGGTAAATAATTATGGTTTTGTTTATGGTATAGCATGTAGTAGGCTTAGTATGGCACGATAGGCATAGTATGGCAGTGTAGACTTAGTACGGCATATAGCATGCCACAGTGGATGCCGCAGCTTAGCACAGCATTGTAAGCATAGCGTGATACCCTAATAGGTTTAGCATGGCACTCTAATAGGTTAAGCATGACACGCCTGTACGCGTAGCGTGACACCCATAAAGTAGGCTTGTTATGGCACAGTAGGCATAGTATAGTGTAACACTAGGCGTATGGCATAGTTGGCTTAATATAGACCAGTAGGCACTGGAGGTTAGTATGTCACAGTAGGGATAACATGACATCCTAGTTTGGCAGAGTATGGCATTTGGTTGGCTTGTTATGGAACAGTGGGCATAGTATTAGTAAGGATAATATGCCACGTATGCGCTACAGGCTAGTACAATATTGTAGGCATAGAATGGTATATAGTAGGCTTATTATGGCTCAATAGGTATATTATGCCATATTGTAGGCTAATTTTGGCACAATAGACATAGTATGCTGATTATGGCACAGTAAGTATAGTATGCCACAGTGAGCACTGTAGCTTTGAAGGCATAGTATGGCATTTGGTTGGCTTGTTATGGTACAGTAGGCACTGCACCTTAGTATGTCATAGTAGACGTAGTATGGCATTGTAGACATAGTATAGCATGCGGTATAGTATGGAATGTACAGTAGTAGCCTTATGGCACATTAGGCATAGTATACCACAGTAGGCGTAGTATGTCATAGGAGGCTTAGTATGACATTTTAGGCATAGTACGACATGAAGTAGGCTTGTTATGACATCCTAGTAGGCATAGCATGTCACAGTAGGCTCTGTGGCATAGTTGGCTTTATATGGCACTGGAGGTTAGTATATCATAGTTGGTATAGCAGGACACCTTAGGAGGCAGAGTATGGCATATAGGGGGCTTGTTGTGGAACAGTACGCATATTATTAACAACCATAGTAGGCGCTACAGGCTAGTATGACATTGTAGATATCGTAGGCTTATTATGGTACAATAGGTATAGTTATGCTATATTGTAGGCTAATTATGGCACAATAGACATAGTATGCTGATTATGGCACAGTAAGCATAGTATACCTCAGTGCGCACTGTAGCTTTGTAGGCATAGAATGGCATTTGGTTGGCTTGTTATGGCACAGTAGGCACTGCAGCTTAGTATGTCATAGTAGACGTAGTATGGCATTGTAGACATAGTATAGCATGCGAGTATAGCATGGCATGTACAGTAGTAGCCTTATGGCACATTAGGCATAGTATACCACAGTAGGCGTAGTATGTCATAGGAGGCTTAGCATGGCATTTTAGGCATAGTATGACATATTGTAGGCTTATTATGGCACCCTAGTAGGCATGGTATGTCACAGTAGGCACTGTGGCATAATTGGCTTTATATGGCACAGTAGGCACTGGAGGTTAGTATATCACAGCAAACGTAGTATGGCATTGTAGACATAGTATAGCATGCGAGTATAGTGTGGCATATACAGTAGTAGCCTTATGGCACATTAGGCATAGTATACTACAGTAGGCGTAGTATGTCATAGGAGGCTTAGTATGGCATTTTAGGCATAGTATGACATGAAGTAGGCTTATTATGGCACCCTAGTAGGCATAGTATGTCACAGTAGGCTCTGTGGCATAGTTGACTTAATATGGCACAGTAGGCACTGGAAGTTAGTATACTTCGTTGGGATAGAAGGACACCTTATTAGGCAGAGTATGGCATATAGGAGGCTTGTTATGGAACAGTACGCATATTATTAAAAACCATAGTAGGTGCTACAGGCTAGTATGACATTCTAGATATCGTAAGCTTATTATGGTACAATGGGTATAGTAATGCTATATTGTAGGCTAATTATGGCACAGTAGACATAGTATGCTGATTATGGCACTGTAGCCATAGTGTGCCACAGTGGGCACTGTAGCTTAGTAGGCATAGTACAACATCAGAATATGACATATAGTTGGCTTATTATGGCACAGTAGGCATAGTATCCCACAGTAGGCGCTACAGCTGAGTATGTTATAGTAGGCGTAGTATGACATTGTAGACATAACAAGCCTATAGCATTCGAGTGTAGTATAGTTGGTAGCTTGGCCAAATGGGTAAAGGCGAATTGTTTACGACGACCTTGATTGAATGATCTGCTATGAAAAACTAGAAAGTAAATTGCATTGTTGTCTTATTCTATTGGACATAAAAAAAGCTTTCGATAGTATTGATCATCAAATTCTTATCGAAAAATTAAACCACTACGGAATTAGAGGAGTGGCAAATGAATTGATTAAAAGTTATTTATCCGACAGATTTCAGTATGTGGAACTCGACAATGTCAAATCGTCTAGAATTAATATAAAATCTGGCGTCCCCCAGGGTTCGATCTTAGGTCCGCTCCTTTTTATCTTATATATCAATAATCTCCCAAATTCTTTAATAAATCAACCAACTTTATTTGCCGACGACACTTGTATCCTGATTAGCAACCACAGCCTTGTAAATTTGGAAACTCAAAGCAACGATGAACTAAAAAGCGTTTCTGAATGGATGATCGCCAATAGGTTGACTCTTAATCCACATAAAACACAAGCTCTAGTATTAACCCGATCCAAGCAAAAGCTCCAACCGTTTTTATTGTCCCTTAACAATATTTTTATTGAAATACGACAGAGTGTAAAATATCTAGGAATTATCTCTGGTTGGTGGCTTTGAACAAGCAGCAAATTCGGGGGGCAAGAATTTGAAGAAATCTACAGGAACGTTGGATCATCGGAAACCCCTTAAGCAGATGCGGATTTCTCCAATCACGAAGTAGTCACTGCAATAAAAAAATGTGCGGATCGTCCAATAAGTTAGCGTCTGATGCTGTCTGGTGACTGGAGGATAAATATGAGCTACAACAACAATATACTGTAGTGGGCTTTTGGCACCATAGGTTAGTAAGAGCACTATGTCATAGTAGGCTTAGTATGGCATTGTAGGCATAGTGTAACATGAAGTAGACTTGTTATGGCACCCTAGTAAGCATAGCATGTCACAGTAGGCACTGTAGCTTACTATGGCACAGTAGGCATAGTTGGCTTATTATTGCACAGTATCCCACAGTAGGCACTGCAGCGTAGTATATTATAGTAGAAATAGCATTACACCTTAGTAGGCAGATTATGACATACAGGAGGCTTGTTATGGAAACTAGGAATAGTATTAGTAAGCATAGTGTGCCACAGTAGGTGCTGCAGCTTTAGTATGACATAGTAGGCATAACATGGCACCCTGGTAGGCATAGTATGGCATACAGTAGGCTTAGTATGGCACAACAGGCATAGTAGGCCAAACTGGGCGCCGTAGCTTAGTAGGCATAGTATGACATATAATTGGCTTATTATGGCACAGTAGGCATAGAATAACATAGCTCGGCAATTAGACCTACAATGCATAGCTTTTCCATGAACTATCACCGTAACGAGGTGGAAAAGTCTATGTGCCTCAATGACCTGCAGAGCTGTACTGGCTGGAGATTCAATTCTCCTGAAAGGGTTACCCATGCCAGATAGGTCTAATGGTAGAAGCGAGACGAAGTATAGTTCAAATCAAAATAGTTGGAAAACTTAAAACCTGGGTTGGTTATGCCCATCAGCTGTGGTAAGCATATAACCTAGGAGAAGGACAACTCTGATATAAAACCTCTCCGCAGTTAGATTAAACTGCACAACAAATCATGATGAGCACAAATAATGAAAATTACGTGAACGACGTTAATGGGGCCACCTTCACAAGTGGAACCTCGTCCGGCAGGGGAGCGCCTAGGGACTCCCAGGTCGTCATTCAGCGAAACCCCTATGGCGTTCGAGTCTTAGGCAGAGGGGCTCGTTCGAAAAATAAGCGACAATCTCCACCAGCCAGCCCTAGTGGCAGCTCCACCAATGTGCCCGCTACACGTTTGGAGAGGCGAATGGAGGCAGCGCAGAGTATTCGTACTCGAGATAATGTCGCACACTCACCGGTCAACCATCACCAACTGCTGTTGGGCAATTGGAATATCCTTACCCTCACAGGAAAAGAGCTAGAATTGGTTGAGGAAGCAAAGCGGTATCATCTCGATATTATCGGAGTTTCTTCAACCAAACGACGTGGCTCTGGAACTGTGGATCTGGATGGCGGATGGAAACTCTTCTATTCTGGTGCTGATCCTAGTATGTCTGCACAAGCGGGTGTGGGGATTCTCACAAGCCCCCGTTTGTCAGACTGTGCGTCAGATTGGATTCCTTTGGGACCACGGGTCTGTATGTTGAAGCTTAAGGTATTGGATCGGTCATTGTGCCTGTTGCAGGTATATGCCCCCAATGCCACGAGTGAATATCAGACTTTTGTGGATGAAGTAAATGATGCTCTTCTACGAGTATCAGCTACTGAATCTACAGTCCTTATGGGGGATTTTAACGCACATGTTGGAACAGACACAGATACGTGGAAGGGTGTGATCGGAAAACATGGAGTCACTGGACTGAATGAGAACGGAAGGTATTTATTGCAGCTCTGTTGTAGCAACGGACTCCGCATCATGAATACCTTTTTCCAGCACAGAGAGGTTCACAAGTATACATGGTATCGACCTAGTATGGATCAAAAATCTTTGATAGATTTTTGCATAGTTTCGTCAGATTTGTTTTCTGATGTGCTGGACGTTCGAGTGAAGCGAGGTGCTGAATTGTCAACTGATCACCATCTGGTAGTTTGTTCCTTACGACTTTCGAAACCTTGGCCAAACAAGAGATCCAACCGGTCGTCTGTGACTTACCGGATCAAATGGGAGGCTTTGGAGGACAAAGAAGTAAGAAAACAGTTTGCATCCAGTATATCATCTAAGTTCAAACAACTTCCTGATGTATCCGAGGACATCGAGAAGGAATGGCTGCTGTTCAGATCAGCAATCATTTCATCAGCTGCTGAAAGTTGTGGGCGAAAACGGCTTAGAATGGCGGGCGATAGTGAGAAAAGAACGCCTTGGTGGAACCAAGAGGTTAAAGAAGCTATTCGAGCAAAGAAAGGTGCGTTCAAGGCCTGGCTGCAGGACAGATCGTCATCTGATTTGCAATCCCGGTACACTGAGGCGCGAAAAGCGGCAACTTCGGCAGTAAAGAAATCCAAGGAGAAGTCATGGGAAGAGTTTGGTCGTCGGTTGGATTCCAACTATTTTTCGGCAAACAAAGTATTTTGGCAGACCATCCGCCGTTTACGTGGCAAAAGATCGAGTATCACGTACTCCATCAAGGATTCTGACGGTAACATTCTAACGGATGAGAATGAAATCCTTTCACGATGGAGAGAATACTTTGAAGATCTTTTGAATCCTGTAAAGGCATCGACTCGTGACACACACGAAGTGACACATCTAGGGGAGGACGAAGTCTTCACTGCAGCAGAAGTGGCAACTGCAATTAAAGGGATAAAATCTGGAAAAGCTGCTGGTGAAGATGAAATCAGACCCGAGATGTTGAAAGCGCTGACTGGAGAAGGAATTCTCTGGTTAACGCGAGTGTGTCAAGTTGCGTGGAAGCTTGGCAAAACTCCCAGAGATTGGCAAACAGGTGTGATTATTCCGATATTCAAGAAAGGAGATCGCAAGCAATGTACAAACTACAGAGGGATATCTCTCCTTAGTTTGCCAGGGAAAGTATATGCCAAATGCCTTGAAAGGAAATGCCGAGAAATAGTGGAATCAAAACTGGAAGATGGTCAGTGCGGTTTTCGTCCGGGTCGCAGCACCACGGACCAAATCTTCACTCTGAAGCAAATCTTCGAGAAATCTTGGGAATATGGCAAAGATCTCTTTGCATGCTTTGTCGATCTTGAAAAAGCATATGACCGAGTTCCTCGGGATAAACTTTGGAAGGTTTTGCAGGAGTATGGCGTTGATGGTCAATTGTTACGCGCTATTAAGTCATTCTACTGCAGACCGGAGGTTTGTGTTCGGGTAAATGGCAAGCAATCAAAGCCGTTCCATGTGGGCGTTGGACTCCGGCAAGGGTGCGTTTTGTCACCTCTCCTTTTCATTGTTTACATGAATTGGATCGACAAATGCAGCCAAGCTGATGAGTGTGCCACGATTGGAAATTGCAAAATTAGTCGTCTGCTATTCGCTGATGATTTGGTTCTGCTTTCTTCCACAGAATCTGGCCTCCAGCGCGCATTAAATAGCTTTGCAGATGCATGCAACACCGCCGGAATGAAAATAAGCACGGCCAAAACTGAGGTACTTCATCTTTCAAGAAACCCTGATCAGTGCGTATTACAAGTGAATGGAGCGACACTGAAGCAGGTAGAGAAGTTCAAGTATCTTGGGGTTGCATTTACGAGTGACGGAAGGCAAGACGAAGAACTGGATATCCGAATAGGCAAGGCTAGTGCAGTAATGCGAGCTTTGCACTACTCGGTTGTCATGAAACGAGAATTGTCGAAAAAGGCAAAACTCTCAATTTTCAAAGCAGTTTTTGTCCCCATTCTCACTTATGGTCATGAATCTTGGGTAATGACCGAAAGAATGCGATCACAAGTGCAAGCGTCCGAAATGAGGTTTTTACGAAGAATCGAAGGAGTTACACTGTTTAACAAGGTGCGTAGCTCTGAAATTCGAAAATCTCTTAACATCGAGCCGTTACTTCTCCGAATTGAAAGATCTCAGCTTAGATGGTTCGGCCATGTAAGCAGAATGCCTCAGGAAAGACTCCCCAAACAAGCTTTACATGCCAAAGCAAGTGGGAGAAGACCAGTCGGACGACCTAGAACTAGATGGACCGATTACATTGAGGATCTTGGATGGAATCGCTTGGGACTTCGCCCAAGCGAAATGATGGAGGTGATGGAAGACCGTGAGGTGTGGCGGCTCAATCTTGAGCTACTGCCCCCGCAACCCTCACGGAAAAGCGGGCAATGAAGAAAGAAGAAGAAGAAGAAGAATGGTTTTAAGCTGTGACTAATATTCTGTGACCATTAAGACATGCACATCCATGAGCATATTTATTTGGACATTGAACCACACCCCCCTTTGGGTTACGGCACAAAGCAAAAAAATGCAAAATATACGTTAAAATCGCGTAATCAGATTTAATCAGATTACAATAAAGCATGCATGTGGAAGAGGCTTGCGCTACCTGGCATTTTAGCATCATTTTAATCAGTTAGAGAGTAGTGGCGCAGATTTCAGATTTTTTAGTACATGCTAAAATCTTGCCGCTTTGAAAAGCTTTTTTCAACTTAAATTTGCCACACTCTACACTGTGCAAGAAAGACATTGCTCTTATTTTTTTTTATATCTAACCAGCCATGGCTTGTTCTGATGTAGCATTTCTACAAACTGCTGGGGTACATTATATTTCGAATATTTACCAGCCAATGTCATGACAGTTAGGTGTTTGCTGCTCGGCAAATTTCAAATAATCTGTCATCAATAGCTAAAAAATTTTAACTTCTTATCTTGGCCTTACGCGTAATATCATTAGAAAGAACGTCTAATAATTTAGCTTGTGCCCTCCAGTTCTTTTCATACTTATTTCGTGCATGTTTTGCGCTGCTCAAAACAGGTCTTTTTAACCGAAATTTAACCTAAAAAGGTCTTATAATTGAATTATTTTTACAAAAAGCGCAAAAATTTGATTGCCTTTTTTTGCTGAGACCCCCGTCCTTGGTTACAAATTTCAACACCTCACCCAGTGCCCCCTTCTTTTTGAAATTTTTTCATTAAATGCATTGAACAGTGAACAAAAACCTTCTGTAAAAAACGGTCGACCCGGCCCGTCAGAAACCGGTCGATCGGCGTAGATTTTGAAATTTACCGGTCGGGTCGAGAAAATCCTGACTGGTTCCATCTCTGCGCCAGAGCAAACAAAGTGGGGGGAGCACTAGCCGAAAGTGAAGAGGAACTAAAATCGACTGAACTTTTGTATATAAAAACTAGTATTGTACGGCTACAAATTACACGCAATTTAAAAATTTCTGTATTCATGGCTAAAAAAAGAGACATATAAAGCCGGCAGCGTGTCTTACCTCGTTTTGTCTGCAGCCCATAATCACTTGAAAAATCTATTTGCAGCTACAGTGAATGCGACCAGACATGCAACATAGATTTTGCTAAGAAGGGAAGGGGCTTGAACCAAAACTGAATTTTTTTGCGCAGCCGCTAGGCAGAGGTGGGCAGTATCGCGGTACTGTAACGCGGGGTATCCTTACACCTCGCAGAAAAACATTTCCCCGAAAATCATTTGCCAGAAAAACATTTCCCTGAACGTTCTTTTTCCAGAATTAACATTTGTCAGAAATCACACTTGCCAGAATGAACACTTGCTTGAAATTGCATCTGCCAGAATGAACACTTGCCAGAAATTACATCTGCCTGAATGAACACTTGTTTGAAATTACATCTGCCAGAATGTACATTTGCCTGAATGTGCATTTGCCAGAATGAACACTTGCCTGAATGTGCATTTGCCAGAATGAACATTTGGCCGAAATTACATTTCCCCGAAAACCTATTTTCCAGAATTTACACTTGCCAGAATGTACATTTGGCCGAAATTACATTTCCCCGAAAACCTATTTTCCAGAATTTACACTTGCCTGAATGTACATTTGGCCGAAATTGCATTTCCCCGAAAACTTATTTTCCAGAATTTACACTTGCCTGAATGTACATTTGGCCGAAATTGCATTTCCCCGAAAATTCATTTTCCAGAATTTACACTTGCCAGAATATACATTTGGCCGAAATTACGTTTCCCCGAAAACTTATTTTCCAGAATTTACACTTGCCTGAATGTACATTTGGCCGAAATTGCATTTCCCCGAAAACTTATTTTCCAGAATTTACACTTGCCTGAATGTACATTTGGCCGAAATTACATTTCCCCGAAAGCTTATTTTCCAGAATTTACACTTGCCAGAATGTACATTTGGCCGAAATTGCATTTCCCCGAAAACTTATTTTCCAGAATTTACACTTGCCAGAATGCACGTTTGGCCGAAATTACATTTCCCCGAAAACTTATTTTCCAGAATTTACACTTGCCTGAATGTACATTTGCCAGAAATTACATTTCCCCGAAAACTTATTTTCCAGAATTTACACTTGCCAGAATATACATTTGGCCGAAATTACGTTTCCCCGAAAACTTATTTTCCAGAATTTACACTTGCCAGATTGTACATTTGGCCGAAATTACATTTCCCCGAAAATTCATTTTCCAGATATTATACACATTAAACCGAAATTTCGTTATTGATAGAATTTACATTACAAAAATATATAATTTTATTTGTTCACTTTCAAAAATTATTAAGTTGCATGTAGAATAAAAAGGGCGAAGAAAAGCAGTCTCTCACGTCTTGTAACTAATTTTGACAAACAACGTTAAGTTTAAAATATTTTTGGTTTTTGACAAAAATAAGTGCCATTTGCAGAACCGAACTATTCTTCCGAAGTTTGTGATGATATTTTGATGTGTTTTTGGATTATTGGTAATATTAAGGTATTTCGATAGTAGCTGAAACTCATAAAAACATTAGCATACAAGCGTCGTATCATTGAAGTATCTTAGTCAGGCGCGTAGCCAGAAATCTGCAATGAGGGTTTCGGTTTTGGGGGTCTGATTGCGGAGCCCCCAGCCTAAGGCCATTAGAGGTCTGGGGGCAGAGCGGCAAGCCGCTAAAAAAGTTTGTATTTTTTGCAAAGGGACTTGATTTTAGGCCTATTTTGATAAAAACCATTGCTTTAAAACGTAGCATAAGAAGTTAGCAGTGCAAAAACTTGATTAAACTGTTTGCAGAAATGGGTTATGTAGAAGGTGGATATAAACGGTAAAATTTTAGTTTCATATTTACAAGCGGGTAAATCATAAAATCCTAGATCAGTAAAACTTACAAGGGGTAATCTATTTCGTGTATATTTTAGAGAAAGGTAATTGGGGGGGGAGCTGGCTAATGGAATGAAGCTCGAAAGAAGTGGTTGACAAAATTTGAGAGAAGTGATTGGTAATTAACTAAAATTGAATAGCCCCCCCTACCTATTTCCGAGTTTTATGTTTTCTTTATGAATATCAATGTTTAGCATTTTTTAGCAAGCGATCAAATTTGATTGCTTATTTTCGCCAGTTTTTACTTATTTATGTATTTTATTTCTGACAAATCTGTTTCCCCTAAATAATTGCTTCAAAAGATGCTTTAAATCATTTTTGAGTTTATTCCAGTGCAAAAGACTGCTGTCTCAGAAAGCTATAGCCATTACTCCAGTGCCGTCGCCAGGGCAAACGAAGCGAAGGGACACTAGCCGAAAGTGGGGGGCACTAAAATAGACTAAACTTTTGCATAATAAAACCGATCTTTACATCTTGTACGGCTACAAATATATATTTAAAAATGCTGTATTCATGTCTAAAAAAAGATCTATAAGGCCGGCAACGTTTCTTATCTCGTTTTCGTCTGCGGCCCCTAATACAGAGTCGCAACTAGAGCGTTGTTCTATGAGGCAAAATTTCTTTCAGGAAGGCCAAAAATTGCTGCCTTTTTCAACAATACGAGCATGCTATAGGCCATAAGCGTAGCCAAGATTTTTGATTAGGGTGGGGGGGGCACAAATCACGTGCAATGACGTTACCAGAAATTTTTGAAAGAAGAACTTTTTGTGGGAAAAAGATATTGTAGAGTGGAAGATCAAAAGCCGTAGCCAGTGTGTTAGCACATACAGTAACCAGTATTTTGGTAAAGGGAGAGAGCTTAAACCACCCAAAAAAGTGTAAAATGCGAGACGTGTTGAGCAAACTGGTGTAACTCAAATGTATTACAGACGTGAGAAAAATTTAACACCAAAATGGGTGATTTTTTGTAATTTGTTTGAAAACCAGCTATTTTATTGCCATTGGATCACAATTTGCACGTGTTTAGAGCCATTCGAAAAAACTAGATTTTTAACATTGAAAAGCAGTTGAAAAAAATAAATTGTTTAATCCTACTTTAACTGACAAGTTAAGTCCAAAACATTTTAAAATCTTGCATTTTGGTGTTAAATTTTGTCAGTGATTTGGCCCAGGTAGGGGAAAGCAAGGTACATTGCCACTGCAATATTTCAGCAGTAAATAATAATCTACAAGAAGATTTTCCTTAGAGAAATTTGTTTTGTCATAAAAATAACCAGTTGCAGGAGTATTTATACGACCAAGAGGTATAAGCCCCCTTAATTCAAATTTAATAGTTTGTTCAAGGAACATTTTCCCTAGCTAATTTTTTTTTCAAAAGTATTTTGTCGCGTTAAAACTTGCGAGGTGGAGGTGAATTGTTATTTAAAAATGGTACAATAGATGGTTACGCCTACTAACCATGTTATTGCCCTGGCCAGATTTATATTGTGCGGGGCCCTTGGCACTTTGAAGATTTTCGCAACATCTTCCTGCCAAATATAGATGAAGACCAAAAAAAGTCTCACCAATTGAGCGCGGAAACCCTCGCTAGAACTGTGCTATATTATGGTAAATCCGGCCCTAGTTGTTGCATTACGTTTATAAATAGGTAAATGAGGGCCTTAGATAGGAACTTTTAGAACAAAACTCTCCATTTCTCCTGGGTTATATATACATTTAAATTGGTTGCCAAAAACTGAATTGAGGGGACCTGGCCGTCATTCATTCTTATTAATTACTGTTGCAAGCAAAAAATGCTAGAAGAAACTGAAGAAACAAGAGTTTTTTTGTCGCATTTTTGTCATTGGTGACATTTCAATTGGAGGCGGGGGCGGGTTCCCTGGCTACGCCTATGTGCTGGGCAGTTTGTTTTAGAAATGAGAAAGCTTTTAGCAACCTCTGAAGCTGAGTTCAATTCATTGGTTGATGCGGGTATGGATTCGAAACCATTCGGGACAAAAGCAGAGGTTATTTTTGCCTTTCGGGAAAAAATTCAAGTTTGGACGTGAAGGAGCAAGAAGGTTAAGATAACCAGGGGCACCAGAAGCATGAGCAGATGATTAAGTGGAAGGAGTATCGGTAGCTTCAGAAGAAGCAGGATTCGGACCGGGGTGAGGGTCTCTAATACTTCTCATGACAAACCTGTCCATTACTGCCAAACAAGACAAAACGCAGAGTACAACAGTTACTAAGCAACTTTTTGGCCAAGGTCAAAGCGACCACGTGCACTCATTGCTAATGCTAGCGTGCTACCATGGTGCTATCGCAACCGCACCTAACGTCAATTTTTTGATTGTAAAATAGTTGCTATTGCGTCACAATAAAATATTGCAATATTCTTCACAGATTTTTCTTACTAAACAAGTTGTAGCTTGTCAGCTAAATCAAGCAAGGATTGCGATTATGCATTAGGCTTATGCATACCTGGTGCCAGTGCCACCACAATCAATGTACCGATTATAAAAGTTATGTGAAACGCAATATTTCGCATCAGTCCAAATCATTAATCAACAGCCTTACAATAGGTTACTTAGGCCTACCAATATTTTCTCCTATTGTAGCTTTGAGGTTTGGGTTAGCGAAATTTTTGTTTGGGGGCGCCGCCCCTCCTGGCCCCCCTGAGTTGCGACCCTGCCGTAATCGCTTGAAAACTCTATCTGCAGCAGTAAATGCGGCCAAACGCGCAACCAGGATTTTGCTAACGATGGGTAAAACAAAAAATATTTTTGCACAAAAATTGTCTAATTTAGGCCTTGTGCTAAACAAACTGATGAAACTTGAGCGTGTCACAGACCGGGGCCTGGGGGCGGAGCTCCCAACCACTGGCCAATGTTTGAGATTTTACAGCACAAAGATAACGATTTTAACGGCATTTTAATCACCTTTCGCACTTTTTGAAGCCGCATCAATGACTAAATTGCTAAATTTCAGGTCATTTCAAAGACTTAAATTGCTTAACCCCTTTAGCCCTCCCCCCTTACTTCAGGTCAAGTCTAAATATTTTTAAACGCTTGTATTTTGAAGTTAAATTTTCTAGGTGACTTGGCTTAGAGAACCTAAGCCCCTTCACCATGGTGCTCCACTGACTGCGACCTAAAAATGTTGAGTGTGCTCCAAAGATCAAAAACAGCTTCTCTTTGAAAAAAATGTTTTCTCCTATTGTTCATGGTATAATCACTAACAAAGTATCGGTAACGATTTTACAGTCTTATATCTATCTCTCTTCCGCGAGACATTTGTAAAGGCGTGTTACAGTAAAAAGGCGGGTTATTCCGTCACATTTATGTACACCAGTTGATTGGCAGCAATTTGGCAAAAGATCTGAAAACGTCAAATGAAAATTATGTTTGAAAGTTATTATTGCTGTATTTCCATCATTGACTATTGTCTTATCGTTACGTGATGTTGCAAAAACAGTATTTTGAGTAAACTGAAATGGGGGGCACGGTCCCCCCATAGCGACAGCACTGCAACACTACCTCGCCTAGGCTACTGACCTTAGTGCGGACTTCGCATATGAAAAGACGAAACTGAAATTTCACGACCATTACGCTTACCTACGGCCTACAGCAGTGGTTTTCAACCTGTGGGCCGTAGGAGCATTTTGTGGTGGGCTACAGAGCTATTTGGATAATTGCAAATTCGGTTGAAAAACTGTCTTAATCATTGGCGCTGTGGGGCCCGTTAGAGAGCGAGCTAGCACAAAATTTGCTTTTTTTGGCGTGAATACCCTTTTTTGGGGGGGAGATCACCTGAAAATTGATAAATTGCGATTAAGCTAGCGATTTTGATGAGGCCATGGAAAATTTTCGAATTGAAAATAGGTCACGGTGATGAAAAATTGGGAAGCACTGGCCTACAGTCTTGCTTTAATGGAGTTTGTTAGGTGAGCGTTTTCTCGCAATAATTATACAATAATGTAATGAAATAGACCTATTCGTATCAATAAATTTGAAAAATTTAAAAAACACCGTACGGAACTGTCAATTTGATTTGAGGTACATAACGCGCCTTGACGGAAAATTTATTTAAAGCAAAAATTAATGTTTCACTGACACCAATGTGCAAATTGGTAAAAGTGTTCAATTCGAAAGATTGACAGGAGCCTGGTTACAAACAAATATTAACTCAAATTATCTGGTCAAAAGTACACAGCAGAGAATTCTTAACAGCAGGAAATTCGAATTTTCATGCTACCTCCCTAACAACAATCTCGACAAGATCATTCATTCTACGTTGTTCATTACATTGCATTATGCGGTCAGTTTTTGCTAGAGCAAGACTCGTTGGTTTTAATTGTGACGTCACTTGAAGGAGTCACTTATCTTCTCGCTACCTTTGCATGAACTGCGAATGAAATGTTCTAAATTGTATGAAGTGTGAATGGCGGGAATTGACATCACAATGAGCTTTGCGTAGGAGTGGCTTTCTCGGTAGATTTCAACTAAAAGCTCTTTGAAGGTGGTTGCGGGAATATACGCCATTACTGCTTTTTGAGTGTTTGTAAGCTAAAGCGCGAAATCTTTTGCCGAGGAATACAACAAGTGTAGTTTTGCTGGCTTGCATTTGGTGTAGATTTTGGCTGCTTCGTACTACAGCCGCAGATTTAATTTTGTCGCGAACGCAAGACGAATTACACTATTTTTTTTATAACAATAATATTTCATAAAAACCCGAGGTTCATTGTTGCTCAGAATATAAAAAATTACCAGCCTCCATCAATAACAAAAACATTGGAAACAAAAAGAAAAAAATTTCAAATCTAAAAGCAACCAAATTCTGTGCTAATCTAAAACTATGAAATTTTAGTAATTTTCCAGTATTTACAAGCAAAATATTGCTACGATTCTAAAATTATAGAGTGCTGCTTCAAACTGCGCAAGTAACTCATAAATATTTGAATGTTCTCAAGTCAAAAAAAACTCCGTACTTTTTCGCTTTTGCTGTTTTACCGTGCTGCAAAAAAGCATAAAAGTCTTTGCTCAAGCTGACAGAGCATTCGGAATTGGACTCCAAAATAACTTTTAAAACATGGTCGTTTAAATTGACATGAACGTTCTCAGAATTCAAGGAATAATATTAAGAACAAATGAAGCAACAAGTTGACAAAAAACTAAGAGAAGCCAGCCTCAACTTAAAATTTATTAGCTCTTCTAAAAAAAGTGTGACCTGGGTTAAAGTAAGCTTGCTTTGCCTCTGTGAACATGCTTGCATCGATTTTTAATTACTAATTTTCCTTACCCTTGAAGCACAACTTATGATAGCAAATTGACTAATTAGCTAGGTTATATTTCTCATTCAGTAAACTAACTGTTATTGCAACGTTTCTTAACATCAACTAAAAGTTTGCTCTGTTTATTAGAAATAAATAACCTAAACATAGTATAATTTTTCGAATGAAAAATAGTTTCTAGAAAATGAATTTTTGAGGAAATGTAATTTCTGAAAAATAAGTTTTCGGGGAAATGTAATTTCGGCCAAATGTACATTCTGGCAAGTGTAAATTCTGGAAAATAGGTTTTCGGGGAAATGTAATTTCGGCCAAATGTATATTCTGGAAAGTAAGTTTTTGGGGAAATGTAATTTCGGCCAAATGTACATTCTGGCAAGTGTAAATTCTGGAAAATAAGTTTTCGGGGAAATGTAATTTCGGCCAAATGTATATTCTGGCAAGTGTAAATTCTGGAAAATAAGTTTTCGGGGAAATGTAATTTCGGCCAAATGTAAATTCTGCCAAATGAGCATTCGAACTAATGTAATTTCTGGCAAGTGCATGTTCAGGAAAGTGTAATTTCTGGAAAGTGCACGTTCAGGAAAATGTAATTTCTGGCAAGTGTATGTTCAGGGAAATGTAATTTCTGGAAAATGCACGTTCAGGGAAATGTATATTCGGGATGATGTAGTTTCGGCCAAGTGTTTTTCGGGGAAATGTAATTTCTGGAAGGTGTTTTTCGGGGAGGTGTATAGGATCCGTAACGCGGTACTTTTTTAGTACCGTTATCGGTACCGTCGGTACTTTTTTAGCACGTTTACCGCGGTACTCGGTACTTTTGTGTGGAATGGAATTAAAATCATTCAAAAGGAGTTCAAGTTACGGAGAAGCACTTTCAAACCTTGCCCACGTAATAAGGAGTGGTTAGTGGATGATTGTGGATGACTGAGGGTTTACCGACGTTGCACTAAGTTGCTTTACAGAGCAAATCATAAAAGTCAGCTATATTACGTTATGTTCTTCGCTTTTTTGTGTGCCCTGAAAAGTGAAGACCAGCCTTTCCTCTGTGAAGTCATTTTGAACTGATATTCTTGTCCAAAGAACATTTTTTGCAGTGTATAATTTCGAAAGTTCTTAAGGGGCTGTCCATAAAAGATGTCCGCAAAAATTGACCTTTTCCTCCTTGTCCGTAAAGCGTCCTCACTGCGTCAAACTCCTGTTCGCGAGGACACAATAGAGAACTTACGAAATGTGGAAATGGCCACGGCAATTTCATTGCAGGATTATCAAGCCACCAAAAACATGTTTTGAGACCATGGGCTGAGCCAAGGGGATGCCACCAATGATAAAAATGTGATAAAAAGCCTATGGTTTCTTCAGTTTCAGTCTCTTTTAGCATTTTTTTGCGTGCAATAGTAATTAACAAGGGGGCCCGGGCCCCCTCAATTCAATTTTTGCCAGCCAACTTAAATGTATGATCCGGGTCAATTTAAGGGATTTGCCCTAAAAGTTGCTATCTCAGGCCCTCATCTAACCTTAATTTTCATGAACGTAATGCAATAACTAGAGAGGATTTACCATATGGCAGAGTACCAGGGGCCCCGTGCTCAGATGGAAAGACTTTTTTTGTTATATTTGGCAGGAAGATGTTGCGAAAATCTTCAAAGTGCCAGGAGCCCCGTGCAATGTAAATCAGGCCCGGGTAATAACATGGTTAGTAGGCGTGACCAATTATTGCACCACATTTCACTAACAATTCATCTCCACCTCACCGGTTTTTCGCGACAAAATGCTTTTGAAAAAAAAATTAGCCCGGGAAAATGCTCATTGAACAAATTATTGAATTTGAATTGAGGGGGGCCTGGCCCCCTGGCCGTACGTGTGCTCTACGACTGGTTATTTTCATGACAAAACAAAAATCACAAAGGAAAATCTTCGAATGGATTATTTACAGCTAAAATATTGCTGGAGGCAATGTACCTTACTTTCCCTACTTGGACCAAATCACTTACAAAATTTAATCCCAAAATGCAAGATTTTAAACGTGTTTTGGATTTAAATTGCAAGTTAAAGAAAGATTGAACAATTTAATTTTTTCAGTTGGCTTTGAAAATGTTAAAAATCTAGTACTTTCAAATTTCTTTGAGCAGGTGCGAAACGTAATCCAACGCCAATAAATAGTATTTTTTTCCAAAGAATTGCAAAAAATCGTCCAGCAGCTGGGGACTTCTCCCTTATAGCCTCCGACGGCTGGGGATTCCGCCCCCAAACTCCCGTCTGTGATACGTTTGAGTAACTCTAGTTTACTCAAAGCGTATCGCAAATCAGGCGTTTTCACTTTTTAACTTTTGGTTCAAGTCCTCTCCCTTTAGCAAAATTCTGTTTAAGTGCCAAATCAGGCCACGGCTTCTTATCTTCCATTCTACGATGTCTTTATCCCACAAAAAGTTCCTCTTTCGAAAATTTCTGATGACGTCATTGCATGCGATTTGTGGTTTGCCCCCCCCCCCCAATTAAAAATCCTGGCTAAGCCTATGTTTGAGACCCTTCAAACATTAGTTTTATTGGCGACACAACTGGTTAGGCTCCTGAGTCCAGGTTACCAAAATTTGAACAACAATTGCACTTTATTTCGTATTGAAACGCTTTAAAAACATGTTTTCAGTACGTTTAGGTATTATAGCTCATAAACCAAGAGTAAGGGACTATAAGGGCTGATATAAACTAACTAAAACTGTGTTAAAAAGCAACAGAATGAAAATTTCAGAGCAATGAAGGCGACTGAATTTTTATGCTTTGTAATGAAGGAATGCGGATGTCCACAAAGCAGGAAACCCTCTCTCCCCTTGTCCGCAAAATGTCGGCACTGAACAACCACCCCTGACTGTGGAGTACGTCTTTTATGGACAGCCTCTAATAGTATCTGTTAAGTAATTCTTCCACCGGCCACATAGCCTATGTGGTAACGTGCTCTCAGCTTTGGTGCGGGAGGTCAGGGGTTCAAATCCTGGGCCGGTCAAATCGAACACAAATTTGCCAATAGCTCGCCATCTTGCGACTTTTCTTCGAAAGGAACTGTGTTGCCCAAGCGCAATGTCGTGGCGAAGGGCCAAGCAAGCTCGTTACACGTTTGGGCGTAATACAGCTGGTATAATGAAGATTTGATTTTTTTTGAAATAGTTTTTGCCGTAGATTTATTCACTGAGCATGCTATATCAGTTACCACTATACGCAAATAAGAGACTCAATCATTGTTCAACGCATAAAATCACCGAAAATATTGTTTCCAAAATGTGCAAAATTTTTCTTTTAAAAAGTACCGAATAACGGTACCAGTACCGGTACCGTCGGTACTTTTTCAAAAATGTAACGAATAACATACTGCCGGTGCTTTTTCAACAAAGTAACGGCAAAAGTACCGTCGGTACTTTTGAAGTACCGAGTGCCCACCTCTGCCGCTTGGCAATTTTTATGACTTTGCGTCCAAAAATAACGATTTTAAAAGTTTTAACGCAATTTTAATCACATTTTGCATGTTTTAGACCCATATGGATAACTAAAGTGCTAAAATTCGGAAATTGTTTGAAAGAATTAAATTGCCTAGCCACTTCATCCCCCCTCCTTTACTTCAGGTCAAGTCCAAAACTCGTTTAAACGCTCGTGTTTTGAGGTTTAAAAGGGACTGAAGTCCCTTTAGCCCCTTTCCCCTGGTTGTGTCATTGAATGCGACCTAAAAATCTTTAGTGTGCTCTAAAAAACAAAAACAACTTACTGGTCTTTAAAAAAATGTTTCCCTCTATTGTTTCAGGTCATAATCACTAACGAAGTACCGGTAATGATTGTGTATGCTTACATCTCTCTTCTGACACATTTTAAAGACTTGCTAATTAGACGGATTTTACGTCACATTTATGCAAAGCAGTTGGTTGCCGCCAATTTCGCAAAGAATCGAAAAAACGGCGAACGAGAATTATCTTTGATTGTTACTATTCCTTTTTTCATCACTGTCTGTGGTTTTGTCGTGACGTGAAATTCCAAAAACAGTCTTTGGATAAACCAAAATGGGGGGCACAAGCAGCCGTTAGGGGGCACGGTCTCCCTCCCCCTCTTCCGTAGCGACGGCACTGCTCGGCAAGCCAGGTGTAGAGTTACTGATTACCGTATTAGTATAAAATAAAAAATAGCTACGCTCGTTCGGCTTGAACGCTGACTTTTTCCGCCAAATAAGCAAAGGATACTTGTACGCTTAGGAGTTGCAATTGTACAGTACGCCAAGAGCGTATGATTGACGCTCTAAACTAAACGTTACAAATCATTCGACCCCGATCAAACACTTAGCGCTACGCAGAACGTTTTTGTTTCAATTGCCCATTATGGGAAAATGCATACGTTTAGAATGCACTTGATGCATAACAAAATGCGAAAATTGACGTCATTGCTATAGGCGGATTTATCCATTTACTTCATGTTAGTTTGAAACGCAGAAGTATTAATTTTCTTGTTGATGCTGGTACTGGTCTAATGCTGATACGGCAGTTATGAGCTGATAACTGTGAAGCCAATCAAGCAGGACTTTATAAAATGTATGATAAATTAACCTCAGGTAACAGTACCTTAATTTTATTCTGCTTTTATAATACCGTAAGTACACTTTTTTCATACGAACCAGTAAATTTTGAGTTGAGGCTGGCTGTTCTTAATTTTTTGCCAATGTTGAGCCTCAGTTGCTCTTAATTGGTTCTTAAATTTGGAGATCATTGATGTCAATTATGGCGACCATATTTGTTAATTCCTGATGATCTGTCTGCTTGTAAACACCGTTTTAGCTGCTTTTGCAACATCGTAAACTTGCAGAAAGCGAAAAAGCGAGCAGTAATTTTCGTTTGAACGAGAGCCAAAAAGTTTTGTGTTACCTGCGCAGTGCGCAATAGCACTCTAGAGTCTCAAAATTGTTGCAACGTTGCTTGCAAATACCAGAAAACCACTCAAGCTTTATTGTTTTGAATCAATACAGAATTAAGTAACTTTTTTGATTTAGAATTTATTCTTTTTCGGTTGTTCTTTCTGATTTGTTATTAAATTTTGAGCAAAAATGAGTCTCATGTTTTTACAAAATTTTTCTTGTGTAAAAAAGTGTAACCAATTTTGTCATTGCTAATATTCTGACTAAGCAATAACAAAAGCTAAAAATCTGAAAACTTTTAGAATAGCTGAGACAATCAATTCACAATAATGGCATTTGGAGTTTGGACAATATATTTTGGAAATGGAGGTGCTTGTTACAAAAGCCCTCCGTAACACTTTTGACTGCAGGTGCTCGAGCGAAACTCTGGAGCCTTCACCGTGAGCCTTCACCTTGAACAGAACAGAACAGAACACTTTATTTTTGTTGCCAATAAAAATACCAAAATAACACAAAATTGCACAATGATAAACAGCAACGGGAGGCTGCGAAAGGACCAATCGTCTTCAAGTCAAGCAGCAACCAACGCAAATATCTTAATTAAGTTCAAAATATTACAGTAAAATATTAATTTGTATAACTAAATATTTGGTAATGAAAAGAAATGACAGCAGACTGTTATGATACGCAATAGTAAATTTAGTATTTTAGTTCTTGTATTTACTAAGAAGAAACTTTTTATAAGACTCTTTAAACTTTGAGTAAGATGCATTTTTAAGATCAAATGGAATGTTGTTCCATATTTTAGCTCCAATGCATTTTATGGAGTGTTGGGTTTTTGAACTCATAAATCGCGGTAAAAAAATGTCATTGCTAGAGCTTTGGCGGGTAGAATAGGATGAAACATCAGATGAATAGGCAAAATAATGTTTAAAATTAAGAGGTAATTTGCTATGAGTAAACTGATACATTAATTTTGCAATTTCAAAGTTGTACAAGTCTTCAAGTTTTAAAATTTCATATTTATAATATTGTGGCGGTATTCTACCTCTAATTTTAGTTTTAGAAATAATTCTTAAGGCTTTGTTTTGTAACCTTTTTAACTTTATTAAATAGCTTTTATATGTTGCACCCCACAATGGCAACGCATAATGTAAATGAGTATGTACAAGAGAATAGTACAAAATTTTTGAAGTATTGCATGGAAGATAGTAGCTCAGTTTAGCAAGAACGCCAACAGAACGTGCATTCTTCTTTTCCAAAAATATAATATGAGGCTTAAACGATAAGTGTTCATCGACAAAAATTCCCAAATATTTTGCTGATTCCGAAGATTGTACAATTTGATTATCAAAGTTTAAAGTAAGCGAGGTTGTGGATTTTCTTGTTTGGGGAAAGACAAGCAAAGCAACAGTTTTAGCTTTATTAACGACTAGATTATTTGCCAACATCCAATTTGACACTCTTGACAATTCTTTCCGTCCGGGCAAACCACAATTGAAATTCTCCAATTTAAACTATTGTTCAGACAAAACAAATAATATGGAACAGTATGGTATGGCAAAAAAATAACTGAAATTTAACCTGAAAATAATGAACTAAAAGAGTGCCGTACGAGCGGTCTTCAAAATAAAATACGTCCGTTTGCCAGTTGCTCGAATGAAACGGAATGCCAGAACAGACGTAACTCGGCCAAAAAGCGCGTAATTTTTAAAACGTTTGTTTGCTGCCAATGGCTGCAGAAAATAAAGTGATGTGCGCAAACTGAGCAAATTAAAGTAAAAAGCGGCCGAAACTGGAGCGGGGCAGCACAAAAAAGGTCAATCGGTGCTGTAACAGCGCTAGCAGTGTAGGCTCACACCCTATGCTCACTAGTTGAGTCCAGCACCTTGTATACAAGTACCATCCACTGGTTTTTGTCCGTTAAAAACGCGTTAGCGTTTGCTTTCTTTTCTGACCCAAGATTGCCTGTAGCCTACCGGCATCTCTTGCGGTTAAAATAACCACATTTAAGTGGAGAAACATAACACTTACTGCACCGCATATTGTAATTAAACATTAAATTCATGAAAATGCTATTTCTAAGCAAATCATGTTCTCAATTTCTAGTGGTTTTATGGCGCTTTTTCATTTGAATTACCGTACGCCAGGAATGAAGACTGACGTATTTTTGCATAGTTCATAATAATTCATCCTCCGCGCTATACTTACTGTAATTGCCTAGCGTTTATCAAATGCATGTGCTGCTTATTTTATTATTGTGGATATTGGTGCTTTGCAACAGCTGTGGTTTAGTAGCTCCATAACAAAATTACATGAAAACACATTATATACAAATGTTACATGGATTTTTTGAATGTTGGTTTAATTAAAAAAGAGCCAGTGCTTTGGTAACGACGGAAGGCGCCTGGTATCACTGCAGAAGAGCTCAAAAAGTAAACTTATAAAAACAAAAACAATATTTAACAATTAGCATTTCGTATAATACAGCACAGATATACTGTAAAACACAAAATACTTGTGCACTATTTTGGAAATAAACAATATGAGTTTGTCAGTCACACATGCTTGGAGAAAAGGTAATTTCAAAAGTGTTTTTAGAATTACCTGGATAAAAATGCTGATATATTTTATTATTTCATTTTACCAAATATTACGTTTAACCAAACAAGAAACACAATCAGAGATGGGCTGCAGGTTGCAGTGAAGAAAAACCAAGACCTAAAGGTTAAATGACAGAATTTTGTAATAAATTATGAGCATTTATGCCCGCTTGACTTTGCTCCATCCAAGCCAACTCAAAATGATACAGAATAAATAAGCTTTTCGAGTAATTTCAAGCGTTTAGTGCTTCATCTTTCACCTTTAATTTTCATTGCAAGTTTTAACGACATTAGCTGTTTAATCGTATTCCCTGTATTTCGTTTTACGCTTGCGTTGGCTTCATATGGTTTTCGAAATTCCGAAGCGTGATTGTTTTAAATGCAAAAGCTGACAAGCTGCGCATTTGAAGTGCTTTTGCGGCAGTTGGGTTTTGCAAATTCAAAACCAGCAAGCCGCGCTTTGAAACTATCTCGCACCGCGTAAGTGAACCAGCGCGATAGCGACTCTTCCGCCTACTCGATTTTGCGAGAATCACTGGCGCGCAGTCTTAACGTGTAAGTGACTTCTACAAGTTGCAATCGCATGCGAGCATCGCGTTAAAAGCTTTCTGGTGTGAGTGAATGCTGCGATTTGATTTTTTTTGGGGTGTGTCTGGCGATATCGCGTAGACAAAATCTCACGTGAATCTTGCGCCGTGTAAGTGACCTACGCGATCTTAGAAAGAAAAAAGGCAAAATGTCGATTCTCGCAGCTAAAAAGTCGCTCGCGTAAATGCGACTTAAAACTAACTTACGGAGGATTGCTTGTAAGTTAGGCTTATATAGCGTATGATTTTTTATACCCAAGTTGTATGCAACATTTTTTAAATGCAGATTATTGCATTAGGCAGTAAAAAGTATCGACAGGTCTACATCATAACTCATCAATAACGCTAAAGACCTATGCATGCCAGGATTGTAGGCTACACATTTTTTTTGAACAGTAAATAGTTGGTTGAGACCAGGCGCGTAGCCAGGACTTCGCTAAGGGGGGGGGGGCTTTTTTGGAAGTTTGATCCAACCGTAAACAAACTGACCCAAATTTTCATTAGTCTTGAATTGGATTGAGGCGATTTTTTAGTGAAAGTTAGGTGATTTCCAAAAAAAAGATCTTCGCCGAAATTCAAAGCTTTTTCTGGCCAAAACCAAAAATTTAAGGTTTTTTTCCGGCCAAAAACAAATGATCTCCAAAAAAGAGGACTCCGCCGACGGTTAAAGTGTTTTTTCTTTTGCATCACTATTCCCGCGGAATTTGGTGCTATATTCGACCGGACTTTGTAGGTCTTTTTCCTCTCATCAACCTGCGCTCAAATCTCAATGGGGGGACGCGTCCCCCCCGTCCCCCCTACAATTTAAGTACTGCTGAGGGGCTACAAGAAGCTGAAGGCTACACTTAGTTTTTGTCGCCTAAAAATGTAATTCACTTAAAGGGTAACCATAGTTTGACTTTACTTACTAGATGAGTTAGAGAAGTCCAACGGAGTTACCAGTAAGTCCTTTTTTTGTCATCCTACACTGTAACTTCTGAACCGATAAGGCCGAAAAAACAATCTCTAGCCAGTCGAAATGCACCGAAGAAGAAAATTGCAATAAACAGGCAGCCCTGCCCAAGTTATGATGTTTTGTATTGGTTATATTGCTGTTCAAAACACTTCCAAGGATATTCCCCCTGTTGTTTTTGCATTTTTTTTTGTTTTGGAAAACAAGTAATACTCGTACGTGCCGGTGCAAGGAAAACATGTTGATTAAGACAATTTTGAAAAGCCATAGAAAAGAACACTGTATTGTGAGGTGATTTCAAGCCCAAGCAAACATTTCTCAATACTAGACTCTTGCATAAGATTTGTTATCGCAATGGCGCAATGACATGAGATTTGCAAGTTGACAAACTGAAACAATGTTGAGAGCTAGGACATGATTAATATTTTTTGGATTTTGATTTTTACGTGCATAACTTAATCATTTTTCAAAGTGGACGACAATCAAATCAAAAATCAAATTTTCGTTATTCTAGCTGTACTTCGCCGAAGCGTGTAACGAGTTTGCGGGGCCCATCTCCGCGTCATTGCGCCCGAGCAACACAGTTTCTTTCGAAGAAATGTCGCAGCGGTGGCGAGCCATCGGCAACTATGTTTCCAACTTGACCGGTCTGAGATTTGAATCTTTGACCTCTCGTTCCAGAGACGAACGCGTTACATCATACGGTAAGTTTAGTTCGGGCACAACAAACTTTTTCTTATTTTTGAAATAAAGCAATGGCAAAAACATGGGTCTTTTGGAAAAACTACAACCTAAAATATGTGAAATATATTTGAATTAGAAACGTTTCAGTCTATTCTAAACCCATTTTATTCGTATTAAAAAAATCAACTAAACATTCCAGTCTGATTCAAAACATTCTCATTTTTATCAAAATTTTTCTATTGAGACTGGTTTAAGAATAAACTGTAACGTTTTTAATTCTCTCTCTCGTGTAAATATAGTTCTAATTTTTCCAATAAAACGATGTGCTGTTGCATCATACGTAGAAGTTGCCTTTACAGAATTAAAAATTAATTTATCTTAATTATACTGTATGACCTCAACATTGTTTACAAACTGACTAAAGGGCAGATCCCAGAACTTCGTCTTAGAATGATTCAATTTTTATTTAAAGTTTTTTTTCCAACATTTTTTTACTTTTCTACTTCTTTGCTCGAAAAAAGAAAACAATAAATAAATAAAAGGACCTAAAAAAAAAAAAGAAAAAAAAAGGAAAAAGGAGCTAGAAGAAGGAACATGCAAAATAGCTTAATGCATCACATGCGGGCGTTGCCATGGAACTTTTTTTCGAGTTACATCAGCAGCAAAATTACAGTCAATGCGCCAAATACTCGCTGCCATAACTGACGAGGAAGGACAGAAGGGCCAAATGCTCTCCCAGATGCGGCCCTCTAATCGGAAATGGGCCCTTATCCAGGAGCAACGACTCTCTGGAAAAAAGCCTTGAACCAAGTCCAGATTATTGGTGAAGACTTTTTTGGTTTTCACTAAATTTCAACGAAATAAAGATCTACTGAATTTTGGTGAAGCCCAAACATTTTTGTAGTCTTCATTTAGATCCCGTCAAATAGTAGGCCTTTCGGAAGCTTGCCCTCTGGTGCAAACCTCTAGTTACTTTTCTACAAATACGATACATTCATTTAATGAACGACAATACACTCAAAAAAAATTGTAATAAAGTTAACATATTTATTGAAAAGTTTCGGCTATTTTCTTATACTCTACTATTAATTGTCAATGTTAATTAATAAAATCATTGTTCTTCTATTCGAATCAAAATGATATTGGGTATTAAAAAATAACTTTCGTAATTGTAATGATTTACCAAGTTGCCTTGGCCAAGAGACAACAAAAGGACCGTTCGGTCTTTTAGTCAAGCTGCCACTTGCCCACTTGTCTACCTCATACGGTGGAGACTTCACACTGTTTCTTGTTGATTGTCAAGCAGGGAAGCTGTGAATACTAATTTGTATAGTCTCTGGGTTGATCCGACCCGGAATCGAACCCAAATCTATCGCTTTAGTAGCAGACGCTCTATCCACGCGACCACTCGCTTTTTAACCGAAACGTTTTAATGAACATGTTCCACACTTTTACTGCATCTTGGCTGTAAAATGTCTTTGATTTATTAATCATGTAGTCAATGCACCATACTCCTAACTATGTACACTTAATGTAGAAATTTTTTTCTAAATAAAATAATAACGTCAAAGAATATGCTATACAGTATATAAAATGCGAATGACAGCTTTCAACTACAAAGTATTACTTTTTACTTTTAGAACAAAGACATATCTTTCCAATCCGGGATTTTTATGATGAAAAATAAGCATTACACCAGTCTAATGAAAAAGAGCTTGTTCGCAACAACTCTCTGTGTGATTTCCAATTGAAAAATAAAACAACCGTTATGGTTTTCAATTATGTAATTTCTTTGGGTTGGTCGATTATCGAACGCAAATATACATTAAAAAGTAGTCAAATGCAAAAAAAAAAACATATATACCGCATTTGACGGCATATAGGACACTCGACATGCAAGATGCACCCCATTTTAGCAGGTCAGATTCAGGAAAAAAAGTTTTTAGCGTATTTAAACATATATTGTTGAAAATAGTCTAGCAGAACATACACATGCAGAAACATAGCTGCATAAAAGCAATTTGCAGTACAGACAAGCAATAACCATATATAAGACATCTCAATAGCAGGAAATAAGTAAGCTGTTAGGACAGGCCTGCAAAGCAATCACAATAATAATAAAACATTGAACATGAAAATAAAGCCAGCAGTGCATAAACCAAAAAGTAGAATCCATTTTTGAAAAAAGCATGCTGCCACTATAAGTTTTTGAACTTTCCCTGCGCCATGTAAGACGCAGGGCGATTTTTTGAGCCAAAATTTTGGAAAAAAAGTTTGTCCTGTATGCCGTCAAATACGGTATATGTATTGTAACATAAAAGTTGGTGCAACATTGGTGCTGCGATAATAAACTAAGTATTTAGTTCTATATTTGCTCAAGCAGGGGTCGAAATTAACTTTTTTAACAACTTGCCCTTCGGGCAAGTTATATCAAATGTCTACTTGCCCGAGAAAATTTCAACTTGCCCGAAAAAAATAGGTACAATAAGTTTTGAGGTTAACTTTGGAAAAAATTTGTAAAACGTACTTTGTGGCAAAAAGCACTGAATTTGCAAAATTTTATTTCGTATAGTAGCCGCGTATGTTATTTCGCGAATCACGTTTTAGTGCGTTAATGTGACGTAGGATAATAAGTAACTTTTTCAAATCATGCATTACGCAAAAATTGATTCTGCGATTGTAATTATTTCGATTATTACGTTCCGTTTTGTGAATGAGAACGGAAGGTATTTATTGCAGCTCTGTTGTAGCAACGGACTCCGCATCATGAATACCTTTTTCCAGCACAGAGAAGTTCACAAGTATACATGGTATCGACCTAGTATGGATCAAAAATCTTTGATAGATTTTTGCATAGTTTCGTCAGATTTGTTTTCTGATGTGCTGGACGTTCGAGTGAAGCGCGATGCTGAATTGTCTACTGATCACCATCTGGTAGTATGTTCCTTACGACTTTCGAAACCTTGGCCGAACAAGAGATCCAACAGGTCGTCTGTGACCTACCGGATCAAATGGGAAGCTTTGGAGGACAAAGAAGTAAGAAAACAGTTTGCATCCAGTATATCATCTAAGTTCAGACAACTTCCTGATGTATCCGAGGACATCGAGAAGGAATGGCTGCTGTTCAGATCAGCAATCATTTCATCAGCTGCTGAAAGTTGTGGGCGAAAACGGCTTAGAGTGGCGGGCGATAGTGAGAAAAGAACACCTTGGTGGAACCAAGAGGTTAAAGAAGCTATTCGAGCAAAGAAAGGTGCGTTCAAGGCCTGGCTACAGGACAGCTCGTCATCTGATTTGCAATCCCGGTACACTGAGGCGCGAAAAGCGGCAACTTTGGCAGTAAAGAAATCCAAGGAGAAGTCATGGGAAGAGTTTGGTCGTCGGTTGGATTCCAGCTATTTTTCGGCAAACAAAGTATTTTGGCAGACCATCCGCCGTTTACGTGGCAAAAGATCGAGTGTCACGTACTCCATCAAGGATTCTGACAGTAACATTCTAACGGATGAGAATGAAATCCTTTCACGATGGAGAGAATACTTTGAAGATCTTTTGAATCCTGTAAAGGCATCGACTCGTGACACACAGGAAGTGACACATCTAGGGGAAGACGAAGTCTTCACTGCAGCCGAAGTGGCAACTGCAATTAAAGGGATAAAATCTGGAAAAGCTGCTGGTGAAGATGAAATCACACCCGAGATGTTGAAAGCGCTGACTGGAGAAGGAATTCTCTGGTTAACGCGAGTGTGTCAAGTTGCGTGGAAGCTTGGCAAAACTCCCAGAGATTGGCAAAGAGGTGTGATTATTCCGATATTCAAAAAAGGAGATCGCAAGCAATGTACAAACTACAGAGTGATATCACTCCTTAGTTTGCCAGGGAAAGTGTATGCCAAATGCCTTGAAAGGAAATGCCGAGAAATAGTGGAATCAAAACTGGAAGATGGTCAGTGCGGTTTTCGTCCGGGTCGCAGCACCACGGACCAAATCTTCACTATGAAGCAAATCTTCGAGAAATCTTGGGAATATGGCAAAGATCTCTTTGCATGCTTTGTCGATCTTGAAAAAGCATATGACCGAGTCCCTCGGGATAAACTTTGGAAGGTTTTGCAGGAGTATGGCGTTGATGGTCAATTGTTACGCGCTATTAAGTCATTCTACTGCAGACCGGAGGTTTAATTGTGTTCGGGTAAATGGCAAGCAATCAAAGCCGTTACATGTGGGCGTTGGACTCCGGCAAGGGTGCGTTTTGTCACCTCTCCTTTTCATTGTTTACATGAATTGGATCGACAAATACAGCCAAGCTGATGAGTGTGCCACAATTGGAAATTGCAAAATTAGTCGTCTGCTATTCGCTGATGATTTGGTTCTGCTTTCTTCCACAGAATCTGGCCTCCAGCGCGCATTAAATAGCTTTGCAGATGCATGCAACACCGCCGGAATGAAAATAAGCACGGCCAAAACTGAGGTACTTCATCTTTCAAGAAACCCTGATCAGTGCGTATTACAAGTGAATGGAGCGACACTGAAGCAGGTAGAGAAGTTCAAGTATCTTGGGGTTGCATTTACGAGTGACGGAAGGCAAGACGAAGAACTCGATACCCGAATAGGCAAGGCTAGTGCAGTAATGTGAGCTTTGCACTACTCGGTTGTCATGAAACGAGAATTGTCGAAAAAGGCAAAGCTCTCAATTTTCAAAGCAGTTTTTGTCCCCATTCTCACTTATGGTCATGAATCTTGGGTAATGACCGAAAGAATGCGATCACGAGTGCAAGCGTCCGAAATGAGGTTTTTACGAAGAATCGAAGGAGTTACATTGTTTAACAAGGTGCGTAGCTCTGAAATTCGAAAATCTCTTAACATCGAGCCGTTACTTCTCCGAATTGAAAGATCTCAGCTTAGATGGTTTGGCCATGTAAGCAGAATGCCTCAGGAAAGACTCCCCAAACAAGCTTTACATGCCAAAGCAAATGGGAGAAGACCAGTCGGACGACCTAGAACTAGATGGACCGATTACGTTAAGGATCTTGGATGGAATCGCTTGGGACTTCGCCCAAGTGAAATGATGGAGGTGATGGAAGACCGTGAAGTGTGGCGGCTTAATCATGAGCTACCTGCTCCCGCAACCCTCACGGAAAAGCGGGCAATGAAGAAAGAAGAAAAGACGTTGCGGTTTGTTGCAACAAACGTCGCGGTATGCTTCAAGCGCATTTTAAATCGCGAATAGTTTGGAAACTCCACCAGCTAGAAAACTGAAATTTTTTGCAAAAGTTATAGGAGCTAGAAGATCTTTAAAATAATCATAATCGTAACAAAAAAATTGCAAAATTCTTGATGTTGTTTTCATGCAGCCTAGGGTAGTACTTATGATATCTGAAACAGTGGTTAATGAGACAAGTGCTGGAAAATTTTTCTTGAGAAAAAAAAAGAAACATTTTGCTCAACGCATCTTAAAAGTTTCAAAAAATCTGCGTGCGATTAAGAAGTAATAATAGCGATTAATAATGCACCTACGATGAAACAAAGAGTTAAATGTGATGATTACAAAGTGCTTAACTAAAATAAAACAAGCAGCAGCTTGCTCTACGTACAAATTTTATTCTATTGCAATACAAGTGGATCTTACTTGCGTCTCTAAATAATCTTGTTTGATGTTTTTTAATACGCTGTATCTTATTAGCTTGCCCGTCGGACAAGTGAAGCCGAAAAATAGCTTGCCCTAGGCGATTTCAACTTGCCTCAGGCCAGCGGGCAAGCGTTAATTTCAAACCCCGTCAAGGATAAGAATTATCTATAGCAGTAACTGAAATAATTATTGGTGTAATGATCCAGTAGCGTAGCCAGGGGGGGCGGGGAGGGCTCGAGCCCTCCCCCCCATTGACCTGTAAAGTATGCAAAATCGCACGTATTTGGTGCTTTTGAGGCCAATTTTTGGTGAAAAAATGAAAACAGCTTCTCCCAAAGAAAATTGGGCGCCGAAATGGTGAAGCAGCAGAGGTCGTGATTCGGCCTGAAAAAGCGTATGAAATTCCGATCCTGGCCAAAAAATCCGTCTCAATTTTGGTGAAGACCTTTTTTTTTTGGAGATCACCTGTTTTTGGGCTGAAAAAGCGTTAGAATTTCCGAATTTGGCCGAAAAATCCGTCTCAATTTCAAGAATAAATTGGCCGAAATCGGATAAACCGTGTGATTCTGATTCAAGAACAATGAAAATTTGGGTCAAGGTTGTTTGCAGTTTTCTCACTCTTTCAAAAAAGCCCCCCCTTTTTTCAAAATCCTGGCTACGCGCCTGTAATGATGATATCTATATGAATGCCTGAAAGGTTGGTAAGATTATATTGCGGTATTTTTTCTACTCAAATAAACGCAAATAGAAGCAAAACCAGAAAAGAGTTACTCTATGACTGTGTCATTGTTCCCGCAAAAGCAAACTGAATACATAAACTGCATCATTCAAAACAAATTTAAACAAACTGATTTTTTCCAAGCTTTTTCAGCGCAACAAGCATACATACGAGATGTGTTTGAAAAGTAACGGATCTGCGCACGCTGCACGAACAACTTTTATCGCAGAGAAAAAAGCATTGCTTTTTATGATGCCACAATGTCTTATGGTTTCGAAAACCAAATTTCAGCATTCTGTGACAACTACATTCTTTTTTGCACGTTTTTCTGTCAAGGCACTTTCTTTGTGACCGTTTTGTAAAAGTTTGATGAAATTAAGAATTTTTGGCTTTTTTTCTTTGGTGCGAAGAATGAGCGTCGAACAACAAATCAACCTGAAATTTCTTGTCCGCCTTGGAAAAACTTCAACTGAAGCACTAAAGTTGCTTCAAGAAGTCTATGGTGATGAAACAATGTCAAGAACTGGTCTTTTTGAGTGGCACAGGAGGTTCAAAGAGGAAGAGAGGAGTTGGAAGATGATCACAGGAGTGGGAGGCCATCCACAAGCAGAACATATGAAAATGTTGAGCGTATGAGACAAAAGGTGCGGAGCGATCGCCGTCTTACTGTTAGAATGATAGCAGATGAGCTAGCTATAATAGTGAGAGGGTATAGAGGATCATTACGGAAGATCTGGGGATGAGTAAGATCTGTTCAAAAATGGTATCAAAGTTGCTGAACAAAGGACAAAAGGAGCGGCGTGTGCAAGTGTGTTAAGACATTTTGGAGCAACTCGAAACTGAACACAACTTGCTGAAAAGAGTTGTTACTGGCATGAGTCATGGATCTTCGAGTACGATCCACTTACCAAACGGCAGAGCCTTGAATGGAAGACTGCATTGTCACCAAGGCCCAAAAAGGCGAGGGTGTTCAAATCCAAAACCAAAGTAATGCTGATAGTTTTTTTTGATGTCCATGAAATTGTCCATGCAGAATTCTTGCCACAAGGCCAAACTATTAATCAGCACGTCTACAAAAACATCTTGCGACGTCTGATGCGCTCATTGGGGGAGAAAAGAAGAGAACTGTGGGAAACGAGGTCATGGCTGCTTCATCATGACAAATGCTCCAGCTCAAAATACCTTGGGAATTCGGGAGTTTCTTGCCAAAAATAACATTGCCGTACTGGAGCAACCACCCTACTCTCCAGATCTGGCCCCTTGTGACTTCTTTTTGCTTCCCAAACTCAAGGAAGTCATCAAAGAAACTCGTTTTCAAGATTCAGAAGCCAATTAGCCGTGACGAGAGAGCTCCGCGCGATCCCGGAGGAATCCTTTCAGGAGAGCGTGGAAGCGTGGCAGAGAAGATTGGAAAAGTGCATTCGAGCCCAAGGAGATTACTTTGAAGGCGACATGTTGTAAAATTTACATGACAAATAAAATAAAACGTTTATAGACCCAGTCCCGTTACTTTTCAAACACACCTCGTATACCGGTACCTAAAAGCAAACAATCCAATTTCAAATAGATCAGATATTAGGTTATCCGGAAACGGTTTTCATGATTAAATTTAATGATATAAATAACACGTGCTTTAAGTTTGAAACAAATTTCTGAAATGACATTTACCTGTTACCACGAAACTGAATATCTCATCAACACAATTCAAAAAAATTCAGAATTTATAATGCAGAATATTCATTATTGCGGATTTTTTGTTGTTTTTTTATCTGCTATCGAGAGAAAGAAACAAACTTTTAACTTAGTGCTTACAGTAATTGTGGTGCGTTCATATATCGTTAGTACGTCTATCCACCTGAAACAGCTGTGAAGCTGTGAGAAAACGGTACAACAGATCAGCAAAAAGTCTGTAGCTCCATCTCGGGACAAAAAAAATTGCTAGAGGATCAACACTTAAATATTAGCAAATCTGACTCATTGTCATCAATGCTATGTTGTGCTGCAAAATTTGAAAAACAAAACAGCAATACCTTGTCATTGCATAGTGTATTGTAAATAATAAAACTTTTGTAAAAGTGAAAATTTTTGTGATAGTAAAAGCTTGTCTTTGCGTATTTTTGCGAGCCATTTTTGGAGGCACGATTTATTTGGACTTCCGCAACACTTTGTGTCGGAAGTCCATGTGTTTTTTTTTATGCAAAATTACGAATTCGGCAACCAAAAGTCAAAAACGCTTAAACTTTGAAACGGTTAAAGGTAGAAACTTGACATTTAAAACTTAGATTAGGCACACATTAACCATTCTTAGTACAAATTTTGGCGGCAATCGGTTACGTGATACGGGTTTCCGAGCCAAAAACTGAAATGCCAATAATTGGAAGTTTAAGCAGCCCTAGCTCGAAAACTAATCGCACGAGTAGAGTAAAAGTTTCGAATTTAGAAGCAGTCCCCCCCATCGAGATTAAGCGTTCTCTCATCAAGATTTAGCGAGCCGTACACCAAAAAAAGGCTTCCTGGACATCTTGACGAAAAACTGGCAGGCAATTGCAAAAAATCCAAAGTTCCGGTCGAAATCAGTACCTGGGCATAGTTTCAGCTCCCAAGATTAAATTGACGATTCCAAAGTTTTTATATATTTATTTAAGTAAATTTCCTTACGGAGACAAAAACTCCAAAACCACCAAAGCTTAAAACTTGAAATTTTAGTAGATGATAAATCTATTTTGCAGGCGCTACGTCACGTGGCTTGCAGCAGATGCACCCAGAACTTGAGATAGTGAAGTTTATTCAATGATTGCGAAACCACCAAAGCTAGAAACTTGAAATTTGGACAGATAATAAGTCTACAGTATATATGAAGTTGTGCAGCTCTATTTTTGGAGGCGCTGCGTCACGCGGTTGGGGCAGATGCACGCAAAACTTGTGATAGCCAAGTTTATTAAGTGATTTCAGTCACCTACGCGCTGTGGCCTTGTGATCAAAGGCGCCATTGCTTGAAACCTAATTGAGTGACTAGACCATCCTGGGTTCTATTACCTAGTTATCCATCCCTTTTATCAAACCAAGATTATGTTGAATCTATAGCATATTGAATTTTTTCAATATGGGCAAAGTCGCTTGTAATATTTTTCGTTTTGACACTAGATATGATCAGAGGGTATCAGGTTTCATTCTCTGTGAAGGCGCCCTAAAAATCAATTTTTTTAACACCTTAAGCTAGAGCCCTAGTTATTTTTGCTCTCAGTATAAATTTAAAAGACAAATATTTTCACATGGTTTAGGGGTACCAACCCCCGAAATCCCCAAATGGACCCCTAAAGAATTTTTTTAAACTGCTTGAGCTAAAGTGCTACTTTTTTTGATATCACGAGATAATAAAGAGACAAATACCTGGACATAGTTTGGGGTACCACCCCCCCCCCCCCCCCCCCCCCCGGAAACCCTCTCAAATGGACCCAAATAATTACTTCTTTGAACGGTTAAGCTATGGCTCTAGTTTTTTTTTGGTATCACTTGATATTTAATTGAAAAATATTTTGACACAGTTTGGTGGTACCAACCATCCGTAACCTCCAAATGGACCGCCAAAAATCATATTTTTGAACGGCTTAAGCTATAGTTCAGTTTATTTAATATCACGAAATTTTAAACGAACAAATTCTTGGACATAGAGTAAGAGTACCACTCCCTGGGAAATTCCCAAATGAACTCCGCAAAAATCAATTTTTTGAACGAACCCCCCGAATGGACCACCAAAAATCAATGTTTTGAACGGCCTAAGCTAGAGTTCTGTTTTTTTTTTGATATCACGAAATATTAAACAGACAATTACTCGGACATAGTTTGAGGATACCACCCAAACGGAAATTCCCAAATTAACCTCACAAAAATCAAGTTTTTGAACGGCCTAATCTATTGCTCCAGTTTTTTTTTCTAAAGGCGCTATATGAAAGAAAACGCTGCATCTTCGTCATGATTCAAGCATCAATATAAAATAAGATTATAGCTTTTATTCTGCTGCTTCTTTGACACGGTTGGAAAACTGGCCAACATTAAACTAAAAAAAGAGCTCATTTGCGGCCAGCGTGACGGAATCTTGGGGCAAAAAAAGTTTCTTAGAACTTTTTCAGCTCAGTGTGCATATCTGCCAGCCCAACCATACAACTTTAGCTCTTCTAAGACGGTTTCATCCCTAATTTTACCCCAAGGGCAGCAAAGTCTAATTTTACCTCAATTTTTCATATGCGAACAAAATTTATATTTTTAAAGTTTTTTTTGAGACTAATTTTAGAATTCTTCGACTTCTATATCGAAAGATATTTGCATTTCTTTTTCCCGCTATTTATAGTATTTCCCTTCACTTTTTAAAAAAAAATTGAATTCTACCGTTGGTGTCGCTGTGCTCTGTTGCTACCATAACGACACAAGTCAAGCTGTCAAGCTCATCAAAGTGTTTGCTGCAAACCACAACATGTTGGTATGATGCTGGCACTGAATTTTTTGGGTAGCGAGGATTGTCCAAGGCAGACAGCCATTCTTCAGCAGTATCTGCATGCTTGGGCATTGAATGGAAGGAAATGGCTTGATATCCAAATTTAGCACTGGAAGCTGCACTTTTTTTCTGCGACAGCCTCGTACTGCACTATATTTTACCATTTCATACGTCAAGAAAAACACTAATCCAAAAAAAAATTAACGACTCAACAATATGTAATATCTATTCAGATTGACATATTAAAAAACTTTATGTAACAGTCAAAACGCAAAAACCAGAAACATATTGCAATAAAACTGCAACAGGTAGGCCTAAGTCAATAATGGCGTACTGCACTGTAGTGAAAAAAGCTGACACTATTACTGGTATAAAATAATTTGAAAAATGAACACATTAAAAAACTGTTCAGCACTATCCTACGGTATTAACCTGTATCAGTATCTTCTGTGCTCACCTACAGTAACTGAAACCTACCCGTAGTAAATCTGAACTGAACTGGGTAACTGAACTACTGGAACTAAAAGCTGTTTCACTTCTGTTGTTATCAAGAGGCAAATTATTCGCACTTAGATTTCTTTAATACAATTGTAGTTGATTTAAACTTCGTGGTCTTCTTAACCTACCGGTACATTACCGATACATTGCAGATTTAAGCTACGGTATCATAAGCCTGGTACCAACACCTTAGACCTCCTTCACTATCAATAACCTACCTATAGATTTTAAAAGCTATAAAGCCTAGTCTAGTGCTTTTTCACACTAAGTTTTCCTCTACTAATTACAGGCAACAACTAACTTTCATTGTCACTTCAGTGGTAGCCTAGGCCTATGATTCAAGTTTCTTTGTAAGTGCAACAAATCGAATACCTTTTGCTAAAAGAAACAAACTCGAATAAAAAAGTGTAATTTTACTTTGGAAAAGCAAGTTTACTTGCTAAAGGCACAGCAAAAACCCATCCTACCCCGATCGATACCCACGATCTGGCAAAGCTCGTTTGAAAACACAGCTCATTTGATGGTGTAATGTTGCCACAGCCGAAATTTCGTCCCGTTAATCAAAATCTGTCCCGTTAAAGCTATTTAACTACAAACAATCAAAGAACGGGACAAAAACGTTGGTAATCAGTTATTTTATTCATATTTAGCAGAGGTGGAGTCCTCGAGGACGTCCTTGGCCTCGAAGACAGATTTTGAAGTCCTTGGCCTTGGCCTCGAAGGTCAAGTCCTTGGCCTTGGCCTCGAGGCCTCAAGTCCTTGAAAATTGGCCTGTCCTCGGCTCGAGGACAGCACGATTTTCTGGAATGTTAAAATTTTGTGGAGCGCTTGAAAAATTTTTTGGAAAACGTTTTTTAGTGGAGATCGCTTGAAAAATTTTTGTGAAGACCTTTTTTTTTTTTTTTTTTTTTGGAGATCGCCTGAAAAATTTTTGTGAAGACCTTTTTTTTTTTTTTTTTTTTGGAGAGCACTTGCGCTTTGTGTCCTTGGTCCTTGGCCTTGGCCTCAAGCATTCCTGTCCTTGGCCTCGAGAGTGTCTGTCCTCGGAAAGGCTGTCCTTGGCCTTGGCCTCGGATTTTTTTTGTGTCCTTGGCCTTGGCCTTGGCCTCGAGCCATGTGTCCTCAACTCCACCTCTGATATTTAGTGTTAAAATTCAAAAATTAGACTTTGCTGCCCCTTTAAATTCTCTGGGGCCACATACTAGAGATGGCGCGGATAACAAAAAATGCATCCGCATGCTGCACTGCGTCCGCAAACCTTGTCCGCATGCTGCACCGCACCGTATCCAAACACAACTAAGTTCACGCTGCACCGCACCACACCGCAAGTTAAATATCCATTAAATTTCCACTAACATCAGAAAAAAATTAGCTTTCTAGCTTACGACAAATAAAAAAATTGATTTTAGGGGTAATATTTTGGAGAGTTTTCAAAAGGGTCGCTCTCTCAAACCATGTCAAAATATTTGTTTTTGAAACATCTGCCGATATAAAAAAGGAATGCACTGGCTTAAGCCGTTCAAAAAACTAATTTCTGGGGAGTCCATTTGGGGGCCCATGGAGGGGGTGTTATCTCCATACTATGTCAAACTATTTGTTGCTTAAATATCTACCAATATAAACAAAAAACTATCACCCTAGCTTGAGTAATTAAAAAAATTAGTTTTTTAGGGCCCCAATTTGGGGGGGTTCTGGGGAGAAGCCTCAAAAAATTTCAGGAGACAAAATTGCACTTGCAGCTCAACAAACTTACACAAAAATTAGATATCGATGTTGCGTGGTTTAGGAGAAGAAGAGTGCACAAAATTTAGAAAGCAAAAAATGAAAAAAGAAAAAAAAAACTCAATGCCACTAAAAGTGTAGGTAGGGATGAAAAAGTATCTTGCAACATATAACCATGTGAAATTTTTTTGCCATACTTAAGCCGTTTTTGAATAAGACCGCTTTTTACACCAAACTTTTGAAATAGTTTTCAGGTCCTAAACCTGAAGTTACGGGACTCATTGCCTTGAAATTTGGCACACACAAATACCTTATGAATCTCAAGCTACTGTCATAATTTCATGAAGCTAGACCAAACCATTATCGAGTTATAAGTAAAAGTCTGAAACTTCGCACTCGTTAACTTTGAAAATGGCCGAGTAAAAACTAAAAAACATGCGACGTGAGATCAGTCGTTTCAATTATAATGGGCCTTCAGGTTTAATCTGCCTTGTGTGTGCTTTCTATCAGTTTTTCTGCACCATGTTTTGGCAATCAAAAACAATCTATCAGTCTACCTGATGATTCCATACAACTACTGCACTAATCTTGAACCAGTAGCTCAAAAATGAAATATAAGGTATCACGTGCTCTGCATGCTGTCACAAGCTACCGTACTACACTTGTATGAAACTATCCTATGTATTATACCTTTGCTGTTTGCATGTGTGTTTGATTGTGGAATAAATTTTGCTATTACGTAGGCTGTTCTGTCATTGGAAATTTGTGCAGCCTAGTCTTCGTACTCCACTACATAGGTCTACCTTATCTGAGATAGGCTATAGACATAAAACCGAAAGGCTAATTCTTGATGCCATGACCTGTTGACGAATAGGCTACAATGAACTAACTCTGTCACTCTGAAATGCAAGCGCATGTGTAGTAGAAACTGTTGTCTATCCTTGGGCTTGTACCAATACCATAGGCCTACTGCGTACAGTTTGGGTGTGTCGCTAGGCTTTGTTTTGTGCCTCTACTCTGATGATTGTTTCCCGCAAACCTGTTTCTTCAACGTTTGTCTGCCTTTGTTTCATCTTCTCACCCAAAGTCCTTAACCTTTCCTAGTCTAGCCTACCAAAACCAAAATCTTTTTGTTGGTGTCAAAAAACACGTTCAGCCGATCAAAACTAAGTTTTTTGTAGCCAAAATAGCCGATTCTAGGATGCTCCGCATTCTGAAAAAATAAACTTCAACTGAAGGTACCTTTTACTGTTTTAGTAGCATGTATTGTCTTCAATTCATTCAATAGTTACCTCCAGACTAACCATTATTGTTCATAAAAAGAAAATCACCAGCAATAATCGCAAAAAAATGTAAAAAATTATTGCACGCGGCGCTGCGCTGACGCTGTGACGTAATGCAGATTTTAGTCGCCACGCTGCGCGGCGCGGTACACCAACAACAGCGCGCGGCCGCGTACGCTGCGCTGTTGCCATCCCTACCACAAACTATGGCCTTCGGAAAAACTCAGACGTTCGTGTTTCGTGAAATCGGCATACTATGGTCTTCATTACGAATAAACTTTCCGAATTTTTGTTTCGAAGATTTTCAATTTTTCGAATAATCGTAAATATTTCACAAACGAAAAAATCTTCGGCCAAAAATGTTTTTGTTTCGCCGACGATTTTTTTGTTCGTTAAGGTGCGTTTAGACTGAACGCGAAGCAACCAAAATTTGACGTCATCGACAGCTCGCGAAAAGGTTGCAACCGGTCGCAACCTTCGCGAGCAGTTGCGCAACATTGCTTGCTTGCAGGCTGTAGTAAGATAACCTACTAAATCACTGATTGGATTTTTACGATCGCAGTTTGCTAGAAAATCATGTAAATAGTATATTGGTATGGTTTAGCGCCTATTTATCAGTCCAAAGTGTAGGTTGTTGGCAAAGTTAGTTTCGGGATAGCCCAGGCTAGCCAAGTTAATTTGGGTCTAGACAGCTAAGGCGGTAAATCCTAGAGTGATTTTTGATTGCTGTGCTTGATCTCAGAGCTTCATTATAATAAATACACCAAAGCAGTAGGCCTAGTCCCACGACATCTAGCTTTTAAAACAAAACTTTTTATTCTGTGCAGCATAGCAGAAGCTATTGTATCAGTCCAGTGGTTCTTTTGGCTGAGCAGCTTTTGCTTTTTTGTCTTAAAGTACACTTAAACTAACATGGTGTTGTTGTTTTTTTCAGAATATAAAACAACCCACCAACAGGCTAGTTTTGAATGTGTTGATAGTGTTTTTACCCATCGTTTGTTAGCTTGTTGTTTTAAAAGTAACCACAATTGAACAATTGCTTGAATACTGGAAAACTCGCAAAATTTTTTTCACTGTCTAGCCTACTTGACCAAGCCAACTTGGTGAATAAAACTGTATTTAGAATTGGTTTCAAGCTACACTGCTACATACAAGGGCTAGATAGATACAAAAAATCGAAAAATTCCTATGAACTTTTGGATTGGCCTAATTAGTAGTCACTTCTTTGAATAGCTACAAACATGGAATTTTTTCTTCTGAATGTCCTCTTAAAAGTCTTCTTGTTTCTGAAGGTTTGTGACCGTGATCAAGTTGAACTGGAAGCAATGGTTTTGGCCTACTCCATGTTTTATAATCTTGAATACTGTAGTCTGGTAGTGATTTTTCACTCCAGTCCTATGTGATGAAAATAAAAGTGTCAAGTGTGTTAAATATTCATTTACTGTGTCTTTGTGTAATATCTGAATTTAGTTGTTTGTGAACTTTAAAATATTTTTACCGCCTTTTAAAATTTTAACTGCTTTACACGGTGAATAAAGTGACAAAGTAAACTATTTTAAGTCTGAAGTTCAATCATTACAATTACAGTCAGTGTATTTAGATGAACTAGAAAGCCAATACATATCTAACCAGTAGAAAGTGAGTTCTATTTTTTTGCTGAGGTTACTACTATTGGTAGAGAAGTACCCGCCAAGCAAGTTCATTAATATTGTTTCATTCTCATTTGTCACCTCTAAACAAAAAACTTGATACAGCATTTACAATAATAATAATAATTGGCAGAGGTGGGGTCGAGGACACAAGGCTCGAGGCCAAGGACACAAAAAAAATCCAAGGCCAAGGACAGCCTTTCCGAGGACAGACACTCACGAGGCCAAGGACAGGAATGCTCGAGGCCAAGGACCAAGGACACAAGCGAAAGTGCTCTCCAAAAAAAAAGGTCTTCACAAAAGTTTTTTAGGCGATCTCCAAAAAGGTCTTCACAAAAATTTTTCAAGCGATCTCCACAAAACAACGTTTTCCAAAAAAATTTTTAAGCGCTCCACGAAATTTTAACAATTCAAAAAATAGTGCTGTCCTCGAGCCGAAGAGAGGCCAATTTTCGAGGACTTGAGGCCTCGAGGCCAAGGCCAAGGACTTCAAAATGTGTCCTCGAGGACTCCACCTCTGATAATTGGACTGGGGAAGGAAGCGTCAGTTACATGAAAATGTGAGAACTAACAACACTATTATTCAGATGCTTGAGTAACAATTTTCACATAAAAAAATCTAAATATTTTTTTCAGGGACATAACCAAAAACTTGCTAAGAAGAGGGGGCTTGACCTTACAGCTATAAGTTTGTCTGCATCTTTCAAACGGTGGTTTGGAGCGAAGCCCTTTGAGGTAAACGCGACCGTCGCAACGTAGCTTAGTGGTACCTACCGCAAGAAAATGCAAACTAATAAAATGCTCTCAAAAGCATTTAACTTCGCACTAAACATCGATACGCGCTCCGCTTGCAAGTAAAACACCAAACTTAGTTTTAGAAGCTGACTTTTCCTCAAAGCAACTGCTGGTATTACTGTGATAAATTCTTGTCCTTCGATGATAGTGTCAAATCATGCAAAAACTGCTATGTTTTTTTTCTTTCTCCAGCAAATCAACACTGCAATCCATTGCACAATAAGCAAAAACTCCACTACATAACTGATGATAAATCCAGCTTTCAGTTTCACTCATAGCGTTAACATTGGGAGTCTTCATAAACAGCACAAAATAACAAATACAAACAACTGTTGAAGCTTACTACAGGTATCATAATATGCTTGCCTGAAAAAGAAAAATCACATCAAAAAAAACAACATAGTTTATGCTTTAAATCAAATGTACCTGTAGACTAGCCTATTGGTCTACACTCTACAAGATACCTAGCAAGCTTAGCAATAGTTACTAGCAAGTTACCTGACTGACCGTCAGCAGTATACAATTGTAAATCAATATAAATCCAAGTCAAGAGATGTTATTTGCGGTATTCCTCAGGGATCAACTCTAGTCCGTTGTTATTTAATATTTATATCAATGATCTACCACTAGCCTCAAATTCCACAATTCATCTTTTTGCAGATGATGCAAACCTTACTCTCTCCCATTCTAATGTTTCAACACTGCAACAAAATATTAATGATGAATTAGTCAATGTAAGCAATTGGTTTAAGGTGAATAAATTATCAATTAACTTTAATAAAACTGAGTTTATGGTAGTGACAACAAAACAAAATAAACCTGAACTCAAAGTATCAATAGATAATAATCCAATCAAGCAATCACATCACATAAAGTATCTAGGTGTTCTCATAGACGACAATCTAAACTGGAAACAACAAATCAAGGAACAATGTTCAAAGGTAGCAAGGGGATCATGGGCCCTTAATCAATTAAAACACTTTGTAGATGAGCAAACCTTAAGATCTGTTTACCACTGCCTCATATACTCTCATCTACAATACTGCATAGGTAGTTGGGGGACTGCTTCAAAATCAACATTAGCACCTCTCTTTATTCTGCAAAAAAGAAGCATCAGATTGTTAACTGGAAGTGGATATCGTGAGCATACTAATCCTTTGTTCTATCGAGCTAAATGCTTGAAACTCAAGGATATTTACTCTCTGGAAACTGCAAAGCTAATGTACAAAATTCACAATAATGTATTATCTTTTGCAAATTCAGATAAGTTTAACCTAATAAAAAACTGCTATACACATAAGACAAGATTGAGCCACAAAAACAACTACTTTCTTCCAAGAACTGGAACAAGATTAGGGCAAAAGTCTCTATCATTCGCAGGAATTAAAGTTTGGAATGAAATTCCAAGCAGTATAAAAGAAGTTTCATTCTACAGATTTAAAAAAGCTGTTAAAGCTCATTTTTTATCAACCTGTGAAACCGATAAAAGCTAGAATAACAGCTTTCTATCAGCAATGCAGTAGTAATTACAGGAATCATAGTTGCATATTTATGCTTGAGTTCAACAATAACCTATTCTATTGCTTGAATAGCATGAGTTTGGCGCATTCATCTATCACACATTTATTACAATACGTCATCTCTCATTTTGATGTGCCCTTGAATTATTAGTAATTTTGCAATAACTGACTGATGTTGATATATACTGGTATTGGAAATTGTACCAGTACTAATGACATATTGGCAAACAATACAAAACAAAGCAAGGAGGTTTTTTTTTTCACTCCAATTGCCCACTTTAAATTCTATAAAACATAAATAAGCATTATGAACTTTATTAATTTTATTTCTATCCAATCTGTAGTTACAGCATTTTTATTTTTTAATATGCTTAGAGTTAGAACAATTCTAATGTTGTCTTGCATTTTCTTTACATGGTGACTGTGAGTTTTGTGTATACACTGTACAGAATGTACTGTACATATCTTTGCAACACTTTGTTTTAACTTTGCGTAAAATTTTTTATCATAGAAAGTAGCAGACTGAGAAAATCTAGAAGCTGTTTTTTTTTAACCTTAACTTGGTGAGGTGGCAGTAGACTTAGATGACCTTTCGGTCCTTCGCTGTCTCCTCACCAAGTGACTAAATATCGCTTTGACTCTGCAAGTTTGTGTGTTTGGTTTTAAAGGAATTGCATATTTCGATGCTTTGGTGATAGACCTAGAGGAAGTTGCAGTTTTTTTTTTCTTGTGATATGACGTCACTTGGTAAATAAATAAATATGATGATGATGATGATGATGAGATACCGGTTGATCTACCACTGCCATAATGAGACATGGATGGTGAAAGCGTTTAAGGATTTGTTAACTGAGTAAACACCTAAAGAGAACTTTTGACATCTGCTTCCAGCTTTTTGCGTTTCTGCATTAAAAGCCAGAACTGTCATCGTTAAAACAGATTATGGCAAGTTTTCAGTGGAAGGACCTAAACAAATCATTGATAGCTAGTAAATAGGCTAAGTACTACTACGTTTTTGAAGAAATGACTAGTCTTTTTATTTCCAAATTCGATCTACTGTACTTCGTTTTTCGCTTATACTTTACAAACTTTTTTCTCAAGATGGTTTTGTTACTTGAGCTATTAGCATTAGTCTAGACTCTTCTTCACGGTTGTTGCGTGATATCATAATATAAACTCAATATTCGTTTTACCGGTAATTCCAGCGTTCTATGACGAAACAGAACCTGTGATTACTATAATAGCGCTTCAATGATGAAGTACACAAAGCTTTCTGCTCATTGAATACATTTTAAAAATAAGTTATTAAAATTAGCCTATGAAGCGACCAGTCGCGAAGATTAGCAACCACTCGCGAAAGTTGGCGAAGGTCGCCAACCTTCGCTTCGTATTGCTTCGCGTCCAGTCTAAACGTACCTTTACTAACATTTTCTGTGAGCACTAACATTTTTTTCTTACTAACATTTAACAAAAAAACACCTTTAAGCCGCATTTACACGGGCGACTTTTTTGCAACGCGATTCGACGATTTTTTATGCGTGAAAATCTCTCTCGCATAGTGGTTACTCACACGAGGCAAGACTCGCTTGCCGCGATCGCGTTTGGCAAGAATCGCTGCCGTGTAAGTAACACCTGCGATTTGCGATGCCGATTATATTTTTGCGCGACTCGATGCAACAATCGTTCTCGCCCATGATCACTTACACGAGGTCGATTTCAGCGTCTCGAGAGTCACAAGGCGAAGTCGCGCTCGTGTAAACAGCAAATCGTATGCAATTTACGAGTCGCCCAGGCATAGCGCAATGCACAAATGCTTTGCGAGTCGCTGGCTGCGATTATCTAAGTTTACTTCATAAAATATTGTGTTCATGGTACAAAATAGTCTGTAGTGCTTTTACCGTAATTAATTGTGATTGTGATATTAAATTTACTTCATATTAGTTTGAAACGAAGAAGAAATAATTTTCATGTTGATGCTGGCACTGGTCTACTGCAGATACGGCAGTCATGAGCTGATTGCTGATAACTGTGAAGCCAATCAAGCAGGGCTTTAACCCTTAATAAAATGCATGATAAATTAACCACAGGAAACAGTACCTTAATTGTATTTTGTTTTTATAATACCATAAGTACACTGTTTTCATAAGAACCAGTAAATTTTGAGTTGAGGCTGACTGTTCTTAATTTTTTGCCAATGTTGAGCATCAGTTGCTCTTAATTGGTTCTTAAATTTTGAGATCATTGATGTCAATTATAGCGACAATGTTTGTTAATACCTAATGGTCTGTCTGCTTGCAAACGCCTTTTTAGCTGCTTTTGCAGCATCGTAAAATTGCGGAAAGCAAAAAAGCAAGCTTTAATTTTCGTTTGAACGAGAGCCAAGAAGTTTTTTTGTTACCTGCCCAATGCGCAATAGCACTCTATACTCTCGAAGTTATTCAAGCTCTGTTGTTTTGAATCAGTGCAGAATTTAGTTTCTTTTTTGATTTGGCATTTCTTCTTTTTCGGTTGTTCTTAACCCTGTAATAGCTAAGACAATGAATTCACAGTAATGGCATTTGGACAATATATTTTGGAAATGGAGGTGCTTGTTACAGAAGCCCTCCGTTGCAATATGGAGCCTTCACCCTGTCGGTCTGGGCAAACCACAATTGAAATTCTTCAACTTGAACTGCATTGTTCAGACAAAATGCATAATTTGGAACAGTACGACATAGCAAAATATATCTGAAATTTGGCCGGAAAATAATGAACTTAAAGAGTGCCATACGAGCGGTCTTGAAAATGAAATACGTCCGTTTGCCAGTTGCTCGAATGAAAACAAATGCCAGAACAGAGGTAACTCGGCCAAACACAAAGGCGTGCAGGAATTACCAAAAAGCGCGTAATTTTTAAAGCGTTGGCTGCAGGAACTAAAGTGAGGCGCACAAACTGAGCAAACTAAAAGGAAAAAGCGGCCGGATCAAAACTAGAGCGGGGCAACACAAAAAAGGTCAATCGGTGCTGTGACAGTGCTGGCAGAGTAGGCTGATAGGCTCACATCTATGCTCACTCGTTGGGTCCAGCACTTTGTATACATGTACCATCCATTGGTTTTTGTCGGCTAAAAACGTGATAGCGTTTGCTTTCTTTTCTGACCCGAGATTGCTAGAGCCTACCGGCAATTCTTGCGGTTAAAATAACCACAGTTAAGTGGAGAAGCACAACACCTACTGCCCCGCATATTGTGATTAAACATTAATTTCATGAAAATGATGTTTATAATGAAATCATGTTCTCAATTTCGAGTGGTTTGTTATGGGGCTTTTTCATTTGAATAACGCCAGGAATGAGTTTTGACATGAAGTCACTGGCGTATTTTTGGACTGTTCATAATAATTCATCCTCCGCACTATACTTACTGTAATTGCCTAGCGTTTAGCAAATGCATGCGCTGCTTGTTTTATTATTGTGGATATTGGTGCTTTGTAACAGCTGTGGTTTAGTAGCTCCATGAAAAAATTACTTGAAAACACATATTATATGAATGCTGTGTGGATTTTTTGAATGTTGGTTTAATTGAAAAAGAGCCAGTACTTTTGTAGTGACAAAAGGCGCCGGGTATCACTGCAGAAGAACTCAAAAAGTTAACTTCTAAAAACAAAAATAAAATTTAACCATCAGCATTTCGTACAGTATATGACAGCACAGATCTCCTATAAAATACTAAAATACTTGTGCACTATTAAGTAAATAAATAATATGAATTTGTCAGTTACACATGCTTGGAGAAAAAGTAATTTCAAAAGTTTGAAAATGACTTTCAATAAAGTCGATTTCATTTTGCTTGATTACGTAACTAAATTACGTAACTAAATTACTTGATTACGTAACTTGATTACGTAAATGATTACGTAACTAAAATGGAAAACATCCTGAATGACGCATCAAAATTCGAATGTCTTGGCCCAGCCGCCACGGCTGACAGAACCTCTACCATAGAGACAAAACTTCAGAACCGATTACGAGAGTTACTGAACTCAGAGCAGCTACCTAAACAAGTCTATGATGAGGTACGCCCTACGGGTTCACAAAGACCGCGAATGTACGGATTGCCTAAAACACACAAGGAAGGCACGCCATTAAGGCCAATCCTGTCCATGGTCGGTTCTTCCCACCATGAACTTGCCAAATGGCTAGCAAGCATTTTACAGCCAGTGCTTGAGCAGTTTTCCACCAACTGCATAAAAGACTCATTTACATTCGCACAAACCATGCAAGACCTCAGGTTAGAAGGAAAAGATGTCTATTTGTGCTCATTTGACATCTCAAGCCTATTTACCAATGTACCTCTCAAGGAAACGATCGGCATATGTGCGGAAGCCCTGTACAAAGACCCTTCTTCCACACCTCCCATCCCCCAAGCGGTATTTATTGAACTTATGGAAAGTGCTACGTCATCCGTAGAGTTCAGCTTCAATGACACAATGTACAAGCAAACGGACGGAGTAGCAATGGGCTCACCATTGGGCCCAGCATTAGCGAATATCTTTGTCGGATACCACGAGTCCAAACTATTCTCCTGTGTTCAAAAACCGACAATTTATTTTCGATATGTTGACGACACCTTTGCCATCTTCAAACAAGAAGGTGACGTTGACGATTTCCTGGTCACGCTTAATTGTCTACATCCTGCTCTCAAGTTCACTTTTGAAAAAGAACAAGATGGCAAACTTCCATTTCTAGACATTCTAGTGGAAAGAACTGAACTTGGTTTCGAGACCAGTGTATATCGAAAACCCACTTTTTCTGGTCAATACATCCGCTGGGAATCCTTCAGCCCACGCAAACGGAAAACGAACCTAATCGCCACGCTGGTACACAGAGCACTTATGATATGTACAAAAAACAAGCTTAAGCAAGAGATTGATTTTATCAAAAAGATCTTGCTTGACAACGGGTACCCTGAAGATATAGTACTCAAGCACATATCCAAGAAAATTGCACAATTTTCTGCAGCCAAACCCTTTGGACCAGAAAAGTGCCCAGTGTACCTTAGAGCCCCGTGGATAGGCTCAGCTTCTCAGCAATTAGAACATCAAGTCAAAAGTGCTGTACAAAATTGCTACGGAGCAGTGTCACCACGCTTGATTTTCTCAAGCCAAAGCATGCTACCTGCTGCCAAAAAGGATGTGCTACCTGCCAATCAAAGAAGTATGGTTATTTATGAATATGTGTGCCACTGTGATAGTCGGTACGTAGGTCGCACTACTCAAAGGCTTCAGGAACGCATCAAGCAACATGTTCCAAAAGCAATAAGGCAAAAAACATCTCAACCAACCAGAACCCAGCCAAATAGAAAATGCAAAGCAAAAAGTAAGACTCAATTCGAACCAGAAAGCGATTCAGCCATTGGCCAACATTTGTTGGAATCCAATCAGTGCGCACGCAACTATTCTGATTCGCAGTTTAAAATCCTAACCACAGCTCGCTCTCAGTTTCACTTGAGTCTATTGGAAGCGGTTTATATTTCACGGATAAAACCAGATTTGTGCAGGCAAAAGCAGTTCGTATTCACTCTACAACTGTTTCGGTAAGATCAAAGCCTGTTGGCATTGGATAAATTGCGTTTCTCCTTACTATCTTGCAATCCCCTTGAAACGCATTTCTCCTTACTGCAGAGTGCATTTCTCCTTACTGCAGAATGCATTTCTCCTTACTGCAGAGTGCATTTCTCCTAACTGCATTCGGTCTTTAAAAGATCCTGCTCACCACATACCAAACCAGACAGAGATCGCAACTGAAGAGTTCTGTCCGAAAAGCTTATTGCGAAAGCAAAATGAAATCGACTTTATTGAAAGTCATTTTCAAATTCTGCACCACCTCAAAATTTCAAAAGTGTTTTTAGAATTAACTGCACAAAAATATTGACAAATTTTATTGTTTTACCAAACATTATGCATAACCAAACAAGACACACAGTCAGAGATGGGTTGCGGTAGAGAAAAACCAATACCAAAAGAGTAAGCTGGTAAATGACAGAATTTTATAATAAATTATAAGCATTAATGCCCGCTTGACTTTGCTCCATCCAAGCCAACTTGAAATAGCATTTACGTAGTATCACACATTCGGCACGAACAGCACGCCGCCGTTGCTGCTTCATCTTTCACCTTGCATTTTCATTGCAAGTTTTGACATTAGCTGCTTAATAGTATTCTTCGTATTTCGTTTTACGCTTGCGTTGGCTTCATTCATTTTGTTTTCAAAATTCCAAAGCGTGATTGCTTCAAATGCAAAAGCTGACAAGCGGCGCATTTGAAGTGCTTTTGCAGCAGTTCGCTTTTGCAAATTCAAACCCAGCAAGCTGCGCTTTGAAACTATCTCGCACCGTGTAAGTAAACCAGTGCGATAGCGACTCTTCCGCCGACTCGATTTTGCGAGAATCACTGGCACGCAGTCTCAACGTGTAAGTGATTTCAGCGAGTTGCAATCGTATGCGAGCGCCGCGTTAAAATCTCTCCCATGTGAGTGACTGCTGCGATTTGATTTTTTGGGGGGCGTGTGTGGCGATATCGCGCAGACAAAATCACCCGTGAATCTTGCGCCGTGTAAGTGACCTACGCGATTTGAGAAAGAAAAAAGGCAAAATGTCGATTCTCGCAGCTAAAAGTCGCCCGTGTAAATGCGGCTTTACTAACATTTAACAAAAAAACAAAAAAAACTGAAAATGGCTCAAAATGTTCATGAATTAACCCGAATCTTCTGATAAATTCACGAATACTCTAGACCACTCGTTAAATTTTCCGAAGATTTTTTTGCTGATTTAATGACAATTTTTATTCGTGTTTCTAAGCAAAAGTTAAGCAAATTGCTTTTACGAACATGAAAACGATGATTTTTTGTTCGGAATTTATTTAAAAACTTTTTACGAAGATTTTTGAGACAATACAACTTTGTTTTGGAAACTAAATAATGAATATCCGATTTCGATGATTCTTAATATTGTTTTTTGATTGGGACAAAATCTCTTTTAATATTTTTTCTTTTGACATTAGATATGATCAGAGGGTATCAAGTTTCAATTTCTGTGAAGACCCCCAAAATTGATTTTTTTTAATGGCTTAACCCTTTGGTCACCACACTTACAGTTGTACAATTTTTTTTTTTGGCGTTGTTTTTCTTTTGTCCAGCTGTAATTGTAGAGCATATGAGTCATTTGCAGTACTAACAATTGTACTGATGACACCAACACGTGACAGCAGTTCTGGCTTCAAGCGTGCAGCGTTAAAACCATTGTCAATTGTCGAACAAGATGGCTGCCAACATGCTTGTAGCAAGTCAAAGTAAGCAAAATAAGTTTGAAAACAGTAAAACACATCAAAACCAAATAAGTTAATAAACAATTAGGCTTGCATTTTGAATTAGTTAATCTTTGAAACTACGTAGGGGAATACTTTTGTTTCGATTTTTCTACATTAGCCTACAGAAGTTTTTGATCAAAATCACGTACAATTGTACGTTTCGTGCCTCTATGTAGCTTAAGCAGCAAAACCTAATTTAAGTAAGATAGATTTATTTTTGGCAAAATAACTGCAATTTTTCTGCCACTTGCGCTCCAAATGATTACAGAAACCTATTAAACAAGGATTTCAAGTTATAGTGTCGCTGATTGGATGTTAAATTTCAATTTTATTAAAAATAACTTAGGTTTGGAAATAACCTAGGTAATAAAACAAATAACAAATAGCAACCAATAACAAGTTTAATACATATTTGATAATTTAATTTCTATTTGATTCTACGGTACATAAAAAGAGAAAACCAAAAGGTTTCTATCAAAAAAAGTTTCCATCAAAGAAACTTGGTAGGCCTAGCCTACCCCAAACGGCAATAATGAATACATACAGTGCGTACTAGGGCAATGACTACAGAAAAAAAATTAGCCTGCTATTGCATTGGATGAGTTTTTTGTTATATATGAAAGATTTCAAAACAATTTTTGAAAATTTTACAAAAAGGTCTTTCACCAACCCGTTTTTTTGACCCCACTTGCCCAAAATTTTGGATTTTTGGTTTGTGGTTCACGACAGCGACAATTTGCCCGTTTAAAAACCTTTTAGGTGGATGGGCCATATAACTACACGCAGCTTGAGAAAAAATTGAGCGAAATTGAGCTATAGGGTCAAAAGTTATGAGCAATAAAGTGCTAAACTAGTAAAATGCTGCCTCTAGCGGCAGAAATGCTAAAAGTACTATGCTTGGCTTATTTTAGTGTGAAATTGATGTCAAATTCTATTTTTTAGGGTTTAATTTGTTCAAAGCAAGTATTTTATAAACTGCTGCGACTATTAGAGGAAAACATTACTATTCTGATAATGAGATTTTGAAAAATAAACTCGAAATAATTTCAAAATTTAAATTAAACGTTATCAACTAATCATATATGCTAAACAGTCGCAATTGGTGTTGATGATGTACTGCTTTAAAAAGACGACCGCTTGGGTTCGGACACGTGGCTAGCTACAAACCTCAGGGTGCATCATTAAAGGGGGGTTGCAACATATAACAGTAGGTATTCGCAGCTTTATCTTAGGTACATGCGGAGGTATGGAAAAGAATAAAAATTCTGCAAATGTTTGTTAAAACTTTTTTATTTTTTATTTTTATTTTTCTTGCTCCACAGAGGCTCCCTTAGACATGGACCCTCAGGTGCAACAAATTTCTGCAAAAAATCAAATGACAAAAATAGGAAGAATCTTCACCTAAAAATAAAAATGACGCAAATAAAAGCATTAAATTTCTGGTGAAGACCTTCTTTCGTTTGGTCTTCACCATCATCTGACAGAAAAAAAAACATGAAATTTTGTGTAAAAACCTTTTGTTTTCTTCCCCAAAATTAATGAAAAAATGTAGCAAATATACGATCAAGCTTGCATTAAACCACTAGTTGCGCCGTTGCAAGGAGGCTAAAGCATTTTCAGGAAGGATCTTGGCCCCTTTGGCTGCGGCCTTGAGTAGAATATATCTGAAGCTGCATTCACACAGGCGACTTTTAGCTGCGAGAATCATCATTTTGCCTTTTTTCTTTCTCAAATCGATAAAGAAAGAAACAAGAGCAATTGAGAAAGAATTTTAAAAAAAAATGCAGATTTTAACAACTAAAAGCAGAAGCGTAGCCAGGCGGAATGGGGGAAGTTTGGCCTCCCCATTGGCATGCAGAGTATGCAAAATACCCTGTTTTTATTACTTTTAGACCAATTTTTGCACTAAAAGCGAAAATAGCCCGTCCCTCCCACTGGCATTGGCAATAAGATTGTGACTACTTTGACGACTCTGCACTTGAAAAGAATTCAGTGGCAAAAACTCAATCCTAACCTAGCGAAGACCTTTTTTTTTCTTCACCTAACTTCGAGCAAAAAACTGGTCCAAATCCAAATGAAGACCTTCTTCACCTAATTTCGGGGAAAAAATAACCGTTCCAATTACAAGTGTAAACTGTTTCAGTTTGGTTCCCACCTCCGGACAGTAGCATAGCCAGGGGGTTGGCGGGGGGGGGGGCTATAGCCCCCCCCATTGTCCTGCCGACCACAATGCAGAATAAGGAAAATACCACGTTTTTAGCACTTCTAAGACTCTATTTTGCACTGGATTAGACTAAAAAATGCTTTAAAGCATAGTTTGAAACGTTTATTTGGGGGGGAGGGGCTAATGGACTGCCGACCAAAATGCAGAATAAGGAAAATATCACGTTTTTAGCACTTCTAAGACTGTCTTTTGCACTGGATTAGACTAAAAAATGCTTTAAAGCATAGTTTGAAACGTTTATTAAGGGGGGGGGGGGGGGGGGGGAATGAACTGCCAACCAAAATGCAGAATAAGGAAAATACCACGTTTTTAGCACTTCTAAGACTATGTGTTTGCACTGAATTAGACTATTTTAAAACGTTTATTTAGGGGGGGCTAATGAACTGCTGACCAAAATGCAGAATAAAGAAAATATCACCTTTTTAGCACTTTTAAGACTGTCTTTTGCACTGGATTAGACTAAAAAATGATTTAAAGCACATTTTGAAACGTTTATTTAGGGAGGGCTAATAGATTGCCGACCAAAATGCAGAATAAGGAAAATACCACGTTTTTAGCCAGTAGCGTTGCCAGGGGGGGGGCAGGGGGCTATAGCCCCCTTCCCCCCAATTGACATGTTGACGAAAATGCAGAATGGGAAAAACACTACATTTTTAACACTTTTGAGACTGTTTTATGCACTGGAGTGGACTAAATAGTGATTTAAAACATCTTTTGAAACATATTTCAGGGGGGGCTAATTTGTCAAAAAATGAAACCAACAAATAAATGAAAACTTTAAAAAATGGTAAGAAATGAGCAATCAAATTTGATCGCAAGTGTAAAAATGCTAAACATAGGTGTCATCAACAAATATACGATAAACTAAAGAATTGGGGGAGGCTATTCAGTATTTGTTAATTACCAATCATTTCTCTCAAATCTCTTTTCATTAGCCCCCCCCCCCCTAATTATTTTTCGCTATAAACTGTATACGAAATAGATTACTCCGTGTGAGTTTTATTGAACTATTCGATTTTATAATTTGCCAGCATCTAAACAAGAGAACTAACATTTTACCAATAGCCACCTCCCAAATAGCCCATTTATGCAACCAGTTTAATCTTGTTTTCACTGCCAATTTCTAACCACGTTTTAAAAGCAATATTTTTTAATCAAAATAGCCCTAAGATGAAGTTATTTTTGCAAAAAAAATGCAAAATTTTCGAGCGCTGGGGGCTCCGCCCCCAGACCCCCAAAACAGCCCCCCCATTGCAAATTCCTGGCTAAAAGTCGCCCGTGTGAATGCAACTTGAGAGCGATCCTTTTGTCGTCCGTAGCTAAAAGAACTATCATGACTTTTAATATCATTCTAAAAGAAAGCTTTTTTTACAATTCAATTTTCTTGAAGAGTTGCAGGTGTAGTTATAATGCAACAATATTTTTGTAACAAATCTCTTAGTTGCTAAGCGGTGGTTTGAAACTTTATGGCAACAATTGTCACTTTTTAATGCTTTTTTTGTGCTAAAATTTAACTAAACGCTAAAGCAAGTGTTTTAAAGGTCTGCTAATGACGAAGTTTAAACTTCTCTTTTTTGCTTTTGGCTGCGTGCTGCATCGTATTTTGATTGAATTTTCAAGAGAGGGGGGAGAACAAATTTAGAGCGATGTTGCTCAACCTCGCTTGAATATGGATCTACTTAGGTTGCTAATCGGCGTACTTCAAATATTAAAAATCGTTGTACTTTCCAAAAAAGAAAACTTTATGCTTTTGATTAAATTACCAACCAACATCGAAGTTTGGGTATAGTTCACGGTAGTGTTTTTGTGAGGAAGAAAAACAATGTAGTAGGGTAGTTCACAGCAATCTGTCGTAATATCCTTCATAGTTTGAATGTGTTTGAAGTACCTTTGTGTACAAATTTGACAAATGATGGTTTTAGTTTCCCACAGTAAACTTTTGTGAAGACGATTTAACAATTGCAGTGAGATAATCAAAAATAGGACAACGTTAAGAGTTTTACTACTCAAAATTGGAATTTTAAACTATCATAAGCTTAAAGAAGTTAAAAAGGTAGCCTATATCAACGTAAGCACAAAAAATCATGTACAGTATATTGCTTTTAAATGACAAAATGTTACTGAAATGCTTGCTTTAAATGTTTCCTAACCATTAAAATAAAATTTGACATCAATTTCACACTATAATAAGCCAAGCATAGTACTTTTTGCATTTCTGCCGCTAGAGGCAGCATTTTACTAGTTTAGCACTTTATTGCTCATAACTTTTGACCCTGTAGCTCGATTCCGTTCAATTTTTTTCTCAAACTGTGTGTAGTCATATGGTCCATCCACCTAAAGGGTTTTTAAGCTGACAAATTGTCGCTGTCGTGCACCATAAACCAAAAAAACCAAAATTTTGGGCAAATGGGGTTAGAAAAATGGGTTGGTGGGGGACCTTTTTGTAAAATTTTCAAAAATTGTTTTGAAATCTTTCATACATAATAAAAAAAACTCATCTCATGCCAAAGCAGGCAATTTAAAATTATGCAAAAAAAATTTTAGTCATTGCCCTAGTGTACATCTTTTGAGATTGGAAAATCTCTAGAGCCGCTACTTCTTCAAATTAAAAGATCTCAGCTTAGAATCTGGTTTGGCCATGTACGCAGAATGCATCAGGAAAAAATTCCAAACAAGCTTTCCTTTCCAAAGCAAATGGGAAAAAAAAAACAGTTGGACGACCCAGAACTAATGTAGATGATCATTATTACATTGAGGATCTTCGGTGGAATTGTTTAGCACTCCACCCAAGCGAAATGTGGGGATGATGGAAAACTGTGAAGTGTGGTAGCTTAATCGAGCTGATGCTGCCTCCGCAACCTTCACTGGAAATAGGGCAATTAGGAGAAAGAGAATTTTCCTTAAAGTTTTCAATGATTTTGTTTGCTTTTCTCCTGTTTGTTCTGTTAAAGTTGCATTTGTACAAAATTTTCGTTTCATCTACGAGCTTGTTTACTTCCTCAATTATTTTTAATTGACGAATTGTAGGAATTCCAGCTTCGTGGCGGGAAAACATGTGCTTTCAGTAGTATTGTCATCAGGTCAAAAATAGTTCCTAGCAGCCAACTGCTAGAATTTACAGACTAGTAATAGTATATTTCTAGTAGATTTTCCAATGTCTATATTTTATAAAGCTTATACCCAGTAGATTGCACTAAACTTCGTATCTTACACAGAAAAACATAACAATTGCGGTTTTAGTAAGCTGCTGCTGCAGCTAGATTTTAGTTAGAACAGCAGTTTAATAGATTTCAATGAATAGACCTAAAGCATAGTCTTCACCGTCATTCTTTAAGAAAGTAACATTGTTGGCTATGTTTCACTCTGTTTTACACAGCCTGCCAGAATTGATTCTATAGGTCTAACTCAAATAGAGTTTCTGTTGTAGTTTCCTCGCACATATTTTGAAGATCAATTTTGACCACTATTAATTCTGAAAAAAATAAAATAAATGTAAACAATTTTAAAAGTTATACTAAAGTTTTTTGAATGTATAAGACTAAAAGTGAATGTTCAATTTTGCTAGGATTCATTAGTAAAAAAGATTTCACATAGCACTATCTAGCGGTACAAAATAAAGCAAATACCACATCTTGGGTAAAAAAAGGTCTCTGTGCGATCCCTAAACCTCATTTTTTTTTCTCAAACTTTGTATTCTTGGTTTTATTTAACAACCTCCTACAGTATTTTGAAGAAGGTAGAAAAAAATGGGGAGAGGTCGGGGCAACTGCAACACCTTAGTGAGTAGCCTAACCAAATCTGCAAACTTGGCCACTGCTACAGATTCTTGTAGACCTAGGCTACAAATACAAATCTACAGAGTAGGCCTTTGTGAAGTCACCAATTTGTGAAATGCAAGATTGTCAATGGTGCAAAGTCAAATGGATTTGATCGCATTTTTGCGAATAAGGGGAATTGTGGAAAAAGGTTTGGAGCACCTATTTACTGTATAACTTCAAGTAGTTCTCATTTCTTCAATAAAACCGATTTCGAGCAGTATCTCTTTAAAATATTTTTTTAGTATATCGAGAATGAAAGCTTACTAAGTTGAATCCGCCATGTATAAAACTGTAGTTGAACATTTACAGTTTTTGTGTCTGTGCACCGTCCACACAAAATTAGGAAAGCTTTTACCGTGTGATGCGTGGACGAGAGGTAAAGCGTTATTTTTACGACAACTTTATTCCATGATGTTCAAACAGCACCATTGTCACGTTGTTGCGTCCTTGGATAAGACGCTTAATTGGCATTGAAAAAGCAGCAAATTCGATGCACAAGAATAACATTGAAAGAAACCCAGAGAAACAGTGTCCAACAGAGGTCCTATACTAAACTAGCGCGGATTGTCGTATAGTTAGCGACTAGCGTCGGTCTGCCACAGAAAAATAAATATGTTACTAGTACAACAAAACCAAACAATTTTAATTTCACAATTCACAATTGAAGTAAAGAAGTTTCCAGATTGTACGTAACTATGTCATTAATGATCAAACATAACAATAATAAACATGACAGTGCACATGAAGTATGTAACTCATGGAGGTTTATATGAATCTTGTCTTTTTCGTTAAAATAATTTTTTCTTAAAAATGCATACACTTGTACACTTAAACATAGCGTACGTATCAGTCACTTGTACACTTAAACATAGCGTACGTATCAGTCACTTTGTCTTACAACACAGAACAGCTATACCTAGCTCTAAAGGTTCTCCATTCCGATGCCAAGCGATTGAATTTTTGTGTAAAATAATTTTATAGTAGGGTTCTTGTGCAATTCATTTTGTATTTGCATCGTACAATTCTTTACAATTCGTTTGTAAACCTCAGTTTTATGCAGAATTAGGATGGTGACATGCAATCTTGTCGTTTACAGCTTTATTTTCCAGAGTGTAAGTCTTTAGAAACACTCATATGATTGCAACAGCAAAATTAATACTTGGACTGAAAACATTTTGTAGAATAACATGCGTGTACAAAAACTGTTCATGATATGCAACGCACATTGGTTGAACCATTTTAAAGACAATGGTTGAGCTATGCTCTTACTTAAGGTGAATTTACACAGTATCCGTTTTTCGTACGTTTTCGTCCGTTTTTTTACGTTTTTGCTTCTCCTTGACAAAGAATGCGCTTTTTCATCCGCATTTTTATGTGTCCATATCCGCACAAACCAGACAGTCTCATACTGAACAAAAGTTTTCCGAAAAAAATTTTTTGTAAAGGGGTACAGCTCTATTTTGAAATATCGTTCTTATACTTCATACAGAAAATTTTTAAACAAAATTTTTACCTATATACAACAGTCTACTTAGTGCGGATATGGACTTATAAAAATGCGGATGAAAAAGCGCATACTTTTTCAAGAAGAAGCAAAAACGTAAAAAAACGGACGAAAACGTACGAAAAACGGATACTGTGTAAATTTATCTTTATTAGTGCTAATGCAAACAAAAATTTTGAATTTTAGGCGTGCATACACCATCTGAAGGTACGAGTATATCCTGCTTTGCAAACCACACTGAATGCTCTGTTCGTTGCTTTCTCGCAGGCCTTGTTGCTGAAGCAACGGTTAGTGTTCGGACTTCAAAACCGTTAGTTGTTTGCTCGATTTCTTCTGCCGCTGCTCATTCCAAAAGTGCTTATAAATGCCTATATTAATTAGTATTGCACAAAAATTTTCTGTGTTATTAATATACAAAAATTTTCTGTGTCATTAGTCGCCAGCGTGGCCGAATGGGTAAAGGCGTCGTTTTTACGACGACCCTGATCGAATGATCTGGGTTCAACCCACACCCTGGTCCGTTGTTGCGTCCTTGGATAAGACGCTTTACGATGATGATCTCTGCTTGGTGGCTTCGAACAAGCAGCAAATTCAGTGGAAAAGAATTCGAAGAAATCCATGGGAACTTTGGATCGTCGGAAACTCCTATGCAGGTACGGATTCCTCCAATCTCGAAGTAGTCGTTGTAATAAAAAGTGTGCGGATCGTCCAATAAGTTACCGTCTGACGCTGTCAGGTGACAAGAGGATAAATATGCGCTGCAACAACAACAACAAATTAAATTTCTGTTGATTCTGTTTTGTACAACTTGAAAATAAAAAATAAAGAAAAAAAGGTTTGATATCACTAATGTCTAGGCAGTCAAGTGTGATTTTGCAAGTCATCGCTAAATGAGTTTAACGCCTCACCTTTAGATAAGCTCTCCTGGATCATATCTACAATTCCAGCAAATAGAGCGTCAGTTACTTAAACTATCGACTATGGTTCGATTTCCAACTACCTGTTTGAATCTCCAACGTAATTGCTAGACATATGAGCAGGTTGTAGACATTTGAGCAGGTTGCACCTTGACCGAAGAATCGAGGTTCTTGCGCTTTCCTGGCGGAAAATACTCAGTAAATAAAGATGTAATATTGCAATTAAAGATATGTGGTGAGCAGAATCTTTAAGACCATTGCAAGTTTTTTAGAATAATGCACTAAGGAGAATTGCTATCTACAGTAAGGAGATAATAATATGCATTCTATGCATAGAAATGCATATACTAGAATACTAGAAATGCATACCAAGTAGGACAGCAGGCTTTAATCTTGGTGGAAAAGTTGAAGGGTAAATACAAACTGCTTTTGCTAGCACAAATGCGTTTTTTTTTTTTTTGTTGAAATGTTAACGGCTTCCAACAGACTCAAATGAAATTGAGAACGAGTTGTAGTCACGACTTTAAACCATGAATCGGAAAATAGTTGCGATTCGTTGCTTAAAATTCTGATCACAACTCGTTCTCAATTTCACCTGAGTCTGTTGGAAGTCGTTAATATTTCTCGAAAAAAAAAAAACGGTTTTGCGCAGGTAAAAGTAGTTTGTATTTACCCTTCAACTGTTCCAATAAGACTCGATCCTGATTGCCTTTCTCTTTGCCGCTGATTGGGCAATTTCCTTAGTGCATTATCTAAAAAATTAACACTAACACATATACAACAAAGTGATTGGATTATCGTTAATCGCCTTAGGACAGGATTTTGATGCTTCTATTCTCCTTACATCGCAAGATTACGTGCTTCGTCTAGCGTGATTGACCGGCCAGTTGGTCGAGCGGTAACTCGTTCGTCTCTGGAGTGGGAGGTCCGAGGTTCAAATCTCGGACCGGTCGAATCGGATGCAGTATTGCCAACGTCTCGCCGCCGTTCCGACATTTCTTCGAAAGGAGATGCGTCGCCGCAGGCGCAATTACGCAGGGATAGGCCCTGCAAACTCGTTACACGCTTTAGCGTAATAGAGCGAAGATAATAAAAGCCTCGATTTTTTTTTATTTGATCTAGTGTGATTGCAACGGAAAAGGTTAAATCTTTGACCACACCGTCCATTGTCCGCCTATGCTGGACCAAACGAGTTACAACTGAAGAGGTACAACTTTGCTTAAATAAAAATTAACTCTTATACAGACCTATTGATGCTAATTATGGTCCACAAATGAATACCGCAATAACAAAGCCTATGAAATGGATAATTTTTCATTCTCGTCATTGCAAGGGATTTCGAAAACAAGCCGAATTTTAAATTTGAATTAGCATAACTTTTGGTCAAAAATTTTCCTACAATTATTGCATAGAAATACAAACATAAAGGTATTCAAAATGAAAACAAACAATAAGCTACTTTTAAAGATCAACTTTGAGTTTTTGGTAATGTCTTTGTAGACGTTACCTGGATTTCAAGTTTTCAAAAGTGATCAAAAACGTGCGGCCAGGCGTTCGTAACCTATAAGGAAATTTCAATATTTTAAGATCTATTAGTAAAAGAAGCTACACATTATGCTCGAATGACATCAAAAACTCTTTATGAGTTATGATAGTAGATGCTCTATTTTGAAAAAAGGTGTTTCTGTTCCTGTCTGCTTGTGATTATATTTATTGTTGTTACCGGTTTTTTATAACAAAAACAACTACATTGCAATAAGAGTTCTACAACGTACTTGTAGAGGAGTCAAAGCCAGGATTTAGGTAAAATCGTTCACATCCGGAATATAGTGTGAAATTTGGCACAAACCTTTCCCAGGGTGAATATAACGATTTCCGAAGGGAAGCCAAAAAGTTGGGCTTCGGCAACTCTTATAAACGGCCCCTAAAGATATGCTCTTGCTCCACCTTGTGGTTAAACAAAATTTTGTTGTTTTAAATAAGCTTATAGGACCAACTGATGATTTTGTGACTTTATTTTATTGTTTTTGCAAACTAGAATATTTTACCATGCCATAAAGTCACAAATGACGTAAATGTGACGTCATTTTTGCTAAAACTGTATGATGGCAAGCAAAATATTGCTCCAATTCGTGTAGTCTCTCATTAATATCAAACTCTATTAATTGTTTCAAATGTTAGATGAACATCTTGTGTAGCTGAAGTACGTCACTTTGTGACATAATTATGGCGTCATGTTTGCCAAAAATTCCAACAAAACAACCGCAATAAATTGCTAATTAAAAATCTAAATTTAATGACAAAGTTTTGCATTCACCTAATAGTTCAAGATACAATTACTGCTTATAGCAGATAATGTCATTAGATGACGTCATTATGTCTGGTGATGTCATGTTGCAGTGTTTTGTCCTTTGCTGCAAAATTGACAAAAAAAAAAACAGATGTGCTTTGTGTAGGAACAATGAAAGGACATGGGCGTAACAAATTACTGTATCACATTAAGACCAAACGTAAATTGTCAAAACGTTGTGTTGTTATCTATACCCCGAAATCAGGCGCGCAGCCAAAAATCTGCCACGGGGTGGCTGTTACAGGGGTCTGGGGTCTGGAGGCAAAATCCCCAGCCGCCGGAGCCACGGGGGTTTAGGGACGGAGCCTCCAGCTCTCAAAATTTTTGTACTTTTTTGGCAAAAATAACTTAAGTTTAGGCTTATTTTAATAAAAATTAATGCTATTAAAATGTGGCAGAGAAATAACAGTGCAAAAATACGATTATACTGGTTGCATAAATGGCTATGTGGAACGTAGCTATAGCTAGAATTTCAGTTCTTTTATATACCTAAAATCATAAAATTTTGTACTTAAAATCTCTTATAAAAAGTCTTATAAAAAGTTTATAAAATCTCTAATAAAAAGTTCAATAAAACTCTCAAGGAACAGTTTATTTCGTTTACAATTTATAGAAAAAGATATATTTAGGGGGGCTAGTGGAAGGAAGTTTGAGAGAAGTGATTGGTAATTAACTACAGCTATACCGAACAACCTCCTCCCATATTTCTGAGCTTATAAAGTTTTTAATGATACCTGTGTTAAGCATTTTTCAATAAGCGATCAAAATTCAATATCAGTTTTGGCCATTTTTCAATTTTTTTTTTCTGATTTATAAGTTAGTTTTGACAAATTAACCCCCATTCCCCTAAATTAACAGTTTAAATTATGTTTTAAACTATTTTTTGAGTCTATTCGAGTGCATAATACAGTCTCAGAAGTGCTAAAAACGTTGTAGTTTCCTTATTCTGCGTTTTGGTTGGCAGGCCAATGGGGGGGCTATAACCCCCACCGCCTAGCTACGCTACTGCCCGAGATGCATTCGAAGTTGCTACGCAGCCTGCGCCCTAGCAAACGTGGTTTCGAGTGAATGGTTTCAAATCAAAATTATTGAGCCAAAAGTTGAAATACGGTGTGATTTGTGATAAATCTGACCATAGATTCGATTTTTTCAGTAGAATGGAAACTGACAGTTTTGTCTTTTTTTCTTTACAGTTCACTTGTTCTAAAATATCCCAATTCATCTAATCCGCGAGAGTCTTTTCTTCACGGTTGCTGTGTTTTATGCTCATGCCCAAGCAAATCACTTGAATACGCGTGACCACAAAAAGTGTTTGAGACAAGAGCAAATTTTTTTTCAATCCTCCTTTTATTTTTTTCGCGCGTTTGCGTCTAGTCTACTAAATAAAGAGTCTATGATCTGACGTCAAAAATGATGGCTATTTTTTTTTGGGTGTCATTTTTTCACTGTTCTTTGATACGGATAGTGAGAATCCTTTAGCAAAATTCTGCTTGCACCCCTGGATATAATGTAAACGATGTATTATTATGTATTAACAATGTATTAACGATGCTTACGGGGTAATGAATGTAAAGCAAGCACATACTTCTGTGCAAACAATTTCGTTCGCTGCATCCTTGCAATATTTCTTGCACCCGCATTTAAGTAGGATACTACAAGCTTTTGAAGCTGCCGGAAAGGTAGTCCAAACAGGAGAATCTCTTGAATCTGTTTCTTGCCAATCCCATTGACTAGGATCAGCTAAACTTGAAGATGGATCTATAATCAAACACTGTTCCATTTAAAGACTTGGAAAGGTGATCGTTTAATGTGGTGTTTCAAAGCATCCAACGTTGGTGGTATATTTTCTACGGTTCTTTTCCTTTCAGCAACCAGAATTCTCCTAGCAGCATTGAGTTTGCATGCGTTGATAGTAGAAATGCACAGGCTCACAACAAACTGTTTCAGTGCCTGAATATATGACTCAGATATTTGTGAAGGACACTTGATGAAAGGTAGTTTAGCAAAAGTTGGCATTATCTCTGGAAAATTTTACCAGGCTTCAATAAACGACAATTTACTTTTTGTCCAGAGATAACGCCTACTTTTGCACAAGTATCTTCTATTACCTGTCCTTCACAAATAATTGAGTTTGATTTTTAGGCACTAGAACAGTTTGTTGTTAGCCTGTGCATTTCTACTATCAACGCATGCAAAGTGAATGTTGCCAGAAGAATTCTGGTTGCTAAAGGAGGAAGAACTGTAGAAAATATACCTCCAACGTTGGATCCTTTAAAATAGCACATTAAACGATCAGCTTTCTAAGTCGTTAAATAGATCGAGGCAGTGTTTAATAATAGATCCATCTTCAAGTTTAGATGACCCTAGTCAATGGGATTGGCAAGAAACAGATTCGGGATATTCTCCTGTTTTGACTATCTTGCCGGCAACTTCAAAAGCTTGTCGTATCCTACTTAAATGCGGGTGCAAGAAATATTGCAAGGATGCAACGAAATTGTATGCACAGAAGTATGTGCGTGATTGGAAAACTGTACCAATGGGCAATAAACCCAGAGGTGGGCAGTACCGAGTATAAAAGTACCGTGGTACTTTTTTAGTACAGATAATGGTACCGACGGTACTTTTTCAAAAATGGTTACCACGTACTGGTACCGCGGTACTTTTTTAAAAAAGTATTCGGTATTTTCTGTTTTTTGTTATCACTTATCAATTAAAAATCAAAGTATCTCTCTCTCTCTCTCTGTAGAGTGGAGCTAATAAAAATTTTACTCCGAAATACACCATTCCGGTTCGCTCCAAATAAAGGTTCAAAGTGTGCCAACGATGAGTATGTAATTGCAATATTTCCGCATTGGCATTTTCCGTGTTATCTATGATGACAATCAAAAACGAAAATGATGAAACACCTTTGTGTATTAATAGAGGAATGCAGCAAACGGTCATAGCCAAAGTACTAACTTGCTACAAGAAAAGTAGGAAGCGCAAGATAATTCAGATGAGAGCATTATATGAACAAAAGTGAATATTCGGACGAACTTTTTGATTTTTTACGTAAAACAAACAATAACACTTGCTAAAACAGTGCTACAAAGACTTTGAAAGTTTCATCAATCAAAAGTCTCAACGGCAAATTAGTTCAACTACTGTCTAGTGTTTAACTTTCAAAATGATGCGCTGAAAAATCTCTTTGATTGATATAAATATAACAATGCACAGCCTTCAAGTGCAGCGGTCGAAAAAGTGTTCTGTGTAGGGAAAGACAAAATTAACTCTATTTTACACAGGGTATTTGACCAACGGTAATTTACACGGGGAAAGAAAAATGTTCTCCTTATATAACTCCTAAACCAAAAGTCATGTGAACACCGAATTTGGTATGCGGATTGGTGTTCACCAAAATTTTTCGGAAAAAATGGTTCTGAGTTTATAACACATCAAGGCCATATTTTCGAACACTGACATTATTTTTACGATAATATTACAGGCGGTTTACATTTATACATAGGTTTGTTTTTTGCCGCTGAATCTTAAAATGCTTAAGTCAAGTTGAAAACATCACAAAACGTCTTATGACGTCAGTTAAATATTGGCCAAAAAGAGCTCAGATTTCGGAAAGTGACTTTGGGACGCGTCGAAATTGCAAAAAACTTTGCGTTACCTCAGCAACGTAAAATTTTTAGGTTATTTGTGATGAAATTTGACTCAAACTCAAGTTAATTTTCTGAACAGATTTATCGCGAAAAAAACGAGAAGGGGACAAAAATGCCCCGAGTAAAACAGGTTTGAAACCCAAAGAGTTGGGTAAAGTTACGATATGGCGATCATTTTGAGATGCTGATTTTTCGTATTTATGGTTGCCATAAGTAAACGGTTGCGCTCGTAATCTTGGTTTATCGTGCTTTTTTTTACTAAAAATTACAATTTTTTAAAACAAACTTTCTTCAAAAATTTTAAGACAATTACGTTAAATCATCAAAAAGTACCGTACGAGTACAGGTACCGGTATCGAGGTACTTTTTAAAAATAGTAGCGGTACAGGTACCGACGGTACTTTTAGAAAGTACCGTGCCCATCTCTGAATAAAAGCTAGTAAAAACAATCAAGAGGATAGCAATGATTGCTGTATTTTGTAGCAACTTAGTTCTTGCTTTACATTTATTACCAAGTAAGCATTGGTAATACACAACATTACAGTCAAAACATTGTTTACATTATATCCAGGAGAGCAACCAGAATTTTGCTTAGGGAGTCTCACAAAGTGCATCAAGGAACAATCAAGAGAATGACGCACAAAGAAAAAAATGGCTATCATTTTTGGCGTCAAATGTACGGTAACTAAAAATGACACCGTTTTACAACTTTTGGCTCTATAATTTCAATTTGAAACCATTGACTCAAAACCACGTTTGCTAGGGCGCAGGCTGCCTAGTAACTGTGGATGCACCTTAGGGTATGTATAGATAACAAAACAACGTTTTGACAATTTAAAATAAAATTTCGTGTTTGTGATTACAATTTTTTCGTGTTTGTGATTGCATTAAAATATGGAGCTGATTTTTGACAAACCTGATAATTTATCGTTGACTGCCTTGTGAGCGACCACTTTGTGTAGGTTCCCTAAACTTTTGAGAATTTGGCAAGTTCTCACGAAATTTTATTTATTTTGACAATTTACGTTTGGTCTAATTTTGTTATTTCCATGTCCTTTCATTGTTTCTACACAAAGCACATCTTGTTTTTTTTATTAATTTTGCAGCAAGGGACAAAACACTGCAACATGACATCACCAGACATAATGACGTCACCTAATGACATCATCTGCTATAAGCAGTAATTGTATCTTGAACTATTAGGTGAATGCAAAACTTTGTCATTAAATTTAGATTTTTAATTAGCAATTTATTGCGGTTGTTTTGTTGGAATTTTTGGCAAACATGACGCCATAATTATGTCACAAAGTGACGTACTTCAGCTACACAAGATGTTCATCTAACATTTGAAACAATTAATAGAGTTTGATATTAATGAGAGACTACACGAATTGGAGCGATATTTTGCTTGCCATCATACAGTTTTAGCAAAAATGACGTCACCTTTACGTCATTTGTGACTTTATGGCATGGTAAAATATTCTAGTTTGCAAAAACAATAAAATAAAGTCACAAAATCATCAGTTGGTCCTATAAGCTTATTTAAAACAACAAAATTTTGTTTAACCACAAGGTGGAGCAAGAGCATATCTTTAGGGGCCGTTTATAAGAGTTGCCAAAGCCCAACTTTTTGGCTTCCCTTCGGAAATCGTTATATTCACCCTGGGAAAGGTTTGTGCCAAATTTCACACTATATTCCGGAAGTGAACGATTTTCGACTTAGCTCCTCTACTATTAGATAGATATAAAAGGTTTATACAAAGGCTGACTAGTTTATTTGAAAGGGTGGTTCCACTTAGCAGCAACAGAAAATATTGCAGCTGTTCGCAAACGTAATTACAAGTGTTCAATTATTGTTTCAAAATTTTAGTAGTCTTTAGAAGTACGAAGATAGAAAAAAGAAATGTATTTTTGTAACGTTATCTTTGGGCTAGGATTAATATTCAACTTCACTTACGCAATGAACACGAATTCGACCAATGATAATTATGAAGTTGCTTCTGATAACAAAGAGACAAAAGACAATCTTAAACCACTGGCATGCGAATTCGCTTCTGGACTGATCGTCGGAAGCAGAGAGAGAGAGCTGAAGTGCTGTAATGAATCAGTAAGGTATTACCTCGAAAACTGGGCTTTTCGGAGTCTTTCACTGACAATATTTCTTCAGACCCTTCGTGATTGGAATTGCCCTCAATATGAAGAACACTGTAGTTCCAGAGTATTTGCATTCAGAAATTTCAGTTATTTAGTATATGACTATTTTTGTAACTATACTTTGCTGGTGGAAAAATGTTTACCACAAGTGAGGATGTCAACAGAAGCTGTTCAAGAGTTCCTTGATACTTCAATGATTTTTTCCTCTTCTGAACTTGATGCTTCCACGTTATTGTTTGAATATAGAAACCGCTCCATGAATTTGCCAACCTTAATTCAATGGAAAAATGCCATTTTCAATATCCAACCGGCCAAAATGACACTTGATCAGTTGTTACAACCTTGTGTTCAAATCGCCCAGTACGATCAAATAGAAGTATTTGATGGAAGTTATCAAGAAATCGTCAGTGTCCTCATTCCGACTTGCAAACTTTCTTGGTGTGGATTCAGTGCTGAAGCATTTCGCAGCCACAAGATATCTTTTTGGTCTTGTTTTTCCTCCAGGTGGGTTCAGGCTAAAAGGTTATCATCATCATTAAATTCTTTACTCTTTATTACTCAACGGTAGTACTTCTAAAGCGTACACTCGTTACAAACAGTAACTATACTTACATTTGGGTTGCAATAAAAACTTGAATTTTCCTGACTTTTCCAGTTGGTTTTGGCAATTTCGATGATACTATTTTTGTTTATACAACGTAAGGGGTTTAAGAGTAAAATGTTTTTTTTTGACAAATCTTTTGAAATTTTGCCAATTTCTCGTTTTTCGGTGTAAAGTTTTAATTTTACGCTTAATGTTTCTGGTAGAGATTAAGATTAGAGTGAAATGGTATTCGAGATTAGATGAATTGCAATAATTAGCGTGACTGCGTGGCGAACAAAAAACTCCTACACCTGAGGCAACAACGATTATTATTAGGGTCTTTTGTTTTCGATTTTACACTAATTGAAAAGAGTTATCTTTGATTTTCAATGCAATGATTCTTCGCAAACTACAATTGAACCAAACAATATTATAGTAGAGAATTGAACCAAACTATAATGGTTCTATATACAAATACATGTTGTTTTGGCTACACGCCAATAGAAAAAATTAAAATCAATTCCTCATTAGGCGATGCCAGCAAAATAATGTCGAAACGCGTAACGAAATTGAGGTGCTCAGCTCTGCGTCAAAATTTTTCAGGGCTTTATTATATCATTAAACGTACACCATCATTAGTTTCGAGTGCTCTGGAGCCAGTTTAGGTAGATTTTATCGGTCAAAATTTTTAGGCTAGGTCAAAATTGGTAAAAATTGTATGTGATCAAAAATTCTTTTTCAAAAGCAAACAAAAGTTTTTTTTTCTTCATTTTCCTGGATATTTGAGAATCAATGAAACGTTATGAGCAATTTTGTACATGTTCGAATGAAGTTTTGCTACTCAAACTTCTGCAAATAGTTTCAATATGCCGCAATACAATTGCATGACTTAACTTCTTTATAAAAATCAGATAAAAATAATTTTATAATAACGCGAAACTCATTTCTTTTAATTAAAAACAAATAAAGAATGCAAGCCTCGGCATGAATAAAATAACTAAAACTCCATATGTCCAAATTCAAAAATCAAGAAGTCAACTTTTGTTATACAGTACCGTATATCATAACGACTTAACCAGATTTTTGAAGTCTTAGGACTGTTACTGTTTTGCTTTCACAATCAACAGAACTTTTACATTGCAGTTTTTTACTAAACAAGATTGAAATTGTGTCAATACATTTTCCAACAAAAATTTAAAAGCAAATGAAACCGAAAATTTGTGAAAATTAAAGAACAGCAAATTTCAATCCAAAATTTACTGGCCTATTAAAAAAAGTGTAATTGACATGGAAATGTGCGCAGATTTCTAGGTTTTTGTCCTGCAGCCATTAGTCACTTTTATCACAAGACTGATTGATTGATATTTCTTTCTAAATGCTGTTAATCAAAAGTGGAGAAGGTTACCTGCATCAAACTTACGTGAATTGCGAATAACAAAACCTTTTTTTTAATCAAAATTTGGAGCTCAATAAGGCCAACACGGTTTGATCAAAATAAAGTCAAAATTTAGTTCAAATAAAGTCAAAAAAAATTTTTTTTTAGGTCAAAATAAAAATAGACCTAATGATAAGCTGTAGACAGTATCCAGAGTCTTATAGGCACAATCAAACCTTTGATTAACAGCCTAAGACATACTGTTTCGGAATCGGCATTCGTCTTTTATTCCTCGTCAGTATAGCTAGGACTACAACTACGAAGAACATGAGCGCAGAAAGCAAAGGGATCGCAAAATAACCAGATCATAGCAACTTTTTTTTTCCCGAAAATATGAAGTAATCATAATATTACAAGAGATAATTATAACAGTTCGATTCAAAATAGTTTCCCATAGCATGCCTTAGACAGCTGTTTCGCCCAATCTCAGGTCTCTTTAGTAAGGCTAGCAAGGTCAAAATGACAAATATCACCAGTGATAAAAACCTTCAAAACATACATCTTTACCAATTTATCAGTGAATGAATAAATCTTTAACAAGAATTAGAAATCGATAAAAAAAGTGTATTATTCATTTTTGTAACGCGCTGTACTTTATATACAGTAGATAGATAGCAATACCGATATACCCTCAGTTGAGTTTAAAAACCAACGCCTGATTGGAATTGTTCATTTAGCGCTTATTTTAATTATTCTGCTAGTCTGTCGTTTGACTTTAATCAGTATCTCTATTGTTAAAACCATTATTAGACCGTTTCGTGAACGATTCCTATTGGTTTCACATGAAAAAGTTTATATTTGTTTGATTGCGTTTGGGAATAATTTAGTGCTCGATTCCCTAAAACGGATTGATCACAATAAATTTGAGACTTTAGAATCTAAAACAATCATTCTTTTACCGTATATGCTCGTTTTGCCGCCCGATCTTGATTAAGAGCCCGTTTGAATAACCACCCGTGTGAACAGAACCTAAAAATAAATAAGGGCCCGTGCTTGAATGCCCGCCCGATGTAAAAGCTGATTTTTCAGTGGTGGAGAACATTTGGAAATAAGAAGCACTTTTGTAACAACGCTGTTGAATTTTAAGCGCTGGTAGATAACAGTCACGCCTTCGGCGTCCAATAGCATAACAGATAGCATTGATTACGTAACAGAAAGCAGACTTTCTTGCCAAAAGCAAAGAATTGACAGTATAAAAGGCTCCCATTTAACATGGAAAAAGGATTAATGTCGTGAAATATTTGTCTTCAAAGATACCGTAATTTTTGTGTATACCGGTAATTTTACTTCGAAAATAACAAGCGCCCGTGCTTGAATAAGGGCCCGTTTGAATAAGGGCCCGGTAGTGAGTTTAGTTGAAAAAAATTGGGGCCCGGGCTGCAAAACGAGCAAATACGGTATATAATATAAGCTATAATCAGCAACATTTAATTGGACTGAGTGATAAAAAATTTCTTTTATAAGTTGTTCAAGTTTTTTATATTGTTCAAGTAGGATTTTTTGAACTTAAGCAATAGTAACAAAATCAAAACAGCGTTAATGAAGATAAATATATTTTTATTCACACTGTTTTTAAAGATATATATATATCGTTATTAACACTCTTTTGACTTTGCTAATATTGCTCTTTTAACATTGAATACTTATTACTTCTAATACTTATATGGTGAGCATCGTTGTTGTCAAAGCATAATCGTTGGCCTGGCAGTACGGCCTGTTCGGGCCGGTTCGGGCCGGTTCGGACCTCAACTAGTCGGCCCGTTCACAACTCTGCGGTGAGCAGGCGCGTAGCCAGGGATTCGCAGTGGGGGTGGCTGTTTTGGGGGTCTGGGGGAAAAGCCCCCAGCCGCCGGAGACACGAAAATTTTGCTTTTTTGCAAAAATAACTAAATTTTAGGGCTATTTTGATTAAAAATTTTGCTTTTTTTCTGCAAAAATAACTAAATTTTAGGGCTATTTTGATTAAAAATTTTGCTCTTTTTTGCAAAAATAACTAAATTTTATGGCTATTTTGTTTAAAAAAGAATGCTTAGAAATTGGCAGTGCAAGCATGATTAAACTGGTTGCATAAATGGGCTATTTGGGAGGTGGCAAATGGTAAAATTTTAGTTCTTTTATTTAGATACTGGTAAATTGTAAAATCTAATAATTCAATAAAACTCACACGAAGTAATCTATTTTGTATACAGTTTATAGACAAAAATAATTGAGGGGGCTAATGAAAAGAGATTTGAGAGAAGCGATTGGTAATTAACCAATACGGAATAGCCCCCCCCATATTCTTTAGTTTATGGTATATTTGTTGATGACACCTATGTTTAGCATTTTTACTCTTGCGATCAAATTTGATTGCGTATTTTTGACCATTTTCCAAGTTTTTATTTATTTGTTGGTTTTATTTTCAACAAATTAGCTCCCCCCCTATTGAATATATGTTTCAAAAAATGTTTTAAATCACTATTTAGTCCACTCCAGTGCATAAAACAGTCTCAAAAGTGTTAAAAACGTAGGGTTTTTCCCATTCTGCATTTTGGTCGACATGCCAATGGGAGGGAGCTATAGCCCCCCCCGACCTCCCCCCTGGCTACGCTACTGGCGGTGAGCATCGTTGTTGTCAAAGTGTAATCGTTGAACTGCAGCTCAGACGGAAGTGTTTTGAACAGCGTTTTAAAACTACATGTGAAACCATTTTCCGATGTCCGAAATTATGAAGATAAAAGTAATTTTAACAGCTAAAAATGATAGCCTTCGTTTGCATTTTGAGGTATAATTCTAATTCTTAGGTTAGGCCGTTGTGTTCTGTTTGAAGGTGTATGCATTGGGTTCAGCAAAAGAATAACGTAAAAAAAAAATTGGTTAAGAATGAAGTACTTGCGTCCTGTGAATCATGACACGTTTTTGTTGCCTGACAGCAAACGGAAGATCAAGGTAAAAAATTATAACTTGTAAAACTTGTCATGTGAAGCAGAAGAATTTATCGTTTCATTAACTGCATGTTGTTTCACACGCGAAGCTTATTGTTGTCTTGTTACGAAAAATAATCAACAAAATAATTAATTGGTATTGACCACAAATGCTGCGTGAAACTTCCTAACTCTGCAATAGCCGTTCGAAAAAATGCTAGGAAGACAGCGATCAATTCTGTTAGTTGTTTATTCTAAAACGGTAACTCCAAACACGCAATTGCAATGGGTTCATTGGTTTAATCAGCATGCAAAAGAGATTCGAGCATAGCAACATTTTCCTTTTTGATCTATCTGCTATACTAAATTTACATCGATGGAATGCACAAACGACGATAAGTTAATCCGCATATTGCTTTGTTATTTACCGTCAAGCTGATGAACATTATGGTATAAAATAAAAGAAGAGGTAATTTTATCGGAAATTTTTATCTACTTTTTTTATATTTATTCTGGCCCGAATTAACCCAAACTTAAATCCTTACTCTGAAACTAACCCCAAACCTATATTCTTAAGTGGAGTGCCAATATACAGGGTGTCCATAAAGTCTCTTTACAATCTAAAAAAATTACTACAACGTCAAATGATGAGATAACACAATGAGGGTTGTTTTATGTTACTCAGAACTTCATAAAGTTTTCATTGACACTAAAATTTAAGCTTCAGATAAATTTTTGTTTTTCATATAAAATTTATACAAGTGTAATGATTGAGTTACACGAACCATAGGCGTAACCAGGAGAGGGACCCAGGGGGCCCGCCCCCCCCCCCCCCCCCCCCAATTAAAATACCACCAATGATAAAAAAAATTATGACAACATAGCTTAGCTGCAGTTTTTTTTTCTGTAATTACGCACGAAATAATAATTTACAATAATACTAATAACGACGAGGTGCTCCGAGGCCCCTAACTAACGACCACGGGGCCCCGGGGCCCATAACCACCAACCAGGGGCCCCCGGGACCATAACTGACAATCAGGGGTCCCCGGGTCCCATAACTGACACTAAGGGGGCCCAGGAGCCCATAATTGACAACCAGGGAGTTTCAGGGCCCCTAACTAACAAGCAGGGGACCCCGGGGCCCCAAACGACAACCAGGGGCCAATAGCTTCTAACTGACAAACAGGGGTCCCCTAACTGACAACCAAGGGGACCCAGAGCACCTAACTAACAAACAGGGAGCCCTGGGGCCCCTAACCGCCAACTAGGGGGTCCGAGGCTCCTAACTGACAAACAGGGAGCCCCTAACTGATAACCAGGGGGGTTTTAACTGACAACCAGGAGGCCCATTATTCACGACCAGGATGCCCGGGGCCCCTAACAAACAATCAGAGGGCCCCTAAAAGACAATCAGGGGCCCCTAACTAACAACCATTGGGCCCCGGGGCCCCTAACTGACAACCAAGGGGTTCCGGAGACCTTAACTGACGACCTTGGGGCCCCAGGGCCCCTAACTGTCAACCAGGAGCCCCAGGGCTCCTAATTAACATCCAGGGGGCCCTGGGCCCCTAACCGACAACCAGGGCGCCCAGGGGCCTCTAACTGATAACCGGGGGACCCTGGGCGCCCCTAACTGACGACCAAGGGGCTCTGGCCAGGGGCCTCTTAATTCAAATTTATAACAGTTTTTACACAAAACCTGTCAAAAATCTGAGAGTTTTGTCCTAAAATTTGCAACCACAGGCCCTCGTTTAACGTTATTATGAACTTAATGCTATAACACAGGCGGTAGTGCAAACCCCCCAATTGAAAAGCTACAATGATAAATACAATGAGAGCATAGCCAGTATGTTGTCCTTGTCCGGAATTGCAGTTTCTTTAATTTAGGGTTTTCGTGTACAAAAGTAAATAATAATAATGACGACCACGTGTACACGTCATAGTCAAGTGATGCAATTCTTGGAGGTTTCAAAAAACTGTCAAGTGACTTGACTCGAGTCCTCCACGTTTTGGAAAAGAAGTTATTTTAATTTTGCTTTAAATGCTTCTTTTTTTATAAAAGAAATTAAGGGCGCGATATTATCTCAAAATCATAGGTGTAGCCAGGGGAGGTGGCCCTGGGGGTCCGGGTCCCCACTATCGAAATGCGACCAATGACAAAAATTTGACAAAAAGCCTTGTTTCTTCATTTTCAGTTTCTTTTAGCATCTTTGCGTACAACAGTACACGCGTACAACAGTAAATAATATTGACGACCAGGGGGCCCGGCGCACCCCCTTAATTCAATTTTTTCCAACCAATTTAAACGTATAACCAAGGTGAAATAAAGGGTTTTTACCCTAAAACTTGCAACCTCAGGCCCTCATCTAAACTTTTTATGAACGTAATGAAATAACCAGAGCCGTATTTGCCATTCGGCACAGTGCCAGGGCTCTGCGCTCTGACAGTAAGACTTTTTTTAGTCTTCGTTGCAAAAATCCCCTAAGTGCCAGGGGCCCAGGGCAATATAAATTCGCCCGAGAATAACATGTCTAGTAAGCGTAACCATCTGTCGTACCATTTTTCAATAACGATTCTCCTCCACCTCGCCAGTTTTTACGAACAAAATACTTTTAAAAAAATAGCTAGGGAAACTGCTCATTGAACAAATTATTGAATTTCAATTGAGGGGACCTGGGCCCTTGGCGTACGTGCACTCCTATAACTGGTTATCTTCATGACACAAAAAATATCTCAAAGAAAAATCTTCAAGTGGATTATTATTTACTGCTAAAATATTGCAGGATGCAATGTGCCTTACTTTCCCCTACATAGACTAATTCACTTACAATTAAAATTTTACACCATAATGCAAGATTTTGAACGTGCTTTGAACTTTAACAGCAAGTAAAAGGATTAAACAACTAAATTTTTTCGATTGGCTTTCAAACGTTAAAAATCGATTTTTTTCAAATAGCTGTGAACACGTGCAAATGTGATCCAATGAGATTAAAATAGCTTTTTTTTCCAAAAACTTACAAAAATCGCCCAGCGGCTGGGCGCTTTGCCCCCAGACCCCAACAGCCACCTGCGGCTGGGGGCTCCGCCCCCAGACCCCCGCCTGTGATACGTTTGAGTACACTAGCTTACCCATCACGTCTCCTAAGTTAGATATTTACACTTTCTAACAACTAGTTTTCGCCTTCTCCCTTTATCGAAATTCTGGTTAAGTGCCAACTTGCGACGGCTTCAGATCTTCCATTCTGCAATATCTTTGACCCATAAAAAGTTACTCTTTTGAAAATTTCTGATGACGTCATTGCATGTCATTTGTGGCTTGGGCCCCCCCATTAAAAAATCCTGGCTACGCCTATGACACGAACCCCTTAAAATCTGAAATGACTACTTCTCAAGAAAAAGCGCAATGTGTATCCCGGTGTATTGAGACAAAATCAGATGTTCATACGCAGCGAGACTACAGAACTGCGTATGGAAGAGGCCAACCATCACGTCCTTCAATTCGTTTATGGTCCAAGAAATTTATGGAGACAGGGACGTGACGGCTGTCACCTCAATGAGAATCAAAGCCTTTTTCTGTTCAGCTAGCTAGTGATGCAAACTCCAACAGCAACATAATTATAGTTGCTTGATTAGCATCACAAGCTGGTTTAACAGATCAAGGTTGTGATGCTAATTCTGTTTAACCAGCTTGTGATGCTAATCACACGTCTTCGCGTCGCTGTTGACGTTTGCATCACAAGCTGGTTGAACAGATCAGAGTTGTAAGTCGGGTCGGGCTTTTCGGATCGGGATCGGGTTCGGGTCAAAGTTGACAAAATGTCGGGCTTAATTCGGGCCTGAGACATACTTTTTGTCTTAGTTGCACAAAAATATAATCTAAGTAACTTGGAAACATTGCTAAATTTTTTAGACCTAACTTAACTTACAGTTTTTTTTTGGGCATGATTTGGGCTTCAAATTGGTTTTCGGGTACGGGCCGGGTTCGGGCCTGAACTAGTCGGCCCGTTTATAACTCTGGAACAGGTTATTTTTATGGGGTTTTCTTGAGGAGTAGTCTTTTTAAGGGAATTCATATAACTCAATCATTAAACACATCGAAATTTTATCGGAAACAATTAGTTTCAGTGTCAATAAAAAGTTTATAAAATACTCATTAATATAAAACAATCTTCCTTGCGTTATCTCATCATTTGACGTTGTAGTATTCTTTTTTTAATTGCAAAGAGAATTTATGGACACCCTGTATTTTCAACTAGGGCTACCATACGTCCTCTTTTAAGAGGATTTGTCCTCTTTTTCTGTTTAAAATGAATTGTTCTCTCTGAATACCTAAAAAGTAGCCAAATGTCCTTTTTTTCAATGCTCAGAATTTAAAAAGCGGAAGTCGAAGACCAAACCAACCAAAAACGATATCCGTTCACACTTGTGTTCAACTCTTGCCGACCTGTATCCAACCGGGCTGACTGAAGACATTTCTTCTTTTTCTTTGTTTTTGTTTTTTGTAACATTTTTATCATTGGTGGCATTTCGCGGTAGGCTGGGTCCCCTGTCCCCCCCCCTGGTTACGCCTATGCTGCTTTTCCCTATATATGTTATTATCTATCTGCTGTAAAATAAAATCGTAGGCCCAACGTTATCTACAGCTATATGATATATCAAAGATAAAACAACAACGTACTACCGGCATGAACAAAAATGTGCTTCACAGCAGCATAAGTGTAAATTAACATTCGCGCAACGATATTACCTGAGAGTAGATTCAAAGGAAACTATAATGCTTTGGATAACTAACTTAATTATGAAAATATGTTGGTTTCAAGCGCAACCAAGACTTTGCTAAAGGGAGGAGGAAGAAGGGCTTAAACACAAAATTGAATTTTTTTGTTTGAAGAAATGTCTCTTTTGGGCAGATTGCAGAGCAATCTTGTGCTTTGTGGAACTTAAGTGCAGTGCCGTCGCCAGAGCAAACGAAGTGAGGGGGCACTAGCCAAAAGTGGGGGGGCACTAAAGTTTGCTTATAAAAACTGATCTTCAGATCTTGTACGGCCACGATTATGCGCAATTTTAAAATAAGGCCGGAAGCGTTTCTTAGCTTGTTTCGTCTGAGGGTCATAATCGCTTGAAAATTAATCTACAGCCGGGAATGCGAATGTTAGGCATAACAAGGAAGCAGTAGGCGATTCTATAGGAATGTGAGGGGTGAGGTTATGTGATTCTGCCGCTAACACAATCCGCACAACTGAATGAATTTTCGTGTTAATGTGTATTGGTCGATTTGGAAGATGAGTAGCAATGAAACAAAATTGCATTTGCAAATTACACTTGCTGTACTAGCAATACTCGCGACAATACTAAAAACGTAGAGATTTCTCAAAAATTGGCGCTTTAGCTCCATCAAGCGGGAACGAGCCACAACTTCACTGTTAATAATTTATGCATTTAAGATTCAGTGATATTTTATTCTGTAATTTGGCCAAATTTATATTGAGGTTTTTCATCGTTTTTTGAGTTTTTTAACCCTTCTAAATTTGTGTTTTTCAGGAGTTATGTTAAATTGATTTTACTGCGAGTGTAATCTCTAATCTGCAAGTATTGCGAGTATTGTAAATTGCAAGTATTGTTGCGAGTATTGCTAGTACCGCAAGTGTAATTTGCAAGAGCATTTTTGCGTTTCGATGCTGTTCAAATTCCCAATCGACCAATCCACATTAACATGAGAGTTTATTCAGTTGTGCAGATCGTGTTAACGGCAGAATCACATAACCTCTCCACTCACATTCTTGTAGAATTGCCTACTGCTTTCTATGGTAGGCCTAACATTGGTAAAATCAATTTGTGAAATTAATCTGATTTGTTCGGTTATTGGGTTAGAAGATGAGTTAGTAAAAGATTCAGCAAGTTCGGAAGTTGCTGAAGCCCCAGCCCAACTCCCGGAAGTCACTGGAAACCCAGCCCCTACACTAAGACCATGAAATGCCGCGGAGAGTAGCACGCTCGATGTTGGCCGTCGGCTTGGCGAGCATCGAGCCCATTTGACGAGGTTGCTAAATCGGATCAACCGCCTCGTCCTAAATGAGAAGGCCACTGGCGATCGCTCCAAATTGTCAGAACTAGTCGCCCTGAAGAAGCAGGCCGATGCTGCCATGGACTCCTACTCGGAGGCACTGGTAAAGAGCAACCTTCAAAGCGATGAAGACGAGGCTGCGAATATGAGACAAAAAAGGGAAGAGTTGGCAGAGATTGGGCCGCTGTTCGCTAACTTTTTGGCTGAGGCTGTGAAGGTTCTATCGTCTCAAACCTCGAGTTCTTGCAACGGATCGATTTGGAGTCATGTTACCGAGACAGCTTCCCGAAAGATCGTAGCTCAAGCAGAAACGGATCTGGCCCGAGAACGGCGTGTCGCAAACCTGCAGCAGAAGACGCTGGTGAAGCGCCAAGCAATCGATTCTTGTTGTCGAGAGGAGGAGCAGGTAGAGGAACGGCTCAAGCAGTGCATCGATTCGGAGATGAGGATGATCGAAGCGGAGGCTACCGTGGAAAAAGCTTGTGCTGAGCTTGATCTAGAAGACTCGCAGGTGCTGTCCTAGGTTGATGATTTGGCGCCGGTTATGAGCGTCAAAAACAAGGTTAGGAACTTTTGCTAATGGTGACGTTTTAAGTGTGAATCTTGACCATCCTAAACGTGGTGTGGGCGCTGTCGAGGCAGTCCGTGCAGATAGAGTGGCGGATTAGATAATGAAGACCCCGGTGCCGTAGGCAGTCATGGGCCGGCGAGAGGAAGGTGACTCTTTGTATGTTGCCAGTGCAAAGCGTAGCTCGAGTCGGCCAGCAGCCGCGGCGACGGGGTTTGTAGCAAAGCAGGTTGGTTTGCTAAACGGGAAAGGCTTAGCGGGTGAGATTTTAAATTGCAGAATCAGAAGGATTCTGATGCTTTGCTGCCCTCTTACGACGCGAGTAAATAGCAAGGCACTGCTTTGGCCGATTCGAGCCAGAATGAGCGCTCAATGTTAAGCAGTGATAAACGTATCCCCTTGGCATGCATTCTAAGGTCGGTGCTTTAAATTGGTGCTGGAGGGAGCTCCGCGTTGGCAAATGTTGTTAAAATAGAGCATTTGAGCGCGGGGTGCTGGTCGGCGGACAGCTTAGCTCAAGCCTTTGTTAGAGCTGGACTGGGCCTGATCCCGAAGCTTGCTATGAAGTTCAGCGGAGCTAGTGGTGACTATTATGGGTTTAGGACTCAGATCCAAGCTCACTTAGAGGACGGAAATTTGGCCCTTGATTCTAGCCGGGCTCTTCAGTTTTTGTTGAAGTCGACTAAAGGAGACACGCGGGGTTTAATCAAGAACTGTCCCATGATCAGGGACAAGTCAGCGGCTTTACAGCAAGCTCTGGATTTGTTGCTGGAGAAGGCCTTCGGCTCTGGGGATGTAGAATTTCATGAGTTGCTACGACAAGTTTTGGAAGGGCCTGGGGTCAAAAAAGAGCATTAGGCCCTCTTGAAATTGTACATTGCATTGCAGGGCTGCTGAATTGCTGTTGAGAGCTCGTACTCGATGGAGGAATTGAACTCGAATACTACGGTAGACGCCTTTTTCGGCACCTGCTGCTTGAGCTGAGAAAGAAGCTGCACTCCCGCGCCGTGAAGCGTAATTTAGGGGATAGGATTTCGTATGAGTTTATTATGAATTTTGTGTTGGAGAAGGCTGAGGCAGCGAACTCCCGTTGGGCGAGGTTACTGCTGGAGCCTACGCGGTCGCGAGCGGCTGCCTCTAAGCTCGGCCTAAACGAATGAATGTTATGCAGAGAAAAAATATTGCTATTGAGGCTAAATCCGAGAGAAGCTACCTGAATAACGGTTCCAGGAGAGCTCACTCTTGCATCTGCTGTGCCTCTAGGGACCACTTGTTGCACCGGTGCAACACCTTCTTGCGTAAAAGAGTGGGTCAGCACCGAAGGTTAGTAAGAGACAAGAAAGCTTGTATTATTTGCTTTGGTCTCAACCACCGTGCGGCCCTGTGCTTTAGCAAAAGGCGCTGTGCCATTTGCGGAGGGCACATCACTCGCTTTTGCATTTTGATAGAGTGGATGCCGATCCGGCTTCTCAAGAGGCTGTTCCAAAGAGGAAAGCTGCTACTGATACTATGACTTTAGCCTGACGAGCGAGCGACAGAGGTCATGGAGAGAATATGCGTTTTGGTTGAGGGTCACCAGCAAATCGGTTTGCTTTTTAAGCCAGGTCAAGCAGGGGCATACTATTGAGCTGCCTAGCGACCATTCCTTGGCTGAAACGGGGAGAGTGTGGTATATTCCTCACCACTTTGTTATGAATCCTAAATTTACGATGGTATTCGACTGAGCGGCTGCGGTGGGTGGAGAGTCGTTAAACGGGCAGATTTTGCAGGGGCCGGTTAACACGAATACGCTGTTTGGGGCTTTGTTTCGTTTTCGTCTGCATGACGTGGCATTGGTGGGCGATATCCGCACCATGTTCCACCAGGTGACGGTGGATTCGGCGAACCGGTCCGTTTTGCGATTTCTTTGGTGGAAGGATGGCGACCTGACTGGACCGATTTTGACCTACCAGCTTAATGTTCATTGTTTTGAACTGACGTCATTTTCGAGCGTTTGTGGATTTGCCCTTAGGTGCACGGCGAAGAAAACTCGAACAAATGCGTGGGAGATGACGGTGAATCGGAACTTTTACGTGGATGACATGCTCGCGTTCTTTCCTAGTGCCGATGCGTGTATCCAGCTGGTTTCGAAATTGGATGATTTGCTCCACAGCGGGGGGTTTGAGATGGCGAAGTATGCCAGCAATAACGTGGATGTGATAAATGCCATTCCTAAGGAGCGTTTGGCGTCGTTGCTTCAAGTAGTGGACGTTGGGCCTAAAGTCTTACCTTCTCACAAGGTCTTAGGCATGGGTTGGAATCCAAACTCAGACCTGTCTAGTTTAAAAGTGCCTTTGCCTGATGTTGATCTTTGTGCTCGGCGAACACTTTTGTCAATGATGATGAGTATGACTGCGTATAACCGTTTGGGTATGGGAGCCCCTTTTATGCTTCCAGCTAAAGTTTTGATGCAGCAGCTTACTAAGGAGAACGCTGATTGGAATGCTGAGATGAGGGAACGAGACTGAACAGTCTGGCAAAGTTTTTGGAGGATTTGCCGTGCTTCAACAAACTTGTCATGCCGAGGGGTTATTGGGGTTGACAGACTGTTCTAGCATTGAGCTGCATTGCTTCACTGACGCGAGCAAGCTGGGATTTGAAACGTTTTGCTATTTTCATACTTTTGATGGGTCAACTACGCCTGCACATTTGTGATTGGCAAAAGCCGCGTAGCCCCATCTCCGCAGCTATCCATTCCTAGATTAAAGCTGTGTTCTGCAGCAGCCGCCGTGAAGTTGGTGAAAGCTGTGCGGCGGGAGCATGACTTGAACTTCAATCGAATTATGTATTGAACGGACTCAACAACTGTTTTGAGTTATATAAAGTCGAATTCCAACAGGCATCCGGTTTTCGAGTCAAACCGGATAAAGTTGATTTTGGAGTGCTGTGACCAAGCTCAGAGGCGCTGGGTGGACACGGCTAGGAATCTAGCGGACTTGTTTAAGAGACGTTTATCTATCTCAGGTCTATAAGGCGATCCAGTGGATTTAGGGGCAGCCTTTCTGCTTCAGGATGAAAGCGTTTGGCTTGCACGTGAGTCAGCAGGAATGCCAGAGGACGGAGACGCCGACGAGTGCAAGTTGATGGCTGCGGTCACTAATGAGAGCGCCGGCATTTTACGGGCCGGCAATGGCAAGGCTTGCGCGTCAGAAGACCCACTTTGGCGACTTACCAGCCGTAATAGCAGTTTGTTCAGAACGGTGAGCGCAGTAGCCTGGCTGCTACGAGTTAAGCGTTGGCTTTAAATGAAAGTAGAGAACCGCTGGGGTAGTTCTCTGCTGAAGCCGATCGAGCTAGAGGCAATTGACGGAAACAAGTACGACTCGGCCTTCTTGACTTTGGTACGGCTTGTGCAGCAGCAAGCCCATCTGGGTCTCGCGGAGGCCTTAGAGAGGTTTCCTAAGCACGAAGCCTTTTCAAGGAGGTTGGCATTAGCGGAGTTGCTTCCGCCTATAACCCACTATTCGCCGTTTGTTGTTGACGGTGTTATTCGAGTCGTTGGGAGGTTGAAGAAGGCAAATGTTTCCATGAACTTTTACCACCCTATCATCCTTCTTAGGCGGCATTACGCGACGGGATTAATAATTGCTTTACGATTCCTGCAGCTCATACACACAAACGGACTGGCCATTTCGGCGCCCGATGTGTTGGGAATCTCCTGCGCGAGAGGTTTCCCACAGCGGAGCATGGCCATACAATCAAGCATTATATCAGGACTATGTGTATGAGCTGTAGGAATCTCAAGGCAGCCCCTGGGCGGCAGCAAATGGCTCCTCTACCTTTGGAGCGCGTTACGCCCGGGCGTCAACCTTTTCACAGTTGCGGGCTTGACTTTATAGGACCTATTCCGGTCCGCCTGGGCTAGCGTACTACAGCAAAGCGGGACATATGTCTGTTTACAGCTTAGATAAGCATGCTACGCATTTGGAAGTTGCTTACGATTTAACCACTGGGTCATTCATTTTAGCGTTGCGGCTGTTTTTTGCTGTCCGTCGAAACGCTGCTAAAGAGATTTTTAGCGACAATGCCACCAACTCTTAGGGAGCCGAAGCAGAGCTGCAGCGGGGCTTGCAGCGGCTTAGCCAACAGAGTGTGATTGGTGAGTTGGCTTTGCGAGGCATTGTCTGGAAGCATTCTCCGCCCTTGGCCAATCATCAAGGTGCAGTTTTTGAATCGATAATCCACCTTGTGAGAAAAGTGATGGTAGGTCTTATGGAAGACCGTTTGTGGCGGACTTTGGATGACCAGCAGCTTTTGACTTTGGCTAAAGAAATTGAGCATGTGCTTAATTGCCGGCCATTGACTCGGGCCAGCTGTGATCACACGGACATGTCCGCTATAACACCGCTAACAATACTTTTGGCTTGTCTTGAACCGGCATCAGCACCTAACGTTTTTTGCAAGTCTGATGGACTTCGTTCGTCATGGTAGGCCGCGCAATTGAGGGCTGACAAGTTTTGGCAGAGGTGACGGTCAGAGTACTTGCCTGTGTTGTTGAAGCGCCACAAGTAGTTGGCTCCCCATGATAACTTTCCAATGAACGATCTCGAGTTGATGGTGGGTAAGGGTACGTCGCAGAACACGTGGCTAAAAGCGATTATAACTGGTATTATGACACATGCTGACGAAGCTGTGCGACGAGTCAAGCTTCCTGCTGCTCACGGCAAAGAATACGTTCACGACATTAGGAAGTTATGTCGGCAAGAGGGGAATGTAATCGCTGCCTAACTCTTTGTAGTTCGTTCTTTGTAAATTTGTTTGTGAAAGCAATACTTAATTTGAGATGATTTTTTGACATGTGTTTGCGTTCGCTTCTTGTTTTTTGATAAAATCGCTCTTATTTTTGTGACCTGCTTCTGGATCGATTTTTAGGGCCGGCGAATGATACGCTCACTTTCTCTCTTCTGTTGTTTTTGCCCTGTTTTCGGTTTTGAAATATTTGTTATCGTGAGTTGCGGCGATGGCAAACAGCCGTGTCAGCCATGATTCAGTCAAATTAATGAGTTTTTTTGGGGGACCCACGCTTGAGCGGGTAACTTCCCACATAATATTCCCGTTTGTCGGCCGATTCATAAACTTTTTTACGATGAAGCGAGAGTGTTTTTCCTTTTTTTGGATGAAAATTCGTAGTAATGACGAAAGCATATAAATACTGGAACACGTGCTAGAATTGGACATATCTACGAAGGCTATAACTTCAGAAAGCTGATAATTTGTGTGTTTAAGATTCGGTGATATTTTATTCTGTAATTTGGCCGAATTTATATCGCGGTTTTTAACCGTTCTAAATTTGTGTTTTTCAGGAGTTTTATTAAATTGATTTTACTGCAAGAGTAATCTGCAAGTATTGCGAGTATTGTAATTCGCAAGTATTGTTGCGAGTATTGCTAGTATCGCAAGTGTAGTTTTGGGTTTCGGTGATGCTCCAATTCCAAATCGACCAATACACATTAACACGAAAGTTCATTCAGTTGTGCGGATCGTGTTAGCGGCAGAATCACATAACCTCTCCCCTCACATTCTTATAGAATCGCCTACTGCTTCCTTGGTATGCCTAACATTGGAAAACCCGCGCCTCCAAGGGAGACTGAGTCTTTATACACAGCAGTTGGTCGCCAGCAATTTTGCAAAGAATCGAGATAACTATCCAAGGAGAATTATATGTTTGAACGTAATTATTTCTTTTTCCATCATTGTTTATAGCAGTATTTTGAGCAAACCAAAATGGGAGGCACAAGCAGCCGTTAGGGGGGCACGGCCCCCTGGCTCCCCCCGTAGCGACGGCACTGCTCATGGGTATCACAGACAAAGGTCTGGAGACAGATTCCCTGCCGCCGAAAACCATAGAGGTCTTAGGGCAAAGCCCACAATCTTCGGGCGATTTTTGTAATTTTTTCCAACAAATTGCCGATTTAAGACCTTCAGATTAAATCTTAACAGTTTTTGGAACCGTTTGAGAGAACAACATTGCAAGGATTTCTGGCCAGTTGAAGAATTAAAATACTCAGCACCCCCTTATTCAGCTTTTACTTACAAATGTCGCGTCCAAACCACATTTCAGCGTTTGCATTTTGGGTTAAATTTTTTAGGAATCTTAGCTAAAAGGCTAAATCTCCCTTAAATCCCCCCTCCCGTCAGCATGCTTAGGCCAACGGTTATTTGTTTTCGTTTCAATAGCATCTGAAGTTGTTTGAAAATTAACAAAACTCCTGCATTACCTAGTAATTCTGGCCCATCAAAGCATATCATGCGGCTATCAAATCTATTTTTCTACACCACATAAAGACTGGGGCAAAGTTTCCGTAAACATTTTTAGAATTTGCTAGAAAACTGAGTAATTTTTAACCCTATTTAGTATACACGCCCTTAACGTAATTTTTCCAAAATATGGCCATGATGTCGTAATAATTACGTCATCAACTCAAAATTAGTTTGTTTTGAAAAATTTGTGTTCACGCGATTTCTGGTTTAGAAATTAGGTAGGGGTATTTCCCCCCCCTCTCCACCGTGTAAAATGACTTGGTCCAATATCACGTTTAAAATAGTGCTAAAAATTTTCTATTTTTCATGATTAAGGTGATAAAGTTTCTTTGATGGTAGTCCTTTTTCGAGCCCCAATGCGCTTTAGTATTGGAAACTTGATGTTGTCATGCTTCTAAATATGTCACAACATAAAAATGAAAATTTGATGTTGTTTTGGTCTTAAAAGTTTACGTACAGTAAGTACAGAGGTAATTTGGAAGTAATAAAAGCATAACATCTTGGAAATTGCTATAGTCTTGCTCTTAGTGACTTTCATTGATAAAAAGTTTCCACGCTAAAGACCAAATTCAATATATTGGTATTTTCAGACTTTTTCTGTCTCCAAAGCTACTAAGAAGACTTAGAATCTTCGTTCTTTCAGCAAAATATAGAGATAATCATAAAAAGAAAAATGGTAAAAAAAAGTACTTTTTACCAAAAAAAAGTCGAAGTTCGATGTTTTCAAATCACTTAGATTTGTTCACTGCAGGCCCGGCGCCAGAGTAGAGTGGCTGCTGGGGGAGGGGGCAAAAAATGTTTGGGGGGGCACAGATAATTTTTTTCCTTCAAAATTCGGGAGTGAAGCCCAAAAAAATCCAAAATACGCCCCGTGGATACGGGCCGTTTGTCTCCTTTCGGGGCACAATTCTCGCTCGGGGAGCACGTTTATAGCATGGCGGGGCGGAACGGAATCTTCTAGTAAAAATTAGGATCTCGGTTTTTGCCCACAAAGTCAGGGGTAAAGACTAAAAACAAAAAATTAAAAAATGAAATAAGGTCTTTGGCGCGAAATCTTAGGCTTCGTCTTGGCGTTCTCTTGTGTTTTACGTCCTGGAACGAGACTTTACTCACGCTTGGTGGGGGGGGGCACAAGCAGTATTTTATGGAGGTACAGGCCCCAAAAGGCACTCCAGTGGCAGCAAGGCTGTTACTTTCTTTTGGGGCACAATTCTCGGTTTGGGGACACATTTCTCGCATTGGGGCCACTAGCAGTGATTTGAGGTGGGCACGGCCTCCAAATGCCCCTGTGGCGCTGGGCCTGGTTCACTGCCGGGGCTCATTGCACATAAAAAGATAAAACTATTTACTTATGCAGTTAGGTTAAGAATGCTTGAATAATTTCGTCCATCCGCAAGAGGCGTAGCGTGTGCGTCGTTATCTTAATTACTACCGTTACCGCTTCTTACGGCGAAGCAACCATAATTGCATTTGGTTGCTTCGCCGTAAGAAGCGGTATAATTCCGCGCAACTAGTATTATACTTCTTTTCAACGCTTATTTAGTACGCGTTTATGATCAGAAATTTGATCACCTTAAATAAAATGCATATTTCATTAACTTTCTGGAATAAATTCCAAAGTTGTTTTTGCTAAATTGGAAGATAAATAATACGAGTCAACTATGCATTGAAATTTTGAAATTTCTAGCTTGTGTAGTTTTCAAGTTATTATCACAAAACTAATGTGGGCTTTACAAGCATGCGTTGAGGGTCAATACCCTGAAAAAATTGAGTAACATTAGAATTAAAATTGACTGCCTACAAACATATTTTGCGATGGTATACATTCAATATTGAAGTGTTGTTTACTCTTTGATTTTAAGAGTCTGGGTTACAGGATTTGAATTCAAAATAACTTCTACTAACTTACAACTTTTTTATATTCAAAATTACTTTCTATTATAAATCAATTCTGATCGAATAAGATTTCGACTATCTGAGGAGACATTTTGGCGAAATAAGCGCTGTTGCGGTTTTAATTTCTTAATGATTTGGTCTGATTTTATTGTTATCAACCACTTTGTTGGATGTCGTTAAGACCAAATCTCATCTAAAATCGGAATAAGATTAATTGTTGATTTTAAATTCGCTATTAGCTTTCTAAAATAAAGTTCTTTTTTTGTTGTTAACTTGATTTCAAATACAGTCTAGCTCTAATTTTTATTCGAATTTTAGCAAAGGTAACAAAAACTTACAAAAATACCTTTTTTTTTGCAGTTGTCGGGGAAGTGTTGCTGTCTTGCTTGTTATACTTGGCATCATGGCTGCAATAACAACTGTGGTTAATATTGTGGTCATTCTTGCTTTTTCGCGCCGCAAGAGCTTAAGCAACAGCCAAACTACGTACAAATTATCTCTTGCTGCAGCGGATCTTCTGGTTGGAGTATTTGTGCTTCCCACTTGCGTGTACACACTATACACTATTGTTGGTACACCATTAACCACTGATGTAAAGCGAACTGTAACAGGCTATCAACTGATAAATGAATCTTATGTTGAAGTTGAAACACATATCAGTGATAGAATTCATGAAAATCTTAGAAAAAAAAATCTTTCGCCGGTTTATATTGATGCGGTTGGTTTCGTTACAACAGTTTCCATTTTCGTATCCATCTACACTCTTGCTGGAGCCGGTTTTGACCGGTTCAGAGCCGTTTACAAACCATTGTCTTACGATAAGTTTAGAGCGAATAAAATTGCTAAAATATCAAGCTTACTAGCGTGGATTCTTGCTATTTTTATTGCTGTCGTGCCCATTTTTAATCCTGCTAATATATTGCATTACGGGATAATTTTTTCTTTAATTGTGGCGACATTAAATTTTAGTGGTATAATTTTGTACATTTTTCTTTTCTTTATTCCGTTGTTTATTGTGTGGGTGGTCAACATTGCAGTTTATGTCGTCACAAAAAGACATAATAGGAGCCGTAGAAAACTGTCGGTCTGCTCCGCGTTCACAACTACTGATGCAGAGAAAAAGTTGGCGACAACACTTCAGCTTATGGTAGGAATCTTCACCTTTAATACTCTTCCGTTATGGATCACGTTATTTTGTAACTTGTTTATTCCAAATGTGTCCATTGAAAGGCCTGAAACTTTGAACACAAAAGCAGTGTTTGCTTTGATTACAGTCCAAGCTGTGTCAGCGGTACTTTTGCTGGGAAACAGTCTCTGCAACTTTTTCATTTACAACATTCGCAGTGAAGAGTTTAGAGAAACTGTGAAAGAACTCGTATTGGAAAAAATGGGATTGACCGCCTGTTGGGAAAATATCTATATCTGTTTGCAAAGCTCAACCGTACAAGGTCGAAGAAGATTGTCATCTGTTTCATTAAACCTGTTTAATATCCACTTTCGAAAGCGGACATCTACTGATGAAACATCTTTTTCTTCGAACACTCGAAAAAACAAAACCATTTCTAGTTCTAAATCTGACCAAGAAGAACGATCACCATCCGCAGTTCCAATAACAACACGGAGTAAAGATCATCCTTCTACCCGCGAAAACGAAGCTTCCGTGTTTAACCATCAGTTCTTTTCTGAATATGACAATATTGATATGAGTTTCCAATCGTCTTTTATGAGTAGATTCGATGAGACTTCGGAGCAGGTCTAACCAAGATTAAGAGGCAGAAGCTTATTTAAATACTCCGCTTTGAGAAGAACTTCACCTGTTCGGATTAGGTGTTGCACAACAAACGCGATATTTTGTCAGTCTGCCGTTTTACATGTGGTTTTGCAATGATGTTGAAGAAAATTTTCAACACCATTTCATTATAAATTAGTATTGGATATTGCATCACCAAAGCTTGCATCACAATATTGTTACCTTACAACAATGCCGTCGCCAGAGCAAACAAAGTGAGGGGGCACAAGCCAAAAGTGGGGGGGCACTAAAATAAACTGAACTTTTTCATGCAAAAACTGATATTTAGATCTTGTACGGCTACAAATGCGCATTTTTGAAATACGGCCGCTAGCGTTTCTTAACTCGTTTCGTCTGCGGCCCATATTCGCTTGAAAAATTTATCTACAGCTGTGAATGCTACCAGACGTACAAACAGGATTTTGCTACGAGGGGTGAACCAACAGTAAATTTTAGCCCCGTGCTGAACAAATTGATGCAACTCTAGCATGTCATAGACGGGGCACAGTCACCAAATGTTTAGTGCCTGTGGACAGGAGCCTGGGGGCTGAGCCCACAGCCTCTGAGGATTTTTTGTGATTTTGCAGCAAAAAATAGCGATTTTAACGCCATTTTTATCACATTTAACACATTTTTGAAGCCATATAAATAACTTGCGAAAATTCAGAGGTCCTTTCAAAGAATTAAATTGCTTTGCCCCTTCAGCTCCCCCCTTTACTTCAGGTCAGGTCTAAAGTACGTTTAAATGCTCGTGCGTTTAACGTTAAATTTTTTAAGTGACTTGGCTAAGGGAGCTTAAGCCCCTTCACCCTGGCTGCGCCAATAACTGCGACCTCAAAATCTTGAGTGTGCTCTAAAAATCAAAACAGCTAGTCTTTGAAAAAAGTGTTTTCACGTATCGATTTATGTCATAATCACTTACGAAGTACTGCTAATGATTCTTCAGGGTTACACGTCTCTTCCACGACACATTTGTAAAGGCGTGTTAATAAGACGAATTATTGCGTCAGATTTATGTACAGCAGTTGGCTGCCAGCAGACGCGTAGCCAGAAATTAGCAACGGAGGGCTGTGTTGGGGGTCTGGAGGCGTAGCCCCCAGCGCTCGAAAATTTTGCATTTTTTTGCAAAAATAACTTCATTTAGGGCTGTTTTGATTAAAAAATAATGCTTTTAAAACATGGCTTAGAAATTGGCAGTGTAAACATGATTAAACTGGTGGCATAAATGGGGTATTTGGGAGGTGACTAATGATAAAATGTTAGTTCTCTTGTTTAGATGCTGGTAAAGTATAAAATCGAATAGTTCAATAAAACTCACTCGGAGTAATCTATTTCGTTTACAGTTTATAGCGAAAAATAATCGGGGGGGGGGGGCTAATGAAAAGAGATTTGAGAGAAATGATTGGTAATTAACTAATACTGAATAGCTCCCCACCCCCATTCCTTAGTTTATGGTATATTTGTTGATGACACCTACAGTATGTTTAGCATTTTTACACTTGCGATTAAATTTGATTGCTTATTTTCGACCATTATTCAAAGTTTTCATTTGTTTTATTTTTGACAAATTAGCTCCCCCTCCCATAAATATATGTTTCAAAAGATGTTTTAAATCGCTATTTAGTCCACTCAAGTGCATAAAACGGTCTCAAAAGTGCTAAAAACGTAGTGTTTTTCTCATTCTGCATTTTTGTCGATATGCCAATGGGGTGAAGGGCTATAGCCCCCCCGCCCCCCTCTGGCTGCCAGCAGTTTCGCAAAGAATCAAAAAAACGCCAAAGGAGAATTACGTTTGAACATTTTTTCCATCAACAATAATTCCCTTTTTCTATCATTTTTTTTCTTGTCGTTACGTGAAGTTCCAAAAACAGTATTTTGAGTGAATCAAAATGGGGGGGCACAAGCAGCCATTAGGGGGGCCATGCCCCCACGGCCCCCCCGTAGCGACGGCACTGCCTTAAAAAAGTCTTCATAACAACTGTGATATATTTTGTGACAAAATGGTGTTGATTTTTTTCACGACACCATTGCAAAACCTTATGGAAAAAGGTTAACTGTAGCAGATATTTGCAGTAATTTGTCAAGACAGCTTCAAGATTAGGTTCCTCTTTTGGGGAAGCAACCCTGGGCTTAGTTTTGTACATGATTGTCTTGCAGCTTTTTTGCGTTCTTTAATTCAGCGATTATGATATGTTTTTTTGCATAACTGCATATGTTTGCTGTAGCGGCGATTTGTTTATTTGTTTATTTCAAGATTCGAACCAGGTTTTATTTATCCGCACATTTATTGGTTAAAGATCAAGACTTGATTTGTTGAAATTCGAATAACATTTTAAGTGCACACTTTTTTGATTTGCTGTTGATCGCACCTTTTTTAATCCGTTTTTTTTCCGAATCGCTGTTAAATTATTTCTTTGTGACGAGGAACTTATTTACATTTTAGATTACCGTTTTTGCGTGAAAAACGCTTGTGTTAAATTAACATGCAAATTTTGTAATTCTTGCAATCTCGGACTAGACACGACAAATCAGTTTTCAAATATATCTTTGTGTTTTTCATTAAATTTTGTTATGGTGCTAATAAACCACAACTGTCATAAAGCACCCATATTCACGATAACAATAAATAAATAAATAAAAAGTTTGGATTAGCTGCAACCCATTTGGAAGGACTAAGTCAGCAAGCAATTCCGAAGTTGGAGCCAAGTTAACGTGGCACTTTATCTTGGTCGTTAAGATTTGAGATTTGGGAGTAAAAATTGTCCATTATTTTGTGAGCTTTGTTGCTCAATTTAGCTAGAGCTATTGCACTACTACTTAGTTGGTGTCCGTTGACACATACCCCCTCGCTTAGCTGACTTCCCTCTCTCTCTTTGGATTAGTGGCCAGCTCTCGACTGATTGGTTGTTTCAAGTTCGAGTTCGCATACAGTCAAATTTTGGAATTGTTTGCGTATACGTCCGAAAATCCATTGGTGAGTTAAAATGTTTAATTTTGGTTTTAATTTACTTTGAGATTAATCTATTAATGTTTATTGATAATAGCAACGCTCAAGATTGTGTAAAAGACTTCAAATAATGCTTTGGAAGCATATAATCGAGTTTTGTGTGCATGTCAGTAGTTTTTTGCGCCAGTTGAAATGTTACTTTTTTTCATCATAGATTTGCGTGTTAGTAACGTGTTACTTTGCTTGTTACTTTCTTACTAGTTGTGCGTTTTCAGAAACCGTTTTTTTGATATTCGTTTTTCGGTCAACATTTGTTGGTTTGTGTTTCATCAAGTTTGAATTAAAACTACGAGGTATTATGTACCAAACGTGTTTGAATATGATTTTCAAGAATATTGATTTTATTTTGCTTTCGCATTAAGCTTTTCGGACAGAACTCTTCTGTAGCAATCTCTGTCTGGTTTGGTATGTGGTGAGCAGGATCTTTTAAAGACCAAATGCACTAAGGAGAAATGCGCTCTACAGTAAGAAAAAATGCATTTGAAGGAGATTGCACAATAGTAAACTAAGCCCCCTCCCCCATAGCCCATCTACGCAGCCATGCAGTTTAATCATATTTTTGCTCAGCTAATTTGTATGCCACGTTTTAAAAGTATTTATTTTTACTAAATAGGGCTAACATTAAGGTAGTTTTGCTAAAAAGAAAATGCAAAATTTCCGAGCGCTATGGCTTCCGCCCCCAGGCACTCTGCCTCCGGCTGTTGGGGACTGTTGTAGACTTCTGGCCACGCGCCAAGCTAAATTAACACCCAGTATACAAAAATTTATTTTGGAATATCACATGCTGGTGTTTGATCGCATCCAAAGCTATTAAACTGAAAGGGGAGAATCGTACAAAAATGTATGCAAAAAATATTATATCTGGAGCGGACCCTTCGTGCAAAAATTTCTGGATCCGCCTCTGACCAGCCTTGTCAGCTGATGTTCACTGCTGTGCATGAGTCGTCGACCTGGCAGCGTTTGGGAAGAAGAGGTTAAGGAAATTTCAAAACGTGCATGCTGTTTAATTTGCAATTATTACCCAACAATCGAAAAACCGTCCAGATAATCAAAATTGTTCACTTGTAGTTGTGGTTAAATACTCACAATTATTACTGATACTATTTACAGGCACAATTTTACAAATTGTAGTAAATAATTATCTTCAAGATCAGCCATGATTCTGTGTTTGTGTTTTGAGCTAATACAAGCTAAGCTACCTCACAAGGAGAATTAATTAGTGGCCCAACAAAAAGAGGTGGACTTTGTGGAATTGAGTTAGTTAGTTTGCTCTTTTTGAGAGACAAATCTGACGGCCTTGTTTGTTTAACGACAGTTAGCGTTTGCTTGCAGACTACAGCCATAGAAAGTTGTTGTCGTAAGAAAGGTGCATTAACAAAACAAATCCAACTTGGCATACTATTACGTTGCCAATATGTTATTTTTGCCATACCGCCGTTCTGCAATCTTGAGTTGATTGCTCTTGATTCTTGAAGAGCTAGAGTAGACGGAGAGGACTTTTGAGGCATAGGCCGTTCTGCAATCTTGAGTTGATTGCTCTTGAAGAGCTAGAGTAGACGGAGAGGACTTTTGAGGCATTGGCTAAGTCCTTGAGTTAAATCAGGTTAGGCCATTTTTAATGCTAAATTGCTTGTTAGAAGGTCATTCTAGTCAAGTTTTTCACGCTTTGACTAAAATGTTGAAATAAGCCTAAAATGCATTCTCATCAGATTTGAACTTTCCACGCCCTACCGTACCGTGTTCAAGATAATGCACTTCAAAATTAATGTTTTTTCTCGAAATTCAGATTGCCATTTGGTTGGTAGGCCTATTGAGACAGAAGATTAACTTTTGGAAAGTAGGCTTACATTTGTTGAAAAGCAGTCAATTTTTAAGTTCTAATCTCTACTTTGTTTCACAATAACTCTGCCGTAAAACATTTAAGAATCAGAAACATGCAGAAACTTTTTGAATTTTTTTTTCTAATTAGCAACCCTGGCAAAATTTTTAAAGGGAAAAAACTTTTCTAAAGGGTAATCTAATCTGTTATACTTCAGAAACGGAAGGTTGTAGAAAGCTCAGGTTTGGTGAAGTTAGTCTTCAGATTTGTCAAAATTTTTGAGAAAAAATCTGGCAAAAAATTTCCGACGTGAATGCCCTTTAGCGCATCAGAATAAATGAGCGAGGTAGTTCACATTCGTAGGTACTGGTAGCAATTCTTAGGCCCGGTTTGCACTTGGAGAACATCCATAAGCGTACCAGCGTAGTTTTTGTTTAACGAATTTTACGCTTGTAAGATGGGATGCTAATCTCGGCACCAGTGCCGTCACCAGAGCAAACAAAGTGAGAGGCACTAGCCGAAAGTGAAAGAGGAACTAAAATAGACAACTTTTGCTCATAAAAACTAATATTGTACGGCTACAAATTACACGCAATCTAAAAAATTCTGTATTTATGTCTAAAAAAAGACATATAACGCCGGCAGCGTTTCTTACCTCGTTTTGTCTGCGGTCCGTAATCACTTAAAAAATCTATTTGCACCAGTAAATGCGCCCAGACACGCAAACAGGATTTTGCTTAAGAAGGGGAGGGGCTTGAACCAAAACTAACATTTTTTGCGCAGCCGCTGAGCAATTTTTATGATTTTGCGGCAAAAAAATAGCGATTTTAAGTTTTAACACCATTTTTATCACATTTTGCATGTTTTAGAGCCATATGAATAACTAAATTGCTAAAATTCGGAAGTTGTGTAAAAGAATTAAATTGCCCAGCCACTTCAGACCTCCCCCCTTTACTTCGTATCAAATCTAAAACACGTTTAAACGCTCGTGTTTTGAGGTTTAAGAGGCCCCTTCCCCCCTAGTTGTGCCATTGACTGCGACCTAAAAATCTTGAGGGTGCACTAAAAAACAAAAACAACTTACTGGTCTTTAAAAAATGTTTTCACCTATTGTTTCAGATCATAATCATTTACGAAGTACCGGTAACAATTGGGTATGCTTACATCTCTCTTCTGACACGTTTTAAAGGCTTGTTGATAAGACGGATTTTACGCCACATTTATGCTCAGTGGTGCAGAGATGGAAACCGGTCGGGTCAACCGGCACCAGTCGGGTCGACCGGCCGGTCGGGTTGCCGGTCGGGTATAGATTCTTCGACCGGCCGGTCAAGCCGGTTGAAAAACCGGTCGATTTCTCCTTTCTGGCGACTAAAAAACATCTCAGCACCAACCAAAATATACTTACATATTTCATCATAAATAAAACTTTTTATAAAAAATCAGTTTTAACAAACAACACCTTTCGAAAACATTTGGTGAATGGTTTCAAGCTGTGACTAATATGCTGTGACCATTAAGACATGCACATCCAGGGACGTTTTTAGGGTGGGAGTATTGTGCCATGCCTCCCCACTTTGGGCCACGGCACAAAGCAAAAAAGTGCAAAATTTACCTTAAAATCGCGTAATCAGATTATAATAAAGCATGCATGTGGAAGAGACTTGCGTTACCTGGCATTTTAGCATCATTTTAATCAGCTCAAGGCAGAAGTGGCGCAGATTTCAGATTTTTTTACTACATGCTAAAATCTTGCCACTTTGAAAAGCTTTTTTCAACTTAAATTTACCACACTCTACACTGGGCAAGAAAGACATAGCACTTATTTTTTTATATCTAACTAACCACGGCATGTTCTGAAGTAGCAGCATTTCTACAAACTGCTGGGGCACATTACATTTCGAATATTTTTCTAGCCAATGTTATAACAGTTTAGTGTTTTTAATGAAAATAACGGACGCGTTGCGTTCATCGGGATAGTTTTTGATAACGACTTCGTACTACCGATGAGTTTATTCATTGGTTTGACGTTTCGCTTCCCAATTCGGGAAGCTTCTTCAGAACAATTTTCGGCAGTACTGCGTTTACAGTGACAAAAAGATAAATCAGAAAAAAATAATAGCAGAAGATAGGTAACAGTAAAAACATACGAACATCACAATACTTGTACTATTACACCCAAAAACATTAAAATGATGGAGCAATAACATTATATGATATTGAAAATTATATCACTAACAGCGTGAAAAAAAACAATTGAAAAATTATGTCACTAACAGCGTGAAAAAAGGAATACTGAAAAATTATGTCACTAACAGCGTGAAAAAAACAATTGAAAAATTATGTCACTAACAGCGTGAAAAAAGGAATACTGAAAAATTATGTCACTAACAGCGTGAAAAAAATTAATAATATTCATAACAACTAGGCTGCTTCACCAACAATTTGAGAAAGTATGAAAAGGATCTATTGCAAAACATTATGTAATGGAAAAGCTTTTTAGCTCCACTAAGATTTATATTAATTGTTCCGTCCGTACATAAATCTCTGTGGGGCTAAAAAGCTTTTCCAGTACATAATGTTTTTCAATAGATCCTTTTCATACTTTCTCAAACTGTTGGTGAAGCAGCCTAATTGTTATGAATATTATTAATTTTTTTCACGCTGTTAGTGACATAATTTTTCAGTATTCCTTCTATCACGCTGTGAGTGACATAATTTTCAATATCATATAATGTTATTGCTTTATCATTTTAATGTTTTTGGGTGCAATAGTGCAAGTACTGTGATGTTCGTATGTTTTTACTGTTACCTATCTTCTGCTATTATTTTTTTCTGATTTATCTTTTTGTAACTGCAAAGGCTGCACTGCCGAAAAAAAGTTTAGTGTTTGCTGCTCGGCAAATTGCAAATAATCTGTCACCAATAGCTAAAAAATTGTAACTTCATTTTTGGCCTTTCGCATCATATCATTTGAAAGAACGTCTAATAATTTAGCTTGTGCCCTCCAGTGCTTTTTTTGCTTATTTTGTGCACGTTTTGCGCTGTTCAAAACAGGTTATTCAAACCGAAACTTAACCAAAAGAGGTCTTAAAATTGAGGCATTTTTGCAAAAAACGCAAATTTTTTTTTTGCGTTTTTTTATTCTGAGGCCCCCGTCCAAAGTCACAAATTTTAACACCTCACACATGCCCCCCCCCCCTTTTGGAAATTTTTCATTAGATACATTGATCAGTGAACAAAAACCTTCTGTAAAAAAACCGGTCGACCGGGCCGGTCAGAAACCGGTCGACCGGCCGTCAACCGGCAATGATTTTGAAAATTACCGGTCGGGTCGGATCAAGAAAATCCTGACCGGTTTCATCTCTGCAGTGGTGCAAATGTTTATTGAGCATTGGGGGGATGAACCTCTACCACGATTTTTTTCAGTTGAGCAAATTCAGGTGAAGACCAAAAAAAAAAGGTCTTCACCAAAAACGGAACGCTTGTTTTCCCCAAAATCAGCTGAAGACCACAAAAAAAGGTCTTCACCAAAAACGAACACTTTTTTCCTCGAATTCAAGTGGAGACCTTCCCTTGGATGCACACCGGAGTCAAATTATTGGAGGGGATGCAGATGAAGACCATACTCAAATTATTGGGGGAATGCAGCCAAATTATTGGGGGGATATACCCCCCCCGGGTTTCGGCACCCCTGTTTATGCTCAGCAGTTGGTTGGCAGCAATTTCGCAAAGAATCGAGAAAACGTCAAACGAGAATTATGTTTGAACGTTTTTAATCCTTTTTTCATCACTGTCTGTTGTTTTATCGTGGCATGAAATTCCAAAAACAGTGTTTGGATAAACCACAATCTGACAATGGGGGGCACAAGCAGCCGTTAGGGAGGCTCGGTCTCTTTGCCCCCCCCCCCCCCCCCCGTAGCGACGGCACTGCTCGGCACGCCAGGTGTAGAGTTATTGATTACCGCATTGGTATAAAATGAAAAAGGTTACGCTCGTTCGGCTTGAACGCTGACTTTTTCCGCCAAATAAGCAAAGGATACTTGTACGCTTACAAGTTACAACTGTACAGTACGCGAAGTGCGTATGATCGACACTCTAAACTAAGCATTACAAATCATTCGACCCTGGTGAAACACTTGGCGTTATGCAAAAGGTTTTGGTTTAAATTCCCCCATTATGGGAAAATGCCTACTTTTAGAATAGGGTTGCCATATTTTCATAAACAAAAAGGAGGACACCTTTTCAATGTAATTTATTTACAGCTAGTTGTTGAATTTTTTATGAAATTTATTAACAGAAACAGGTCTTCGCCAAAAATTGAAGTGTTTTTTCCCTGAAATCAGGTGAAGACTGAAAAAAAATTTCTTCGCCGGAAATTGAAGTGTTTTTTCCCCTAAATCAGGTGAAGACCAAACAAAAAAAAGGTCTTCGCCAAAAATTGGTGTTTTTTTTCCGAAATCAGGTTTAGACCGAAAAATTTATACAGTAAAAGGCTGAGTGAGTGGACATGTTTTATCTGATCAAAATGCCGATGAGGAAGACATTTCGGCATTTTTTAAGCGTCCTCGTAGGACAACTTATTTTTCATCAAAAAGGAGAACGTATGGTAACCCTAGTTTAGAATGCACTTGATGCAAAACAGAATGCGAAAATTGACGTCATTGCTATCGGCGGATTTACACATTCGTTTTCCGTTCGCTTTTGTCCGTTTTTGGTTCTTCATTGTAAAGCATGCACTTTTATGCTCGCATTTGTATAGTTTCATATCCGCACGAGGTTGACTGTTTCAAATTGATTAAAATTTTGCGTATAAACGTCGAGAGCGATATTTCAAAGTAGAGCTGTACCTCTTTACAAACAATGTTTTGAAAAACTTTACTGCACTATGTGACAGTCTGGTTAGTGCGGATAAGTACATATAAAAATGCGCACGAAAAAGCGCACAATTTTTCATGGAGAAGAAAAAAGGTCCCAAAACGGTCGAAAAACAGATACTGCGTAAATCTATCTTAAACATACGCTCATGTACGCCTAGGGCCCGATCTACACTGCAAACTCGTGAGCGTACGAGCGTAACCGTTGTTTGTTTAACCAACTGGCAGCTTCTTCGCTGTTAAGGAAGTACGTCAAGCGTACCGATTTTGTTTGAAATAAACAAAAATACGTTCGTACTCTAACGATTTTATACGCAGTGTAAACCCGCCTTAGGTTGTAATGAGTACTGACCAAGCTCATGAGCGTCGGCAAGGGGGACAGGGCAGAGATGGAAACCGGTCGGGTCAACCGGCACCAGTCGGGTCGACCGGCCGGTCGGGTTGCCGGTCGGGTCGAGATTCTTCGACCGGCCGGTCAAGCCGGTTGAACAACCGGTCAAATTCGCCTTTCTTGCAACTAAAAGACATCGAAATACCAACCGAAATATATTTATATATTTTATCATAAATCAAACTTTTTATAAAAAAACAGTATTAACAAACCTCACCTTTTGAAAACACTTGTTGAATGGTTTCAAGCTATGACTAATATGCTGTGACCATTAAGACATGCACATCTAGGGGCGTATTTAGGGTCGGAGTATTGTGCCATGCCCCCCTTTGGGCCACGGCGCAAAGCAGAAAAGTGCAAAATATACGTTAAAAACGCGTAATCAGATTATAATAAAGCATGCATGTGGAAGAGACTTGCGCTGCCTGACATTTTAGCATCATTTTAATCAGCTTAAGAGTAGAAATGGTACAGATTTCAGATTTTTTTACTACATGCTAAAATCTTGCCGCTTTGAAAAGCTTTTTTCAATTTAAATTTACCACTCTCTACATTGGGCCAGAAGCAGGGCATGATATGGAATGGAATCGAAAATGGAATAGAATGGAACGGAAATTTCGTTATGGAATATGGAAGATGCCACAATGGAATGGAAGATTTCAAGAATGGAATGGAAGATAATCTTCCATACTTCTATATCAATTCCATACTAGATTTCGCTCATTTCATATACACAGAAATGAATACAGATAGTGATAACTAAAACTATGTAGAAGCGTCTCGCAGCTAATCATCTGTCAAAAAATTAATACTGTAATTCGGTCATGAACATTTGAACATTGCGCTAGCATTATAAGGACTGAAGGCATTGCATCATAATATCATAGAATATATTTTCATAGCAATTTGCAGCTGCATTGATGCTGACTGGCTTAACTTTTATTTTGAGAATGACAATTTGCTTAGTGACATCGCCAACGTAAACGAAGTTAAGGTGCACTAAAATAGACAGAACTTTCGCACATTAAAACTGATCTTGTACGGCTGCAAATTATGCTCAATTTTCAGATTGTTCAATCATGTCGTAAAAAGAAACATGGATAAGTTCGGTGATGTTTTTTAGCTCCTTTCGCTTCCGCCCATAATCACGTGTAAAGTCTATCTGCAGCCGTGACTGCAACCTAAACAACCTTGAGTGTGCTTAAAAAAATACAAAATAGCTGCTCTTTCAAAAAACGAAATAAACTTTTTTGCTGGTCTGCACTTCTACTTTCCGACACACCCATAAACAGACGTGTAACCAAAATTTTGCTAAAGGAGGAGGCTTGTAAGTTAAAATTTTTTTATTTGAAAAATCCCTCGATTGGGTGGAGAGCTGAGCAAAGCGGTGCTACTAAATCATCTCATATAGACGGGGCTCTGGGGGCGACGCCCCTGTCGCTGGGCGATTTTTTGATTTTTCCAGAAAAAATAACTATTTCAACGCCATTTGGATCACATTTTGCTTGTTTTTAAAGCTATTTAAAGAATTAAATTGCTAAGACTTAGAAGCCAGTGGAAAAATTAAATTCCCCTGCCTATTCAGTCCTTACTTTACATACAGATTAATTCAAAAACACGTTTAAATGCTTGCATTTTAGGGTTAAAATTTTTTAGTGACTTGGCTGAAAGGGGGGGCTCAGCCCCCTTGCCCTCGTACTTGCGTCTCTACAGTATATCCGTAAACGCTTTGCAGTCTGTTGTGCATCCCGACCCATTGTTTGAGAAACAATGGCTTCGGGCTTAGAATACTTTGAATCGAATACGATGCAAACGTTCATAACTATGAAATTGATATGACTAACCTAATTCCTTGATGGCCTTTCAGATTCAGAGGTGTAAACTTGGGATGTTAAATCTGGTGTTTGAAAATTGAACCACTAAACTTCCAGTATTTAAAAACTTCAATATACTGCTAATGTAGATTACTTCAGTCAAGTAGGTAAGATTAAATGTTACTCGTTTTTGCATCATTGTCGATTTTCTGGTAACGTAATGCTCCAAAAAAATATTTTTAGTAAACCAAAATGGGGGGCAAGGCCCCCTTGGCCCGTGATAGCGACGGCACTAAATTTGCAAAGTTAAAAAGGAATTTTTTTCCTTAGTTACAAAGATTAGTTTTGCTTTTCTATCCTCGATTGAACTTAATACTTTATGTTTTTGTTTTTTTTTGCATTTAAACTTTTTTTCGGTATTTGTGTAAAATGATTGTGGCAGTTTGGCTATGCCAAATTTCATAGTTGGTGTGGTTACAAACTTGCAATCATTGAACCCAGTGCATATGGGTCAACCTATTGCCTGTTGGCTGCGTGGTTGATGTTTTCATGCTGAGTGAATTTTTATGGTAGCTCATTGCGATAGTCCTTCAAATATGGGATGAGATGCATTGTACCATACTGCTTACCTTCTCGAGCAACAACTTACAAAGGTACGCTTAAGGTTGCAAAAATGCAATACAAATTACGCGTAGCTTCCGGTTTAAACATACCTTGGTATGGAAGTATCGAATGGAATATGGAAGAAAATTTTAATATGGAATGGAATATGGAATGGAAGAAAATTGCCCGTATGAAATATGGAAAAATCGTCTTCCATTCCATACCATGCCCTGGCAAGAAAAACATAGCTCTTATTTTTTTATATCTAACTAGCCATGGCTTGTTCTGAAGTAACAGCATTTCTACTACTGCTGGGGCACATTATATTTCGAATATTTTCTAAGCAATGTCATAACAGTTTAGTGTTTGCTGCTCGGCAAATATTGCAAATAATCTGCAACGAATAGCTAAAAAACTGTAACTTCATTTTTTGGCCTTTCGCATAATATCATTAGAAAGAATGTCTAATAATTTAGCTCGTACCCTCCAGTTCTTTTTATGCTTATTTTGTTCACGTTTTGAGCTGCTCAAAACAGATCTTTCAAACCAAAACTAAACCAAAAAAGGTCTTAAAATTAAGTCATTTTTGCAAAAAACGCAAATTTTTTTTGCATTTTTTTCTGAGACCCCCTCGCAAAGTCACAAATTTTAACACCTCACCCATGCACCCCTTTGAAAATTTTTGATAAGATACATTAAACAGTGAGCAAAAATTTTCTGTGAAAAAACCGGTCGACCGGCCGGTCAACCGGCGATGATTTTGAAATTTACCGGTCGGGTCGGGTCGAGAAAATCCTGACCGGTTCCATCTCTGGGACAGGGGTGCCATGCTCCCCCTCTAGATTTTTTCACACTGTCTCTAAAACCTCCCGAATTTCAAAATTCTTCCATTTTTAGTGGTTAATACTGGCTCTATTCTTATTGTCCTCCCCCGCCCCTAGAAAATTTTTCTGCCGCCGCCTTGACCGAGCTGCACTGTCTCATCCCAAACCTACTGTACAGAAATGCGAAGCGGACAATTGTTACTCGCTGCGCAAGTAGTCGATGACGTAATTTTATGGAGTTGCTTTGCACCGCGTTGAGTCAAAATAGAATTTTCAAAGGAGTTCATTATTTATTGACTATATTTTAGATTGCATCGGTTTTCATTTCAATTACAATATTAAAAAGCGTTTCAAGTTTCATTTTGTTTTTTTATAATGATTTCAAGGCGATTAACCTCGACTTCACGGAGAAAAGCACAAGAAGTCAAAGAATTTACTCATATCATAGTTGGCGCAGGTGGTTATGATAAATTAATTAACCAACATGTATCATCCACACATAAAAAGCGACGGTGTAGCTCATCTGTCTGTGTCACGAACGAATTGCACGTAGCCGCACAGTTAGTTAAATGTTGTTGGAAAGCCAAACTTCAACCAAAAATTTGATTCTGTTATTTTCAATTCTAATCTCCATCAACTGCAGCCCTAATTCTAAACCTTGGTCAAATCTAATCCTATATCTTAATGGGAACCAAAACCGAAAGTTAATTCTTAATCAGAAAAGGAAAATACCCGCATTAATATTGTTCATACAGATTCTCAATCACAGTACGGCCTGCCGTTTCGTTTTTCTTTTTTTTTTTTAGATTGAATTTTTAGTAATTTTTGTAAATTGAAGTTCTCCAGTAAAATAGTCAGTCCCTATCATTTTTTGAAAAACGACCGGTTTTAGGTGTAGTAGCCAATCGTATATAGCCAATCAGGGCTGGCGAATCAAAATACTTTTTGCCGATCCGGACAAATCTGAACCAACGAACGGTATTCATACTTTGAAGCAGTTTAAAGAAAACTCAGTAGTGGATTTTTTTCCAAGCAATGAATAAACCTAGCAATTGCGTATTATTTTTTCAGGTTCCGCGGGATGCGTTTTGGCCAATCGATTGACCGAAGATCCAGAACGTCAAGTTTTGCTGCTTGAAGCTGGACCTAAAGATTTAATGTTTAATTCGTTTCAAATGACTTGGAAAATCCACATGCCTGCTGCACTTACTTACAACCTCAAAAATAGGAAATATAATTGGTGAGCAACAAACTTAACTACCAGAAATGAGTACAAAAGCTTGACGTTTGTTGTGGCTCACTTGTGGAATATCAGAACGACTTCCACTTGCAGTTAGGTGGCTTTAACGTGTTGAGGGCTGCTGATGAGTTCTAATAACTCAAAACAAAGTTCTATGCACGATTATCTGAATTGAGTCTGAGATTCTATTTATTGCAGAAAATTAATATTGCAGAAAACTAATTAAAGAAATTATCAGCCCTTATTAAAATGAACTTGAATCACTGCTTCAGAATTGAAACTATTTGTCGGAACCGATAGAATCTTCACTGCAGTTACTTGTTAGGGTACAACGTGCCCGTTATACTAAACAGTTTTTGTGCTTCTAATTCGAGCTTGAAAAATCATAAAACAGTTTTCTATTAGAGTGGGAAAAGAAACGAATGATGAAATCAAGGATGTGATGAAACAGTAGTGACTGTAATAGTGTGATCTGTAGCACTACAAAATTTAAGGAACTTTATTCGGAGGAGAAAACGTTCAATTACGTGATCTTAAAAGATTTTTTTTTCGTATAGATCTATCTAATAAATCTTTAGGGATTGTTTGAAATCTTAGAAAGATTTTGACTATCAGGAAGAAAAACGTATATAATCTCAGGAAGAAAACCTTTCAATTTAGTTTATAACGAGAGTTTTTGTGTTTCACCATCCAATTTTCAATATACCGGTAGCGAAAAAAAAATTTGAAAGAGCAGAAAAATAAAACAAACTTAAAGATACTCTTTTTGTCAGGTATTATCACACAACTCCTCAAAAACATGCTGACGGGCGAGTCATGTATTGGCCACGTGGCAAAGTCTGGGGTGGATCTTCCTCTTTGAATGCGATGGTGTACGTCAGAGGTCACGCTCTTGACTACAATCGGTGGGAAGAAGAAGGAGCCACTGGATGGAGCTATGACAACGTTTTACCATACTTTAAAAAAGCCGAAGCTCACGAAATGGGCGAAAATGACTATCGAGGTGGCAGTGGGCCATTACATGTCAGCGTGGGCAAGTTTGCTAGGACATACTAATGGAAACTGTTTAGTTCTTTTACTTTTTGCGTAATCAGATATGCTGTGATGGAGTGGTGATTTGTTTTTAAATCTTATGGCTGATTTAGGCGAAACCTGAATGAGTTGTTGCTGAATAATTGTTTTAACTTTACCTTAACAAAAAATTTACTCCGCAATTTTAGCCGTAAGCGGTTATTTAGATTTGACCAGACTTGAAACTTGGCTCAAACAAACACGTTTTTAGGTTCGAGAGAAAACCCTCTAGTGAACGCTTTCATTGAAGCTGGACTTCAAGCCGGTTACCCCTATACACCAGATATGAATGGGTTTCAACAAGAAGGGGTTGGGGCGATGGACATGACTATACATAACGGAAAACGCTGGAGTACAGCTTCGGCTTATTTGCGACCCGCCTTGAGCAGACCGAACCTTTTTACGCAGGTAAGTCAAGATGCTATTTACTGTCAGTGGTGTAATTGCATATTTTTCTCATGTCACAGAACAGTGTCAAACACTAATCACCAAATAATTCGCCCTCTTTTCATTGCGATAAGGTCTAAACGTTTGGATGTTCCTGCTCCTGCTTAAGAGTTTTCAACATAGGTGGGCTAGTTAATGCAAAACGTTAGCTTCGTTAACCACTAGTCCGTTAGCAAACTTCATACCGTCGTTAAAGTTAATTCTTTATTTTAAGCTTTAAATAAGGGAAGTTAATGAAGTCCGTTAATTCGTTAACATTTTGAGTGTAATTTAATTTACATTTCTTTTTGTTCACTCATTTCTTGAACTCGTAATAACACTATTGAGCTGATTGTAAGAAAAAATTTATTGCTATAATGGTCTTTTTGTGTTTTGGAAGTTGCACTTTGACTTTACAGTCTAATCTAATTGCTCACAGCGATAAGTAATTAATAGATCTATGAAGATGCAGATTTTTTGCCTCAAAAAAGCGCTTTTTTCTTCACTTTTTCTATGAAACTCATGCTAATACGCAACAAGCATTACCAGAGCAAACTGGTTTGTACCGGTACGATAAATGAATGGTGCGAGAAATGAACGATGAAAACCTAAACGGAAGTTAATTTAGTCCGCTAACATAAAAAAACTTTTTAACAAATTAACTAGTTCATGAAAAGATTAGCTTCGTTATTAACGAATTTGTGCCCATCAATGGTTTTCAATGATGCAATGTTGCTGTGGATTTCTTTAAATTTTTGTATACTGAATTTATACTGCTTGTTCGAAGCTTTGAAGAAAAGATAATCATCTCAAGGCGTCGTATCCAAGGAACGTAACAACGTGACCAAAGTTTAGGTTGAAGTCCTCCCATCAAGCGATCAGGATCCCCGTAAAACCAACACCTTTACCCTCTCGGCCACGAAGTCCACACCAGGCACTGGCGTAAATGAGGGGGGTGGCAAAAGAAGAAAAACTTTTTCTCGAAAAACTTTTTTCATTGTCTTCACCTAAGTTTGACGAAAAAAATCACCGAATTTTAGGTGAAGATCCTTTTTTTGGTCTTCACCTAAATTTTATCGAATAGCGGGCTTTTGTAGAAGCTTGCCTCTTCAGGCACGAGCCTTTAGTTACCCTACTTGCACCAGGATAATATTGTTTTAATTTGCTCGATTAAAGGTTAGTTGGAGCTGTCCAACTCTTTCATATGAACAAGAGCATGGTAACAGAATCGTAGCACCCCAGCAGCTAAGTGCTGGAGCACACAGAAACAAAGTAACCTTTTCGACATCAGTTGAAAGATGGGAACCCCCCTCGTCGCTGCTAATGATAGGCTATTCATGATAGGCTGTAACGGGTAACGACCTACTGATAGCTTTCCTACTCTGCCCTTGAGCAGGATGAAATCAGTTTAAAGGAGAAATAAAGGGTTCGGAATGAAAGAGTGGAAAACTGAAAGCGAAAGTGAATTTTTGAGGAAATTAGATAAGCTTTTACTTTTCTCCTTTTATAATCATTTGTAGTGAAGTTGATAACCAAAAAGTACGAGCCTTCAAGTGAAACTTACAATAAATTACTTGCTTACGGTAACGAAATAAAATTTAAAATTACAGTGGGAATCATAAGCATGTTTGCATCGAAGCAAACTTAATACAAATTTAAAACGTTCCCATTTTGAATTCCATTCTGTCAGCTTTGCTAACTGGTATTTGAACTACTGTTAAGCTTATCAAGAATTTATTATTTGAGTTCAAATTTTTACATATATTATCGAGATCTTATGTAGTTTTAGTGATCAGATGGCATTAATCTTCATTCAGTTTTTTAGGTAAAATGCCATATCACAAAACTATTATTTGACGGCCACAAAGCAATCGGAGTTGAATATATCAAATATGGAAAAACGAAAAAAGTTTACTCTTCTAGTGACATCATTTTATGTGGTGGAGCCATCAATTCTCCTCAACTGCTTATGTTGTCAGGCTTAGGTAAGATTTATGTTTATCACCAGTAATTTTGGCCAGAATATCCAAATTCGCCAAAGTCGTATGGAGTGGCAAAACGTTGGAAATAGCCAATTGTATATCACCAGATAAATAAAACTTTTAAATTTTTAAAAAGCACGTCTTCTGTAGGCCATCACAAGCTCATGTCAATGGTATCAATCAGGCGCTTAATCAGGTAATGTTTAAAACACGTTTAAAAGCAAGCATCTTTTGGTTACATTTTCTAAGTGACCTAGCTGGGGCCGAGAGGGAGGCTTAAAGTCCGTACCAACTAATATCATTAACTTTTGCAATTCAGGAAACGCTAAAGATTTGGAACAACTTGGAATATCGGTCAGGGCAGACCTACCTGGAGTAGGACAGAACCTACAAGATCATTTGGAACTTTACGTTCAGCACCGCAGCACAAAGGTTATTAGTTAGTAACTGTAATATCATTAGGATGTCTATATCTAATCAAATATTTTATGTTTAAAATAAACGCTTTCTTACCTAACATACGGCTTCATCTTGTGCACTGAACTTTTTATTTCCGGCAGGACTACTGGTGTTATAAACAAAGGGGGGCCAGATGGGGCTTAGTCCAGCCTGGATTGTTTTCACTCAGCATTACTGTAGCTGTAAATGGCCTCTAAAGCCCCGCCTAGCTGTTTTCCAAGCGCCACCTGCACATGGCGTATGGTCACGGCCCTGATTATATCAATGTGTGAAAGTAAAGGCTTATTACAGTATTAATGTGTTGGATAATTATGCAATCGATCATCAAGTTGAACTAATACTGGTCGCATGTATGAGTGAGGGGGGTTGGTTTGTTAATTTTTTAAGATATACGAACGGACAAAAGTTGCAGCCATGGGTATGTGGTCTGTGACTTGTTTTAAATGCACCAATGTATTTCAGCATTTGTTTCCCATTAGCCTTTAGCGAGTTTAGCGCCTTAGCGAATAGGTTCAATCAAATGCGAGATGCGATCTCGAACATTGAAACTTTTTTTTTGTTTCAAATTCCAAAAAATATACCGTAGTAACGTTTTCAAATACTGAAGTTTGTTTTGAGTTGCAGAGCAGAGCAAAAGCTTTTCCACAGAAGCTGGTTTTCACAACCTACTTTTTAACAATACAAATTCGATCTTGAACTGCAAAGAACTTTATGTGCACGCCAACCTTGAACTAAGAAAAGTCAAAATGTTACACTCGATTAGTCAAAATTAGCTAAACTTGAACTCGCATAAAAAATCATAGGTACGAGTTCTCTTCCCTTAAATTACAGCATTTTAAAGTATAATATGCACAGATTTTCTGCTTAATATTCATTGCAGACACTGTATAGAGCCTTTGTCTTGTGTGGGGGACAGGCAGGGCTTCAGAGAGAAATTTTTTCAGGGGGTACAAAGATCGATGCCGGGCCCCTAAAATAAGGCGAGGAGCAAAAAAAAGGCAAAAAAAAGTCTTCATTCAAATTTGGTCCTATTTTTGCCCAAAATTAGGTGAAGAGCAAAAAAAAAGGCAAAAAAGTCTTCATTCAAATTTGGTCCTATTTTTTGCCCAAAATTAGGTGAAGAGCAAAAAAAAAAGGGTCTTCACTCAAATTTGGTTGCTTTATTTTGCCCAAAATTAGGTGAAGAGCAAAAAAAAGGTTTTCACTCAAATTTGGTGCTATTTTTAGCCCAAAATTAGGTGAAGAGCAAAAAAGAAGATTTTCACTTAAATTTGGTCCTATTTTTTGTTCAAAATAAGGTGAAGAACAAAAAACAAAAAAAAAAAAGGTCTTCACTCAACTTAACGGTCAAAAGGTCCAAAACTTAACGCGGCAACCTGAACTCTTCCGGGCCCCCCTAGGCCCAGGCCTGGGTACGATGTACCCCCTGAACCCCCCTCCCGTAGGCCCTGGGGGCAGGTGTAGTTTGGCAGAAAGACAGGAGAAGTTTTACTTATTTGCTATTTGGATTGGCTGAAAATAATTTTCGTTAAACGGCCTGAAGCATCCAGTCAGTTCTGATTGTTCGGTGGTTTGCCATAGTTAAAATTGAAATATAATTTTTTGTTCTCATTTTGGGGCTGCGGTTACAAAGATATTCAACAAATAAAAAAGATATCCCCCAAAAAAATTTTTTGGAAACCCTGAGTACGTTCTCTCAGGGTAAATTTCCAGAAAAAGGGAGGGTGTTACCAAAATTGGATAGGTCGTGTGATGTTGCTAGAAAGGTAAATATTTATTTTGTTTATCTTTTTTCTCTGGAAGTTCATGCTGAGAAAACGGACTCAGAGTTCGCAAAAACTTTTTACGGCAGATATCTCTTTATATGTGTTGAATACCTTTACAATCTCAGCCTCAAAATGAGAACAAAACATTTCAAAAATTTTAATGCGATTTTAATTATTGTAAACTACCAGAATTGTCTAAATGCTCTATCTCCTTTACGTTGAACGTATATACGATATACATAAAGTTGCATAATACAAGTTACCGTTTATATAAGATCAAAGTTTTGATTTTCAGCCTTTGACTCTCTACAGCGCCCAGCGCCCATTAAAAAAGGCACAGATTGGAATCGAATGGTTGTTAAAGCAGACTGGGCTCGGGGCGTCGTCACATCTACACGTTGGAGGATTTGTACGAAGTGGACCAGATATGGCTCATCCAGATATTCAATTTCATTTCCTTCCATCTCAGGTACGATATTTTTTTAACTTGAAGGGTTGAATGGACCTACTTGGATTAACAAAACTTTGGAGAAAAGTTTGGAAAAATGATCGGCAAATTGCTATCATTATGATGTTTACTTTTCTTTACTTCAAGGGTTATTTCTATGGACTTGCAAATTCAGTTTATTTAATTTATTCAAATAAGTTCTACAGTGCTGTAGAAGATGGACAGCTTAGAATAACGTACGGATTGTCGTAGTTAACCTTCGTTGGTGCGTTTTTGCCTGTGATATAAAAAGATTCCTATGGTGAGTTTTCTGGTGGAGGTGGCGCTGAGGGATGGGGACTCGAAAACACTAAACGAAGACCCAATAATCAGGCCACACCCACGATTTGTACCATAAGTCGAAGATTGAGGAGGAAGTCCCAAAATGGCTCTCTTACAAACTCAGAGACAGGACTTTCTAGAAGTGTTCTCCTTGAGGGAAAACCCGAGGTTAACCTAGTAAGCGGTTGTAACATGAGAATGGAGGGTAAGAAAGCATTTGGCGCTAGAGAAGTTTTCACACTCACGGCTAATCGAGACCTATTGTCGTACAATGCGGTTGTTTAATCCAGTATCGCTGGATAGCTGTGATTAACCTCTTTATCAGTATGCATGTCACTGCAACTTTAATCCTTTGCCTTATACTCTTGCAATTCCAAAATATTTACTCGGTCAGTCAACGTTTTAAATTCGATTAAATTTGACAGCAAAATCGGGTAGACCGTTTGCCAATGATGTTGTTGAAAGAACACAGGTGTTATTTATCTAAAGCACATTTTCATCACAGTTTCCCCAAACTGGTATTTATTTAAGGACAACTCCCGCTCAGTCTGGTTTTCTCGACGAATTAACCTGACAAAACAATTAATGTTGATTTGGATTAAATTTTGTCTAACAACAGATGTCTCAATGATTAACTTTGTTAAGGTTTGTTCATCAAAAGCATGATATAAACTATTGAATTTTTTTTTCTTGAAATTATTTCTTTCGCAATAACTCAAAATAATGATGAGGTTTGTCAATTTTGCGTTAAACTTTTTTGCGTAAAATTTTTGCAATTCAATACAGTTTCTTGAGGAATTTGCAAAAACGGAAGTTACAGCACTATAACTTCGAGCTTAGTAAAATCACAACGGTATGAACTTGAATAGTAATAACATTTTGGGGCGAAAATCCCCGTTAATAGATAACGTCATTACCCGTTTTAGTTGTCATTCAAGATCAAAAATAACGTGAAAAATTTAACACCAAAAGTTTATTAAACTGGTGTTGACATCATCGGCTCTAAACTGATTTTTCTGTAAACAATAAAATTTATCGTTCCACCATAATTCTGGATCAAATGTTTGTTGTTTGAACACCGGTAAAAGTAACTCCCTTTGGAGAATCAAATCTTTTATTATACTCGCTGTATTATGCCGAAGCATGTAACGAGTTGGGGGGCCCATTTCCGCGTCATTGCGCCCGGACAGCATAGCTTCTTTCGAAGAAATATCGCAGCGCATGGTATGGAATGGAAGATGGTTTTTCCATTTTCCATACTGGCAATTTTCTTCCATTCCATTTCCATTCCATATTAAAAATCTTCCATTCCATATTCCATTCCATACTAAAATTTTCTTCCATATTCCATTTTATACTTTCACCCCAAAGAACTTTTAAAGTGGAAGCAATCCATGGTATATTTTGTACCTTTGCAAAGTTGTTAGCAACCACTCGTGAAGATGCGCGTATCAATACAAAGATGCAACGACGGGTGTCTGGCATGAACATTGCACATTGTTTAATGCATAGGCATAGCTAAGATTTTGGATTGGGGGGTCCAAACCGCAAATCACATGCAATGACGTCATCAAAAATTTTTGAAAAGGAGGACTTTTATGGGACAAAGAATGAAAGATCAGAAGCTGGTGGTCTGATTTGGTACGTAACCAGTATTTTGCTAAAGGGGAAGGACTAGAACAGCAGGTTAATAAGTTTTACAAATAAATCAAAATTGGTAGACGTGGAGACCAAATTAGTTCAACTCAAACGTATTAGAGACGGGGTCGAGCCCCAAGCCGCTGGGCATTTTTTGTGATTTTCTGGAAAAAATAGCTATTTTGAGGCCATTTGGATCGTATTTCACACAGGTTTCAGAGTCAGTTGAAAGAACAAAATTTTTGAGATTTGAAAGCCAATTAAAAAAATTCTTCTCTTTACTTCAGGTCAAGTCCAAAACACGTTTAAAATCTTGCATTTTGGGGTTAAATTTTGTGACTTGGCCCAGGTCAAGGAAAGCGAGGTACACTAGCGAGGTTTTTGCTTTGCCATAAAAAATAAAATTTAGAATTTTAGAAATGCATGTACGACCAAAGGCCCAGGCACTCTCGATTCAAATTCAATAATTTGTTCTGTAGGCATTTCCTCTAGTTATTTTTTTTTCATAAGTATTTTGCCGCGTGAAAACTAGTGAGGTAGGGGGTGGATTGTTATTTGAAGTTGATAGGTGGTGGAGGCAGATTTCAAGTTATTTAAGGTTGGTGCATTAGATGCAATAGATGGTTACTAATCATGTTATGGCAATAGAAAAGTTAGATGAGGGCCAGAGATTGCACCTTTTAAAAAAAAAAAAAATTCTCCTGGTTTGTACATTTAAATTGGCTGGAAAAAGTTTAAACTGAGGGAGATCGGCCCCCCTGGTCTTCAATATTAATATTATTGCTAATTGTTGTTGTATGTGTGTACTGTTGCACTCGAAAAATGCCAAAAGAAACTGAAACTAAATAAACAATAAGCTTTGTGTCATCATTTTGATCGTTGGTAGCATTTCAATTGGAGGGGACTGGGCCACCTGGTTACGGCTATGATATAATGATTACTGTACAAGTTTGTCTATAAATATAAAATTTGGCATAAACTATAAAATTTGGCATAATAGCAACTATAAAATTTGGCATAACCAAACTGCCAAAGAACATACAGAAATACCAAGCTTTAACACCAAAAAGAATTAAACTATAAGCTGAAATACTGAAAATATAAATAAAATTAAGCTGAAACGGGGATGAAATAGCAATTACAAATTTTAGTGACGAGGTAGAAAAAAATTACTACTTGGCAAATTGTCAATCTCAAAATACAACAACAAATCAAACCAATCAAAGTCGTCAACTGTAACATCAATGCTGCAAATTGCAATGTACTTACTATGATGAAATACGTGCACTTTTTGCGCAATATACACAACCAAAGTACCGCGATTTGTCGACAAATAATACGCGTAGATATTGAAGTTGAATACTTCTGTGACAATGCAGTATTATTTATCACTACACGACATCCGTATATATTTTTCAGTAAATACATTGCACGAAATCTAGTATGGAATTGGTATGGAAGTATGGAAGATTGTCTTCCATTCCATTCTGGCACCTTCCATATTCCATACCGAAATTTCTGTTCCATTCCATTTCATACCATGCCCTGGCCGTTGGCAACACTGTGTCCAATTTGACCTGCACGAGATTTGAAGCTCAAACCTACCGCTCCAGAGACGAGCGTGTTACCACTTGAACAACTGAACAGTACGGAAAATAACTAAAATTAAACTAAAGGGTATCTAAAATTTGTAGAAATCAGGTTGATTAATAATGGAACAAACGCAGGTTATTGACCATGGTCGAAGTCCGAGCGAATGTCATGCTTTTCAAGTTCACGTGGGATCAATGAGGCCAACAAGCAGGGGCCATATCAGACTTGCGGCAAAAGATCCCAAGATTGATCCCATTATTGAACCTAATTATTTAGAAACAGGTATTAATTACTTTTACAAAAATTTAGCGTTTTTATTACTTCGTATACTGGAGGTCGAAAGCCGACTAGACGGATTATGAATATGGTTAACTTATTAAAAATAAAATTTGTTTGTAGTTTCCTTACTAAAAGTAACGTTATAAAGTATTTGCAGCTTATCGGAAGAGTAGATGATAGAAATATACTGCTGTCTGGATGTGATAGTTGATGTAAGAAAAACAACACTATACGGCAAGGATTTAGAATTTGAAATATTCAATTCAAAGTTGACTTATTTTTGACTGGAACAATATCTGATCTCGCGAAATAAAGCACAATTTTATGACTATAACTACTCCTAAAATTACAGATTTTATTGCGTAGACGTAAAACTAACGTACGGAAAATTTCTTGTAAGTTAGGCTTATGTAGCCTATGATTTTTTATACCAAAGTTGCATGCAACATTTTTAAAATGCAGATTATTGCATTAGACAGTAAAAGTATCGACAGGTCTACATCGCAACTCATCAATAACGCTAAAGACCTATGCATGCCAGTATTGTACGCTACACATTTTTTTTGAACCAGTAAATAGTTGGTTGAGACTGGCTGTATAATATTTCGCAAATTTTCAGCCTCATTTGCTTAGAGCATTGACGTCAATTTTAGCGATTATGTATTTATCTATCTGGCATTGTCATTGATTTTTCATGGGTTTTCCGGGAAAATGGGCCTCATGTTTATGAAAAAGTGTGGGTATTATCTAATTCCATTAAATTAAAAATAATGTACGCAGAAAATGACCGATGGGAGTTGCGACAATGCGTAAAACTTGCTCGGAAAATCTTCAGCCAGCCTGCATTCGATGAATTTCGAGGGGAAGAATTGAGACCAGGAAATAAGGTAAAAAGAAAGCTTCGCTTTTCAGCAAGGCATTCACAGTGTAGGCTACTATACTACAAAAAAGGCTGCATAACCCGTCGCATAAACAACACCAGTAGCGACCAAGGTTGGAACAGTTCAATCTTTCAGTAATTCAAGGCACTTTGGCATGTCAACCAGGGTTGCTGACTCGCAAAATTAAAATTAGAGAATTCGGACTTGCCAAAATAGGCGGCACTTGAACTCGAATAAACATCGATCGAGTTCGCAGCCCTGATTTCAACTCGAGTCTTTTGAACAAAAGCGACTCGAGTCATTTTCGGAAAAAGAGAAAAGGACTCGAGCCACTAAAAAAAGTGAGCCGAGTGATTAGCAAAAAATTTATGTACTTACGTTAGGACTCTGCTCACAAACATAAAATTACTTTCAAATTTAAATTTACTTTACGCAAAGGAAACTAATTAAACACGTATTCTACAAAAAGAAGCATGGTTGTTGTTTATTCCTAATATTGTAAATAAGTTACAAATAAGACTAGAGTCATTGGGCCAAAATTCGAGTCGAGTCTTTTGGATGAATATGACTTAGAGTCCAATCGTTTTTTTTTTACCCGCAAAAAAAAGCGACTTGAGTAGTTCCATCTCTGTTAGTAACTAGTGGCAAGTAGGCATGCGGGGCACTGGAAGTCCTAGGTCCACTTTGATAATCAAATAAAATCATATAGGCCCAAACAGACGAGGAAATCAATGCTTTTGTTCGAGAGAAATGCGACTCCGCATACCATCCGTGTGGAACCTGCAGGATGGGGTCAGCTGAAGATGAAAGGGCCGTGGTTGATCCAGACACAAAGGTGAGCCGGTTTGTTGGCCATTTCGTGAATTTTTGATTACTTTTCCTTAGGACAGTACAGCGGTTCATAAAGAGTATTAACAAACATACTAGGTGTTAAAGCAAGAATCAGTACAATTGTGGAGCACAGGCATTGGCTCTCCCAACCTTAGCCTCACTCTTCACCTTCACTCCACACGCTTCTGAATATTTTGAAATTTAAACCGTATTTTGCTTATCAGAGTGCTGTTGCTATCTCACTTGCGACAGGGTTCGAATAACTAAATTTTTTGGTGTTCACAAGTAGGCTACCCATGACCAAGGTATACGTTTGACTATAGACCATAGACTAGAAACAGACATGCGGAGAAAAAGAGATAAGCATTGAAGAAAAAGTTTGCTCTTGTTGCAAATTTTTTTTTTGCACTAACGCGTATTTGACTGATTTGATTAGACATATTTGTAGAACGAGTGTGTAGAATTTAGTTATCTTTGGCTGTGTGTCGTATCTCAAAAACCTTTTCACGCGTCTTTAAGCAATTAAGACTTGTATTGATATCCAGAAACAATCAGTTACGAAGACGTAGATTAAGACGTAAAAGCAGACGGGACGTATGCTAAGACGTAGAAGGTTTTCCATATAGAACACATGCATTTAGGATGTCTAACAGTTTAAAGACATGCAAATTACACTAATTTAGCTGCGACGTACGCCAAATCAAAAAACTTCAAATTTAACAGTAACCAACTTAACGTTCAAATGCACAAATCATTCAATTAAAAGACATTGTCAACTAAATTTATATCAACATAGTTTATCGTGAATATACTGTAAATTACATCAGTAACAGTCAATGCCAAACTTTAGATAGACGTCATGTTAGAACAAATCAATTTACCAGTTTATGATTGGTCCGCAGCCAAGAATTTCGGGATGTTACAGACAAAAAGTCGCGGGTATAGCACTGCAAATAAACGCCGAAATTAGCAACTTACACCCTATCGGTTGTTCAATTAACTCGAAATTAATTAATTCAGCGTCAAAGCTACTTCGGGCATTCAAAAAACAGTAACTCAAAGAAAAGGCATTTAAATATGCATTAATTTTAACCATCAAAATATTAACTAACTTCCAGTAAGCACTAAATTACCAAAAATTAAAACAGTAAACTTTAAACACAAAATACGAAGCACAATACATATCGGTCAAGTTTGATTACAAGTTTGTCCATAAACGACCTCGCAAATTTAGAATATTCCATAGCAAATTTCAAATTCAGTTTACAGCCATAAAATAAAGCAACCAAACCAAACACTCCTTTCGGTATCACATTGTTTACTAAAACACTAGAAAATGATTTTACAAGGTTTAGCTTAGTCAAAACGAGAGAAAAAGGCGTCCATGGGACAAGACCTAACAAACTTATTAAAGAAACTCGCGTTAGAGAACAGCTGTAGTTCGAATGATAGATGATGCTGTTTTCGAGAAAAAGCAAAAACTGATATCTTAAACGAGTTTCCACACGTATCATAGAACGCTCGACTGTACTAATTAAGCGAAACACAAAACGGCAGAAAACAAACACAATTTGGGAGACCTGAAAGTTCTACAAGTGAACTGCGAAGAAAAAAAAAACGTACCGGTAACTATCAGTTTTTAGTTTACTAATAGAGAGTCAATGGTTTATACTATGGTAGACAGTGGTGTCCCAATGTACTGTTGGTGAATTTTCGCCTCCTATTGGTGAGCTTTCACCTACATCAAAGTTTTATTATTCTGGAACCTTAAAGTAAAATTTTTAAGTGTAGGGCAGCACTATAAGGAGTAAGGTTTCTCAAGCCAAACGTTATAATCATGTTTTATGTAAAAAGGAATTAGAAAGGAACAAGTAGGGCCAAAATACGAAATCCCCCCCCATCCCAAATAAACACCGCCATATACTGCTCAACTTTTTTATAATTTTCTCTTCCGATTAACCAGTCAATTACAATCTATTTGAAGGTCCGTGGAATAAAGAATTTGAGAATTGTTGATGCATCTGTAATGCCAAGCATGATAAGCGGGAACCTTAACGCGCCGGTCATCATGATGGCCGAGAAAGCAGCAGATATAATTCGGGGAAAAGCACCTCTCATTCTGCCAGAAAGCAAGTTTTATTCGCCACAAAGCCATGATTAACAACATTTCTGCTTTGGTCTCTTTGTTCTATGATCGATTTAGATGGCATTCTTCTTTTCAATTTGACAAGATCATGTTTTACGCTCCAGGTTTCGCTAATGTATTATTCTGCGTATGAATTCGGTTATTGGGCTATAGAGCACTACTTTCGGAGCTCTATTTGCAACTTGAGCCATGGCATCATGGGCCCCCACAACGGAACGCCAGCTTGAACCAATGGACCCACTAACAAACAAACGTAAAGTGTTTTTCCAAGGACACAACAACCACTTTGGAAATCGAATCGGAAACCGGTAGCTAGCAACATTTGGATTATTATTAACCCAGTGCACTACCAATTGAGTCACCACGTATCTGTTTCACTACTCTTAAATCAAACAAGTCAGTTTATAAGTTTTTTTTTGCCTGAAAGTTGAAAAGCTTAAGCAAGACACACAAATGGGCACAGATTCAAAAACACAATCAGGCCAGGAAGCACCGATGAACCCGGAGGTTTTCTAGTCTAGATGCTCCTGACAAGGCTGCTCTGCGCAAAAAAAGCTTCAAAGCTGCAGTACAGTATCGAAGGCCATTGGCTCCATTCGCGCCATCGTCGGCGTTGCGTTGCTTTGTCCTCAGATAAGACACTTTTGACAACTATCACTGCTTGTTAGGTCCTAACTAAGCAGCAATAGAATTTAAATCAACTGAAACTCGAAGAAATTGCTACTTTTAGTTAGGTGACGTTTGCCCGTCCACTAGCAAAGAAATATAAGCTCAGAAGCTCAAATTAAGACTTGTACTGCCTCCAGTAAACCTATATTAGGTCTAGGAGCCGTTGTTGCTCTTTTTGTTGAACTGTTTTAGCGATAACTTCGCTGCTCTGCGCGTTCTCTAACGTGTATTTGTGCTTCTAATGAATAATCGCATTCTTTCAAATTAATTAAAAAAATTAGATCGATCGCTTTTGTAGTTAATACAGCTACCGATATTCTGTTACTTTCAAATTAAAATACCGTACCATTTTAACGCGTTTTTAAATCTTTCGTGTTTCTTGGCTTACTCAAAATGAGACATTACTCCGCCTTTTGTCTTTTAAATGAGCTCTTAATATTTTCTTCGAAACCTAAAATATTGCTTACAGCGATACGACGGCACTACAGCAATTTTATTTGTTACGCAAAAAAGTACAAAAAATCAGCATATCTAACTCAGTTATTCCACAACTGTAATGTTATTAGCAACAACTTTATATCAAGAAGCATTATATCAAATTTCATCCACGCAGAGTAAATCTAGTGTTCCACGGTACGGGTCAGCGCGATTTTATTTCAGTCAAAAATGCTTCTTAACTTAGCAACCACCAACTTCTTTTAAAATCCACTAAAATTCAGAATCGACTCGTGTCATCTTGCACTCCGGTGCTGACCTCAAACCAACTGACCGCCAGCCTGTTGGCGGTCCCTAACGTTGGCGGCCAGTTGGTTGGCCTTTCATAACCCCGAAAAGGGCCAGAAACACGAACTCATAGCCTTTTATCTTTACAAACAAAATATTCAAAAACTGTACAGGACTTTATTTAAAAAACCGTCAGAAAAGGTTATGAGTAACTAATTGAAAAACTGACAGTTAAAACATTTCATCGAGCTAAAATTTTACTGCCCAACAGAGAAGCAATCTGTATAGTCTTAATGCGACAATATTCAAAAAATTATCCATTTTTAAGCTTCATATGAAAAATCCGACTTTAAATACCGACAAAATACATTTCGCACGTTAAACTCGCAAGCAAACATTAAGATCTGATGCTTTTGCACGACAAAACCTCTGAAATAATACCAGTACGGCCAGCCCTTATATACTGTCGTGTAGTAATAACTTAATGCAGATAGAAGGAGCAGCCAGAGCGCGACGACTAAATTCTAAGTTTGAAGGGAAACATTTTGAGCTACCATTGCAAGAATCTTGGCGAGCCCAGTTCATATAACCGCTACGGCTTGTAAAAAGCGAAGAGAGTTTTTCTTATCAGCTCTCTTCTATACCAAACGGATGTTTTTTAGGATTGGGATTCCGATATTTCGCGCCAACTTTGTCTTTATAGTCGCCATATAATATACTTTCAGTTGAAGAGCACTCCACTTGGCCTTCACATTCGCAAATACATTTTCGCTTGTAATTTTTCCCAATATTAGCAGGATTGGCCTCTTTGGCTTTTGTTTGTAGTTCGATTAGCTCCCTGAAAACAAGCAAAAAACTTAACAACTGGAACCCTGTTTCACAAATGAGAATGACCTCTCTTAACCACGGCAAAGAGAAAGCTACTAGTATCAGGAATGAGTACGCGGTAAAAGAGCACCGCTTCCTCTTCAACTTTAACCATTCATATTGAACGTCAAAATTTTAATGTGGTGCAATTTTTTAAAAAGACACGACGAAAAGTGAATGTTTGATCGATCATCATTTGAAAAGAAACACTTTTAAAGGCTTGTGGTTCACTTAGATTCGGGGATGCCCCCACCAAAGATAAACCTTGTAGCGAACCAACTCATTTTTTTTAATTATAAGTGTTCAAAAATTCTCTAGTTTAGTCCTAAAATTTAAAAAATTTTTCGAAACTACTTTTAAATCAGGCTTTGATCATTTTTTGGGCCCACACTCAGCATGAAATTGCATTCACCAACTTAAACAAAGTTTCCAGATCCAGCGTTTTAATTGCTTTCTCTGCAGTAATATATTCTTGAAAAGCAAACAGAGGAAAGCATCAGAACGTCTCTCAAACAAAGATTAATATTGCATGACTTTTAAACATGATGCTATTATGCTTGTCTTAATTTTTGCTGAGTACCGTTTGCCGACAAGAATTATTCTAACATGGTACTGTGTAAAACCGCATAACTCTTGCAGTGTTTTTTATCTTGTTGTCCTAAAAATACACGTAGCTAGCAAAATCGTGGATCCAACCGCATGCATAAATAAGTTATTAAAAACAACAAAATTCTGCAAATGTGAAAGCTTCGCCCAGGGCTAATTAATTTCAACCAAGTAAAGATTTGCGCTTAACAGCGCAGATGCAGTTGAAATAAGTTATTATCCCGAGCGCTTGGAAACCCATCCCCGGACTCCAAATACTTTAATTTCTGGTTAAACGTTCAGAGAAATTCGCACCCGCTGAAATATAACGATTATGCGATTAATTGGATTTTTCGCTTCAGGGCCGCTCCAAGTCCAAATTCCTGACTACACCCATACGCAGATCCTTGCGATGACAAACCACTGAATACAATTATAGTTTGGTTCTATATGATGTTTTTAAGATGATGATACCTAAGCTGTTTAATTTTGAATTATCTGGAAAAAAATTTAGCCAAAAAATTTTAAGATCAAAAAAGTTTAAGCAAAAATTACGTCATCAAGCGGTGGAAGCGGAAGTGCTAAGGGCGGAAGCGATATCGACTAAAAAATTGCCGCTTCCACATGCCTGCTGGTAATATGACCGACTCTGATACAATACAATACTATGCCACCTCTAAAATAATACCGAACATTGCTATATCTGACACCGCAAATTATAAGTTTTAATATGTCTACTGTCTAGGCCAGTGGTGCTATTCAGCTGGTTCGTACTGGTTTAAGCAAACCGATTCCTAAATTTAGAGAACCGGTTGTAAAAAAACGCTCGCTTCAAGATCTTGCACTTCTGGCTCGAATAAACCGGCAGCTAAATTCAGTGGACCGGTTACCGATCTAGATCTTGCAAAATTTGAATAGCATCACCGGTCTAGGCATCAATCTAAACTCTAAAACGATTTCACAAGTTTGCTTTTTAGGGCAGGGGCACACTTTACTATGCATTTTTTAAGCCTTTTTTGTTCAATTAAACAATTGAAAACTTGTTCATAAAATAACCCCCTACCCAAACAAAAAACAAAAAAAAGCAAGGATTGGTGCAATACACTTCAAAACAGTCTTTCAACTAAAACTTAGCAAATTTTACCTTGGTTTTCCAACTACTTTTTGCAAATATTCTAGAATTTGGATTTGACTTTTTCCTTCAATGTCAATGTAAAACTTGTCTCCATTTTCTGCAAAAAAATAATCTTGCTGTTATTCGTATTGACCCAAGTTTCTTTTCTAGATGGGCCATTTGAAGTAAGGGTGATATTTAAAGAATTAAGATCTGAATCAAAAAATTGATATAAACAAAAGACTAATGCTATGTACGCAATACCTTAATAAATTATGAATTATATAATGTAGAAAAAACTTTTTAATTTAAAAAAGACCAATGCTATAACATTAAAGTGCTCTCATATTGCAATGCTGAAAAAGATCAATTTATTCAAAACAAAAAGTCATACTACAATTTAATTTAGATATTAAAGCAAACTCACCTAAATAAAAAGTAATAAATGGTGTAGGGGTGACGTCTTTCATACATAAAATTTGAACATCGGGATTTTTGTATTGAAGTTGCGAAAAATTTAATGAAACCAATTTTCTGTAAAAAAAACTGCATATAAATAAAAAAGGAAAAACAGAACTACTGGCCAATGCACAACGTACCGCTTGAATTTACACTTCAAACATTTAAACTTTTGACGTTTTTGCTATTGCCTCTCAATATGATTGCAGCTTTTACATAACATTACTTTATACTAGTTTACCAGCATATTTAGTGAAAACAATAAAGGCTTTATTTTTAAGTACACTTGAATTGTTTCAATCAACATCAGCAAGTTTGACTGTGCATGCAACTTGAAAAAATTTAATGGGTTCCAAGGGATCAAAGAGATTTTCTATATATGTTTGTTTAACAGATCTTCAAAAGTTATTCTAGTAAGTTTAACTTAGAAATGAACCCAAAACTGAAGAACACAAATTAATTTTGCACAAAAAAATGATAATGGATGCATTTTATCACAGATCATTGATATAAATAATCATATTGATATTAACTTAAACAAAGATACAGATGTAAAGTTAAGATCTAGGGATAATTCATAGTAGTACTACCATAAATTGCCACCACAAAAAACTAAATTACTTAAATGCTTCCTAAATCTCTATCTGTCATCTACCTGTCACGAAAAATTGTCACAATTGTATACCCTAATTGAACAAGCTTCAACAACAAAGAAACCTTACAATCTTTGTAAAGGCTGTGGGTCTGTTTTGAATCTTTTTTCTTTAGTTAGTGCACTATTGAATTGACTGGGATAAGTGGTAGCTATAGAAATATCTATTTCTACAGCTGTTTTGTCTAAATCTGTAATCAGCGTTTCTACCAGTCTACCGTGGTTTTGGTTAGTTGGCTTGACCCCTAAAAATCAGCAATTTTTTAATAGCAAACAACAGTAAACTCAAAAATGAGTTGGTGTGCACCCAATAAAAATGCTGATTCATTGATAAAAAATCAGCTTAATTGGTTACACAGCCCTTCACATTAATACACATTTCTTCTCTATTACCGGTACTGCACTTCAGTAATAACATACCAGGTAAACAATACAATGTTTAAACCTGATAATTCAACCCAAGACCTGTAACATGTGAAGTGCTAAGTGCTAACCATAGTCATTAGTCAAGCACACTATGGCTTACTTTAGATTCAAATTATTGCATATCATTAAAACAAAACTATGTCCAATTGCCTGTTGATGGCATCACAGCAAGTTGCAACAACATGCGTGTACCGGTATCTCTTGCAAAGCAAGTGAAATGCCATCCTAGTTCAGCTGAATTAAACTGTCACCTCTAACCTGTCCAGCAATCATACCATCATAGTGCCCACACATCTCAGATCCTAGGACTGATTAGCTGAACAGTGTAGCAATGTAAAGACTCAATCACACTGTCTGTGCTGCTTTTAATGTTGTACTGTAATAAATGTTAAGCCAAAAAGTTGTAAATGCCAATCATACTTGTAGTCTTTGGATAAGTCCAACAAAATTAAACAAGGGATGTCATTAAGCATAAGCTGTCCACTTTTTTTCAAAACCTCTGTAACTTGTGCATAAGCACACATGCATGCACTCTTTCCCTTCTCATGAGTGCAGCCATGTACTCATCAGCTGTCAGGGTTAGCTTTTGGGGAATAACTTAAACTCGAGCACTCGTTAGGATTAAGGTTAGATTTAGAAAATAGCTTAGGATTAGATTTTGAGGAATAGATTAGATTGGAGAGAAAACGCATGTACGCTTGCTCATACATAGGTCGCAGAGCTTCCAAAAAAAAGCGGATGATTACTGGTATCCCAGTAGGCCTACAGTACATAACAGTTAACGATACCCAAAACTAGTTCTAGCAGTAGGCCTAGCAGCTAATGCTCTAACCACTAGGCCTAAACGAAATGACCCAAAACACTATGGACATGTCAAGTATGAGCCTTCTACTTTTTTTCGGAATCTCTGCAACTTGTGTATGAGAGTGCGTGCCCTCTCGGTCCTCTAAATGCATGCACTCATTAGGGTTAGGGCTAGATTTGGGGAATAGCTTAGATTGGAGAAAAAGAGAGCGCATGCACACTCATACAGGAGTCGCAAAGCTTCCAAAAAAAAAGCGGCAGCTCATACTTAACGACACCCAAACATTAAATATCAATCAGCTAACCTGGCACCTTCATGCAGATGATTCTTATCTTCATAGTCTCCATAATTAATCATCATGATTTTGATAGAGTCTCGAAGCATTATTCCTTGTTCAAGGTATTGCTTTGTTCTAATAATAGGGTTTGATCCAGGAGCCATGCCTCTCATTGGATTAGCAGGAGTAAATTTTACTGTATTTCGACCTGCTCTAGCTAATAATAACCATGTTTGCAATACCATTGTGCAGTTGTAAGCTAAGATAGCCTACCATGCAGCCATAGGCTAGCTGATAAGAGTCTTAAAAGCTGAGATCTACGGTAACAAAAGATTGTAGGCATAAGTGAATTGGTACAAACTCTCACGCAGTGCACCCTTACCCTTAAGTTCGTGTTAAATGTGAATGGCCAGTGATGGGCACAGCGGCGCTGCTGCTTTTTCGGTAGCGGTAGCGTCGCTGCCTTTTTTCGTCACCAGCAACAAGCGGCAGCGCCGCTGTTTTTTTAACCGAAAAAGCCGCAGCGCTTCAGCGCTGTTTTTCAAGAAAATTTTCTGCCGCTGCCGCTACTCCTAATAAACTTTTTCCAAGACTTTTTTTATTCACATTTTCGCACGTTACCGTTTGGAGTCTTTAGGCCTACTCTCCGTTTGTTTTCACTCTGCTCTTGTTACCACGTTATTTCAGTTTAGTAGAACATATAAGGTTACCTTTTTGACGTTTTGTTGTACGTCGCATATGTTTAGGCGAGTTTTATCGTACGTGGTCCTATTTTTTCTGAACCAAAATTGAACGAATAATGTGGCTAGTAGCTAGCCAATTTGAACTGATAAAACCGATTTCAATAAAGCCGATTTCGAGCAGCATCTCTTTAACAAAAATGCAATAATTACAGTTTGATAAATTGCTAAAAACATGCTGGTCGAAAACCACAAGAGCCCGGCGGAGCGCCCAAGGCTTGCTATGCTTTCTAAAACTACGATCCCTGGTAAACTAGATTCAAAACAGTCGTCAAGGATGTAGTCTCTTTTATTAAGTATTGTAAGTTTCACTAGTAGTTTTAAGTACAAATAAAATCCTGCTAACTCCACATTCAAAGTATAAAAAAGCAATCGCAAATTTAACCGAGGTTTCTCCTTCTTGTGAAAAATAAAAGCTCCTTCTCCAAAGCAAAAAAACAAAAATTGATTAAAAACGAAACAATTCTACAAGGAAACGAATGAATTGTGCGCAAAACGGCAGCTGAAAAAAGGCTGTTTGTAATTTATGCATAGGTGGGCAAGTTAATGCAAAACGTTAGCTTCGTTAACCACTAGTCCGTTAACAAGCTTCACACCTCCGTTAACGTTAATCCGTTAATTTCAGCTTTAAATAACTAAAGTTAATAAAGTCCGTTAAATCGTTAACATTTTGCGTGTAGTTTACATTTTGTTTTATTTACTCGCTTTTAGAACACGTATTGACGCTGTTGAGCTGATTGTAAGGAAATATTTATTGCTATGGTGGTCTTTTTGTGTTTTGGAAGTTACATTTTACAGTCTAATTTAATTTCAAGATAAAAACAAGTTCAAATGCACAACGAAGCTGCGATCGAAAAATCTTTGGAAATTGTGAACGGCAATAATTAATGGAGTTATAAGGTTGCAGGTTATCATTTGTCTAAAAAAAGAACTCCTTTCCTCGCTTTCTTCTATAAAACTCGTGCAAATACGCAACAAGTGTTACCAGTGCAAGCTGGTTTGTACCGGTCCGATAAATGAATGGTGCAAGATATTAGCGATAAAAACCTTAACGGAAGTTAACAGAACTTAACGGAAGTTACTTTAGTCCGTTAACAGCACTAAACGGAAGTTAATTTAGTCCGTCAACATGAAAAAACTTTTTAACGGATGAACGAGTTAATGAAAAAGTTAGCTTCGTTATTAACGGATTAACGATTAACGGACTTGTGCCCACCTATGAATTTATGCCATAGATGGGCAAGTTAATGCAAAACGTTAGCTTCGTTAACCACTAGTCCGTTAACAAACTTCACACCTCCGTTAACGTTAATCCGTTAATTTCAGCTTTAATTAACGGAAGTTAATAAAGTCCGTTAATCCGTTAATATTTTGCGTGTAATTTACATTTCTTTTTATTCACTCGCTTCTAGAACACGTATTGACGCCGTTGAGCTGATTTCAAGGAAATATTTAATGCTATGGTGGTCTTTTTGTGTTTTGAAAGTTACATTTTACAGTCTAATCTAATTTCAAGATAAAAGCAAGTTCAAATGCACAATGAAGCTGCAAGATATATTAACGATAAAAACCTTAACGGAAGTCAACAGAACTTAACGGAAGTTACTTTAGTTCGTTAACAACACTTAACGGAAGTTAATTTAGTCCGTTAACACGAAGAAACTTTTTAACGGATTAACGAGTTAATGAAAAGCTAGCTTCGTTATTAACGGATTAACGATTAACGGACTTGTGCCCATCTATGATTTATGCCTTTAGCAGCTGCAACAGAAACAAAGCAAGCAATAATACACGTGAACGAAGGATTAAAGATCGCTTCCAGCATACGACAAAATAAATAGCGATTTAATCTAAAACTCAAAGAAAGACTTTTTAAGCCGATACTGGAACACATGCTAATCGCAAAGACGGTTTTCGGCGATATTTCCTCAAAATGTTAGCATTTAGTAAAACAAATGAAGATGATTTGTTGGCTATCTGGTCGCAGACCACAGTACAGTTCGTGCACTGCAAATAGAACAGTACAGTAACAGGCCCGGACCCAGAGGATTGGGTTTCGGGGGGGGGGGGGAGCAAAAAACTTTCGGGGGACGCTTATGCAACCGAGACCAGACGCCTTTGGAATGCCTCAGCAATCTGGTGTAAATTTTACTCCAAATCCTATGTTACCCTCCTTTGGTATGGATTTTGCCCTCAAATTTGTAGGTGAAGATCAAAAAAATCAGAAAAGGTTTTCATCACAAAATCTTTAGCTACTTGATCACGTTCACTCGATCTGTCTTGCTGTTTCATAGAAAAAAAGCGTTTGTGGTGACTTGTTTTTGGGCAAAAGTTTGCTGGTCCTTTTGTACTAGTACAAAAGTTCACTCTCGCTTGGGAGGCACAAGCAGTGATTTGGGGGCATGGCCCAAAAATCCTCACCCCGGTGCATAGGCATAGCCAGGATTTTTGATTGGGGGGAAGGCCCAAACCAAAAATGACATGCAATCAGGGTGTCGAACCGAACCTGAACCCAAACCGTGAACCCGAATAAATCGTTTCATTTTGGTGAACACGAACCGAACCTGAACCAGCAAAATTTTACTTCAGTGAACCTGAACCAAACCTGAACCCTCGAAATTGTGCTCAAGTGAACCCAAACCGAACCTGAACCCCTAACAAAAGCAAGAATATATTTTTCCATGTCCAGATGCCGCTGGCGCTGGTACACGCACAATAAGAGCAGTGGTGATCATCAACAGGATCAGCAATTTCTCTTTTTTTTCAAATCATCAAAGTCAATGAACCCGAACCGAACCTGATCCAGTAATATTTTACTTGACTGAACCTGAACCAAACCTAAACCTCGAAAATGGTGCTTAAGTGAACCCGAACCAAACCTGAACCGCTAAAATATTTTGAGCAGGAGCTAAACCTGAACCCGAACCGTTATTTGAAACGGTTCGACACCCTGCATGCAATGACGTCATCAGAAATTTTCGAAAGAAGAACTTTTTGTTGGACAAAGATGTCATAGAATGTATGATCAGAAGCCGTGGCCTGGTTTGGCACTTAACGAAGAGTTTTCAAAAGGGAGAGCGCTTAAACCAAAAGTTAAAAATGAAAATATGTAAATTGGGAGACGTGTGTAAGCAAACTAGTTTACTCAAACGAATCGTAGATGGAGGTTTGGGGCCGAAGCCCCAGCTGTTTGGCAATTTTTTTGCATTTTTTTGGAAAAAAAGCTATTTTAATGCCATTGGATCACATTTCGCATGTGTTCAGAACCATTTGAAAGAACTAGATTCTTAACATTTGAAAGCCAATTGAAAAAAAATAAATTGTTTCAATCCTCCTTTTACTTTTAATTTGGTCGAAAATACGTTTATGATTTTGCATTTGGGGTTAAATTTCGTAAGTATTTTAGTAGTAAATAATAATCCACTCGAAGATTTTCCTTAGAGATTTTTGATTTGAAGTGAAAATAACCAGTTGTAAGAGTACATGTACGGTCAAGAGGCCCCAGGCCCCTCCATTCAAATTCAATAATTTGTTCAATGAGCATTTCTCCTTGCTATTTTTTTTTTCAAAAGTATTTTTTCGCGTATAAACTAGCGAGGTGGAGGTGAATTGTTATTAAAAACCGTACAATAAAGATGGTTACACCTAATTGCCATGTTATTGCCCGGGCCGGATTTACATTGCGCGGGGCCCCTGGCACGTTGGAGATTTTTGCAGAATAAGTGTAGACCAAAAATAAAGTCTTACCATCTGAGCGCAGGGCCTTTGATACTGTGCCATATGGTAAATCCCGCCCTGGTAATTAGATTACGTTTTTGAAAAGGTTAGATGAGAGCATGAGGTAGCAACTTTAAGATAAAAACCCTTAATTTCAGCCAGGTTATTCATTTTAATTGATCGGCAAGAATTAAATTGAGGGGGCCCGGGTCCCCTGGTCGTCAATATTATTGTTAATTACCGCTGTACGCGTGTACTGTTGTACGCAAAAAATGCTGAAAAATATTGAAACTGACGAAACAATAGGCTTTTTTGTCACATTTTTATCATTGGTCACATTTCAATTGAAGGGGGCATGGGATCCAACCCCCCCCCCGGCTGCGCCTATGTCCCGTGACGCCGGGCCTGAATAGTTACATCAAGACGTAGGAAAAAAAAATTGCTACAACAGTTAAAAGTAAAACTAAGAGTTGAATTTATAGTGCGCTGAGAATAGCGCAAACTAATAGAACCACCAGGAAATAAATAAGCTTTAAAGACAACTTAGTTATTGAGTTATATTCGTAGAAAAAATAGTTAGTGCAACATATATCGCTTTGAGCATCATTTGCTTAACATATACCGGTACGTCATTACTAAGTATCTCCTTCGACTTCGTAAACACCAATGTCTTAAACGCTCGATGTACTTTTGCGTCAAACTTTTACTTATTTGCCTAGTGTCTACCATTTAAGCCTGTTAATGCCAATTTTAACCTGTACCAGTACTTTAAAAGCTTGAACAATTTACTTTCACAATTAAAGTTAAAATTTCACCAATAGGTACCGCATTTGAATGCCATATCGTTTTTATTCTCTAATTTTTTTGAAGTAGAGGCAGCGGCCGCTGTTTTGCATGTAAATAGCGGCGCTACTTCTTCATTTGAGTAGCGATAAGCGGCAGCGCCAGGGTCAGAGGTGGAGTCGAGGACACAAGGCTCGAGGCCAAGGCCAAGGACACAAAAAAAATCCACCCGATCCGACTTTTTTTTTCGCATTTATGTGCGGGATGCGAAATTTTTTTTTCTACCATGGTTTTGGAGATTTATTACGTCACATCCGCATCCTGTCCATACTCCGCGCTCACTTTGGCTTGATCCGCTGTATTCACAGGCAAATTAATGCAAGAGGTAGGTTAGCTTATAGGTTAGTGATCACAGGTAAATACGCCTAATATATGTTAGCGTATCTAGTTAGCCTAGTATCTAGATAGCGTCTGACAAGTTGTTGTAAGCATCACGGTTAAGCTGTTGACTCGAGTCTGAGCAATTGTTGCTATATTAGGCCTACTAGATACTGGTATAAAATTTAAATAATAGCCTAATATCATACCAGGGATGTCTAATGTGATGGTAGTCAGATAACGATGATGTTAGTGCAATTCAAAGTTTTAATCATGTTATGTATATTTACTTACTATTCGTAAATGGCAGATAATAGCCAAATAATTGATTTTTTGATACAGAATAGACTAGCTTACAGTAAACAGCGTCACTCTTGCATTCAGTTAATGTTAGTCAGTCGATTCATCTGTTCGATGGTCAGAGTAACTACCGTAGTAAGTAAATTAAATTTCTCCTAAGTCTAAACAAATAGCTTCTGGATTTTGGTAGGTCTCAGTAAGCATAGTAGCCTAGGTGAGGTATGCACAGGTGGGCACAAGTCTCTTAATCGTTAATCCGTTAATAACGAAGCTAACTTTTTTATTAACTTGTTAATCCGTTAAAAACTTTTTTCATGTTTTGGATTAAATTAACTTCCGTTAAGTGCTGCTAACGGACTAAAGTAACTTCTGTTAAGTTTTGTTAACTTCCGTTAAGGTTTTATTTGTATCTTGCACCATTCATTCATCATACCGGTACACACCAGTTTGCTCTGGTAACACTTGTTGCATATTAGCATGAGTTTTATAGAAGAAAGTGAAGAAAGGAGCTCTTTTTTGAGGCAAATAATTACCTGCAGCCTCAGAGGTCTATTAGTTATTGCTGTTCCCAATTTCCAAAGATTTTCAGGTCGCAGCTTCGATTGTGCATTCGAACTTGTTTTTATCGTAAAATTAGATTAGACTGTAAAATGTAACTACCAAAACACAAAAAGACCACCAGAGCAATAAATTTTTGGTAGTGACTATTTCACCGAAAATTTTCAAGTTAAAGAGAATAAAACAAAAATGAGAAATATTCATCCGCGCTTTTTTCAGTTGCTTTTTCAAGGGTCAAGATTAGGGTTTAGGTTAGGGTTTGGGTTAGGGTTCGATTTGGGAATAGTTTAGAGTAAGCATTTGAGTTTGGATTAGATTTGAGTCAGAATTAATAAAAAACTAGATAAAAATTTCCGGTGAAATAGAGCCTTCCTAAATTTTTTCTTACAATAATCAGCTCAACAGCGTCAATACATGATCTAGAAGCGAGTGAATAAAAAAGAAATGTAAATTACCCGCAAAATGTTAATGGATTAACGGACTTTATTAACTTCCGTTAATCTAAGCTGAAAATAACGAATTAACGTTAACGGAAGTGTGATGTTTGTTAACGGACTAGTGGTTAACAAAGCTAACGTCTTGCATTAACTTGCCCACCTATGGAGGTATGACATAGCCATGCAGTAGTAAGGGGTTAGGTTGAGAGTTCACTATTCAGTTCAGGGTTACCGGTTAACGTTGGCGTACTTACCGATTCTGTGCTATGCCAACTACACCATCCTTGAGATATTATACTTCGCTCTCGGTTTTGGCTTGATGTGCACTGTTAACATCAAAATGTTAAGAAGACCTAGGGCTATGTCAGATGTGTAGGGTAGGTTTATTTTGCTGTTTACATATTTTAAGGTGTTGAGCCTGAGTTAATTGTGGCAATTTCTTGATAGTGTAGACAATGGTAACGCCAAATTTACTACTGGTACTAGCTACTTCTACCGGTACAACTCAGATTAAGTAGCCTAAATCGTTTGTCTCTAACCTGCTCATAGAAAGTTTAGTACCCTAATTTTTTTACACAATAGGTATTAGATTGTTGAACTTAAGAAATGTTCACATGTTGTACTCTATAGTCTATGATTATTCAACATACGAAATTGTGTTGCAGGCATAAAATGTTACCCAGCATAGTATACAAGTAGATCAATTTTTTGATATGCCCATGTTGTAGTCTATTTTATTTTTAAAATGTAGGTATGTTCTGTTGTGGTGATCTGTGGTAACCAGTCCAAACAATTTGCAATTAATATAGATTCCTGTTCTTACCATTAGTATGTGACCTATGAAGACGGAAAAATGCATTTCTTGTGTAGAGTGTGGGCAGGCAATGATATCCTGTACAATTTATTGGCAAGAAAAAAATACTGATTGTGTACATGCTTAACAGTAAACAAAGAAGCTATAAGGTTTGTTTGCCAAAGTTTCAAGAAGTATCAAGCATCCAGCATCTGTACTACATTTCAAGGATTCTTCCAATCATCTTTTGTATTTGTGCTTACTTTTCAGTCAAAGCCTACTAACAATCGAATTTGAAAAACATGACTGCTCTAACACTTCAGAGTTTTGGTTATAGCAGTTCAAAAGAAGCCTTGTATGCAATCTTAAATTGATTTTTTGTGGAATTGTGAACATGGACTAATGAAAACTTTGGTTTTACCTACTGGATAGTGCATCAGTATACCAATACAGAGTTTGCAGCTTATGCAATAGTGATGTACTGTATGGATTGGGTTTGTTTGAGCTGGTAGGTAGGTGTTGTTTTTAGGTAGCAAAGTTCATATTTAGTCCTTTAATACATACCGGTATTCAACAATTTAGCGTATTATATAGGCAGAGGCTGCTGTTACGTTACGTAAGAAAAAGAAAATCGCTATTTTAACCCTAACCCCAACCCTAAACCTATATATACTCGCGTATAGGTCGCAACTTTTTTCTCATATTTTTCGTCCAAAAACTAGGGTGCGACCTATACGGTGGTCATACCTGAGTGAAAATTTCCACCAAGTCGGAACAAAAGCGAAACTTATCGGCTATTGCGTGCATGCACTCGTGCACGCACATACCAAAACAACCAATGGCACAAGGTCATGCACCAGTAATTACTGCTTACGCAATCAAACCACGTTGTCTTCTGCACATGCAGCATTACTGCTTACGCAATCAAACCACGTTGTCTTCTGCACATGCAGCATTACAGTAAATACACTGGCGCGTAAAAGAGGCCTATTTTTGTCATTTTTTAAACAGGGTTAGGGGTCTGAATGTACTGGTTATCTGTACAAAAAAGCTAAGAAAAGGGCCTTTTAAGTCCCAAAATTTGCAGTGCGACTTATCTGCGAGTCAACCCCAAATTCAACTTTTTTAACACAAAATTCATGGTGCGACCTATACGGTGGTGCGACCTATAGGCGAGTATATACGGTAACTTTAACCCTTGGTCTAACCCTAACGATAATCCTAACCCAAAGTCAAAATCTAACCCAAACCCTAACGATAATTTAAACAAAAAAGAGTAAATGAGCACTCACTCTTTACTCTCTTATTCTCTTCATGGGCGTTACATAACGTAATGCTAGCCACTTCGTATTATATATTATGTCTTATTAACAAAATAATGGGATTTAAATTGCATCATGGTTTGAAAGCGTTCGCAGTTTTTTACTGTTAAAATGGTCTTGAAACAGTAGTTAATTTGTTGAGGTATATGAACAATGACTGCTTATTTACATACCTAAAAGAGATTTACTTGGAAACTTTGAGGTTGATCAAATAGCAAATTACTGAATGGTTTATGATGCAAAAAGTATCAAAGTCACCCTTAATCACAAATTGCAGAAAAGGACCACAGAAAAAAATCTGGTATATAAAGTCTTTTCCAATTCAACCTAGTTTGTTTTTTTAGTGGGATTTCCCAAGCATGACGTTCTTGTTAGAGCACTGTTGAATTGAATGCTGACATCTTGATTTGGTCTTCTTGGAAATTTTTGGTGGCCTTCCTGCTCCATGCACTCTTCTACCCCGGCTGATATTTGATCTTCTTGCTGGAGTTGTTCCAGAAATGGGAATCTGAATTGAGGTAGATAACCTATGTTGCGTTGATGTTTATTGTGCATACTTTGGTTTTATTTTTGAAACAGTTGTAGCCAGAGATGGCTTTTGTTAAACGTGTACAGTGCAGTATTAAATTGAGAATCTGCAGTGATTTTGTGAAAGTTATTAACAAATGACTGCAATGCTGGTCCATGATATTGAAGGTTTGTCTTGCACTTTTCAATTACCGGTATGGTCTGAAAGCAGTGTGAGGCATGATTGAGCAGGTCTTAATGCACGACATTAGTATCTGTCTTTGCTTGTAGATACTGAAGGAAGACTGTTAACAAGGCATTTCATCAAACTAAAAAATTCTTAACCTTTTTGATTTTGTTATTAAACACACTTGATTGATTGTATAGTCATTGAAAAGATTATATGTATCAAAGGTGCGTTTAGACAGGAAACAGCAAAATGCCTAAATTGCACTTTTGCAATGTTTGCTAGTCTTCATGGGGGACATACGCAACAATTTGTGAACGCTGATGTAAACAAACATTCACCAACTTAAATCTTTTATTTATTTGTTGTATTATGCAGAAGTGTGTAATAAGTTGGCGGGCCCATCTTTGCATCATTGAGCCTGGACAATGCACCCTTCAAAGAAATGTTGCACAGATGGCAAGTGGTTGGCAACACTGTGCCAATTTCACTGACCCAAGATTTGAACCTCAGACCTCACGCTCCAGAGATGAATGCGTTAGCGTTCGATTAACTAGCATCAGCAAATAGTCCCCAAAGTAGCTTTGCATCAAGTCTAACTGCCAATTTGCTGTGCTTATTTGTATTGTAACTTTTAGTTGATCAGCTATAGATCACACATACTAAAGAGACATTCTAATTTATGTAATGGTGACAGAATTAGTGTCGCAGTAATACATACTTACTGATATTTGGTAATTTTTTTTGGCAGTTTATGCTGGTATGAAAAGTTATACTGTGGTGTGAAAAGAATTCTATGAATGATGATTTCACTGGAAATTTTTAAGTTAAAGTGAGTGAAATAAAAATTTTCATTATTCATCTTTGCATTTTTTGTTTGCCTTTTTTAAGATCATGAAGAAAGTAGGTCAACAAGCTCACATGGTCTTATGTCTGTCCTGCGTTGAAAAACTGCTGCGACTTTGAAGCCAGTATATGTCTGTGGTTGTTTCGGGCATGGGTTGGAATCCCTTCTGTAGGCATTTTTCTAACAATCAGAGGCTGATTCAGATTGTGACTTAATATGTCTTATTTTCGTGATTTTTTAAGGGTTAAGATTTGGGTTAGTTTTAGAGTGAGTTTTGGAGTAAGAATTTGAGTTTGGGTTAGATCTGGATCAAAATTAATAAAAAAGTAGACAAAAATTTCCAGTGAAAGAGTCTCGTCCGAAGAATCATTATTTGACTTAGGTTATTGATAGTGTTGTAATGCCATGCCAAACTATCCCCATCCAGTTTAAGTTTTTTTGTTTGGTTTCACCTAGAACTTTAGCTGAAATGGTATCAAATTAATGCTAACTTTGGCAAGGTTTCCTGGTTTGACGCTTGAATATATATGCGTCAGTTGTTTCTTTTTCTTATTTGTTGTTTTTAGAGCTGAAGGTAAATCAGACTGCACTAATTATCTTCACCACTTTTTCAAAAAACAAACTTTAACTGCTTTTCAACCTCTAAAATTAGTTTTTGTTAGTCTTTTTCGAACTCTGTTTGCAATCCTTAACTGTTAAATGCAATGGAACATCGAAGTATACATTTTTACAACTCATTTTGTTTTTAGAGAAATCTGACCATGGGATCCAGCTTCGAAATACAACCGCTATTCGAAACATTACTTCAATTGCTTGCAAGACTCTGCAAATAAACATTTAACTGTCCAAGCATCATTTTTAAGATGTGCAAAAAAAGAATTTTGGAACAGAGAAGTTTGTGAAAATCATCTAATACGAAATATGATCCATGTGCAACAAGACACTCATTAGCGTTTTGGATAAAACCATCTTCATACGATAACTCTTTGTTATTATTCCTGGCAACAAAAGAGACATTAATTTTATGCCTACTTGTTTTACAATGGTGAATATTACATGTACTATTTAATCAGTTAAATTTGTTTATTTATTTAGTTTTAATAATTAATGTAATATGCTTTTCAAATTTTGCTGATTAATTTAGTTTGGTTTAGTTGTATTATTCTAATTTATGTGCCAGCTGTGAATGTAAAGTGTCTGCTAATTGTTTCAAACAGTTATGTATGTTTTAACAGAAAATGTATGCTTTAAATTAATGTAGGATAACATGGAAGTCATAATGTTTGTTCTCACAGTTAGCCTGGTTTGTATATTTTACTGCTTTTAGTCTTAACTTAAAATATTTTGCTATTTTTTCGTAAATATGGCACTTTTTTGGTTTAAAATTACTTTGTTTAAGATTAACTAACTTTGATGTTGCTGGGTGTCAGTGCCGTCGCTACGGGGAGGCCAGGAGGCCGTGCACCCCTAATAGCTGGTTGTGCCCCCCATTTCAGTTTACTCAAAATACTGTTTTTAAATATCTCCTAACGACAAGACAATGATGGAAAAAGGAATAATAGTGTTCAAACATAATTACCATTGGACGTTTACTCGATTCTTTGCGAAATAGCTGCCAACCGACTGCTATAATAATCGTGATGCAGTAACCCGTCTTATTAACACGCCTTCACGGATGTGTCGCGGAAAAAAGATGTAAGCCTACAGAATCGTTTCCGGTGCTTCGTTAGTAATTATGACCTGAAACAGTACGTGAAAACGTTTTTAAGAAGACCAACTATTTTTGTTTTTTTAGCACACTCACGATCCTAAGGCAGGGCCTGCGAGAGTGGGTTCAGGGGGTACATCGTACCAGAGCCCACGCCTAGGGGGGGGCCGGGCTCTAGAGGCCCGGAAGAGTTTCGGTTTCCTCCTTAAGTTTTGGTATCGCACCATACCACCGTAATCAAACTTGCTTACTGCAAAAATATTAGTCAGCCTATTCAGTACTGATAATTGGTCGCTGTTTTTGCTACACAGCCTTTAGGGCATCCAATAGTGGCCGATTTGATTAAAAAAAGAGGAAAATGTATCAAAGGCCATACACTTGCACCAAAGTCAACGTTTTGTTACATTTCTCTGACTTGAGAGCGCTAATTCTATGGTATAACAATGTACGAGAGCGTAAATTTTTAGAGATCCAAAAGCATTTCAACCTCAGAGAGCAGAGTCAAAGTTGACATACTCTACTACTATCATTAAGCAATTCACTCTATCTGTATGAGTTTAATAGGTATTTGGGTTTGTGAAGTCTATGATTGCAGATGACGACTTAAAACTTTTATCAGTAAAATATTTGGATTTGCATCAATAAAGTCATTATGTTGTATAATATTGTGTGCATCTCATCATCCCCCACTTCACATACTTTCTTTCATGTATATCACGTTTTCTGCTTGTCAATTTAAGCAAGTTTGGTGCTGGGATGTTGATCAAATGCTGTATTTTACCCTCGAGAAACATAAAAAGTGCTAAAGCTTCCGGGACTCTGCCCCGAACCCCACTGGGGAGCTCAAAGCGCTCCTCCAAACCCCCTAGCTGGATTTAAAGCAATTTTATGTCTAGTTGTGTTTTTCATAGGTCCTAACTATATGGGAATATCGTTATTCCCTCACTTTTAAATAAAGATCTACAGTCTAAACCCATCCGACAAAAATTGATTTGATGGCATGGGCCCCCAATAAGGCTTGGGGGCCCGGTATCGACCTTCGTACCCCCTGGAAATTTTTCTCTCTGAGGCCCTGTCTTTAGGTCGCAGTCAATGGCGCATTCAGGAGATAAGAGGCCAATGGGACTTCACCTCTTTAGCCAAGTCACTTAAACAATTTAACCTCAAGGTACGAGTGTTAGAACGTGTTTTGGATTTGACCTGAAGTAAGGGGGCCTGTAGGGGTAGGGGAATTTAATTCTTCAAATGACTTCCAAATTTGTGCCCTTTGATTACTCATATGACTTCAAAAACGAGCGAAATGTGATTAAAGTGGCATTAAAATTGCTATTTTTGCTGCAAAATCGCCCAGCGGCTGGGGATCCGCCCCCAGGACCTCGTCTGTAACACACTTGAGTTACATTTGTTTGCTCAGCATGGAGCCTAAATTCGACAACTTTTGTAGAAAAAAAGATTTACTTTTAGTTTAAATTCCTGCCTCTTAGCAAAATCTTGGTTTCGCGTCTGATCGCATTCACGGCTGCAAGTAGATTTTTAAAGCGATTATAGGCCGCTGACGAAACTAGCTAAGAAACGCTGCTGGCCTTATATGCCTTTTTTTTGACATGATTACAGATTTTTAAAAATTGCCCATAATTTGTAGCCGTACAATTTCAATTTTTATCTGCAAGTTCAGTCTATTTTAGTGCCCCCTCACTTTTGGCTAGTGCGCCCCCACTTTGTTTTTCTCTGGTGACGGCACTGCTTGGTGTTGGATAATTTAATTTTGACTCTGGATATTTGTTATTGCCAACTTATTGCGGATGCTACTAAATGAAACTTTTGTTTCTTCCGTACTGAACTGAGTTGGCTCTCATTGTCCATGGAATATGTTTGGCACGATGGTATTATACATTTGATATGATGGACGATTGTATTTTTAAATTTTACCGTCGCAAAATTGTGCTGAACCGGTACATTATTATTATTAAATAGATTTTCCACTCTGAAATTATTCGAGCTTTTGGCGTTAAGCGCCAAGTAATGCGTTCAAGGTGATAGAAAATCGTTATATCGTGCGCAGTTATCGTTTGATAGAGACGAAAAACGAATGAAATACTAAATTTTGTGCATTGTATTCGCCTGAATGGCCTCTCCAGTGTTTTTCAAATAGCAGAGTTCATCAGGAGGATAGAAGAAAGAGGATTTAGGCATGGTTGTTCTCGATATCCCTGAGCGAAGGCACAGCTTACCACAAAAGATGATGGAATGAGCGGATAAGGATTTTTAGTTTTGAGCAATATCATATTTATTTACATCAACTTTTTAAATACACCACAGGTAAATACAAAAACTTGGGAGACAACGAACAAGACCGTACGGTCATCAAAGTCACTTACACCCTACGTATAGTTGATAATTGAAATATAAATGATCTAGTTATGGTTTACAATTAAATCAATGGTGTCGTCAAGGGTAGGCTCCACCTATTTTGTCTTTTTTTTTGCAGCGGTAGGCTCAGTTATGTTTCTGTCTTGCTACAACGTAAAGCGTTTTAACCCGTACAAAGGCATTTTGGTTTTAAGTAAGATCAGTGGTTCCCAAACTAAAAAAATTTACAGCAGTCTCCATGCAAATTTTAAATGTTTGGCTGCCTTATCTACAAAGCTTAAAATTTGTCCATCACAACTACGAGATCAATGTACCGTATTGTGAAAAATAGGCCTACACAAAGCGCAAATGTACAGTAATTAACGAAGTTTAATGGGATGGGTGCAGTTACTTCCAGACGCCCACTCCTTTCTTCACTAACACAGATACAAAAAGCCTGAGCTTCTGCTAGGCCACAGAAGTAGCTATCTATAGCATTAGCCACCGATGAACTGAACTTTTCTCTCTGTGACACCATGGGGGAGTTGTGTAGTGTAATCGCAACGAACGCATAGGAAGCACAAAATAACTCTCGCAAGCACAGATTGCGTACCTCCCAAATGCTAAGGAGTGGGAAGCAAAATTATTAGGCAATGAGCCAAGTAACGCTTTACCAAATTTGTTTTGCGGACCTTCCGAAAGTGGTTCAAGAACTCTAAAAGGTCTGCGGACCCCACTTTGGAAACTACCGAGTTAGATGAAAAACAGCTTCCAGACCGCTTCATAATTTTTTTTTATGCGATTATCAGGATTAATTGATTGGGACTTTGGTGATACTTTTTTTAGCATTTGTCGTGATTTTTCGGTCAATAGTTTTTACAAGTATTTCATTTTATGCTTTTCCGTTCATTTCATTCTTTGCATCAGTTCTGCATTTCAATAAACAAAATTAGAGATACCGGTTTGCTTCGGTTCGATTTGTTCAGTTTTGCAGAGTAGGTTGATGAGAATGATTGATAGTATGGATGAATTTAGATTTTTGCTGCTTTTTACTGCTCGTTAGAAACAACAGCGATAAAGCTAAGCATTTACTCATCCAAGGAAGCAACAAGGATGCTGGTGGGAGTTGAACCAACAATTGTTGAAGTAGCTTGAATTACTGTATAGCTATTGGCTCATGCAATCCATGTCTTCTGTTTTCACATGGGACATATGACTTAAATTGACGCAGACAACAATTTGGAGGAGGTCTGAAACCCCCAGACCTTACTCTAAACTTGTCGATGCAGCAGGTTTACACCAACCCACTTAATTTTCTTAGGACGGCTGCGCTGTGCAGTATACACAATCAAGTTCTACAATGTACAAGATGGACCAACGACAACATCTAATATGTTCTCTGGTGAAAGCGTAAATAAGGATATTGATTAAGACCTCATTTTCAAGTAGTACAAAAACTTAAGATCATTTTGAGTAAAAGAAATGCCTGTTTATTTGCTTCCGCCTAAAAATAAGACACATATAAACCAGGAGCGGGCTTCGCTGTTTACTTTTTATAACACATTCAATCTGAAAAATTGCTACCGTATATTTAAGAATTTTTAAAAACAAAATCACATCGCAGAAACAAATTCATAAAAGCATAGAAAAACAGGGGTCGCTATAGTATTGTTGATTGCATGAAAAACTCGTCATTAATTTTTTTCTCCGTAAGCATAGTGTGGCAGTCTGCTATGCAGAAATATGAAAACTGTATTTCTTAGTTGCGAAAGTTGAAACAATAAATGTGCACCCTTCATCCACACATTAAACGCTTGATCGCAAGTTTGTGAGTGAACTACTAGTTGCGACGAAAAGTTATTGTTTTTATCGAGGGCCAGCTAGCCCACTATCAATTCAAAAATTTACCGTTTATCAATGTCTTTCTATATCTAGATTTTCTTACAAGTTAACCAACAGTACGACCATTCACTACAACTGAAAAGCTTTTTGAACTTTTATTTGTATTTTTTTTATAATTGTAAGCCAAACAAGATCACGTTTTTAGTCTTTATAAAGTTATGGACGTCTTATAACGGACCGCAACCAGTGGTGTAAAAAGTATTCGAGAATTGTAATCAAGTAAAAGTTTCGTTACTGATAAAAAATTACTTGAAGTAAAGTACTGACCAAAAAAGGACTGGAGTAAAAGTAAAAACGTAGTTTTAAAAGTACTCGAGTACAAGTTTTTCTGAAAGTATTCAAGCAAAATACAGAAACTATTCACTCGACATATCACAACTGGCCAATTACCTTTACATCACTGCAACAAAGCGCTTAGTCTTCTATAACCCCTCCTCTCTCAATAAGTCATGAATTCTTAATTGTAACTTGGCAAGTTTCTTATTATATTCAAGACAATTAATCAAAAAGAACAACAACTGTTAGACTTCGAGATTTGAATATCATGCCACGCAGAATTTACTTTGAATCATTTTATTACATCTTGGCTCAAATACTCATTTACTGTTATTGTTAAATTATGCTTAAATTAAAAAAACTCGTTGTACGTGCCTTATCAGTGTACAGTTTACTCAAGGGTGGGCTACAAGTTACGTACCATAGCTATTTCAGTATATTCTGCGATAACCTTTTTTAGATTTAATTAATCAAACTTATTGCGGATTTTTTAAATTTAATTTATTTCAGAACATGTGAAGGCAGGCAGAAGCCTGATAAACATTACGTCACTAAATCTATTGCAGATAGCCCATCTACATAGTCTGAGTTTCCATGGGACGAAATTGATCATCATATTAAAAAGATTTTGTAATTACATCGAACAATAAATATTACAGTACTGCACGATAATGTTTCTTGCATATATGGTGTGCGATTTTTAACTCACACTGTAGAATTTAGCGATAGCAATCAAGTAATCAAAGGACGGTAAGTAATCAAAGGACACATTTTTGGCAAATCTATATATCTCTGTTTGACTCTTTCATGATTTACTTTTAATAGAATAAACAAACATCTATGCCAGTATGAGGCGAAGGGCAGATACCAAACAACGAACGTGAAACTAAAACCATCTTAAACAAATTTTCGCCAGACTGGATGTGATACGTAAGCGCACACGTAGAAAAAAGGCATTGTGAAAGTCGCTGTGGTGGTCTGACCTCTGACGCAAGAGTAGCCAGCCGCAAAAGGAGAAAAAGACAACTAACTTGGCTGAACTGAACAATTGCCGGTAGAAAAGTCGATCGTTCTGCCGAATTTGAGGTTCTAACTTAAAATTACAGTACTTTGTACTTTTCTGATGCAAAATACTACTTAAATAGCGTTACTTCAGTCTATAAGTAAGCAAGAAAAAGTACCTACTAAAAAACTACTCAAGAAATATTCGCTGCTGGAAAAAACCACTTGAGTAATCTACTCAAGTATTTCGTTACTTTACGCCACTGACCGACGGTGACTGTAACTATGGGATTGTTCTAATAATCAGAATATATCCCGAAGCAGAATAAGCTTCGTAATGAGTGTTGGTTATTTTACTGTGCAGAAAATGGACGTTGCCACTAAAGTTGAAATTTACCATACCTAAAAACAAGTTATTTTTAAGAAAAATTCTCCGACCGTTGAAGATTCATTTCACCCATAACTACAGCCATGTACAGATATGCAGCATAAATGATTAAAGACAAGCTATTTTTATGTTGAATCTAAACCTCGAGCCATATAGGCTCCACGCAAAAGCGTCTTATTGCATGTCTCTGGTGTGCAGCCAAAAAAATAAATAAAAACAAACAAAGTAACGACATTTTTGTTCCATGAGTCTGTCTAGATGATACTGAACATAAGCCGTTTTTGAAAAATCCTAAAAAAAAGTTGACTGAAACAATTTCAGATCAAAACATAAGTTCGTGTAAAGAAGGTGGAAGCAATTAACAAAGCGGTGCTTCCACATTCCTGTTCTTAATTGCAATATTAATATTTGTTTTAGTTTAATTTTGTTGAGCGCGATCAAGCGAATAACAAAATATGCGAAGGGAAAACTAATAATTGCAACGAGATTTAGAATCCGCATCCAGAGATTAAACGCGTTCGTCTAGTCTACAACCTCTCATCAAATTCTAGATTTAAAGCAACATCACTTCGGTCGAGAACGTTTATGCTACTTAATTATGAAATCGCATAGATCTAAATATTGTAGAGTAGTAATATTTGAAACGTTGACTGGTGGTACAAAACTCGAGAATTGCTTTGATTGAAATTGCTTCGAAGGCATGAACATTTTACTCAGAATAACAATCGTTTGTGACAAAACCTTTAAAGCGATAAATCGTTGTCACCAAGAGCAATAAAAAGCGTTATGTTAGCGCTAGTATCCCGCTTTCTCATAACATTGTTATGACTGACACAATGGCTATTTTGAAAAAAGCTCTTGTCATTTCAAAACCACATCCTCATAACTTAATAACGAACTTTTGCATGGGTATCTAGTCTACGCAACGCCTGCATTAATTACTTTAAAACCAGTAACGATTAGTCAAATACTCACATATTTGTTAACTTAAAAAAAATTATTTCACAATTTTGTTTCTGGTGGTTGTCAAGCGCAGATGTGTAAAAACAGCCTTACAGTCTATGAAAAATTAAGGGCAAGTAAAGCCAACATGCAAAAGCATTTACTCTATGAACAAGGAAGAAATCTTGCAGAAAAAAAAACACACAACATTATTTAAACACTTCAAACTCAAACATATTAATTTATGCTTTGCTTATGAATACTTAACTAGCAAAATAAACTTAAAAAAAAAATTAAGTGCGATCTAATAGGTACGCTGCTATAAAGAATTCTGATACAAATACTGACGTAGTGAATACTTCAATCACAGCATTTGTCTGCAACTAAACCAAACTAAATTAATCAGCAAAATTTGAAAAGCATATTACATTAATTATTAAAACTAAATAAACAAATTTAACTGATTAAATAGTACATGTAATATTCACCATTGTAAAACAAGTAGGCTTAAAATTAATGTCTCTTTTGTTGCCAGGAATAATAACAAAGAGTTATCGTATGAAGATGGTTTTATCCAAAACGCTAATGAGTGTCTTGTTGCACATGGATCATATTTCGTATTAGATGATTTTCACAAACTTCTCTGTTCCAAAATTCTTTTTTTGCACATCTTAAAAATGATGCTTGGACAGTTAAATGTTTATTTGCAGAGTCTTGCAAGCAATTGAAGTAATGTTTCGAATAGCGGTTGTATTTCGAAGCTGGTTCCCATGGTCAGATTTCTCTAAAAACAAAATGAGTTGTAAAAATGTATACTTCGATGTTCCATTGCATTTAACAGTTAAGGATTGCAAACAGAGTTCGAAAAAGACTAACAAAAACTAATTTTAGAGGTTGAAAAGCAGTTAAAGTTTGTTTTTTGAAAAAGTGGTGAAGATAATTAGTGCAGTCTGATTTACCTTCAGCTCTAAAAACAACAAATAAGAAAAAGAAACAACTGACGCATATATATTCAAGCGTCAAACCAGGAAACCTTGCCAAAGTTAGCATTAATTTGATACCATTTCAGCTAAAGTTCTAGGTGAAACCAAACAAAAAAACTTAAACTGGATGGGGATAGTTTGGCATGGCATTACAACACTATCAATAACCTAAGTCAAATAATGATTCTTCGGACGAGACTCTTTCACTGGAAATTTTTGTCTACTTTTTTATTAATTTTGATCCAGATCTAACCCAAACTCAAATTCTTACTCCAAAACTCACTCTAAAACTAACCCAAATCTTAACCCTTAAAAAATCACGAAAATAAGACATATTAAGTCACAATCTGAATCAGCCTCTGATTGTTAGAAAAATGCCTACAGAAGGGATTCCAACCCATGCCCGAAACAACCACAGACATATACTGGCTTCAAAGTCGCAGCAGTTTTTCAACGCAGGACAGACATAAGACCATGTGAGCTTGTTGACCTACTTTCTTCATGATCTTAAAAAAGGCAAACAAAAAATGCAAAGATGAATAATGAAAATTTTTATTTCACTCACTTTAACTTAAAAATTTCCAGTGAAATCATCATTCATAGAATTCTTTTCACACCACAGTATAACTTTTCATACCAGCATAAACTGCCAAAAAAAATTACCAAATATCAGTAAGTATGTATTACTGCGACACTAATTCTGTCACCATTACATAAATTAGAATGTCTCTTTAGTATGTGTGATCTATAGCTGATCAACTAAAAGTTACAATACAAATAAGCACAGCAAATTGGCAGTTAGACTTGATGCAAAGCTACTTTGGGGACTATTTGCTGATGCTAGTTAATCGAACGCTAACGCATTCATCTCTGGAGCGTGAGGTCTGAGGTTCAAATCTTGGGTCAGTGAAATTGGCACAGTGTTGCCAACCACTTGCCATCTGTGCAACATTTCTTTGAAGGGTGCATTGTCCAGGCTCAATGATGCAAAGATGGGCCCGCCAACTTATTACACACTTCTGCATAATACAACAAATAAATAAAAGATTTAAGTTGGTGAATGTTTGTTTACATCAGCGTTCACAAATTGTTGCGTATGTCCCCCATGAAGACTAGCAAACATTGCAAAAGTGCAATTTAGGCATTTTGCTGTTTCCTGTCTAAACGCACCTTTGATACATATAATCTTTTCAATGACTATACAATCAATCAAGTGTGTTTAATAACAAAATCAAAAAGGTTAAGAACTTTTTAGTTTGATGAAATGCCTTGTTAACAGTCTTCCTTCAGTATCTACAAGCAAAGACAGATACTAATGTCGTGCATTAAGACCTGCTCAATCATGCCTCACACTGCTTTCAGACCATACCGGTAATTGAAAAGTGCAAGACAAACCTTCAATATCATGGACCAGCATTGCAGTCATTTGTTAATAACTTTCACAAAATCACTGCAGATTCTCAATTTAATACTGCACTGTACACGTTTAACAAAAGCCATCTCTGGCTACAACTGTTTCAAAAATAAAACCAAAGTATGCACAATAAACATCAACGCAACATAGGTTATCTACCTCAATTCAGATTCCCATTTCTGGAACAACTCCAGCAAGAAGATCAAATATCAGCCGGGGTAGAAGAGTGCATGGAGCAGGAAGGCCACCAAAAATTTCCAAGAAGACCAAATCAAGATGTCAGCATTCAATTCAACAGTGCTCTAACAAGAACGTCATGCTTGGGAAATCCCACTAAAAAAACAAACTAGGTTGAATTGGAAAAGACTTTATATACCAGATTTTTTTCTGTGGTCCTTTTCTGCAATTTGTGATTAAGGGTGACTTTGATACTTTTTGCATCATAAACCATTCAGTAATTTGCTATTTGATCAACCTCAAAGTTTCCAAGTAAATCTCTTTTAGGTATGTAAATAAGCAGTCATTGTTCATATACCTCAACAAATTAACTACTGTTTCAAGACCATTTTAACAGTAAAAAACTGCGAACGCTTTCAAACCATGATGCAATTTAAATCCCATTATTTTGTTAATAAGACATAATATATAATACGAAGTGGCTAGCATTACGTTATGTAACGCCCATGAAGAGAATAAGAGAGTAAAGAGTGAGTGCTCATTTACTCTTTTTTGTTTAAATTATCGTTAGGGTTTGGGTTAGATTTTGACTTTGGGTTAGGATTATCGTTAGGGTTAGACCTAGGGTTAAAGTTACCGTATATACTCGCCTATAGGTCGCACCACCGTATAGGTCGCACCATGAATTTTGTGTTAAAAAAGTTGAATTTGGGGTTGACTCGCAGATAAGTCGCACTGCAAATTTTGGGACTTAAAAGGCCCTTTTCTTAGCTTTTTTGTACAGATAACCAGTACATTCAGACCCCTAACCCTGTTTAAAAAATGACAAAAATAGGCCTCTTTTACGCGCCAGTGTATTTACTGTAATGCTGCATGTGCAGAAGACAACGTGGTTTGATTGCGTAAGCAGTAATGCTGCATGTGCAGAAGACAACGTGGTTTGATTGCGTAAGCAGTAATTACTGGTGCATGACCTTGTGCCATTGGTTGTTTTGGTATGTGCGTGCACGAGTGCATGCACGCAATAGCCGATAAGTTTCGCTTTTGTTCCGACTTGGTGGAAATTTTCACTCAGGTATGACCACCGTATAGGTCGCACCCTAGTTTTTGGACGAAAAATATGAGAAAAAAGTTGCGACCTATACGCGAGTATATATAGGTTTAGGGTTGGGGTTAGGGTTAAAATAGCGATTTTCTTTTTCTTACGTAACGTAACAGCAGCCTCTGCCTATATAATACGCTAAATTGTTGAATACCGGTATGTATTAAAGGACTAAATATGAACTTTGCTACCTAAAAACAACACCTACCTACCAGCTCAAACAAACCCAATCCATACAGTACATCACTATTGCATAAGCTGCAAACTCTGTATTGGTATACTGATGCACTATCCAGTAGGTAAAACCAAAGTTTTCATTAGTCCATGTTCACAATTCCACAAAAAATCAATTTAAGATTGCATACAAGGCTTCTTTTGAACTGCTATGACCAAAACTCTGAAGTGTTAGAGCAGTCATGTTTTTCAAATTCGATTGTTAGTAGGCTTTGACTGAAAAGTAAGCACAAATACAAAAGATGATTGGAAGAATCCTTGAAATGTAGTACAGATGCTGGATGCTTGATACTTCTTGAAACTTTGGCAAACAAACCTTATAGCTTCTTTGTTTACTGTTAAGCATGTACACAATCAGTATTTTTTTCTTGCCAATAAATTGTACAGGATATCATTGCCTGCCCACACTCTACACAAGAAATGCATTTTTCCGTCTTCATAGGTCACATACTAATGGTAAGAACAGGAATCTATATTAATTGCAAATTGTTTGGACTGGTTACCACAGATCACCACAACAGAACATACCTACATTTTAAAAATAAAATAGACTACAACATGGGCATATCAAAAAATTGATCTACTTGTATACTATGCTGGGTAACATTTTATGCCTGCAACACAATTTCGTATGTTGAATAATCATAGACTATAGAGTACAACATGTGAACATTTCTTAAGTTCAACAATCTAATACCTATTGTGTAAAAAAATTAGGGTACTAAACTTTCTATGAGCAGGTTAGAGACAAACGATTTAGGCTACTTAATCTGAGTTGTACCGGTAGAAGTAGCTAGTACCAGTAGTAAATTTGGCGTTACCATTGTCTACACTATCAAGAAATTGCCACAATTAACTCAGGCTCAACACCTTAAAATATGTAAACAGCAAAATAAACCTACCCTACACATCTGACATAGCCCTAGGTCTTCTTAACATTTTGATGTTAACAGTGCACATCAAGCCAAAACCGAGAGCGAAGTATAATATCTCAAGGATGGTGTAGTTGGCATAGCACAGAATCGGTAAGTACGCCAACGTTAACCGGTAACCCTGAACTGAATAGTGAACTCTCAACCTAACCCCTTACTACTGCATGGCTATATCATACCTCCATAGGTGGGCAAGTTAATGCAAAACGTTAGCTTTGTTAACCACTAGTCCGTTAACAAACATCACACTTCCGTTAACGTTAATTCGTTATTTTCAGCTTAGATTAACGGAAGTTAATAAAGTCCGTTAATCCATTAACATTTTGCAGGTAATTTACATTTCTTTTTTATTCACTTGCTTCTAGAACATGTATTGACGCTGTTGAGCTGATTATTGTAAGAAAAAATTTATTGCTCTGGTGGTCTTTTTGTGTTTTGGTAGTTACATTTTACAGTCTAATCTAATTTTACGATAAAAACAAGTTCGAATGCACAATCGAAGCTGCGACCTGAAAATCTTTGGAAATTGGGAACAGCAATAACTAATAGACCTCTGAGGCTGCAGGTAATTATTTGCCTCAAAAAAGAGCTCCTTTCTTCACTTTCTTCTATAAAACTCATGCTAATATGCAACAAGTGTTACCAGAGCAAACTGGTGTGTACCGGTATGATGAATGAATGGTGCAAGATACAAATAAAACCTTAACGGAAGTTAACAAAACTTAACGGAAGTTACTTTAGTCCGTTAGCAGCACTTAACGGAAGTTAATTTAATCCAAAACATGAAAAAACTTTTTAACGGATTAACAAGTTAATAAAAAAGTTAGCTTCGTTATTAACGGATTAACGATTAAAGGACTTGTGCCCACCTATGCATACCTCACCTAGGCTACTATGCTTACTGAGACCTACCAAAATCCAGAAGCTATACTACGGTAGTTACTCTGACCATCGAACAGATGAATCGACTGACTAACATTAACTGAATGCAAGAGTGACGCTGTTTACTGTAAGCTAGTCTATTCTGTATCAAAAAATCAATTATTTGGCTATTATCTGCCATTTACGAATAGTAAGTAAATATACATAACATGATTAAAACTTTGAATTGCACTAACATCATCGTTATCTGACTACCATCACATTAGACATCCCTGGTATGATATTAGGCTATTATTTAAATTTTATACCAGTATCTAGTAGGCCTAATATAGCAACAATTGCTCAGACTCGAGTCCACAGCTTAACCGTGATGCTTACAACAACTTGTCAGACGCTATCTAGATACTAGGCTAACTAGATACGCTAACATATATTAGGCGTATTTACCTGTGATCACTAACCTATAAGCTAACCTACCTCTTGCATTAATTTGCCTGTGAATACAGCGGATCAAGCCAAAGTGAGCGCGGAGTATGGACAGGATGCGGATGTGACGTAATAAATCTGCAAAACCATGGTAGAAAAAAAAATTTCGCTGCCGGTATTGATATCATATTAACGTTACGATTATACCAAAACAGCATATATGTTTAGATCACATTTTTAAATGCTTATTTGTTCAAATTTAAAGGGAGCAATGCAGGTAGGACTTGAATAAGCTGAAAAAAAAAACTGACATTGATAAGCTCATCAAATCTAAAATTAGTTTTACAATTTTACCACTGAATTTCTAACTTTTGTAGTCCTACTCTCGATATCAAGTTTTTTCTAATGCCGGGAATTTCAAATAATGGCAGGTATCTAGGCAACTTCAGATTTTATTGTTGAGCCCATAGGCGTAGCCAGGGGGGGGGGCCCAGGGGGCCCGGGCCCCCCCCAATCAAAACTCCACTAACGACAAAAAGTTATGACAACATAGCCTGACGATGTTTAGTTGCAGTTTTTTTTCAGTAATTGCGCACATAACAGTAATTAAACAGTAAAGTAACAGTAAAGCTAACGGTTTCGGCCGAAAAACCTCTCTCAATTCCGGTGAAGACCTATTTTTTTTTTTTTTTTTTTTTTGGAGATCACCTGATTTTGGGCGGAAAAATCGTTCGAATTTCCGATTTCGGCTGAAAAATCACTCTTAATTTCGGTGAAGACCTTTTTTTTTTTTTTTTTGAGATCACCTGATTTTGGGCGAAAAAATCGTTCGAATTTCCGATTTCGGCTGAAAAATCACTCTCAATTTCGGTGAAGACAACCGAATTTTTGAGGATTTGGGCCCCCCCAATCAAAAATCCTGGCTACGCCTATGGTTGAGCCTAAACTGTTTTTGTAAATGTATTGTAGACCTCGCAGTACTCTGTACTACTGCAAGCTACGGTAATGGGTTCAGAACAAGCGAAAAGCCTAGACTGCTGCATGCACTTACAGCTACATTCACTCAACAGCTTTTTATTCCGTACAGAGTACATACTTTCATGTTACTAATAATTAGGCTACCGTAATTATAATTTTCTGAACTATTATAGTACTGAACCAGAGAGAACTCTGACTACTAGACTACACCCTATATAGAAAATCTACCATTAACAAAACTAATGGCATTCTTACAACAGCTTGGTACACGTGTGCTTGCTAAGTTTGACTTTAGAAAGACGCTGCAGCTTGGTACGGTAGTTGTTTACTCAATCGCTCGCCTCTGAGCGATAGCCCTTCTACTGTCGTAAGAAAAAGGCAATCGCTAAAAGCCTTCGCATCCCGATGTTGTCTAGATATCCCTGCAAAGACCATACTCAAATGGTTGGGGGGTATACAGTCAAATTATTGGGGGGGATATATCTCCCCATCCATAGGTGGGCAAGTTAATGCAAAACGTTAGCTTCGTTAACCGCTAGTCCGTTAACAAACTTCACACCTCCGTTAACGTTAATCCGTTATTTTTAGCTTTAATTAACGGAAGTTAATAAAGTCCGTCAATCCGTTAACATTTTGCGTGTAATTTACATTTCTTTTTATTCACTCGCTTCTAGAACACGTATTGGCGCTGTTGAGCTAATTGTAAGGAAATATTTATTGCTATGGTGGTCTTTTTGTGTTTTGTAAGTTACATTTTACAGTCTAATCTAATTTCAAGATAAAAACAAGTTCAAATGCACAACGAAGCTGCAAGATATTAACGATAAAAACCTTAACGGAAGTTAACAGAACTTAACGGAAGTTAATTTAGTCCGTTAACATGAAAAAACTTTTTAACGGATTAACGTGGTAATGAAAAAGTTAGCTTCGTTATTAACGGATTAACGATTAACAGACTTGTTCCCACCTATGCCCCCATCCCCCCTTGTTTCGGCACCACTGCTTGAGAGGGTCTGACCTCAGAAGGGCTGTCCTTGGCCTCGGCTTTTTTTTGTGTCCTTGGCCTTGGCTTCGACCCTTGTGTCCTCGACTCCACCTCTGATAATTATGGACTAAATTATAAAATTATTTCTTTTGTGCGAGATTATCAGTTTGCGTTTCGCGTAAAGAAATTACAAGCGTAGTATTTATTTACTGGTTGTAGTTCTCTTCGCAATGGATAGCCTGGTGTCACAATAAGTGATCAGTATCGTCGTAGACTACTACTGCGATAATGTATGAAAATTTTCAGGAATCTGGATATTGATGGATTGCAGCTACGTCATAGCTTTTTCCCGCCAAAACGATTGGACGTCAAAACGCCATTACAAAGCATTGGGCGTTACCGTAAATCAGCGTATAATTCTTTCAGTGGGCATATTTAAAGAATTTGATTGCAAAGAAATACTTTTGTAGATAGCCTGGTCTTAATTGAAAGTTACCAAGCGCGATTGAAGCAGCTTACATAGCTCAGCAGGTCTAAAAAGTTACGCTTTTTTGTGAATTCTCATCGTCTATTGCCTGCTATTGCCCACTTTGACCGGTTTTTAGCTTTGGTTGGCATCGTAAATTCGGTCATATCCTAAAATACTGAAAATTCTACGTCACAGCTGTAACACATGGCTGATTAATGTTTAGTTTAAGCACTATTTATTAATAATATATAACATCACTAGCTAAGTCGAAATAAATGCAAATTAAGGCTCAATCCAAGTTACACCGTTACACTGAGGCCAGTTAAATCATTAGTTTAAAGTTTAAATGACATCTCTACGAAATAAATCAATGAAAACAACTGCTAATGCGTTTTAACTCTCAGCAACCAATAATGTCATAGCGGTAAGCCGCTATTGACAACGCGAAATGCAAAAAATTACCAAGATCCTGCAAAATAGACTTCTGAAATTACAAAAATTTAAAAATGCACTAATTTTGTCACAAATAAATGAGATACAACTGTTCCATTATAGCGCCGTAAGCCTCAAATTTGATTACCGAAACTAGCTACCACCATCCACATTACATGATTTCAATGGGTTACTCAACAGCAAGCCGGATTTACGTCACTGAAAAAAAGCAAACAAAACCGAATTCTTACTAATTAAAATCTTTTTCAGTTTTTACAGGCTTTTGCCTAGCTTTTAACTTAAATGTTGCAAAAACTCAACTCATTTATAGCCTGAAAATACGCTCTATATCTTCACTGTCAGTGTTTTTGCACGCATTTACATAGCGCAGATCCGCGATTTTGACGTCCAGCGGTTTGGCTGACAGCGCGATGACGTCACGTGCAATCCATCAATAAACTTCGCAGAAACGGGAAATCGAAAAACGGAAATCTTCCCGAAACTTTTCTGTCCCGCCTAGAGTGGTACCAGTTTATGTTGAACATCGGGGAGATAATTTGCAATTTTATTCCAATTTTGCCCTATTTTCAACATTGGGGGGGATGAAGCTTGACCACTATTTTTTTACGTGAGAAAATCAAGTGAAGACCAAAAAAAGAAAAAAAACGTCTTCACCAAAAATTGAAGAGTCTTTCTCCCGGAAATCAAGTGAGGACAAAAAAAAGTCCAAACATCACCCAGCTCTGAGATGCTGACCCAGGCTGACCATAGCCAAATTATTGGGGGGAATATATCCCCCTTCCCCCCGGGTTTCGGCACTCTTGGTCCCGCCATCCCGGGAGAGCAGGAGGAAGCCCAGTGCTTCTGCTTAACTTAAAATTTCAAGAAAAGTTGGCAACATCAATGGTAATTACCCTTGGGCAAAATTTAAGTTGTTAGAAGAGCAGGCACAGCTGAGGCTTACTGTAAACTGTAAGTTTATTTAGATCATGTTGTGAAACAAAACCAAGGTTGCAATTGCAGCGCTGATGGTTAGATTTAGGAAAATTGAAATGGACGAGCTACCGGGAATTAAAAATTTTCGAGTTTGGAAATTCGGTTCGAGAAAGAGAGAGAGTTTATTTTGCTACAGTAGGCCTATAGCACGTTATGCACATCTGACGTTGGCTAGGCTACCTAGGCTTATACCAGTAGTAGTAGGCTACCCCCGTCGGGCTCCGTACTCCTTCTCAGTTTTTCGAGAAAAGTTGGCAGCATAAGCGGTAGTTACTTTTGTGAGTTCTAAGATTTAAGAAGCAAAGTTTAGCCTAAATAGGCTTCCTACCGTACGGTCTATACCGATACTGTAGGCTAGTTAAATTTAAAACACGCTGTGGTTAAAAGATTGAGTTGACTGTACAGTGCAGTTAGGCGTAGTGTTACTATGTTAACCTAAACCTAATATTTACCCAACTAACTCTAAACAGACTGACAGAAAAGTTGAGTGGCAGAAATTTACAGTTTGAGGATTCTATACTAGACTCATACACAGTACAGCATACCGGTAGGTGGCAGAACGAGGAGGGGAGTAAGCCCTGGCTTGCGACTTACTCAGGAGAAATCCTGGGGGGGTAATACTTTTTTAGGATGATTAGGACGTGTGTCCTAAATGTTCTAACAAACCGACAGCAAAAATTAACTGAAATCTACGGTACCGGTAGTTTATTTAATTAAAAGTGTGTTGGGAATTTATCGCTAATTAAAATCATCTAAACTTTAGTTTGTAATCAAAAATTGGATGTGAATTTATGTTGTAATAATTGCAGTTTTGCTGTAGGTACTAAAGTACCTCTGTCCTTAAAAAAGTTGAAACTTTTTTTTTAGGACCATATCAAAATCATTCGAAATCTGGTTTGTTTTACAAAAATCATCAATCTAAAGTGATGCAAACTTTGAAGATAACTGACCAATCATCCTAAACCTGCCAACAAACAAAATTAAATGCAAAGCCTTTATAAACTCATCGTAACACATATCCATCCTGAAAAAAGTACATCGTCCTAAAAACTTTTTTAGGACGTTGTACTTTTTTTGGGATGGATTAAATAATCACGTCAGAATTTAATAATTTTGTTCAGTTTTTCCCTAAACGCTTGAAAACAAATTTTTTTAAACTTCTAGAAAGAAGTGTTTTTATACGGCTAAATGTGTATATTACATCGCATTGGTGAATAACCGCAGTGGATATTATTTGTGTACGTTCTTAGACACATTTTTTCTTGATGTATATATACACAGTATACAGGTATATTCCATTTATTGTCATATTGTCATTAAATCATTATTCATTTTGTGAAACAATGTCCCAAGTGCTCTTGCCCTGAATCCCCTTAACTGAATTTGATTTACGCTCACCAAGTTAGTGGTTTGAGCACTCTCGGTTTAGGAATCTCTTGACTATGATCCTTGTCTTAGCCTTTCTCAAAATACAGTATACAGGTATATATTTTGCGATGGAAATGTTTTAGGATGAGTTTATTATGAATTTGCAGTTAGTTTTGCTTGTTGGCAGGTTTAGGATGATTGGTCATTTATCTTTAAAGTTTTCATTACTTTAGATTGATGATTTTTAGAAAACAAACCAGATTTTGAATGATTTTGGCAGCATTGTTATTTTTTTTAGGATGAAGATGTTTTAGGACAAGTTCATGATGGATTTGCATTTACTGTTTAATTTTTTTTGTTGACATGCTTAGAATGGTTGGTAATTTATCGTCAAAGTTTGCATCACTTTAGATTGATGATTTTTATGAAACCAACCAAATTTCAAATGATTTTGATATCATCATACAAAAAGGAAATAGTGTTTTTCCTCGATTTGGGTTAGGATTAAGGTTAGGGTTGGGATGAGGGTTAAAGTTTGGGTTAGTGTTAAGGTTTGGGTTAGAATTAGGATTAGGGCTATTTTGGCACTTGCGGCAAAATAGCCATTCGGACTTTTTTGCCTCCAAATGGCAAAATAACGTGGGGCTATTTTGCCTCCAGAGGCAAAATAGCCACTGCCAAAAAAAAAGTTTCAAACTTTTTTTAATACGGAGGTGTTTTAGTACATACCGGTACTGCATTTATTACTGCATGAATTCCCATCCAATTTTTTATTAAAATCTAAATTTTAGTTGATTTTAATGGAATTTCCTTTTAAATTTTAAATTAAATAAACTAGATTTCAGTTGGTTTTTGATAGCGTCCTTAAAAAAGTATCGGTTTGTCAGTTTGTTAGGACATTTAGGATGCACGTCCTAAGCATCCTAAAAAATGCATTTCCCCCCTAAGAGGGGGCCTAATTTACTTCTTTATTTTGAGAATAATAATAGCTTTGCATAAACAAATTTGCAACTTAATTCCATTGATGGCAAAACCAAAAAAAGTGTGGACTCACACCTTTTAACTTTGGAGTATGTGGTGGTAGGCCCTATTGCGGTTTGATAGATCGTTATATGCGCACTGCGCACTCTGTTTAAATCAAAATGCATTTTTTCTGTATCCCTGAGAGACTTTATTAACCTATCAATGCCCAGAAAAAATGTTTTAATTTTGACTTTTTGTATGAGTATCAAGTACTAAGTCATCATGCGTTGAAAAAATTTTTGCGTCATTTGAACTTGTTGAAATATGACTTGTGCCATATATGTTACGCTGTTCAGTAATCCATACACATTATTCTTTAGTGAGCCAATAGTCTGCGTTTAAATTGCACAATCGACTCTATTTACGCAGTTACATTACAATAGTTTTGTGATTTTATTTACATTTATTTAATCCCTTTGCAAAACAAACAGCACAGTATTGTGTTACGTACAAGATGGTATTACACACAGATGCAATGCTGCAAAATTGTACAAAATATCAAGTTGTTCATAAATTTTTCAAAAAATGATCATTGCGATATAGTTTGCTTTCGAATAGCTTTAACTTTTATGAAAGGACAATTACACCCTAAAAATAAACCAACATCACATTTAAAGCACTGGCTAGAAAACTCATTTAGTACAATTAAACCCTGCACATCTTTGTGCGATTTTGCGAGAGTCTCAATTAAATAGTGATCAATGTCATTGTCATTCACAACTTGCTTTCTTCCGCCGCTATGAGAATATTTTGTTCATGTTTTGACCTTGGTGATCAGTTCCTCCCAAATGCTTCTTATATTCCTGAAATATATGTGCTGGATTTCGTACCCGAAGTAAATTGCCACGTTTCCAGTTTAATTGTTTGTGAATTTGCTCTGCATCGATACTTTTATTGCTTTGATCAGTTTGACCAATTTTTATTTGTCATCCACCTGAAAGCAAAGCCTCAGCTAGTGCATAGAATTGACTTCTGGGAAAATTGTCAATTAGGCCCCCCATCATTTTTGTTAGCAGAATCATTTGAAGCACAACCATCAATTGGTTTCTTAAAAATTGCTGCTGATGCATCCTCAAACCTCATCTTCCAGAATAGATACCATTTCATGGCATGTTTATCCAAAAAAAGTGCAGAAATATGTACTTGTATCCAGTGTTCCCACTAACTTTTTGGCTAATCAGCAAGTGCCCAAATTTTCTTAAGCAATTTTGCCCAATGCTCTAAAAGGATGTTTGTGTGCCCTAAATTTTGTACCAATTTGTTATTAAAGTATACCTAATGTCATATTTCCACAAATTTGTCGAATGTTTTAAAGCTATGGTTACCATATTGCCAAAAATTATTTGCCTTGGTTCCAACAAATCGCTGATTCGCTGAAAAAAGTCGGCTTATTGGGAACACTGCTCATATCTGCCCATTGATATATATATGTTCCAGTAAGTATAAGCGTAAGTACCGGAAGTGCAGAAAAAATAAACATCAGATTTTGGTATTAGTTAGCATTAGATATTAGTCTTCAACAATATTCAAATACAAAAAATTCGAAATGTTATTCTAAGTTTGAAATAATAACAAAAAACTAAAACTTACCTTTCCATAGCAGCCATTTTTTTCAGAAAAATTTTCCTTGCCTCTATCTTGGTGGCTGATTTCACACTGCTAGTTCAGAGTTGCAACTACCGAATAGAACCGAACCGAATATCGTGAGAACATCTTGACTGCAGTCACAGACCTGCCAAAAACTCAATAGAATAGTTTCTAAAAGGTTAGTTGTACTAATTAAAAGCAATTTAATTTGACTGTTAGTAATGTACCATATATATTCCGCTGGGCGGATTCGGGTTAAATTGCAAGGAATAGCTGGCGCTAAAACAATGAAAATTGTGGTAAGTTTATAGCTACACTCAGTGGTGCAAACAGAGAGTGAGGTAAGGCTGTAAGGTGGCTTCAACCCCCCATTAGTCAAGTTCCTTGCAAAATTTAACCAAAAATGTAAACGTTTAAACATGTTTTGGACTTGACCTGTAAGTAAGGGGGGGGTGAAGGTGCTTTAATTCTTCAACTGGCTTTTAAATTTTAGACTTTAAGTTGTTCCACAGCAGTGTTCCCACTAAGCTGATTTTTTTCAGCGAATCGGTGATTTGTTGGAGCTAGGGCAAATAATTTTTGGCAATATAGTAAACATAGCTTTACAAAATTCGACAAATTTGTGGAAATATGACATTTGGTATACATTAATACTGGATTAGTATGAAATTTAGGGCACATAAACGTCTTTTTAGAGCTTTGGGCACAATTGTTTCAAGAAAATTTGGGCACCCGCTGATTAGCCATAAAGTTAGAGGGAACACAGTTCCACAGTCCAAGTTGCTCTAAAACATGCAAAATGTGATTTACTAACAGCGTAAATATGGCTATTTTTTCAAAAAGTTTTAAAATTTGCCTGCAGCCTAGTGGCTAACCTCTGCCCCCAGATCCCCGTTCATGATATGCTTAAGTTGTATTGGTTATTTTCTTATCACAAAAAATTGAGACATTTCTTGAACAAAAGAATTTTAAATTTGGATTCAAGCCCCCACTTAAGGAAAATTCTTGTTACTCACCTGACCACACAATATGCATTGTAGGCGAAAGCAAAGTAGTCACTGCTTTTGGGCCCCCCAGCCCACACTTTAATTATGGTTTTGCCGTCACTGACTAGACTGCAGATACAGGCAAGATGCCATTTATTTTGAGATTTATCAGAGAGTACTGAGTAGCCTACTGTATCGAAAAATTGAGCATGCATGTTAATGTTATTATCCATTATGCAAGCTACAGGGTATGGTTTCAAATGGAAGACGATTTTTTCTTACCATATTCAATACTGACAATGTTCTTCCATACCAAAATTTTCTTCCATATCTATTCCATACTTTTACACCTAGATATATTACGTTGAGACTGGAAGCGATACGCAAATAGTTTGCATCTTTATAATGGTAAACGTATTTTTGTGAGTGGTCTCTTGCAAAAGCAACTGAGTCTCCTACTTATTCAAAGCTATCATGCGAAGGTAATCATTGTAAATTGTCTTATACAAGGACGCAACAACATGACTAGAGTATGAGTTGAACGCAGATCATGTGGTCATTAATCAGGGTTGTTTGTTGTAAAAATGACATCTTTGCCCTCTTGGTCACACTGCTGAGAAATCTATAGGATCTCTTCGTTTTATATATTTCCTGTTATTATAGAGATCTAGTTTCAATGTGAAAAGCAGATGATTAGTGGTTGTATTCTTATTTTCTTTTGTGTCTGATGTGCTTATCATTTTGAGATGCCTCACCAGCTGACCAAATTTTCTCAAGATTGTTTTTTATGCCTGAGATCCTTATTGGAAAATTTCATGCTGTACTATTGCACAGTGCAGAAACTCTCAAAAATGTTTCACAAAAATACCATTATGTTGCAAACGTCAAAAACACGGAATTTATAACACATAATTCTACAGAAGTTGGATTAAGGCTAGGTTTGAGTTAAGGTTAGTGTGGAATTTTGCAAAAAAAGATTTTACTCTGAAAATAGAATTTGGATTTTCAACAAACTCATTACAAATTAATTGGACTTTTAAGGTCTAGGTTGCCTAGCTAAGTACGTAAACCTGAACCTGCGAAACTGAGTAAACGTTCAAATGCACTGTGAGAAATGTTTGTTACTTCTTTAAATTATGTGCCATGCTGATCAGATTGGATGAGACGTATAAACCAATCAAAATGCCAAAAGTCTTGTTTTGATTAAACCTCTTAAAAAACAAATCTTCAGTTTGCCAGGGCATAATTCAGCTTTTAATTTATGTTTTCTGCTTTTGTTAATGGCAGTGTACATTGAAGTGGAAGTATACAAATTTATTTTTGGGACAAAAGAAAACAAAACAAATCAAAAATTTAAATCATGAGCAATTTCATCAGAGGTGCAAAGCTTTTCTGATTTTTTGCACTGGATTTCTTTAGCACAACGTGCAAACTTTCTGTTGGAGCTATTAAACAATCAGCGTCTTGTTCAACGTTACTTATCCTGTAGCAATATACTATTTGTAGAATTAAGAAGGCCTATGATGAGGAGGTCGATTGATATTAATAATAAAGCTTTAGTTCGTTTTTTATATACTGGTAATGGTTGTGAAAAGGATGATGGCCCTTTTGAGGTTTTAACTTACAATGCTACAACTGCTCGAAATTGTACATTTTTAATTGATATTATTCAGAAGATTGATAATGCTACTGTTGTTGAAACAATTACAAAAGTTGATGAAGAAGGTAAGCTTTGAGTTATATGCAATACTGCCACAGTACCAATATATAACTCCATTGATGTAAAGTAAATTTCATTTTATGGTGCTAGTCCACAATCATTAATTAGTGAATTACGTTAAAACAAAAACTACACTCTTTTAATTTTCAGTTGAGGCTGGCTGTTCTTAATTTTTTGGCCAATTTTCAGCCTCATTTGTTCTTAATTTCTTCTAAAATTATGAGAGCATCGATAGGAATTTTAGGGAACATGTTTGTAATTTTGAATATAAATTTGTAAAAAATGTAAAAAAAACTGTTAATTTTGAATGCTTTGTCAGCTAGAGTAAATGCTTTTTTTGCTGCCGTAAAATTGCAAGGGCAAAGAAGCAAGTTTTTTAAATTTGAACAACAGCCAAAATTTTCTCAGTTGCCTTTGCAGTGCACAACAACACTGCATAATCTCGAAATTGTTGCAATAATTGCAAGTGAAATTATTTCACTTACAAATCCTGGAAAATTACTAAATTGTCATCGTTTTGATCAGCACACAATTTAGTTTGTCTTTTAAATTTGAAATTTGTTCTTTTTTGTTCATTTTTTTGCTGCTGGGGCTAGCATTTTTTTTGATTTGTTCTTAAAATCTGAGCAAACTTGAGGCTCGTGTTCGTACAAAATTCATATAAAAATAGAGAGTAAATGAGCAATATTCTATATTATTTTCTAAGAGAAATACTTCTACCAATACTGATACCATAATTACTTACTTTTGCAGTAACTTATAATTGAAGATTTCATTATTTGAAATAACTATGTGTCATAATCTTATAGCTGTGGTATAAGAGTTTGTTTAGGCTGTAACACCCCGAATACCATAATTGCTCAGTTTACCAAAAGTGTTTCATGCGACACAGTGTCAAACTCTTTCTTAAAACAACAAAAGCTAATCCTATAATATATGCTATAATCATCAAAGTCAGTGAAGGGGGTTAGGGACAAGAGCACTTGGGACATTGTTTCACAAAATAAATAATGATTTGATGAGAATAAATGGATTCGAGCCATCATGATGCGTTTTATACGTGCTCAAGGGACTCATCAGGCGACAAGGGCCAATTTTGTTTCATTAGCCAAAAAAATTTAATTAGAATAGGATGAAATGCGCTGTGACGGCTCAAATGGATTTATTGTCATTAAATCATTATTCATTTTGTGAAACAACGTCCCAAGTGCTCTTGTATTGAACCCCCTTAACTGAATTTGATTTAGGCTTACCAAGTGGTTTGAGCACACTCGGTTTGGGAATCTCTTGACTATGACCCATGTCTTAGCCTCTCTCAAACTTTGAATTAGCTCACTTTTTAGAGATAATGCTATGCGGAGAGAAAATTTTGATTAGAATAACGTTGGGTTGTAAAGCGCTGTACGTAATGTTTTGCAATATTTTGCATTTTTTGACAATAGTTGGCTATTATTTGGTATTAATTTCCGTGATTGATTTCAAATTTAACTTTATGCAAACCAATTTGCAGTGTGAGATGTTAGCAGTAAGTAAGCCTACCCTGTAGATTTCGGTAATAGGTAGTAGATTTCAGTGGTAGCTGAAATTTTGAAGATTTTGAACAGACAGCGAGAACTGGGTAATGGTGGTCGGTAGTTGTTGGCAGAAAGTTTTGAAGTAGCAATATTGCACTGGGAGACATATAGAAACGATAAGGGGGGCCTATTCCAATTACAGTTTTTTTCGGTAATGAAACAAAATTGGCCCTTGTCACCTGATGAGTCCCTTGAGCAAGGACAAAACACTTTGCTACTGCTTAAATCCATTTTTTGTCATTAAATCATTATTCATTTTGTGAAACAATGTCTCAAGTGATCTTGTTCTGAACCCCCTTAACTGATTTTGGTTTGAACTCACCAAGTGGTATGAGCACTCTTGGTTTGGGGTTTTCTTGACTCTAACCCTTGTCTTTGCCTCTGTCAAAATTTAATAGCTATAATCGTCAATATTATCATAGGAAGAAGTGTCAGCATTGAGCATTGCTTGCATTGTGGAGATATTACTTCTGAATCCATATTGCTTTTTGCAAATTGCTTAGTTTTGCATGTAAAAATTTTTCAATAATTTTAGAGAAACAGGTCAGAATAGAAATGAATGATAGTGGGCTGGGTTCAAGAAAGCTTTAAAAAATTACTTAAGTAACAATTAATTTTCGAAATATTACTTAAGTAAGTTAAGTAATTCGAGTAATTAGAAACGTACGCTAATAAGAGATAATACACTATTATTATTTAAATCACTTTATTTAGAGTATTACACATTTTCATTGAAAAAGATTTATATATTTGCGAGTGAAGTAGCTGTGTGCAAAGATCAAACAATCAATCATTTCATCACTCAAAGATGATCTTAATTTTGAAACAAACAGTCCAGCAGCACTGAAACACCTTTCAGCTTCGACAGAAGAGGGTGGAAGTGAGCTTAGACAAGACTTAGGGACATTCCCTTGTTGCTTTGTAAAATGTCATTTCTTTCTTGATGCGTTTCAATACATGTTCTTAAATATGATTCAAATGTTGTTCTTCTGGCTGGCACAAGGTAATTAATCTCTTCTGTTTTAAACTTTTTTGCCGAGGGCTCTTCAGTGATGTCATTTTCAAGATTCTCAGCACTCTCGTCAATGAGGTCACAGGGAAAAAGTCAGAAAAAAATCTTTTGCCACTTTTGCAAGCTCCCGTTTCTTTGGATAACTCAAAAGCGAAGATTTGACCACCTGCTCATAACTGTCTGGATTCTCTAGATACCTCAGAAGGCCACAAATTCCTTTACTTCTCCTTGATTCAATTCTATCTGTGACAGTTGTCAATAATTTTTGCAAAATAGCTCCTAGTCCTGTTTCATCTGCCAGCTTCTTGAGAACATATTCAAAAATCTTTGCAATCTTTGAAACTGTGATATCACGTCAAAAAAGAGCAGTTGCGCCAACCTCAATTATTTCTCGACTTTCTGATAAATCTTTCACAACTGCAACCTCATCCTCTGTCAAACATTTTGATTCCAGATTGAACTCTTTCAATGTGTTGTCAATTGGTGTCTTGATTTCCAAGAATTGTGTGAGCATCTTGAGCAATGAGTTCCATCTAGTTTTGGTATCCAAAACCGTACAGTGTTTTTTCTAATTCCTTTTCACAGTTTTTTTGCAAGCAGTCATTTTTCAGTGGGTTCTTCCTTAAAACCTTGACAATTGCTCTGACTTTTGAAGTAGAATCACTTACAGTTTCAACAAAATCTGCATTGGAACCATCTGGCAAAGTAACTTGCCAGGGTTCGTCATCATTTTCATCATCAGAACTTTCGAACATATCATAGTTATACTCATGAGCTTGTGCTTCATTAGTGTTCTGTATATTGTGACATTTTTTGTATAAAACATCACAAACTGTGAGATGCAGTCCATGAGAATGGCATATTTGGTGGATGATACCAGAAAGCCTCCCTGTTTTGATCATTACTGAACAACAGTGTGTTCCTGCAGGGTCATTCCAAAATCTTCAATCGCTTCTTAATAAGATCAGGACAACAATATGCTGTCATTGGTCCCTTGATTCTAACCATTCCAAGTGACTGTAGTACAGCATCATTCAGGTGCAAATTTTGGCTTACATGCCTTTGGTTTTTGATTGATGTCCACTCATCTAAGGAAATGGCAAATCTGTTTTTGTTGCTTATTCTCTCAGCCAATTCTAGGTTAAAGTTTGTCTTGATTTTATCTGTGAATGACAAAAACATCTTTTTCATCGCTTTGGGTGTTGTTGGAATGTTGAGTCCTTGAGCAGCCCAACCATTTTGAATGTCCTTGCTTTTCTCAAGCTTGTGCATCGGCAGTAAATCTACAGCCAACAATCTTGCAAGAACAACCTTCGCTGAATCTTTTTTTTGCATGTATGAAAGAATTTGCAGTTGTTTTTGTTTTTAATTTAGTAGTAACTTCCTTGGGTTCAAAACTTTTTTCAGATTGATACCTTCTTTTTTGTGTGTAAGTGATAGATTAAAGACGTAGTAGCATGCTTTGGATTGATCAAAGCTGAGCCGTATTTGCATTTCACAACTGAATCATCGCCTGACTTAACAAGAACATGTTTCCAAACCTCCGACTTTCTGCCTGTAGGTTCTTTCCAATCACTTGAGCTCGACATAGTTGGGTTTAATTTTTAATAATGTTGAAAAGCAGGCTTAAAATTGCAGCAGAACAAGCTAACCTAGAGAGCTAGTCCTGTAATTGAGATACGCATGAAAGGTTTGGGTGTAAATAATTACCGTATATCCCGCATATAAGCCAAGTTTAGAGCTCCAAAAAATAGCTTTGCCAAACTAAGGGTTCAGCTTGTGCGCACATAACTCTGATCGCACTCAAACGAAATAACATTATGATAACTTAATTGCTACAACTCGAACCATGCTATATGCAGCGAAGCATGCTAAATCAAATATCATCTGTAGTAACAGTCTGTGAGTGGTTGGAAATACAAGGAAAAATAATGGTTATCATTTTCATTTATTCTATTCTGCAACCTTTTGCTGTGAAGTTTGCATACGGCATGTTATGATTTGTTGGGTCGACTTATACACGGATTTTTATAAAATCACCATTTTAGGGCTGTTTTTTTTGAGTCGGCTCATTGGTTGGCTTGTATGCGAGTATAGACCGAGTAAGTGGCACGTCACAATGCCCATTGTCTGGTTCGTACTGCAGATCGTAGTAAAATTTGCCCATTTTAATCAATGGTAAAATTCTTACATACACGCAACTTCAAACAAACACTGCTGGTTAGTGGGTTGCGTTTTTTGTTTGATTTTACTTTTATTTGAAGGGCCAAAGCTTCATGATTCCATTTCAGGTTATTTCCATGGTCAAAAGTTTTTATAAATGCGTATTAAATTCATTTTAAAAAGGGTACTTTTCCACTGCAAAATAGCGTTTTAACGCTTATGTAATGACATTTGATATTTCTGAGCATAGTTGCGGTAGGCATGTAGGATAAAAGAGTAAAATGGTATTGTGTTTCGCACCAGGATGCGATCATACAAGCGAAAAGAGTTGTTGCAAATTCTACCGATTTCCTAAGAATAGCAATTTGACTTCAAAATGGGAATCACGCTGCAGTTAAGCTTGTTTTATAGTCAAAACTAATCAATATATGAAGTCAAGTTTTTCGATAGAAGATTAGAAGATAAGAACACAAAACAGCCAGGTTCTTTGATGGAGGAGGAGTCTGGCAAGTTGACCCTAACCCTGACTGACAAAAAGGAAAACTGTTAAGTTTCGTAATTTTATTTCTTGGGCTCATTTTTTGCAGGTTTTTCGACTAGTCTCAATATCTGTCAAAAGCCCTGCACAAAAGACGTTCATGGAGCACCAGGAGTCCAGGTTCGAAGCTGGAGCGCCTCGCTACCCTAGTAATGATCTTTTTTTAAGTTTTAGTCCCTTTTTTGACAAAGACACTTTTGGTTTAACAAGTAGTTTTTAAAAAACTTATAAATACTTCCTCAGTGATGACCTGTAACCATGATATCTGAAGTATGACCTAGGTGTTCTGCAGTACAGCGTAGATCCTTGCCGGTAATATTTTAATTTTTGAGAATAGGGCAACTAGGTTGGGTTGTTCTTGGAGTGCCTGCTAGAACATCAATCTGGCCCAGTGGTGCACCCAGAATTTTCAAAGAGGGTAGGAGAAAAAATTTCAAAATAGAAATACTTTCGCCGCCGAATTTTTGGCCTTTTTTATTGAAAATAGGGGTTTTCATGCTATTTTCAGACAAAAATTACCAAACTTCGTTTTTGTTTGCTAATATATTGTGAATTAAATCAATCTAATGGCTTTTTTGGTGTCGCAATTGCCCCTCTTTTGAAAATTTTGGATAATACGTTTGTTTAAAAATGGTGACTTTAATTGACATCTTGGTCCAAAATTTAACAATAATTTTTTTTTTTGGTTTTACTTAAGCATCTTTTTTTCAGACTTGAGGCCAAAGGGGTTGGGAGCTGGGGGCATGGTACCGTGCCCCTGCATGCGCCACTGATCGGTAATAAAAGTGTGTAAAAGGCTGTAATCTTCTAGAACCAATAAAATTTTCCTTTAACTGCTTTAATTGTGTCGCTCTCGTTCAAGTTGCGTTCCTGAATTCTCGGACAAGATACTTTGCAAATTTTATCTTCTCACTTTAAAATCGAACAAGCAATACATCAAAGTTGAAAAGCAAAACACGGAAAATTCAACCGAAAACACTCATTCCTCTTACGTTCAGCGTTTTGTGCTGCCTCATGGCGGAGTGTAATTTCAGGAAGAAATAATTATTATAATAGCAATTTTTTGTCTAACAATCCCTTTTTTCTACTAAATATCGTAAGTGACATTGCTATGGGACTGGATGTAGAGGGATTTAGCTCTCCTAGACCTTACCCTGCAGGCCCCGCCGTGCTTACCATATATGCCTGTATATGCAACTTTGATTTTGCATTCACAAAATAATACAAAATCAGTTGCTTTGCTTTGACCTTTCTACACTATGAGCTGTTAATTTAGAGCTGTAGCCCTTCATTCATTTCTAAAATCGTTGTTGACCTTTTTTGGTTCTTGGATTGTTCTTGACTTCACATTTTGCTATGTTTATGATTGTTTAGTAATTGATTTTCTGTACAGTATATCGTGTGAAGTTGTCTAGAAACACTATTCTGTGTCATAATAGTGGGTCCACAACTTTTCGGCGCGGCCCTTTTCGGCGCCAATATTCTGTGCTTTTTACTAACACTAACCCAAAGCCCTAACCCTAACCCAAACCCTAAATAAGTGAACTGTCAAACAGCACTGAATTGGCGCCGAAACGATTTGTGCAGAAGATGTACGGCAACGAAATAGGTGGCGCCAAAATGGTTGCACCAAAAAGACGTGATCCCCATAATAGTACCCTTTTTAAAATGAGTTTAATACGCATTTATAAAAAAATTTGATCAATGAAATAACCTAAAATGGAATCATGAAGCTTTGGCCCTTCAAATAAAGGTAAAATCAAACAAAAAACGCAGCCCACTAACCTACAGTATTTGTTTGAAGGTGCGTCTATGTAAGAATTTTACCATTGATTTAAATGGGCGAATTTTACTACAATCTGCAGTACGAACCAGATAATGGGCATTGTGATGTCATCACTTACTTGGTCTATAGGCTAATATTCAGGGATTTACAGTACTCTTGACTTGGAAACTGTGTTGTCAAGATACGATTTAGCACAATAAGTTTTATTTTATCTCAATTAATAAAGTTCATTAAAAGTTAGTTAATACCGCGAAGTCCCCAGATATCGCTTGCGATGTCACATACTAGTTTGATGTAGAATTTTACTGGAAGGTGGAGGTTTCAGGTAGATGGAATCTGAGACTTTCTTTGTATAAAAATCTTTATCTTTTTCCCTGTTACACGTTGCACAATCAATGTGTTCTGCCAAATTTAATCTAATGGTACAAAAATAATTCTTAAATTTAGTAGCAATCATGTTAATGTCATCTATAATTTGATCATTACTTTTCAGAGCAATGGGACATTCACAGCTTGATTTGTTCGGCAACAGTAATCGAATTACTTGCAGGACTGTATTTTTATTTGAGTTTTTTTCAAGTTTAGTTTATTTTTGCTAGTCTGAGTTTTCAAATTTTTTTCGAGTTTAGTTCAAGCTGACAAAAATGCTAAATCTACTTTCGACTTAATTGCTTTCTTTGTGCTAGCAAATTAGTGTATAGGTCTGCAAATTCATCAAGAAAAGGTGGGATCAGTCACAAACTTGGGTATCACAAACACCAATTCTGTCTCAATACCTAGGAGGCAGTAATCTTTAACTTAGTTGCAAGTGATAATTACAGAAAGAAACAAATGATAGGCTAGAAATTCCACTAAAATTCACTTCAAACTGAGGATCACTGCTAAGCCATCAAAATTACAAGATTTGCTTCAGGCTAGAAAATTTGATTGGGAATTAAAATAGAATTTGAAAAATAAAAATTGTTTCAAAACTTTATTTCTCAATCAAGTTCTTGTTGTGTACATGCTGTTTTTCAATGCTGCCACAGCATAAAAAAATAAATGAATATCTCAATTTTACATAGCTTGATCAAGAAAAAATATAATCCGGCAATTTTTTATTCTTCAAATTTCTTTTTAATGAACTTGAACAGTTTTATTTGAGTTTGCAACTCTGATTATTTATTTTCCATGATTTGCGCAGATTCTTTCTACTGCTTGCAAGCACAGACTTCGAATGAATTTTTTTGTCAAGTTTTGAATAATGTCGTTTTTCAGCTGAATTGCCTTTAATGAAATGAATTCTGAACTTCGAATTTTTTTTTCCAACTAGAAATCTAAGTTCCTTTTGTGATCCAAGTTATGCTAGCTAATTTTTGTTGCTTTCAATTCATTCTTTCACGATGAGCTTGTTTATCGATGGTTTTAGCTATTTATGAATTAATCGAAAATTTGATCAAAGTTGTTGAGGTACAAATAAAAAAGTCCCGAAATTAGGTTCACCTGGCTCTTGATCTAATTTGTCAGCTAAGTCTCCACTACAAAAGTTTTTCCTATTTTTATGAAACGAGTAAGTAATTTTGTAGGAAGCGTTTCAATTTACTGATTTTACACATTAATGCAAAGTGCTCAGTTACAGAACTAAGAACTACGTGAGATATTACAGTATGCAAGTATTCATTGTATCGTTTGTAATGATGTGATCTATCCCTGCTGCCGTTTTGTCTGTAACCCTAGTGAGTTTAGTGAGAGAGAAAAAGCTCCATCGGAGGTAATAACTTGGATGCATTTGTCGGCTTGGGCACTGTTTTGAATAGATTTGCTAATATTAAACGTGAATTAATGTCACCAAGAATATATGTTATCTTTTCTTCAGTTAGTTGCTTTAGACATTACGAAAAACATCAAAACATTTATTAGCATCTTCACTGGGATGACTGTAGATGGTGCTATTATTAATGTTCTGGAGGGATTATTTATTCAGATTTTTCACCAAAACTCCGTGCCGAATAATTGAAAGTTTTGAAGCTGAAAAAATTTCAATTAAGAACTTGATGTTGTTGTAGTCCCTGTTTATCCTCTCTTCACTGGACAGCATCAGACGCTAACTATTAGAGGATCGCACTTTTCATTACAATAACTGCTTCATGCTTGGAGGAATCGCATCTGCTTAAAAGTTTCCAGTGATTCAATGTTCCTGTGGATTTTTTTGAATTTCTTGTCCATGGAATTTGCTGCTTGTTCGAACCCACCAAGCTGTGACAGTCATTGTAAAACGTCTTACCCGAGGATGTTTTTAATATTAATAAATATTAAACAAATATTTTGACATACTTGAAGGCCGGGATCACTCGATCAAGTTTTCTATACAAATTGTTTGCATGAAGAATTTTGGAGCTATTACATCTAGATGCTATTTTCTTGAAAAACTTATTGCCAGACGGAAGCATCAGGTTTTTCAGCCAACAAATTGCTAAAGGTTTCGCATGTATTTTTTTCGCTGTGAAAGCATTTAGGCAGTAGTTAAGGAATTTCTTTGAAGTTTGCAGCGGTGGTTGTAGTATTATGCGCTTTGTCGACTCATTGTTATTCCTCGTTTGTCAAAATGATACAAGCACATTCACAAAAGCGAAAAGCTGCAGCTTTAGTAATAACTATACTAGGTCTGCCGCAAATTGCGTGCGCAGGCTATCAAGTTTTTTTCCGGCCTGCAATGAAATGAAATAGATAAATGGAAAATGTCAAAATAACTTTGCTTGTGTGGAACCCTTTAGTGTATAGCGTAGCTTGTTTCATGCTATGTCATCTATCACCAACAAAATTTGCATAGTAGTGCATGATTGATCAAGTAATATTAAACCAGGTATGTTCTTTCCGGTACTTGCAGTTGCAGAGGGCTCAATAATTGGATGTCAGGGCAAATTGAAAGTTTATTATTAGTAAATAAGAATAAGAGTGTTTTTGTTTGGTTTGTTACAAAATCAGTGAGAAATAGCTGAAAACTATCTACTGAAATTTATCTTAACTGCTTAAAAATGCGATAAGCTCTTGTGCCATTGGACATGTCAAATTTTAACAAAAAAAATATCAGAATCATCAAAAACGTATCACTAATTGCATAAATTCGGCACCAGGGATGATTCGGCACTAGCGAATAATGGGCCGGAAACCTTTTGCAATCAGAAGGAAATTTTCAATATTTTGATTAAAACCACCAGCGCTGACTTCGATTTCGCTAATTTAAAGTTCAATTTCATGAGTTGACAACGATGGAATGTTAATTAACTACACTGCAGTTCTGCTTGATAACTTTTCAGAATGAATTTGGAAAAGGCCTAGCACGAGTTTGAACAAGGAAAAATTGGGTAATCGATATGCGAAAGTAAACAAAACAGCGGGCAACACATTTATGTCTTTGAAGGAATATGAGAAAACAGCAGGCACAATTAAAAAAATTTGTCATTGTCGATTAAAACAAATGAGGTAAAATTTCTTTTAACATTTTCGCTTGATAATCGTGAAACATTCTTTTTCTGCGTTGACATTGGCAGCATTTTGTTGTATTTGGCGGCTCAATACTTTCAAAGGCATGGCTAAAAGCTCAGTTTTCTTCGTTGAGAATGGTCATAGGCGTAGCCAGGATTTTTGATTGGGGGGCCCAAACCACAAATCACATGCAATGACGTCATCAGAAATTTTCAAAAAAAAAACTTTTTGTGGGGCAAAAGTATTGTAGAATGAAAGATCTGAAGCCGTAGCTGGTTGGCACTTTACCAGGATTTTGGTAAAGGGAGAGGGCGGAAATTAGTAGTTAAAAAGTGCAAATATCTTACTTAGGAGACGTGTTGAGTAAGCTAGTGTACTCAAGCATATCACAGACGGGAGTCTGGGGGCGGAGCCCCCAGCCGTCGGTGGCTATGGGGGTTTGGGGGCCAAGCCCCCAGTCGCTGAGCAATTTTTGTAAGTTTTTGGAAAGAAAAAGCTACTTTAATGCCATTGGATCACATTTTGCACGTGTTCACAGCCTTTTGAAAGAACTAGTTTTTTTAACATTTGAAAGTCAATCGAAAAAATTTAATTGTTCAATCCTTCTTTTACTTGCAATTAAAGTTTATAACCTGTTTAAAATCTTGCATTGTGGGGTAAAATTTTAATTGTAAGTGATTTGGTCCTTGTAGGGGAAAGTAAGGCACATTGTCTCCTGCAATACTTTATCAGTAAATAATAATCCATTCGTAGATTTTCTTTAGAGGTTTTTGCAGTGTCATAAAATTAACCAGTTATACGAACGAGTACATGAACGACCAGTGGGCCCATGCCCCCTCAACTGAAATTCAATAATTTGTTCAATGAGCATTTTCCACAGCTAATTTTTTGAAAGTATTTTGTGCATAAAACCTGGCGAGGCGGAGGTGAATCGTTATTGAAAAATGGTACAATGGATGATTACGCTTACCAAACATGTTATTCCCGTGCTGGATTTACATTGCGGGGGGGCCCTGGCATTTAGAGGATTTTGGCGACATCTTCCTGCTTATATAAGTGAAGACCAAAAAAGTCTTATTATCTGAGCGTGAGGCCCTGGCACTGTGCCATATGGGAAATACAGCGCTGGTTAGTGCATTATGTTCATAAAAAGTTTAGATGAGGACCTGAGGTAGCAACTTTTAGAACAAAACCCTTGATTTCACCCTGGTTTTACGTTTAAATTGGTTAAAAAAATTGAATTGAGGGGGGTGGGCGGGGCCCCCTGGTCGTCGATATTATTTATTTCTAATTACTGTTGTACGCGTGTACTGTTGTATGCAAAGATGTTAAAAGAAACAGAAAATGAAGAAACAAGGCTTTTTTGTCAAACTTTTGTCATTGGTGGCATTTCGATTGTAAGGGAAGTTCTTTCTTAAAAATAAATAAAACAAAACATTTAAAGCAAAACTAAAGTAACTTTTTTCCAAAGCGTGGAGGACGCAAGTCAAGTCACTTGACAGTTTTTTGAAACCTCAAGAATTGCATGATATTATTATGATGTGGATATGTGGTCGTCATTATTGGAACGACCGACGCTCGCGTTGCGTGTTCCTTTGTTTTTACTCGGCCATTTTCCAACTAACGAGTGCAAAATTTCAGACTTTTGCTTATCACTCGAGAACGGTTAGATCTAGCTACATGAAATTTTGACAGCAGTTCGAGATTAATGAGTTGTATGTTTGTACCAAATTTCGATGCAATAGGTCAGGTGACTTTGGTTTTAGGACCCACAAACCGCTCTGCAAGTTTGGCGTAAAAAGCGATCTCAGTCAAAAACGGCTTATTAAGTAGGGCAAAAAATATTTCATATGGTGGTATGTGTTAATTACCCTTTCATCCCAACCAACCACTTTTGGCCGCAATGAGGTTTGTTTCTTTTTTTTCTTTTTTTTTCCTTTTTTTTTTCTTCCTAAATTTTGTACGCACTTCTTCTCCTAAACCATAAACCATCAAAATCTAAGTTTTAGGTAAAGTTGTTGAGCTGCAAATGCAATTTTGTCTCCCGAAATTTTTCGCGGCATTTCCACCAGGAACCCCCCCAAAATGGGGCCCAAAAAATCAATTTTTTGAACGGCTCAAGCTAGAGTGCTAGTTTTTTATGATATCAGCAGATATGTAACAGACAGATATTTTGACATAGTTTGGGGGTGCCACCCTCCCCCCCCAGAGACCCCCCCAAATGGATCCCCCCAAAAATCAATTTTTTGAATGGCTCATCTTAGGGTGGCAGTTTGTTTTGGTATCAGCAGATATGTAGCAGATAAATATTTTGACAAATTTTTGGGGTGCCACCCCCCCGGGTACCCCCCCAAAATGAGGCCCCAAAAAATCAAGTTTTTGAATGGCTCAACTTAGGGTGCCAGTGTTTTATGATCTCAGCAGCGATTTAACAGACAAATATTTTGACATAGTTTAGGGGTGCCACCCCCCTAGGACCCCCAAAAAATCATTTTTTTTAATGGCTCAACTTAGGGTGCCAGTTTGTTTTTATATCAGCAGAGATTTAACAGACAAATATTTTGGCATAGTTTGGGGGTGCCACCCCCCAGGGACCCCCCAAATGGACCCCTCAAAAAGCAATTTCTTGAATGGCTCAACTTACCGTGCCAGTGTTTTATGATATCAGGAGATATTTAGCTGACAAATATTTTGACTCTACTTTTCTGGAGGTTCCATAGTCAGAAATTTTTGAGTAATAATTGCCGATTTAATGGTAGACAAAAAATACTTTTGAGCGTCACAGCATTACCTACGCGTTGGTTGTTCACTGGGTTTGCTGGCAAACTCCCATCTAGTATTATTATCGATAATATTCCCAGTCAACTCACCGTCTTTTCATGGTGATAGAATTAAGTTCTGGGTCATTCCATTATAATTCATCAAATGTCATACACCACCAAGTTTTAAAAATTGTTCATATTCACATGATTTGAGGTTTTTTTGTCCATGAATCACATGTAGCAGGATTTTTTTTCTATGTTCTTTGGTTTTGGAGTTATCTACTATTGAAATTTTGCATATCTGCCACTAGTGGCGCTTAGTGCACACACTTACAAATAATTAAAAGTGATTGGAAACCTCTGTTCTTGATTGATTTTGCTCAAAAAAGTGTCAATTTGTATGTTTTCAGGGCCAAGAAATTCAGAAATGCAGTCAAATTTGACAAAAAGTAACTAGAGTATACAGAATTAAGGTAATTTTGTAAAAATGCATTGTTCTGCTTCCAAGCCCCCCTTTTCTCCACCCCTGAACATTTTTCATTCTGCTTAGTGGTAGCATGTAGTTTGATGAAGCAAGTTCATAAGATTAAGATATCTTTTCTGGATCTTTCTTTAAAATGCATTTTTCACCACCAAATTACCCTCACATCATTTTGTCCTGTACTTGGATTTTTGCTAAATAAAAATTGATTAAGGTATATGCACAACTTTTAAATTCATGTGAAAGTCGTCGGGTAAGTTAACGTTTATTCCTTAAAGGCTTCAAGGAGTAAAGCATTTGAATAAAATCTGCTATAAAGTAGGCTCTCACTAGTGTGGATAGATTTAATGAGCGGCCAACACCACACACGTTAACATTGATTGGGAAGTGATACTCTTACTGTTGTTACTTCTAGTTATGTTGCAAGTGCAAGTTATTTTGTGAAAATTTATGGCATAAACCATATTGTCAAAAAATTTGCAACTAAAATGTTCGTCATATTGCAGTTTAATTAAGGTGACATGAAATAGAATTAAATGCAAAAGTAGGGCTTGTCACCTTCAACAAGATGATTAACAAACATTAACTGGTTAAAAGTAAACGTAATAGGCTGGTAAGCATAAAATTAGTGGCAAGTTTTGTCTGATGATGATGTGTAATTAAGCACAAATCTGCTTCATTTCACTCATTTTTTACACTATATACAAATCTGTTACAATAGCAATCTAGACACTAGCCTTTGAAAACATCTTAACATAACCATTGTTACTAATAATATACTACTACTGCTACTGCTACTACTACTACTACTACTACTACTACTACTACTACTACTACTACTACTACTACTACTACTACTACTACATAAAAGTTCTTGAAGAGAAAACTTAGCAAACCACATTGTCTGTTAAATTTTCTACAAACCAGGAGACCAGTATATCAAATCTGACATGCTTAGAGCTATTGAAGTTAAAATAAATGCTGCTGTGCTAGCTTTTCTAAATATTTGGTTGATTTCGAATAATATATGGCTTTACTTTTTTAATCAAATCAATTAAACTGCTGTGCAATCAGTACTGAAGATTGGTTTACTGTTCTTTGAAAAACTATCTTTGCAAGTTGTTACATTTTTTAAGAGCTTTTCTTGAACCTCACCTTATAATAAGGCATGTTTTTCTTTCAAAATTTAAACTATTGTAATTCTTCCAATAAAGCTGTTGTCTTTGAAAATAAAGCAATAAATCTACATCTTTTTAGCTAGATCAATTGAAATTCATATGTTAAATGGCTTTAGCTTTTGAGAATTACATAAAAGAAATTTAAAAGAAAATTTGAAAATTTTATGACAGTGCTTACTTATGGCCGTTGTTTCAGAAAATTTTTGGGCATATTCAAAATAACATTGTAAAAATTTTTGGTTTATTTTTAAACTAAACAAGTTCCACAACAGACAATATAATCTTGGAAACTTGTATCATCACACTACATGCTACTACAAAGCAGAATAAAAAATTTTGAATCAAGGAGGAATGGGATGACTCGAAAGCAGAACAATGCATTTTCACAAAAATACCTTAATTCTGCATTATCTAGTAACTTATTGTCAAATTTGACAACATTTCTGAATTCCTTGGCCCTGAAAACATATAAATTGACACTTCATTGAGCAAAATCGTTCAAGGAATGAGGTTTCCAACCACTTTTAATTATTTGTAGGTTTGCATGCTAGCGCCACTAGTGACAATTATGCAAAATTTCAACTGTCAATTACTCAAAAATTGAAGGTGATAGAAAACAATTCCAATTGCATTGTGATTCATATCAAATAAACTCCAAGTTATCAAAAAATAACAAAAGTAAAATTTCAGTGGTTTGAATTTTCGTCTAAATTTGATGAATTATAATGGAATGACCTTTCTACGTTTTTATGGCCAAATTTGTTTTGTTAAATTTTGAACAAGTAATGTAGGGTAATAATCTGGTATATAGTAGTTGTTGGTGAAACTTACACACTTAAGACTTGGAAGTTGATGTGTGCTCTGCATTGGTGGAGTGTATATAGGCCAGGGCTATAGGCATATAGGTTCGATGGTATAATATATGGTTGAGATAAAGTTAAAAGTGTTTACAAGCTGTTTGACAAGACTGTGTTGAAACCGTTGGTGGGCACAAGTCTGTTAACCGTTAATTCTTGATAACGAAGCTAACTTTTTCATTAACTTGTTCAAAAGTTTTTTCTGTTAACGGACTAAATTAACTTCCGTTATGTTCTGTTAACTTCCGTTAAAGTTTTTATCATTAATATCTTGCACCATTCATTCATTGTACCAGTCCAAACCAGTTTGCACTGGTAACACTTGTTGCATATTGGCACGAGTTTTGTAGAAGAGAGCTAAGAAAGCAGCTCTTCTTTGAGACAAATAATAAGCTGCAGCCTCACAGGTCTATTAATTATCGTTGTTCACAATTTCCAAAGATTTTCCGATGGCAGCTTCGTTAGTGCATTTGAACTTATTTTTATTTTGAAATTAGATTGGACTGTAAAATGTAACTTCCAAAACGCAAAAAGACCACCATAGCAATAAATATTTCCTTACAATCAGCTCAACAGCGTCAATACGTGTTCTAGAAGAGAGTGAATAAAAAGAAGTGTAAATTACATGCAAAATTACATGCAAAAAGTGTAAATTACATTTTATCCTGGCTCTGGTTTTTTTGTCTAAGCTCTTCACATTGTCACGTTATCCTGCTCCAAAGTACATGCAAAATGTTAACAAATTAATGGACTTTATTAACTTCCATTAATTAAAGCTGAAAATAACGGATTAAGATTAATGGAGGTATGAAGTTTGTTAACAGACTAGTGGTTAACGAAGCTAACGTTTTGCAATAACTTGCCCACCTATGGTTGAAACTGATCGATTGCTTGTAAGGAAAATACATCCCAATCATATTTTTTGCTTGCTGATTTCAAAATTTGTATTATTTGTTTGCTTTTTTCTCAGAACTTTAAAATTTTGAGCAACTGTGTCAATTTTGCTTGTCAAGACAAACATATAATTTGAGAATTATATTAATAGAAATTTTTCAAAAAATACCTTATGTATTTCAAGTGTTATTTAGAATGCTGATAGTAAATACATATCGTATTTTCTTGAATAAAAACCGCCCTCGAATAGAAGCCGCCCTGGAATAGAAATCACACGAATTGATTAAAAAAAAACTATAGAAGTTGCCTTTGAATAGAAGCCGCAACAGACAATGATAAAGGCACATCTTTATAAACGGCAATGATAAAACCGTGGATTAGCAGTAGGGTAGCATTTGAAAAGCTTGTTTATGAGTGTTTTACAAAAGAGACAATATAATTGCAGCTCACTTACTGTTTCGCTTTCTTGTCACTTGAGGTAGATAAATTTGAATGCCCACTGGGCACCAATTTCAAGATGAACACGTTCATGTAAAAAAGTAGAAGCCACCCTAGAATAGAAGCCATACAAAACGTTTAAAAATAAAAAAATAGTAGCTGCGGTTTCTATTCAAGAAAATATGGTTTTAAACAAAAAATAAATCACTAAATTAAACTACCGCATACTACTGGCACAATATTTTCCAAAGATCAGTTACCAGTATGTTATTTTTAGGTGGTTTCTTCAACAAAAGTATAATTTTACTGGCTTTGGCAGCTTGTGCAGCTTCAACAAATCCGACCATTGCTTCACAAGCTTATGAAGCTGTAAAGAACATCTGTGAAACCTCTGAAAATCTTTTGCAGGTAATGGTGCTTATCAGCAACTTGTAATGTCAGAGCGTGACTATTATTTGTGGACGATTGGGTACATAACCTATAACTTGCCAAAACCAAATTTTTAATTTTTGTTTTGAACCTTTTCTTCAAAAATTTTTTACTAACTTAGTATTTTATAATTTATTTGCATTTTTTTTGCGTATGATCATTAATTGTTTCGTTTATTAAAAATTTTCATCATGTCGTTTGTCTGAATCAAGTGGTTAAAGATTTCAAATTTTTAGTGGCGTGTTTGGGGATTCCTCTTGACGTTCCACTATCAAATTTTATCATGTTTTATCTATCCTTTATATTAACCTATCTTGAAAAATTTGGCTTTTGAGCTCAAGCAGTTAATGAGGTTTAATTTTGGAGGGCCCATTTGGGGAGTACCCCCAAATTTTGTAATCTTTTTTTCTTTCATACCTACCTATCTTGAGAATTTCATCAATTTATCTTAAATGGTTCAGAAGTTTAACATTTTTGAAGGCTTATTTGAGGGGTATCCCAATTGTGGCACCACCAAATGATCTCTTATAACTTCATAAAATTTGATCCATATACTGTAGCTTCAATGGTTCAAAAATTCGGCAGACCCATTTGAGGAAACACCTCACTGGCGTTCCCTTGGTCTGACAATCAAGGGGCAAAATGTCTCTTGCCCCATCGATTTTGCTGAATGGTTTTTTTGCTGTGCAAGTGGATTGGAAAATCAGAAGTTATGTTAGAAATAATTCAGTTTATGAATGATAATTAACATTTCAAGTGTGCTTTGTTTACAGGATCAAATATTTTCTCTAAAATTTAATTGAGGTGGTTAGTAATATACAACTTTCAGACAAGTGTTGCAAAAATGACGATTTTGGCGAGTTGGTGAAGTAATTTTTCAAGTATTGCTAAGAAAAATTTTTGTTGCCATTTTTAAATTACATACTTCAACCTGCAGTAATATTTCAAAGTATTGATTGAACAAACATTGATACTAATTGTATCCTTACATTAACTAGGGTACTAGATCCTTGGTGTAATTCTTACATCAAGGATTAGATTGGCATGGAAAAAATTTAAAGAGATTTTGAATATTATATGCGGAAACAGCACATCATTGAAGGTTAGAGGCACCTTATATAAAAGCTATGTGAGAAGCGCTTTAACTTATGGTGCTGAATGTTGGGCATTGAAAGTGATAGATGAAAGGAAGTTAAAGACTACAGAAGGGAGAATATTGCGAATGATATGGGGAAAACTTTTGGAAGATACTGTAAACAATTAAAAGATTCGTGAAATGAGGGGTTTGGAGAGATTGGAAGAGTTTCTGAGAGAGCAAAGATTGCGATGGTTGGCACATGTGGAGTGAATGGATGAATAAAAGGCTCCAGTAAAGACCATACACTTGGAAGTTGGTGGTACAAAAAAAGAAAGACCGAAAAAAAGATGGAAAGAAGTGCTGGAATATGCATGATTGTCAGAGGTTTGCAAAGGTTGAATGCACAAGATCGTGAAAGATGTCGACCAGGCTGCAAAAACCAGCTGACCCCTGCATACAGGGCTCCAGAAATAGAAGGAAACACATTGCTGGAGCGAAATGATGGTGATGATGATTGATACTAATTGTTGAGTAAAAATTCAAGTACCATACTTTTAACATTTAAAAGCTTATTAAAACAACATAGACAGCAATTTGCAATCAGTAGACCTCACAAACAGTTTACAGTATATTGTAATAAAACATTGAAATGATAAAACTTGGACTGTGTTTACTGTACTGAAAGACCAAAAAATAACCTTAAAACTAAACTACGATTATAGACAATTACACAGGTACTTTTGTTTATACCAAAAATGCTAATTAACCCAATGAAGTCTTTTTTATGGTGTTCTTGCATTTTTAACACAAATATTACTCTGGCATATGCACTTACTATTTCAAATCAATTTATTTTGTCGCATAACAAATTAGTAGTTTGTGTAAGTATGTGTTGAACAAGCCAAAATAGTACATTTATACATAACAATTGAAAAAGTGCAGTGCGTATTACAATAATGTGTATTATAATGGTATGTTAACTATGTTTAAAATCATGAGCGTAAGATCAAATTTTTTGCTGACTTGAAACAAATATTCTGTTCGCCCAGTATACTGCCTTACCAAGAATAAAGCTTGTTGTTGGTTAAAATATTAATCTAAGGATACGCTTGTATGTCCACAATTTTACTCGAAGTTTAGAGCAGTGGTTCCTAGCCGCTGATCTGGGGACAGGTGTCGGTCCACGTAAATTTTGTGCTGGTCCACAGAATATCTTCTTTCTGCTCATCATTGCAATGTTATATTGTTCATTATAAAACTCATTTTATGTTTGTCCAATTTTTAGTCAGTAAAACTGATGTTTCTTCGCTTCCTTGTCACCATTCATCAAAGATGTCTGCACATGTAACCATAATCCAAAGGAAAAAAAAAAAAACTGATTGAATTACTTTGCAATTCTACTTTGCAGTCAAGATATATCAAAGAATCCTTGTCTCAATTTTGGAAACCGCTACTTCTGCAAACTGAAAGCTTTATGTGTCAAAGTAAATGGGAAAAGGCCAGTCAGACAAACTAGACATTGAGGATCTAGGATGATTGAGGATCTAGGATGGAATCACTTGACTTTTGCCCAAGTGAAATAATTAAGGTGATGGAAGACCATGATGCTTGGCAGGTTAATCTCAAGCTGCTGCCCTCGTAAGCCTCACAAAAAACAGGCAATGAAGAAAAAGAGAGAGAGAATAAAACTCAGGAGACCTCCTGAAAACGAATATCCCATTATGTCTGATAGCAATCAAGTTGTTAGTGGTACTTTCAACCAGCTAGTTAATGCAAGAAAAATTTTTCAGCTCTAAATCAAGTTAAATCAAAACAAAGCAAAGGAATTGATTTGACACTGAAGCAGAGTTATGTGTTTCAGAATGTTTGTGTTTCAGAAATTTCTTGGCTACATCGCTTGACTCATATTAGCATTGAAACAGCAACAAATTTTTCAATAACTTTGATTTTGTAGTGTGTGTCCATAACAGTGGTGCAACAAGGGGGGGACTAAGGGGATTCAGCCACCTCACTTAGACAGTTTAACCCCGAATTGCAAGCGTTTCAATATGTTTTGGACTTGACTGTGGGTAAGGGGGAGCTTGAACGAACTGCGCAGTTTAATTTTTCAACTGGTTTTTTAATCTTGCCAATTCGGTTCTTTCACGTGGCTCCAAATAGGTTTGAAATTTGATCTTAATGGCACTAAAATGTCTATTTTATGCTGCAAAATCACGAAAATCGCTCAGCGGCTAGGCAGCTAGGGGCTTCGCCCCCAGACTCTTGCCTTTGATTCGTGTAAGTTTCACCAGTCTGCTCAGCACACTACTCAATTGACACATTTTTCAGGCAAAAAATTTTACCTTTGGGTTCAACTCCCCCCTTAACGAAATCCTGGTTGCGTTCCCGGTTAAAATTGATATGTTATTGTTTGAGCTCAACATTTGCCAAAATAAGGGATTATGCTTCACAATTAATTTTGCTTTAGTTAACAAATGCGATAATTACTCCCTCGGTGTTTGTTTCATTATGATTTTTGGTGCCTGTTTGTAAATGATTGCTTAATTTTAACCAGACTGCTGATATAAAAAAGTTGGAAACCACTGGTTTAGAATGTAGACTGGGCTTTATTAGAAATAGCCTGCTCAGTTTATGTAAATTGAACAGCATTATCGCACCACAACTATATTTTTGCATTATCGACTAGAACAATTTAAATATGAACATATACTATAGGAATTCTTGTTGTCTGCTTTTTAGCGTTTAAGTCAGTGCAATGCCAGAATAAGCATGTGATTATGCTAAACGTCTTCACATTTAACATATTGCAATGTGACGAAGTGTGGGAGGATCTGCTCGTCAAAAGGACACAAAAAAACTGCATTTGTCATTCCCGCAAAAACGCTTTCAAAAACCATCTCCAGCAAAAAATTTGCGCCTTTCTGACATTTGCTTTCTCAACAAAAAACCGATGCCTATGGACACCCCCAACTCGAGCTGGACAAATAAAATTTTCAGGATAAAAAGTATAAAAAAGAAATAAAACATGACAAAATTTTGGGATATTGCGTTGGGAAAATTCTCCCAACAAGTCTTTCAAAATTCAAATTTTTAACTATTTGAGACCTATAAATAAAACTTTAAGAATAAGACACTGATATAGTGAGGAGTTTAAATCACCTAAACTAACAAATTGAACATAGCTTTCAACTTTAAGAACGAGCTAATACTTATTCAGCCATAACTATTGACCAACAAAAGGTGGTGGCTACTTGATTTGAAAATGGGCAGATCGCTTTGCAGCCCTCTTAGTCTACACCCAGTGATATAATCACTCTTCTTGTTTAATTGTTCTTTATTTCTTGACAAAAATAAATTATGATTGATTGATTGACTGATGTAAATAGGAAGATAAAGCATGACAAAACATGTGGGTGGGAGAGGGTTAAGTGGGTTCCCAAATAGGCCTTAAAAGAATTGTTAATTTTCACCGCACAAGTTAGACTCTTCTTTATTTCTTAAAAAATTCAAGATTTTAATTTCTAAAGTTAAATTTTGCGAGCGTTCTTTTCTTTTTCCATTCTAAGGCAGGCATTGTTTTGATTTTGTTGTTGAATTTTAAGAAAGATTAGCGGAACTGTTCCCACAATATGAGATGGAATTGATTAAATTCTTCTTCAAAAAATACTGCACTAGGCTAGTTGTGGGTGCAGATTTGATATTTAAGAAAGTGTGTCAAATTTGTGCTTATTTGGTCAGTATTTGTATCTTTTTGGTTAGTACTGGTATCTGTACGACCCACACTTCAAATTTTAAAGCCTTTACTATCACCATCTATCACATTTTCATCTTTCCTCAAGACATGATCATACCACCTTATACTACTTGCTTTAGCCGTTCTATCCAAAAACTTCTCTGTACCCAACATGTTTATCAACTTCTCACTGTTTCTTTGATCTAATAGTTTCACACCACACATCGCTCGAATCATCGCTCTTTCTGTTGTTCTCAAAATTGCCATCTCTTTCTTTCAATCAACCTGCTTCACTTTGTACAACACAGCTGAACGAACACAACTTTTGTAAACCTTCCTTTCATCTTTAATGAAAGCCTTGGCCTTGGAGCGTTTCACTACATTCCCTGAACTTTGTCTGCATGAACCATAAGAACAAATAGTCTATTTTTGTAGCTTATTTTATAGTTTTTAATTTGAGTTTTTGAGTAACGAGACATCTTTCATATGCAATGCAAAAAAAAAACAGTATAATTTGTAAAAACAAGCAAACAGTTTATTTTTGTAGCGTCCTTATAGCTATTAGTTTAATTTTTTATTGGACAAGATTTACTCATTTTTCAATAATCAAGTTTTTGACATTTTTTGTTCGCAACCCAAAAAAAGAAGAATAATAAGTAAAAACAATTAGTTTACTTTTGTGGCGTATTTACAATTTTTTAGTTTTTTAATGCTTGATTAATTTATACTTAAATGCGAACTAATGGCAAAATCAACTGGGGTATCTAAACTCAAGCCAATCGCATAAGACTAGATCAGCGATGAATCCATCCTTTTTGACCCAGCCGTTCCAGAGATAGTCTACTTCAAACAGTAGAGCCTCTAACATTATAACTTATTGACAACACTGATATTGATAGCCTTTGTGTCGTTAGTGACACCATTCCAGTTTAAACCTAGAGCAACACCGCTAGTTGGCCACATCACTGAGTGGTTTTGCTGTGTTTTTGGTTTGACCAGACCGGAAACAAACCAGAGCCTACCGTTTCAGTAGCTGACTCTCTATCCACCTGACCACTGATCGGTTACATAGAAAAATGGTCACTGTTTATAACTACATTTCAAATTACGTTTTAAAGGGAAAAAAAAACTGCCTTAAATCAAATATGCTAATCAAATAAAGCTTGATGACTCTCTTTTATCTTTATATATTAAAAGGTCGTAATTTCTGTCAGATACTAGTAAGTGTCAGCTATCATAAACCAACACTTACACTGGACGCTTATTTAATAAATTGGATCAGCAAAGCTGGCTTGGTCGTAGTTGAAATAAAATTACTGTAAAACTTCATTATTCTAGCTGTATTTCTTTGGAGCGTGAATGAGTTTGTGGGGTCTCATCTCTGCATCATTGCACTTGTGCAACACAGCTCCTTTTGAAGAAATGTTGCAGCGGTAATGAGTTGTTGGCAACTCTGTGTCTGATTTAACCAGCCTGAGATTTGAACCTCAATCCTCCCACCCAGAGACGAATGCGTTACTGCTCAATCTACTTGATTTTACTTGGTTGTAGTTTAAAATAGAATTTAGTATTTGTAACTTAAAAGTGCGAGCTTTAAGAGTGTTGAAACTAATTTTTGAAAATAATGTATTCTGTGTTCTTACATTGTATTGATCTTATCATTGCTGGCGTAGTAGGAGTACAGTTAGCAAAATTGATTGTTTTGTAACCAATGATGTTTACTATCAGACATATCTAGTATCTACTAACTAGATTGACTGCCAGTAACTTTTTCTCACAATAACATTACCACCAACTTTCAGTTGGCAGTAAAATGACTTAAAAGCATGCAACTGGCGTTTGTGCTTAGGTTCTTTGCCAATTATGCTTTTTGTCTACCGGTACTTGCTTATCAACAAAGCAGAAAGATATATACCAAAAATTTTTTAAAAATTTACTTCAGAATGAAGATTTAGTTTATAGTTCCACAATCTGACTGAAAACCACATTACTGAAGTGGGTTTTTAATTTTAGCTTTATTTTCTCCAATTTTTATTACATTTAGCATAAAATGGTTAATAATAAATCTACTTTTCCTTCCAAACTAAGTACTATCAGTAGTGATGTTCAACTGTTAAGTAAGTACATTTCTTTGCACATGGCAGGCAGGTCAGTCTCTACTATTTTACAATTTCCGCAATAGATAATTAAGGATGTATTTTACAGTTTGTTGCTTTCTGTGAGCAGCTTTGTCAGAAACGAGAAGAAAAGAAATCAACTGGTTGGGGAAGGTTGAGGCGCAGAACTGTTCGACAGTGGTATGAAAACAAGCGGCCTTATGATGTTGCTTTTTCTGTGACTAGCTGCCGGTCTTGTAATCACTGGAGCCACAAGGACATTTGGAGATTATGTCATATTCCTGTTGATAAATCTTCTTCATTAGGTATTTTAATACCGTTTTAAAGTAGCTTAGACTGTCGATTAAAAATTTTAAAGTTGTTTTAACTTTGTACTCAAGATTTATTGTGGAAAGTTGCATTTTGAGTTGTATTTTTAATCACTTAAAATACCTACCGGTAATTCAAATCTTCAATACGAGGGGTGAAACTCATTAAGAAATTTTTGTCTACAATACTTTGAATGGTTCAAGCTTTGTTGGTTCAAATGGCATGCTTACTTACACAGACAGGGTCTACCCAATAAAATTAGTTTGTTGTATGAAGTTATTTGGCTCATGACTGGTTAATTATTTATTATTTATTATCGAGTCAATAGGCATCATTTTTTGTGCTAAAGCCCGAAAGTTTTGTAGTTGGAAATGAGGTTTGCCTTGAAACTTTTGACTACATATAGCAAGCAACTTCAACGCACGTTAGCTTGTGTTTAAAATTTTGAGTCATTTAAACAGTGTAATCTGGAAAACAACTTGGAAAACTTGATGCCAGGGATAGGATATCCTTTGATGCTGGGGTAATTTTGCATATACGACATCTTGACACCATAAGCCTTAAAGAGATACTTTTCGAAATCTGATTTATTCAAGAAATGAGAACTACTTGATGTAATTAAGAGGTGCCCCAAATCTTTTTCCACAATTCCCCTCATTTGCAAAAATATGTTTTAATCCATTTGACTCCGTACCATTTGTCAACCCTGCATTATGCAATTTTGTAACATAACAAAAGTACTGGTGATCAGTACTGTAGATCTGTACTGGTAGCCTAGGTCTACCACTCTACAGATTCCAGTAGCACTAGCCAAATTTTCAGATTTGGTTATAGGCTACTCACTGCTACCAGTTGGTAATCGCGTTTTTGTGACATCACAAAAGGCATAATTTTGCAAAAAAATGGTCTGCGAGAATTTTTGCAAAATTATGCCTTTTGTGTTGTGGCAAAATTGCAAAATACAGGGTAGCCAGTGGTATGGAGTCAAACAGATTAAATCTTATGTTCGCGAATAAAGTGAATCGTTGATAAAGATTTAGAGCACCTCTTTATTACCTCAAGTAGTTCTCATTTCTTCAATAAAATTGATTTCGAGCAGTATCTCTTTAAAGCCTGATCATACCAGGTGAGTTTGTATGCGTCAAATAGTCGCAAGAGCAAGCTCACCAAATATGTTAAGTAGAATATGTTTTATACGTTTTAGAAGTGAGAGAATTACCCAGGGGTGCACCCAAAAATTTTAAAGGGAAAGTTTCAATTTTTCAAAAAGCAACCAGTACCCACGTCCGGATTTGCCATATGAAACTTTGGTACAATGTCAGCTTCTCCGTGCCTGAGGCATAAAATTGAAGTTCTTATTATTTCTTTGTTGTTGTATAATTACATATTTATCCTCTTGTCATTAGACAGCGTCAGATGCTAACTTTTGGACGATTTGCACGCTTGTCATTGCTATGACAGTGCTTAGGAAATCTACTCCTGCTTAAGAGTTTGTAGCATTCTAATGTTCTTACGAAAATCTTCGAATTCTTGTCCACTGAATTTGCAACTTGTTTGCAGCCACCAAGCGAAGATGGTCATCGTAAAATGTCTTATCTAATGACGCGAAACATGATCAAGGTGCGGGTTGAACCCAGACAATGTGATCAGAGTCATCGTAAAAATGATGCCTTTGCCCTTGCCCTCTCGGCCATGCTTCCAACATTTTAAGCGGTGATCAACTACTTAAGTGATTATTTGATGAAAACCAAATACAGCAAAATGTTGCAATCTGTGCTATATCAACAAAATCCGAACCTCCTCTTGGGTGTGCACTGGAAATACCTGTATTTCAGCCAAAAGGTTACTTTGTTTGAAACGAATTTGCACGTGCAGATTTTGAGCGGTTTAGATACAAAACATAAAGATTTCGAAAATTAAAAAAAAAAGGGAAAAGAATTAACACTGAGTCTGTTTGGCTACCAGTTGAAGTTTCCTAGCCTACGAAAACTTTCATGCACCTAGTTTAGTGTCTGAAAACAAATACTTGATTGCATTTTATCAAAAGTTTAAGTGCATTTTTATCTATTACTATCGGATCGACGCTGAACTCTTTCATTGCGGCTATTTGCTGTTACCTGCAACTACGCTGAATTCAATTTCAGTGTACATAGAATATTAGAAAAGCTATGGAACAACTTTGGCAATATTGGTAAATGAGAAAATGTCTGAGGCAAAAGTTATTTGCACTTAAAGTTAAAACTTGAAAGTAGCGTGACCTAAATCGTTTTGTGTAACCACTTTGTAACCACTTTTACGAGTATTACTGTAGATGCACGTTTACTCTTGCACACATTCAAGTAGAACGTGACATTGCAAGCGATATCTGGGTAATTCGCAACAATATCCAACTTTTACTGAACTTTATTAAGCTTTAAAATAGAGATCCGATTGCGTTGAATGATTTTGCAAAAAATATAGTCGTTGATAAATGCCACATTCGACCTCACTTCAAAATCCTTCTGGCCATACTGCAAACCAAACTCCAACTCGAACCGCGAATTGCTCCAGGAGAAGCCGACACCCGCAACACCACCCACGTTGTGCAACTGCAGGAAGAACACCAGCTATCCTTAAAACGAGAATGCTGCAGTAGATCCCTAGTATATAAAGCTGAGCTAACTTGTGACAATATTACCAAATGTTATTATGGCCTATGTGAAACCACATTCAAAACATGATACGACAATCAGAAACATACCTTCAGACACCAAAATAAGCGTCACTCGACAGAACTATCCAAAGCATACTGGAACGCAATAGAAACCGGCAAACATCCAAACATAGAAAAATGGAACATAGAAAAAAGAGCACAGCCCTATCAAAACGGCTCTAACAGATGCAACCTATGTTTAGAAGAAAAAATCGCAATATTACAAGCAAATTCGGCTAACACCCTCAACCAAAGAACCGAACTTGTATCAAAATGTCGACACAAAGCCACCAACCTAATTAAATCACTTTTAATGTAAACCACTTAATCACAGTCAAGTAATAATGCTGCTTTATATCTCTGGCAGTGTTTGGAATTTTTAAGAGTGTTTTTACTATGTTTCACAGACGTGCAGCAACGCACATGCAGTGTTTGATTAAGATGCTTAGCCTCCACTGTTAGTGCTTACAGCGTTTTGTACCAGCCACGGCTCCTCATCACCGACCCGAGTTACGGCTACTGGTCCTGGCCGGAGCAGGCCACAGTCAGCCCCAGTGGGCTGGCCTGGGCTCGTGCCTGCTACAGAGCTTTTGGTGAGGGTTGGGGAGACGTGGTTGATGTATTGAAGTATATTACTGTTTTATTTCTATTTTTTGTTTTGTTGTACCCCGCCTGATGAACCCATTAGGGGAAACAGACTGTAGTGGGGATTTTTAAATTTTTAATGACTTTAATTTTTAACTGAACTTCCTGCATCGTTAACTGGCTCTGGCCCATTGTCCATTGAGCACTCTGGAAACAGGGAAGACAGTGTACAAGTTAGTTGTTGGTAGTCAGATTAATAATTTAAATGTGCCCCTTTCAAATTTTCTTTCACGAACTTAAATTGCTTTGTGGTTATTCAAGTTCAAAATTTAGTTCTCTTAAAGTTATCAAAAATAATTGAGTAATGTCATTCAAAAAGCTCGCATAACAGTTTATAATGCAACGTCAAATCTCAGCACTTTTTACGAGTTCTCAACAGTTTTTCACTCCATTTGAATTAACATAAAGCGGCTTTAAAATTCCAGCGACTCACCAGCAAATTTCAAAACATCAGCCAAACTTAGAGCCATGTATGATTCTGAAAACGCTCTTTTGCATCGCAAATCAACATAATTATAGTATTGGTATATCGGTTGTTTCGAAATTAAAGCCCCCTCCTTAAAAGCATAAACTAAAATTAAAAAATGCTAAAATTATGCAAATTTAAAACAGGCATTTATTTAAGTTTTTTGCTGAATCGTTTATGTTTCTGCCACATAGCCTTCATTCTCGAACAGTATAATTTGACAAATTACTAAAAAAAGAGAATCAAAATTTGTTTTCCCTAGTTAATGCTTCACTCACAAGGTGTCACAGGTCGATAAGAATAACTTGGTAAACCATCACAGTTTTCTATTCCCTTTAATTAGCATGATCTTTTGGGCTAATTATTGTCCAACATGGCATTACCATTGGGGACTGATTGAACGGCAGTTTTACTTAATTTGATTAAAAACAGTAAAGCCATAGTTAAAATAGTAAATTGCATTCGAGTCTTTGTAAATTCCAAACACACGGATACAAAGAGAACAAACCAAATTACTACTCAACCTACTCAAAAGCAATTGACTTGCAGGCTTCCCTTTCTGGGACCAATCTCAATGCAAGTACATCATGAAATCGGCAACTATTTTGCAAAAAATACAAATGGGAAAATCAAAGTTAGTGTTATTCACGACACATTCAAATTAAAAAGTTTTTTTCGAGTCAAAGAAGGTCAAGCACTACTACATTGGTCAAATGTGGTCTATCATATTCATTGCTCATGCGGCAGCAACTACATTGGTGAGACTGCCAGAAATTTGCTTACACGACTCAATGAACACAACCCCGGCTCCGAAAAATGTAAAAACACAGATGTTACCAACCACCTCTATGAAAATTTTGACCTTAAAATTGACTTTGCAAAACCTAAAATACTTGGAACTGCCAGGAACCGAACCAAGCTATTCATTTTAAAAACTTTATGCATCGACAAACTGAAACCGGACATAAACGTTGATCAGTCATCAATAACTTTGTATCTGTTCAACACGTGATTGTTCTTTGTTTTTTTCTTTTTTTCTCATTCATTGCACTGCGCTAGTATCACAGAATTACTTGGTGTGTTTAGCAGTGGAACAGCAGATTGTTTACATCAGCAGGTTTTACTCAATTGCAGCGCTATGTACAACTTGTACTGAAATATGTCTACTTTCATTCGAGACTGGTTCTTTATTTTTTTTCTGTTTTAGATTTTACTTTTTACTGATGATGGACATAGCTAAGTCCAGAACGTTTAAAAATTTTGTTATTTTAAATAAGGCTTTACTGTTTTTAATCAATGGCATTACCAAGTTTGGTATGTTGTATCTTTTTCTAATATTAGCCTACCGGTACTCTTAAAATTTGATATGTCTAGCTGGAGTACTTCAAATTTAACATTTAAAAATTTTAAAAGGCCCATTTGGCATGGTCTCCTCGATGCGGCCCACCAATTTTTGTCATCTATCATTGATTATATTGACCTAACCAATAGATATAATTTGTTTAGAGTTTGTAGTTAATGGGGGGAGGTGTCAAGATAAGTGGAGGACACCTATAGTTTGAGATCCTCAATGTTTTTTCGTATTAAATTTGTACCTAGCTTGAAAATTTTAGGAGTGTAGCTTAAACAATTAGAAAGTTTCAATTTTGTCATCCTGGTTTGAGGGGAACCCCATTGTGGTACCCCCAAATGTTTTTTCATATTTACTTATTCTAAGAATTTCATCAGTCTAGTATAAATGGTTCAAGTTGAATTTTAGCGTTCTTGTTTGTGAAGAATCTTTTGATTTTGCTACCCCCAAATTCTGTCAAATTTTATCTTTTCTTTGTACTTGCCTATCCTGAAAATTTCGTGCGTCTAGCGTGAGTGGTTAAAAAGTTTGAGTTTTGGTGGCCCATTTGAGAAGGACACCCTCATTGTGGTATCCCCAAATTTTTTCATATTTTATCTTTAAATTATTTTGATCTATTCTGAAAATTTCATCTGTCTAACGTAAGTGGTTAAAAAGTTTGAATTTTGGCTGCTCCACTTTAGGGAGATCCTTGTATTTTGGTACTCCCAAATTATGTCCAATATTATCTTTTATTTGTAATTGTCAACCCTAAAAATTTCATTTGTCTAACGTGTGTATGGTTAAAATTTTTGAATTTTGGCGGCCTCATTTGGGTGAGACCTCCGATTTTGGAACCCCCAAATTTAGTTAAATTTTATCTTTTTTTATATTTAGTTGGCTTAAAAATTTCATGAGTCCAGCTTGAAAGGTTAAAAAGTTTGAATTTCTAAGGTTAAAAGGTTAAAAAGGGCCCAATTGAGGGGGATCCCCCAACCTGGCACCCCAGATTTCATTCCCACACTAGTCCTCCCTGATATCATCAATCGCTCAAACTTTGGATACAGTGCGTTAAGCGGTTTAAAAGTAGATAGCCGGAGAAGGAAAAGAAAAAAGACAAAAAAGAAGAAAAATAGTGTTCAAGTTGAGGTAAACGAACGTAACCAAAAAAACGCCGGTTGATAGTGTGCTCAAAAACCGCAAATTATTTTCTGTTAAAATCGATATTTACCAAGATGTATCGCTTCAAAATCATCCACTTTCTGCCCATTTTTGGCCTGTAATATTTTGTCATGTGATCGGGTTCTGCCAAACTCGGTTTGCATAAACCATTCATAATCACCCACATTGTGTACGAGTTTCAGCTGTGCATGCCAAGTGGTTTTTGAGTTATAGACGAATTAATAAATTTTCAAGCCAAAAATCGCCATTTTTTTCATGATATCGTGACCTAAGATCCCCAAAATTGGCACACATGACACATTCATTAATGCTTATGTTGAGTCCAAATTTCAGCTTTCTAGGTTTTACTGTTTGCTAGTTATGAGCAAATCAATCCTTATCTGCCAAAATTCGCAAACAAAAACAAAGATACTTTGCGCTCACTCGAAGTCCCAATTACGAAATGCCCAATTACGAAATGAAATTTGTCTCGTATGACCGCCGCATTCAAGTCAAGTTTTTCGCTCTTGAACAAAATGTTGGGATAAGCCTAACATGTATTTTCACTATATTTGAAATTTCTATGCCTTCTTGTTTTCAAGATATTGCAGTTAAAAATTAACAGCTTTTCGCCAACTTCAGTGTTGCCATTTTGTCGGTATTGTGACTGAAGATTAACTTTTGGAAAGCTGACTTACATTTATTGAACAGCAGCTAATTTTACAGTTCTAAACCTTTACTTTGTTTCACAATAAGTCTGCCGCAAAGCATTTATTTAGGATCAGGAACATGAAGTGACGTTTTAAAATTTTGCAACCCTGGCTAAATTTATAAGGGGAAAAGCCTTTCTTAGGGAATAAAATTCTAATGCTTGGTGACATGAAATTTTAATGCTTTAACTTGTGGTCAAGCTTTGGATAATAGCAGTCCTTTAAAAGTTTTCAAATTGCACACAATATAATTTTGATGCAGATATTGATTTTGATTTAAAATCGCTCTTTTACTTAAATTTTATGTTTCTGATTGGCGCTGAGCAGTCAGCACCTACAGGTATTTGCAAAAGCGAAAAATTGGGTTTTAAGTCTTGGTTATTGGTATTTAACGCAGATTCAATCAATGGTTACTGTTGAATTAGAAGTTTGTTTTGACAGTGGCCAGTTTGCTGGTGGTGCGAAAAATCTGCAAGATCAATGTGCCAAAGTAATTTACCTGCCAAAAAGCTTGTCAATATGAGTAATGTTTGTGAATTTTGGAAAAAGCTCGTGAATTTTGGAAAAATTTTGGAGTAACGCCGCCAACTGATCAGAAATTTATGCTCTTCGTGAATAAAAAATAGGCTAAGCTGGCGCATCAATTGCATAATACACCAACTTTGAAATATCAAAAATGCATAGTTATATTATGTGTAGCCACTAGGGCACAAGTATTGTAGTAGGCAGGGTCCTGTAGTGGGATAATTCAGTTTAAAACTAAAATAACGATGATATAATATTATTTCAGCTATCATCCACATAAATTGACTAAGGTTCATACTTCTGCGCGCGATAGCTGCATATCATCAAGTCCGGCGGAAATATAATTCACCAAGGTTGCATATATACTGGTCGCATTATTATTTGCATATAATAATAAGAATAATTTGTAACTGTTGCCAGCTCGCATCATCATTATCACAATTATCAAGCTGGGATGTCAAACCAAAACCCTACATATGTATACATCATCAAATATCACAAGATTATCCAGGATACAGAAATTTTTTCCACGATTCAAAAGCGGGCAGTAATATTAATTTCGAAAAACCTTTGGAAATTTTTTGAGCGGCAACACATGTAGTCTAAAGTATTCATTTCAAAAACACTATTAACGAAGCTAAAAACTAAAAGAACTAAAAAGATAAAACTAAGATAGAAAATGTTGGCAGGCCTACCGCCATTACTAGACATGCTAGGCATGTCATCAAAGTCGTCTTGTGCAACCCGTTGCCACTTCAAAAAGTTTAAGCCATTGGAAGTTTCTTGACGTTAAGGAGTTAACCTAGCTCGCTTCGCTATAATAACAACACCCATGGAAAATAATCATTACACAGCAGCTGATCTTGGTAAGGGATTGTTGTACTTCATAATAAATTGCCTCAAATCTGTCGATACATTGAACTGTTAAAAGATATTTTTTTTGGAAATTGTGAAGAAATGATCCCAGGGATGTTCTTGCTTTACATATTTGTGGTAGATTTCAATTTTTTACTGCAAATCCACAAATGGTTGCGGGAAGAAATTGGTTCAGAAATTCGCAAATCAAAACCTAAAGTCTGCAATTTGCGGACCAAATTGGCGGTAGAAAGTTCAAATTTGGAAAGTTGTCTTCAGATATGTCAAATTTTTTTGAGAAAAAAATTGAGCCTAAAAATTTTCGACTTGAATGCCCTTTTCAAACTTCACAATTTATGTAATACCATTGTAAGTGGTCAACATGCTTGCTTTGGCATAGTCAGGCATTCAGTTTCTGGGACCATCTTTGTTACTGTATGTTTCATTTTTATTGAAACTGCCTTTAATGAGGACTTCTAATTCAATAATGATTTAAACAGATATGAAAATCTTGTGTTCTTACATCATACATGGATACCAAAAAACTGTTGAAAAATATGAAGCTGAAGCTGAACAAGGCTCTGAGGATGATAAGGTTTCTAATTTTTATATATTGATATTATGACCGGTCTACGACTTTTAGGCATGGACGTTTAGGTACTGCAGAGACTGTCATGTGCCTGGACTTTTAAGCATCGAGACTTTTAGGTGCCAGAGGCGAAAAAAAATTTTTTCCCAAAAAAATATTTCCAAAAATAAAAATACCAAAACACTTTTTTTTCCAAAAAATTTTTTTTGCTTAAATAAAACAGTTTTCTTAATTTTTTTTTTTTTGAAACAAAAAAGCTTTACTTTGATTAAAATGTTAATATCTTCGAAGATTTTCATCTGACACTTGTCAAGAAGAATTATCAGAATAGAAAGTGCAGGAAAAGGAGCGGTTACAGAAAAAAGCGTTCCAGTGATTGGCGGGAAAAGGATCAATGAGAGAGCGTTATTTATGTACAATCTTTAAGCTGTAGATGAATTCTTTTTGTCAGTAGAGAGCTGAGTTAGAAGTTTTGATAAGATTGACTTCAAAAGCAGATAGATGGAAGGAGAGTGGAAAAAGTTTTACAAAAAAATAGATTTATTATTGCATTTTTTTCAATAATTAAAAATGTTATCCACTACATGTTTCCAAAATTTTCTTACCTAATCCGAACGTATGCAGTATCCAGCTCATAGTCTCAAATTTTGGGGAGCACGGGCACGTGTTTTTTGTGTAGTATTGGCTTATGTAGCAAGCCACGTGACGTTTCGTGGTTATTTTGAGTCTACTCACAATATAGTACAAAGTTTTTCTAGAGCTAAAGATTCGTCTCTCGGCAGATTCCTATTTATGATCGTTACACCTTGTTGTAAATATTGTAAAACCAATGTTTGAATGGATATTTTTAAGTTTAATCGTTACACCTCGTTGAAACTACACTTATACTGTAGTAAAAGCAATGTTAAATTCTTGAAGTTAACTTCTTCAGAATTGCATCAAGAACTGTTGAAGTTGAATGGGATTGTATTCTGCTTCAAAGTATTATGTTACTTTTGAATTATTTTTGTAGTGTGAGTTGAATTAGAAGTGGCTGCAGACTTGACAACCATTTCCGAAAATTTTTCATCTCAAATTTTTTATACAACTACTATAGTTCAAATTTATCACACACACTGCATTTCCTTCAATAAAATTAAAAAGACAAACTGAAGACGTATTAAGATGAGCTCTCTCAATACTGCATGCAGTGCTGTCGTCGATGGTAGCCCTCCTACCTGTCATTTTACCTCATTCTTAAGAAGGGCGAGGTCACGAAGGAACTCTGGGGAGACTCAACAATTGGACCACACCCAAGGTCTGAGTCAGAGCTCAGAAGTAACGATAGATAGAGAAGAATGGGCTCGGCAGTCACCTTTATCAAAACTTCAAACCCGCCCTCTGCCGACAAAAAGAATTCGTGTACAGCTTAAAGATTGTACACAAATGCCGCTCGCTCATTGATCCTTTTCCTGTCAATCACTGCTCGGCTATTTTCTATAGCCGCTCCTTTTCCTTTGTTCTCTATTCAGACAATTTTTATTGACAAGTGTCAGATGAAAAGCTTTGAAGATATTAACATTTTAATCAAAGTAAAACTTTTTGCTTGAAAACCTTTTTTTGGGAGAAAAGCTTTTATATGAAAAAAACTGTGTTTGAAAACAAAAATTTGGTTTTGAAAAAAGTTTAAAAAAGTTGTTTTTTTTGAAAAAATTGATATTTAAAAAAAAAATTTTAAATACTTTTTTGTAAAAAAATTTTTTTTTTTGAAAAATGAATTTTTAGGTTGAAAAAAAATGTTTTTGAAAAAAAATTAGAAAAAAATTTTTTTCACTTCTGACACCTAAAAGTCCTTTCACCTAATTGGTGGTGACTAAATGTCCCGTGTTTAAACATTCTGTGTCTAAAAGTCACACTGTGTGTTATGACAGGGTGACCGCTTTAAAATAGCTCTTGAAAAATCAATTGGTTTTGATTGTTATTATTTTTGGGGGGGGGGGAGAACTTTATGTGGGCCACCCATCCTGTAAAAGATCAGAGCAATTTTTGTATGAAGATTAGAGAATCAACAATCTAGCGGCAATTCCTCAATTAAGTATGGCGTTCAGTGGAATCAAACTCATGACACTCTGCTTACAAGCTCAACTGCCCACACCTTTGTCAGTTGCCCGTGGTTCATTCAAGGCAGAATAGTGAAGCTGCCTACCCAGCAGGCCATCAACAGTGGTCACTTGTGGTAATGAAAGCATGATGTAGTGGAAGCCCTGTTGGACTCGAAAAAAAAGAGAAAAGAAAAAACATTTTCTCACCACTCTTTCAGTGGCAAAAAAATGTCCAACTTTTCTCTCTTTTTTCAAGTCGAACAGCGCTTCTACATCATGCTTTCATCCACAGGAAAGAGTCGGGCAGCTCCTACTAATCAACCTTATACAATTTAATGCAAAAAATGCACGCTTATGTATTTTTGTGACTAAAATTTGTGTATAAGTTTAAAAATTGTAAACTTTTGGATGGGCTGGTTGCAAGTAATAGCCTGCCTGCCACTTGTTTTTTGACAGGTAAAGGTAGCAATGCTATGACGTTTTCTTGATCCAATGGACTTGAAAAAAATTATTAGATACGGCATCGTGCTTTGGAATCAATCCCCTTTTAAATTACTGATACGATATCTTATGTTGCATCGTCCAGTTGGTTGAGCAGTGATGCAGTTGTCTCTGGAGCGGGGGGTCTGAGGTTTAAATTTAGGACCGGTCAAATTGTACACAGTGTTGCCAACCGCTCACCACCGCTGCAACATTTCAAAAGGAGCTGTATTGCGTGAGTGCAGTGATGTAGAGATTGGCCCCGCAAACTTGCTACACACTATGGCGTAGTACAACAAGTATAATGAAAGATTTGATTTTGTCATCTTATATTGTTCTTTTTTTGTAGAAGCTGCTTAATCTCCTGCAAGCTTTGAAGGAAATTAGATTGCTTAAACCAAACGAATCAGGCTCAAAAGTTGCAACTTTGATGATAGAGCATAAACTTACGTGGGACCATTTACCATGTCAATGGCACAATGATTCATCGGTATGCTGGATGTTGTATGGTACAAGGAAACACTTTAGCTTGTTTTGAATTAGACTTACACGTGATAGTGATAAATTAAAAACATAAAACTAATTTTTTCAGCTTTTGTTTCAACTGATCAGTGTGGTCAAGTGGATAGAGCATCTGATACTGAAATAGTAGACTTGGGTTCAATTCCCTGTCGGATCTAACCAAAGACTTGAAAAATTGGTAGTCACAGCTTTCCTGCTGGACGTTCAGCAATAAAAAAAAAGAGAACAGTTTGAAGCAAAGATGTGGAAGCCGTCTATTTTTTATTGCTTATGCTTTGAGCTCCTCTTATGGTGCCATGCTTCTAAGTTTGCTCCACTTCATTGCTCTTAGCATTTTTTGCTTTTGCTTCTGGCTCCCAATCAAATTAATATTGATGTTGATTCCACTTCCAGCTGATTTTGCCTAAATGCTTTTCCGCTTTCAAACAAATTTTACAGCTTCCGCTTCTATAATTGTCAAAATTACAGTAATTGTATTCATCATCATCATCATTTTGCTCCAGTAATGTGTTTTCTGTTTTTGGAGCCCAGCAGATGTTCCCCGCACGCAGGGGTTAGCCAGTTTTTGCAGTCATCATCTTTCACAGTCTTGTGCATCCAACCTTTGCAAACCTCTGGTTATCATGTCACATTCCAGCACCTCTTTCCATCTCTTTTTCGGTCTACCTTTTTTGTCCATCAGCTTCTAAGTGTAGTGTCTTTACTGGACCCCTTTCTTCATCCATACTCTCCACATATGCCAACCATCGCAATCTTTGCTCTCTCAGAAACTTTTCCCATCTCTCTACCCCGGTCATTTCACAAGTCTTCTCATTGTTTGCTTTATCTTTTAAGGTTTTCCCCCATATCATTCGCAATATTCTCACTTCTGTAGTCTTCAACCTCCTTTCATCTTCCCCTTTCAATGCCCAACATTCAGCACCATGAGTTAAAGCGCTTCTCACATAGCTTTTACATAAGATGCCTTTAACCTTCAATAATATGCTTTTTCTGCATATAGCACTCGAAATATCTCTAAATTTTTTCCATGCCGATCTAATTCTTGATGTTACAGCCTCCTGAGCTCCTCCTTCCGCACTGAGTACATAGCGGAGGTAAGAGAACCTGTTCACCACTTCTATGTTGTCTCCGTCCAAATTTATCATTTTATCTTCATCTTGAAGTAACGTGCCAGGGATGCATTTTTTGCAAGAAAAATCTTTCTCCCTTGTTAAACTTCCATGAACTCCTGAACACTTGACATTGTGTACACTGCACAGAGTTCCTTCGCACTCCTTTGCCACATACAGAGCACGGATACTATCAAATTTGCATTCGTTCGAAATTTCTTCTAGTATAAAAAGCCTTTGTCTTATTTGCATTTATTTTCATTCCTTTGTCTTGTAATGCTTTCTCCCATCAAGTGTATCGAAATTCCACCTCTTTCCAATTATCCCCGACTAGCACAAGATCATCTGCATACAGCATTTTCTTTACAACTCCCTCTCTGATGTCTTTAGTCACTTCATCCATCACCAACGCAAACAGAAGAGGACTTAGTATCGATCCTTGATGGACTCCAACTTTTACTTTTGCTTTCTTTTTCAACTTTTTCGCTTTTGTATTTCTGACCATCGTCTTATTATTATAAATTAGGGTTCAGATAGTCTCACTGTTTTTGCTAAATGCTAGCATAGTGGTTCCAAATACCACAGAGCGAGCAACGATCTTGGTGGATTGGCTAAAGTGTGCTAGTGATCCTACTGCCTTGTAGGAGTAAATGCATGGAAAGGCATGGCCCACTGCTTATAACTGGTGGTTGGTGTCAGCAAGGGCATGCGACCACAAAACTTCAATGCTCCAAACAAAAAAAAAAAAAAAATACAGCTGACAAAGGAAAATAAAACTTTTTTATAGTGATTGTATTTATCAAAGGTTTTTTGTATGCTCATTGCTTAGAATCAAACAGAAAATTTAATTAGCGTAAATAAAAGTGGGCACTTAAATTGGTTTAGGCTGATACTTTTAGAATCGTATGCATTGATGTGGATTACATTTGATTCGCAGAGATAAAAGCTTTTGGGAAACAGTTAGGACAAATTGCTGGGCAAATTAGTAAAAAGATTTTGTCATTTGTTGAAGGATTACGTTTCTGAACGCTCGAATTTAGTTTATTTTAATGTAGTAAGTTTCAGTTTATTTTTATACATGTAAATTTTGCAATGTAGAAGATAAAAAAACTGATGATCTGCGGATCAATGTTAAAAATCTAAGTTAGCGCATACAATCCTTTCAGTATATTCTCTGACTTTTAGCAATCACCATTCAACTACAGTGTGTTAAACCTTTTTGCCTTACTGCATGAAATGAACATTTTTTCTGAATCGATTTATATCAATTTTGAATCCTTGGAAGTATTTGTAATTGAAAGAAGTATTTGTAATTTGTAAAAAAGAATCAACATTCTTAAATGCTTGTTTTAAATTTCATGACAGATGCATCTTAAATGGTACTAACCTTGTACAGATATATGATATTTTAAAGCTGCTTCATCACAGTAGTGCAGTGGTTCTTAGCCTTTCTTATGTTGTTACCCCTGCATTATTCTGATGTATATCAACTACCCTTTTCTTAGAAAAACAGCAACTATAATAGCTCGCAATCCAAAATAAATACATAGAAAAATAAGGTTATTTTTGATAACAAATGGCAATTGTATGAGACTTTTTTGGCTAAGCAATGCAAAAAGCAATGTGATATGATGCCTCCAATGCTGCGTTGTTTTGTTTCACCCACACTTCCCCAAATTCAAGGTGCCATTTAATCGAATGCTCAAATTTTTGCCAAAAGTAATCTATTTTTCCTACTAATCCTCCATGACAAGACTCAAAATGCTGTTTCAATTTGTTTGTTTTTGCACTTTCCTTAGTTAGAACTTTAAACAAATCATTGTGGCTTTTCAACAGAATTTTCAATTAAGACTGGTGAAACCAAAGTTCATTAGCGTTTCTTCATTTCTTTAGAATTATCTTAATAATTTTTTGGCGCTAAATTAGTGTTACTACTGCTGGCAAGAACAAAATGCTCAGCTCACGCCTATTACTAACTGGACTGGACTAGACTATCAATTGTTTACGAAACAAAAGAATTTATTAGAAACCCTAATCGCCCTATTACTAATTTGGCATTACAGAAAGTAGAGAAGCACGATGAAACTTTTGGAGTTAGTAGCCCTATGTGATAGCGCTTGCCATTAAAGTTTTTTTTTTTAGTTTACATTACCCCTTTTAAAATGTCAAATTTCCCCTTCGGGGGTAATTACCCACAGATTAAGAACCACTGCACTAGTGATCTTTTGCAAAGCTGCTCATTGGTTTGTATCTGTAAGCATTGTCAGATACAGTATGTGCTGAGTTGGAAAAAAGCTAAACATTTAGGCAACGGTATAAGAACGTTTTTTGGCCAGGAGAGCAACTTCACAAACAACCCCTTAACTGCTGTTGAACCCCTCTTATACTCTTTATCTATCTTTGACCTCTGGCTCAGACCTTTGGGTTTGGCTGGACTGTTAAGTCTCCACATAGTTTCTTCATGCCCCAACCCTTGGAAGGGACGAGGTATTACCACCACCTCTTAGCTCAGTATACAACAATTATTTTGAGTTGAGTAACTAAGTCGGGAGCAGAATACGGTAGCAAAATTTTGAGTTGTCAGAGGTTTTAGGGGGAATGTGGACAGGTGATTTTAGTGATTTTTTGCAAAAAAATTGCCAGTTTCAACAGCATTAGAATAAAATAAAAACATTGGAAAAATCATTAAAAAATTACATTGCAAGCTGGGAAGACTTTATCTCTTTTAGTTTCCTCTTTGCTTGTCTTGCCTGAAACATGTTTAAAACTTCCGTACTTGGAAACATTTTCTATGTGACTTCGCTGAGAAAAGCTTCAGCTCCTTTATCCTAGTTGCTCTAATGTTTGTGCTAGTTTTGAACATATTTTTGTTGATCTCTAAGCCTAAAAATTGCAAAAAAATTGCCAGTTTCAACAGCATTAGAATAAAATAAAAACATTGGAAAAATCATTAAAAAAATTACGTTGCAAACTTGGAAGACTTTATCTCTTTCAGTTTCCTCTTTGCTTGTCTTGCCTCAAACATGTTTAAAACTTCTGTACTTGGAAACATTTTCTATGTGACTTCGCTGAGAAAAGCTTCAGCTCCTTTATCCTAGTAGCTCAATTGTTTGTGCTAGTTTTGAACATATTTTAATGAGTTTTAAGCCTAAAAATACTTAAAATGATCAAAATAAGCCATCTTATTACACGTTTTGACCTTTTTTGGCATATTTTTGACCATTCCGAGTTTATTAGTTAGGAGGAAGCATTCAATGCCTAAGATGGGCGAAAAATTGATATCCTACTTACAGTATCGTGGCCATAAACAGGCGCGCAACCAAGATTTTAGTAGGGATAGGGGGGAGAGGGACTTGAACCAAAGTTAATATTTTTTTGAAAAACATCGCAATTGGGTAGTTGGTGAGCAAATTTGTGCAAGTCAAGAGTAGCCTATCTCAAGGGGCTGTGCTGAGAGCAGATCATTGGGGTTTGAGGTTGAAGCGTTTTTTGTAATTTTTCGGAAAAATCGCCATTTTAACACCATTCAAATCAAATTTTGCACGTTATGCATTGAAAGAACTAAATTGCTTAGGTTTGAGAGCCACTTGAAGAATCAAATTGCACACAGAGCCCTTTCAGCCCGGTTGGTTGTGCCACTGGCCATGGCTTTAAGCCAGTTGTAGGGAAAACCGTGTACACCTACATTTACTCCGAAAGCAACTATTATTGTTAAATTTTTAAAACTTGTGGTAAACAATAGCCAGTTTGGAGGAAGCGGAAGCACATTGCTTTTAACAATTTGACTTCCTCAAAAAATTAACTGTTTCTACCACTTTCTCTTCCACATTCCTAGTTTGAAGCCTCAGCTATGTGTGGTAGGCAGGTGGCAGTTTGAATTGAAGACCAAAAATTTTCTTGGCTGTCTCCTGGTCAAGGCAAGCTGGTGAATAAACGTGCAATTACAATTTAGAACCGGTCTACACTGTGCGTATAATCGTCAACGCACGAGCGTAGTTTTAGTTTATTTTAAATAGAAATATGGTACGCCCGACGTACCACCTTACTAGCATACAATTGCCAGTTGGTGAAAAAAAAACAAAGGATACGCTCGTACACTCACGATTTTACGCATGCTGTAGACCGGCCCTTAAGCTTTTTTATCTAAAACTTTGTAAATGTACAGTACTTTGCATTTGTGTAGATGGCATGCAAAATTGGCAATCGATGTAAATTATATAATTTGTTTTGATAAAAGACCATTAGTCCAAAGCTGCGAAAGTGCTGGAACAATAAAACATATATCAGAAACAACAGCAGTGACAAGCTTCTAATTCTAAATGTACAATCGGGTCATTAAAACCCGAAAATTAAATTCAGAAAATGCTTTGTTAAACAATTAACTCTAGTCTTCTCATGATTTTGGCAAATGCATTTCGGGATCTTACTCAAACAAATTGTTTCAGCCCTAACCCAAACAAAGCTTAGCATGTTCGACTTCAACACTAACATGTAATTTGCAGATGTGGAAACATTTGATTAATTATTTGCCACTTGAAATTGTATTGAAAAATCTCCCTCGTTTGCATAATGTCAAAGTCCTTGACAATTGCAACGCTTGGCAAAAGTGTGTTGTGGAGCGAATTATGGATGTGGAAGAGGAGTCTAGTTTGCATCCCATGACGTAAGCTATTTGTTTGTTTGTTTGTTGGTTGGAATTTTTCTCGTCTTCGTGAATAAAACCATGAAGGGATGGAATGTCACGTTATAGAGCCTCAGCGATATTTTACTTCCACACATCTCAAACGGTGAGCAGTAAGCATCCGGTCACCATGCAGACGGCCTCTGCTTTTGGATTCCCTATTTCTTTTGGATGAATTCTTTGGCTTTTGGATCCCTGTTGGTCGACTCGTACAGCTTGTCGAATAGACGGCTTCAGTGTCGGTATGCAACATAGCAAAAGCACAGGTAGTATTGGTATGGCACATTAGTTTGTAACTTCGAGTTTCGATGAGTTTGTTGTCCAAAAATTGCCAATATTTCTGCACGGAATAGATGACATATTCAAACTCAGTTTGACAAATATCACTAATCTTCTGACATGCTAAAATGGAATAAGTTTCTCGTTAATCTTATTATCGTCACCAAGAAGAACTTTTTACTATTAGTCAAAATTTCTTAAGATTGATGCGTTTTTATTATTTTTCGAAAACTTGCTTGTATTTTTTGTTTGAATTCCCTCATATTGTATTTTGCTGTGCAGTTACTTTTGGCATCGAGCTAAGTATGAACATGGTCGCCACCACAAGAAAAAGTACAAGTGGATTCCTAACATTGAGATATTGTCAGCTCTTGATGTTGCGTTTTACTCCAGCGTGAAGAAGGTAATCTTCATATATTTGCTCAATTTTTAGAAGTAATACTCAACCACTACCAAACTTGAATGTGGAAAGTACCCAAGCGCATTTTTGTCTGTGCTGACGAAAGGCCAAATTATTTTAACGTTTTATAAACATTAATGGACGATTTAAAGTATCGGTCAAACTTTTAGTTGATAATAATGCATAGTTTAGAGAAGGGGACACTTTTAGTGTAGGGCTGCATTCTCAAAATCACAGTATTCAAAAGGCTGTCCAATGCTAAGTAAAATAATCAATATTCAAAATAGCTAAAAGATTTTCAAGAAGCATAGCAATTTATTAATTAATAATTGAACGTAATAATTTCACTTGAATCATATTTATTTCGAGAAAACAAAGTAAATTCGAAACTGAGTAACTCTTTAATATCAGAGCAATGTAATGAGAATAGTGCATCTGACCGCCATCATTAACTAATTTGTTAAAATCCCGTGCAAATTGTTTTTGTAAATCTTTAAAACTGATTGAAGATTTGAGTTTGTGAGAAGTAGGTGCGCAACAAGTATTTCGCTAAAGGATTGGGGGGAGGGGGGAATCCAAAGTTAAAAATTTTGTTTGAAAAATGTGTCCATTAGTCAACGTGCTGAGCAAACTTATGCAATCATAGTATATCGCAGCCGCCGGAGGCCACGGGGGTTAGGGGATGAAGCCCCTAGCCGCTGGACGATTTTTGTAATTTTTTGACAAAAAACCTGCCATTTTAACGCTGTATTCTGATCAAATTTCACATGGTTTTAAAGTCATTTGAAAGAACTAAATTGCTAAGGCTTGTAAGCCAATTGAAGAATTAAATTGCCCAGATTTTTTATCCTTTCGTTTTACTTACAAGTCATTTCCAAAACACGTTTAAACGTATTTGCATTTTTGGGTTAAATTTTCTAACTGACTGGACTAAAAATGAGCTGAAGTTAGCCCCCCTGTTCGCGCTACTGTCGAGAAGCGTTCTGTTTTTTACCTCGTAACTTTTCATTATGAAGAGAGTTCGCTCATAAATATAAATGGAAGTAAACAACACAAGCAACAATTGGATTGAATAAGCAATGGATGCAAACAACATTGCTTGAAACCAGAGGCGCAACCAGGGAAGAGGCTAAGGGGGCTATAGCCCCCTTGTATTAGCCACGTTTCTTATAAAATTTAACTCAAAACTACGAGCGTTTAAGTGTGTTTTGGGCTTGACGTCTGCAAGTAAGGCGGTTGAAAGCATAGGCGTAGCCAGAGGGGGGCCCAGGGGGCCCGGCCCCCCCAATTAAACTACCACCAATGATAAAAAATTATGACAACATAGCCTAGCGATGTTTAGTTGCAGTTTTTTTTTTCAGTAATTACGCACACAACAGTAATTAGCAATAATATCACTGATGTCGAGGGAGCCCCGGGATCTCTAACTAACTACCAGGGGCACCTGGGGCCCCTAACTAACAACCAGGGGGTCCCAGGGCCCCTAACTGACAAACAAGCAGCCCCGGGGCTCCTAACTGATGACCAAGGGCCCCAGAGCCCTGACTAACGACCAGGGGGCCCCGAAGCCCGTAAGTGACAAACAGAGGGCCCTGGGCCCTAACTGGCAACCAGGGGGTTTAGGGGCCCCGATACAACAACCAAAGGGCTCCAGGGTCCCTAACCAACAACCAGGGGACCCCCGGGGCCCCTAACTGACTACCAGAAGGCTCCAGGGCCCCTAACTGACAACCAGGGGGCTCCGGGGTCCCAAACTAATAACCAGGGGAGCCCGAGGCCTCCAACTAACAACCGAGAGCTCTGGGGTCCCTGGCCCATAACTGACAACCAAGGGGTCCCAGGGCCTCTAACTGATAACCAGGGGGCCCTTGAACCTCTCAATGTCGACCAAGTGTCTCGGGCCAGGGCCCCTTAATTCAAATTTTTAAAAATTTATATGCAAAATCTTTGAGAAATCTAAGAGTTTTGTTCTAAAAGTTGCAACCCCAGGCTCTCGTTTAACGTTATTATGAACTTAATGCTATAACACAGGCGGTAATGCAAACCCCCCAATTGAAATACTACTGATCATAAATATAATGAGAGCATAGCCAGTATGTTGTCCTTTACGGAATTGAAGTTTCTTTAATTTAGGATTTACACGTACAAAAGTGAGTAATAATAATGACGACCACTTGTCCTTGTCATAATAATGTCATGCAATTCTTGGAGGTTTCAAAAAACTGTCAAGTGACTTGACTCGAGTCCTCCGTGTTTTAGAAAAAAAGTTATTTTAATTTTGATTTAAATGTTTTTTTAAATGGAAGAACTTAAGGGTGCCATCTTATCTCAAAATCATAGGCGTAGCCAGGGGTGTGGCCCAGGGGGCCCGGGCCCCCTCAATCGAAATGCCACCAATGACGCAAATTTGACAAAAAAAGCCTTGTTTCTTCATTTTCAGTTTCTTTTAGCATCTTTGCGTCTAACAGTACACGCGTATAACAGTAATTAACAGTAAATAATATTGACGACCAGGGGGGCCCGGCGCACGCCATTAATTCAATTTTTTCCAACCAATTTAAATTATAACCAGGGTGAAATCAAGGGTTTTCCAAAAAGTTGCTACCTCAGACCCTCATCTAAACTTTTCATGAACGTAATGCAATAACTTGCGCCGAATTTGCAATATGGCACAGTGCCAGGGTCCCACGCTCTGATAGAAGGGCTTTTTTGGTCTTCACTTATATTTGGCAGGAAGATGTTGCAAAAATCTCCCAAGTGCCAGGGGCCCCGCGCAATATAAATCCGGCCTGGGAATAACATGTTTAGTAAGTGTAATGTACCATTTTTCAACAATGATTCACCTCCATCTCGCCAGTTTTTACGCCCAAAATACTTTTGAAAAAAAATGGCTTGGGAAAATGCTCATTGAACAAATCATGGAATTTCGATTGAGGGGTCCTGGGTTCCCTGGCTGTACATGTACTCCTATAACAGATTAACTTCATGACAAAACAAAAATCTCTTAAGGAAAATCTTAGAGTGGATTATTATTTACTGCTAAAGTCTTGCAGGAGACAATGGACCAAATCACTAACAATTTACTCCATAATGTAAGATTTTAAACATGTTTTGGACTTTAATTGCAAGTAAAAGGAGGATTGAACAATTAAATTTTTTCGATTGGCTTTCAAATGTTAAAAATGTAGTTCTTTCAAATGGCTGTGAACACGTGCGAAATGTGATGAAATGGGATTAAAATAGCTTTTTTTCCCAAAAACTTACAAAAATCGCCCAGCAGCTGGGAGCTTTGCCTCCAGACCTCCATCTGTGATACATTTGAGTACACTAGCTTTCTCAACACGTCTCCTAAGTTAGACATTTGCACTTAACTATTAGTTTTCGCCGTCTCCCTTTACCAAAATGCTGGTAAAGTGACAACAGGCTACGGCTTCGGATCTTCCATTCTACAATATTTTTGCCCCACAAAAAGTTCCTTTTTTGAAAACTTCTGATGACGTCATTGCATGTGATTTGTGGTTTGGTCCCCCCAATCAAGAAATCCTGGCTACGTCTATGGTTGAAAGGACCGGGCAATGTGATTCTTTCACTGGCTTCCAAATCTTACCAATTTCTTTTAAATGCCCCACACACGTGCAAAATGCGATTCAAATGGCATTAAAATCACATTTTGGTTCCGAAATAACACAGAAATTGCCCAGCGACTGGGGCGCTTCAAGCCCCCAACCCCCTCGACACACTTTCTTCAACTTGCCGCTCAACACAGTTTTTGAACAGAAAATTTTAACTTTTGATTTACCGCTTTTTAACAAAATCCAGGTTGCGCTCCTGCTTGAAGCAACTTATTATGCATAATGTTGTTAGCTGAAAAAAGGGTAATTTGATTGATGCTGATGAAGATAAAAATCCCGTATATGAAAAGTTGGTGAAAGCTTAAGGGCGGAAAACAAGCCTAGATTACTAAAACGAATACAGAGAATGTGCTCATAGTGCGCCCCCTATGATGTGCATATTCTGTTGATACAGTACTGCGGTAAAAATGTTACACGCATGAATAGATATAATGTTTAATAGAATTTTTGCTGGCCGTATGAAAGCGTTTGCTTTGCGGCCCACGAGCCGTAGTTTGCCCACTACTGATTTAGACAATATTGTTAAAAAGCGTTCCGTTCAATAACGACTATTATCTATATCAGGGGTTGGTAAACTTGGCGAAAGAAAGAACCGCTTGCGGAAAACCATAAACACCAGCGAACCGCAATATTGGTTTACACAAAATAACATACAGCAATAAAAACGCCAGGCGCGTAGCCAGAAATTCGCAATGTGGGGGATGTTTTGGGGGCCTGGGGGCGAAACCCCCAGCCGCCGCTGGAGGCACGGGGGTAACTTAATTTTAGGGATATTTTGATAAAAATTAATGCTTTTTAAACGTTGCATGGAGATTGGTAGTGCAAACATGATTAAACTGTTTGCATAAATGGGCTATGTGGGAGATGGCTAATGGTAAAATTTTAGTTCTCTTGTTTACATGCTGGTAAAACATAAAATTTAATAGTTCAATAAAACTCATACGGAGTAGTCTATATTTGATAGAGAAAAATAATTGGGGGGTGTAATGGAAAATATTTGAGAGGTGATTGGTAATTAAGTAATACTGAAAAGCCCCCCCCCCCCCACCTTCCTGAGTTCATAATATATTTATTGATGAAACCTATGTTCAACATTTTTACACTAAGATCAAATTAGATTTCTTATTTTTGGCCATTTTTCAAAGTTTTTATTGATTTGTGAGTTTTATTTTTGACAAATTAGCCCCCCTCCCCGAAAATTTGTTTCAAAAGACGCTTTGAACCACTTTTTAGTCCATTCCAGTGCAAAAAAACAGTCTCAGAAGTGCTAAAAACGTGGTATTTTCCTTATTCTGCATTTCGGTCCACAGGCCAATTGGGGGGGGGAGGGGGGCTATAGCCACCCTCCCTAGCTCCGCTACTGAAAATCACAATGATTGTTGCTTTATAAGGCAACATTTACAATTAATAGCGCTATTAGAAGTGTTTTACAATTCCTGAAAAATTATTCTACCTTGATTCTTTGAAGTGTTTATTCTGCAATTCGTCATCACAGTTGGTATAACCCTGGTTGAAAGAGCTGTGAAAACATGTACTTGTTTTATCACTCTAAAATGCATCGATAAATAAAAATAATTTCACGCACTAGATAACATATTTTTAAAGTACAATCTTAATTTTTTGTGTAATGTTACGATTCAATAAGAGCCTCAAAATTTATGTCCGAAAGCCGCATGCGGCTCGCGAGCCACAGTTCGTCCACCTTTGATCTATATTATTAATTTGCTTGCCAACAACATCTTATTTCAAAATGGACCATCAGTCTTATATAGTTTGTCAGAAAAATTTTTTTGTCAGTCGCTTCACAGTGTTGGACAGCGCTCTTTTGGACTGTTAGTCTTTATCAACAGCTTTAAACTAACTGAATTGTTTTCACACTTGTAAGTCATGAGAATAATTCATGTTCATTGACCTAGTATTCCGACCGCTTGGGCTTTAAAAGCTCATCAACGAATTTTGTGGTTTCTTACCCACTGATAAAGTTAGTAAGATTTAAATAGTAAAACTACAGGCAGCCACTAGAGCATTTTTGCCCACTTGCGTGACAGTGGTGTAATCAAAAAATGTTTTCAACAGTTTCAACAATAATGTCAAATTTAAGCAACTCAACAGCTTTTTTCCAACAGCTTCAACAGAACGCAAACTCGACTGGAAAGAAAATTTACATTTATGTCCATCTGTCTCCATCAAAAACTTATGTGTTGAACAGTCAGTATCATTTGTGCAGTGAAGTGGTGGCTGCATGGTGCTATATTTTGCTTAACACGGAAGAGCACTGTGATATTAAACCTAATTCCAGGAAGTAAGTGTACTGTGCTGAGTGGACTGCACTAATAGTTAGAAAGCCTGCTTAGTATTTTGTAATCTTTTGTTGCTCAAAATCTTAGCTAGTGTAATTGTAGTTCAATTACATCTCTAATCATTTTCATGTAGCCAATTTTCAGTCAGCAGTGTGGGCGAAAGATCAAACCTCGTTTTTACGACGACCCTGATGGCTTGACATGGCTTCAACCCGCACCCTGGTCACGTCCTTGGATAAGGCGCTTTACAACAAATTATCTCTGCTTAATGGCTTCGAACATTCAGCAATTTCTGTGGAAAAGAATTCGAAAAAATTCACGGAACATGGGATCTCTGGAAACTTCTAAAGAAGTTTAAGTTCAATTTGTTATTTGTCAATAGTAATTTAGTTGTGATGTTTTTGACGTTTGCTGGCCAGACCTTTTTATTTAATCGTTTGCGTGCTATCTGGCCTGAAGGCTACCATTGCAGGAGCCTAGGAAAGAGCCACCAGAACGACGACATCTTGAAAACGATGATTGTTTTTAAATAGTTGCCGTTCTGGTTGCTCTTGCCTAGGCTTCCGCGCTGGTAGCCTTTAGGCCAGATAGCACGCAAACGATTATTTGTCGTTAAAAAGAACTGTTTAGAATCAGATTAAAATTTAAAAAAATGAGGAAATTTTAATGTTGTGTGGAATAGAGTTCCAGGTTTTAACACCCTGGTATAAGAAAGATTGTTGCAGCTTCGTACTTTTTGTAAATGGGATAGTAAAAGTGCGAATTCCCCCAAGCACGAAGTACTAATCGCAATGAAAAGTGTGCGAAAATTATCCAATAGTGTGCGTCTGACGTTGTCCGGTAATGAGACAATAAATATGCTATTACAAAAAAATATCGTAGATTTTTATGCAGCTGGTTAGCGTGCCGTGCCGCTTTATCAATATGTGTTTAATGTTTGTGCTCTGGACTCAATGAAGTAACTACAGCGAATTCTTGCATTTACCGAAACGAAGCAGAATTTAAAATTATTGTAGGTTCATTACAAATAAATTATTTGCAATTCTTCATCAAGTACTTTTAACAAATCCAAATAATTTGGTCGGTGTAGGGTAAACAATTGATTTGTTTCGACCGAAAATCTGTCCTTTGCCTTTTAAACACCTATTTAATAAAACCAAGAAGTGCAATGGAAATGCTATTTGAAGGCGAAAAGCGTCGGCGATAGCTTAGTTGGTAGTAGAGCGTCGAGTTAAACGAGGACAAAAGGCAAAATCAATGGGGGTGTCTAAAGTTAGGCCAATCGCATAAGATTAGATTAGCGTTGACCAGGGATATGGAAGCGGAAGCGGTGGAAGCGGTAAATTTTTGTGGAAGCGGAAGCGGAAGCTGGAAGCGGTAAATGGGTACCGCTTCCGCTTACGTTGTTCGACAATGCTCGCACTAAATGTTTTTTTAACACAAAACAAACAATTGAAACATACCATTACAAGAGTTTGTGAAGCCAGCTGTTGCAGAAAGTATCCACTCTTAAATTCGCAAAAATTTGAATCCACCGCTGTTTGCTAAACTCATTGCCCTCAAATGCGAATCGGGGCAATAACTTTTTAAATCTTTGGTTTAAAACTTTATAAATACTGGCAAAGCCATATTTTGCCGAAATTTCAGCAACAACCCCAGTTCACACTGGGAAAACAAAGCTTCGTGGTTTCTCATTTACAAATTATAAAAGGCAGTTAGCGAATACCAAGTTACCAACGCACTATTTTGCAATCTTTCGACTGTTGGCAAATCTCGCAAGTTACTATCGATTCACAACGGGAAGTTTTATTACTCAAATAAAATCAAGCTTTTTGAAGTAATGTTAGTTAATATAGTTTTTAAAATAATTTAATTTCATTGTCATTAAAGTATTATGAAAGAAAACTGAGTATTTTGATGTTGCTTTTGCGTATTCCATTTGACGATTCTTTGCGGTAAGTAATTTAATTGTGAGTGTGTAGCGTTAAATTTGGTGATAGGAAAATTCTCTGGGGACAATAGCGTACGTTCGTAATGTTTGGGTTCGTGAATCACGAAAAAAATACAAAAACAATAGTCGCAGTGCGCTCACTTTCTCAAAACCGCTGTTTTCATTATTGAATTTAATTTTATTGTAAAATACTAACCTACCAAGCTGACGGTACTTCGGTCGATTTAATAAAGTGCCTTTCTTGCAACCACCTATGGAGTTCGGTGACGTCTCAAAGTATTTTCCTACGTCCAAACTTTAAACTTGTTTACGATTAACGATATGCAACTCAATTCATTGTTTTTCTCGTGTTTACAAGGCGGTAAGAATTTGTAGTAGATGACGTAAGTATGTAATAAATGACATGCATATTCGGCGTATAAATAGAGATACGACGATTCAAACTTGATATTTGACCAAGTAAATTTAAGTAGCTCGTACTCATAGCCTAATACGTATTGAGCAGTTGAGAATTAAGTAAAATTCAGTGCGTTTTTGCTTCATTCAGTTAGTTAAATGTTCATTACTTTGAATAAAATGTCGTAAATTAATCACATTCGCTCTAAATTATTTTTTCCCCAGTTAAGCAAAATAAAATTAAATCAGGTGGACAGTTTGTTACTTGATCTTCGTGTTTATTAAGCCGTTTAACATACGTGCGAATATATTTTTTGTTTCATTTAAGAACCATATATACGCCTACTTTTGATTACAGACAAGGATAGCTTGTTTAGAAATCGGCATTTTCAAGCAGATCTTAGCCACTAGCCGGATATTTTATTTTCATCTGCCCTCGATCCGCCGAATACTTAATTCGTTTCGAACTAAAATTAATTACGATCCTGAAAGATTTTTGCTGCTGCGCACTCTTAGATGCATAAAGAAGAAGAATAAGGTTTTATAAGTGATTAGGTAAGTTTATATAGATTTCAGTAAAGCACTAAATTGTTTCTAACAGGCGAATAATTTCTGTAACTACGGGCGGCAAAGTAGGCCTACGTATAATGTAAACGGAGCAGCTTATTTAGCTGCGCTTTCTAATAAACATTTATTTGATAGAGCAACGTAATTTTATATGTACTTTTTTTGTCATTTAAAGAAGTTTACAAAGCTGATATTTTTAATTCTGACACGCCGCACTATCACACAATGTCCCAAACAAGATGGAGTGCCGTTTACGACCATTTTGTTGAAGAGGGCAACAGTTTTCGTTGCATTGTACCTAAAGTGATGGAATTTTGGAATGCAATTCACTGGTTCCAAAACTAAAGCAGGGAAGCGCTTCAGCAAATTTAAAAAGGCATCTAAAACGCCATCACCAGCAAACGTTTCAAAAAGTTGAGCAACAAGATTCTGCCACTACAAAAAAAGCCAAGTTAGAGAAAGTAAAAGGCCAAAATGCCGTAACAAATTATTTTCAAAAGGTTAATCCAAATCCAAAAGCAACAGCTTCCATCAATGCAGAAGACTTCAAAAACGGCATTTTAAAAATGGTCGTTTACAATGGAGTTCCTCTCACGTTTTTTCAGGACGATGGCTTTCAACTTTTAAATGGGGACTTTGCCAAAATCTTGGGAATTTCTTTAGGGCGGCAAGCCATTCGAAACATGGTTTTGAAAAGATCGGAAGAGGAGAGATCGAAGTTGAAAGGGTCTCTTTCTAAGACTTTTGTCTCGCTCAAGTTTGACGGAGTAACTAGACTCCGTTCTCATTTTTTAGGAATTTCTGCCCAGTTTTTTAGCGAAAAACGCGGTCTGTCTGTAAAAACTTTAGCTTTAGTGGACACTGAAGCAAATCATACCAGCGCTCATTTAAAAGAAATTTTATTGAAAACTATGAAGGAGTTCAGCATCACAAAGCAACAAGTTTTAGCATGTGTTGTTGACAATGCATCTAATATGACACGAACTGTGCAGCTATTAAATGAAGATGAAGAAGATAAACAAAATGAAGATGATGAAGAGGCTATTCAAGAGATTGACCAAATGGGTACTGGATTTGGTTGCACAATTTACCACATGAGATGCGCTGAACATACTTTACAATTGGGAATTCGCAATGTTTTAAAAAAAGGCCGATCTGATAAGTTTTTAACAAAACTACGGAAAATTGCTCAGCATCTACGTGCACCACACACCGATGGAATTCTAAAACGACGAGCTGGAAAAGGGATGCTGATTGACATGCCAACACGTTGGGGAAGTACTTTCCTCATGCTTCAGCGTTTATTGGATTTGAAATCTTTTATTCAAGACCTTGGATCACAGGATTCTTATCTAACTGAAAGTGAATGGCCTGAGGTAAAGATGATGGTCGATGTATTGCAGATCCCGCATGCAGCGACAATTTCTCTTCAAAAGCAAGATCTCACTCCAGGCGAATGCTTGCTTCAATGGAGAGAAGTCATGTTTAAATTGAACAAGCAAGACAACAGTTTGTCTCGTTCTTTGCATAACTCCTTGCTATCTCGCCAACAGCTTCTCTTGGATAATGATGCTTTCTTGGCTGCGATTTGGGTAAGTGCAAAGTAAAAACAGTTTAGTTCAGTATTAATTGAGCCACAGTTTTGTATAATCTTGAAAACTTTTAAATACGTAAAATGCTTGCCGTGTAATAGTCTTTGCAATTTGCATATGCACATAACATGGACTGTGCTTTGAATCTTGAGTGTTTAATATAAAAATAATTGTGTATAACGAGTCCAGCAAAAAAGCGACAAATCAATTTCCTAAATATGTTTTTGTTTTTTATAGGTTGATGCGCGATCAAGAATATTTTTAAGCAATGAAGAGCAAACTCGTGCAAAGAGCACTCTTCAAGCCCTTTTTTGCGCTTGCAAAGTCTGGCGCAAGCTGAGGGAGGAGCAAATGCTGATGAGGATTCACATGAAGTTGTGAATGTATCCTCTACTGATCCGGCACCAACATCTGATTTCGACGAATATTTGAATTCTCTGCATTCGGCCGCTGCAGAGTCATCTACTTCACCAGCCGCAACAGCAGATATTAATGCATTTTCAGACGCATTGACTGAAGTAGAACGACTGGGACGATTGAGGCAGCCAAGTGTATGGGATATTATTTCCAAATATCCCCTCATTGTTCAACCAGTCTCGCAAGTGATTAGCTGTTTGCCCAGCACTCAGGTGTCAGTTGAGCGCATGTTTTCTCACTTGAAGTTGGTTCTTCGAGAAAATAGAGTTCGCATGGGTACAGAATTGACAGATGCGATTGTGTTTATGAGAACCAATAAATCTGTGTGAACTGCAAAATATTGTTACGCTTTGAGCTTTTATTGCATTTTGAAAAACTTGTGTGCTTTATTTGTTTAATTTCTGATATGTTAAGTTACACTAAATTCTATCCTTTCAATACACGTTTGTATCGCTTTTGCTTTCAACTTATTTTACACTCACCATTTTCGTTGGATTTTTCTTTTATTATAGCCGCTGTTTTCTTGTGCTTTTTTATTGCACTCACTGTTTTAAATTACTTGTTTTAATATTACTTTTTTTTATTGCATGGAGTATTGTTTTTCTTCATGTTTACTTTTTCTGTGTGTTAGTAATGAAATAAATCGTTTTCACTTTTCATTTACATACCAGTAACACGTTAATGCATTTTATTCATATTATTAGCTAAAAATATTATGATAAATTTTGGTAAAAGTGGTGGAAGCGGAAGCGGTTGAAAAATAGGCGCTTCCACATCCCTGGCGTTGACTCCATCCTTTTTAACCCAGCCATTCTAGAGATATTCTACTTCAAACACCACGTCGGTGTCTCCAATGTTATAAATTTTAATAATTTTTATTGGCAACTCTGTCGTTGATAAGCATTAGCGGTTTAGCGACGCCATCCCAGTTCTATCCTAAAGCAACGAATAGGCTACTGCATTGGGTAGTTACGCTGCGCACTAATCAGTTTGATCTCGTCAGCAGAATAGATTCGAGCTTGAAAAAAGAGTAGACTGTACAAAAGCTTAAGTAACAAGCGTTCACGAATTAGCGAAAGTAAGGCTAATAGAGTTATTAAGAGTAGGCTAGTAGGCCATTGTTCTCAACTTGGATGGAAAAGTTTATTCTAGGGTCACAAAATACCGTAAGCAAATACAATAGGCGTACTCAAGTAGTAATAGTCTTATTATCAGGTATGAGTTTGTGCTGTATAGCCTAGTAATAAAGTACTTATTGCTAGAATAGGCTAGGATTTAGCCTGAAATGTATCTGCCAGCTTGATTTTTACTGAAATCGCTAGGCTACCGAAAAGTCTACTCTTTTTACCAACTCAGATCTGTTGTGCTGATAAGATTAAACTGATTAGTGCGTAGCGAAACGACTCAATGCAGTAGCCTAATATCCATGCTTTAGGTTAAAACTGGGAAGGCGTCGCTAAACCGCTAATGCTTATCAACGACAGAGTTGCCAATAAAAATTATCAAAATTTATAACATTAGAGTCACCGACGTCGCGTGTTAAGTAGAATATCTCTGCAACGGATGGGTCAAAAAGGATGGACTCAATGCTAATCTAGTCTAATACGATTTGCCTAACTTTAGATACCCCCATTGATTTTGCCTTTAGTCCTGGTGGTGGTGGTGGTGGTACTACCCGACCCCTTCCGAGGGATGGGGGTGCGGAGGAACTCCGCGGAGACCCAACAGTCGGGCCACACCCCAAGGTCTGGACCATAGATCGAGAATAGAGAGAGAGGAGCCAAAGATAGATTTGCGAAGGGGTTCAGAAGCAGGACAGTCGAGGAGGAGATGATTGAGGTCCTGTAGAGGGTGTCCACAGGCACTACAATCAGAATTCTCCTTCCGACTGATCCTGTGAAGATATGAAGATAATAGAAGACTGTGACCATGGCAGCGAAGATGAGAGAGCTCACTGCGTATGGAGCGAGGAAGAAGAAGTTCCTCCGAAGAGACTTCGGGGACTTGGAAGTTCAGATGGTAGTGTGAGATATGACGTCTCCAATTGCGGTATTGGGAATAACGGACTTTGGCAATAACTGGGAGGAGAGGGCTTGGGATCGCATCAGTGGGCAGAGAGGCACCAGTTTTGGCAAGTAAATCCGCTTTTTCATTTCCAGGGAGACCTGCGTGTCCGGGGACCCATTGGAAGCTCAAAGTGGTATTGTTGGAGAGGGAGGAGGCAAGGGACCAAACATTCCAGAGGGACTCATGCAGGAGATACGAGGGGGCTGAAGAAAGGGTAGAGAGGACTGATTGAGAGTCGGTTAGGAAAAGGACTGACTGGAATTTGCAGGTCATCAAATGGCTAGTACACCAAGCAAGACCTTGCTTGAGGGCAAAGGTTTCAGCTGTGAAGCTGGAGGCAATTGGACCGGAGGAAAAGGATAAGGAATTGGATGTGTTGCATTTGGAACATGTTGCATACACTCCAGCGCCACCGGAACCAAAAAGGGAGGGGACAGATCCATCAGTCCATACTTGGATATCAGAGGGAGGGAGGGAGGATAGTTGGTTTGAAGCAATTTGGAGTCGGGCTGTACTGCTGCCTGTGCAGTCGGGAATGAAGGGGGAAACAGTGAAGTGGGTTGTGGACCATGGTGGAAAAGGGGGGCAAGTGATCAGAGACTCGCGTGGGGATGGGAGTGGTTGTGTGGCTGAAGAACAGAATGATCTCCAGGAGGGTTTCTTCTTTAGTCGACAGGGAACGTTTCTAATTGCCAGGGCATAAAGGCTGGAGAAGTCGGGGGGAAGGCGCAGAGCACGTTCAAAGGAGTAGAGGGTCTGATGCTCTAGAGTCAGCTTTAGAGGAGGGAGTTGGGCCTCGAGAAGCAGTAGTGAGGAGGGGGTGGAAGAGAGGCAACCAGTAATGACCCTGCATGCAGCTCTGTGTAGAACTTCCAGGTGATTGGTTGCAGTGTTGCAGAGGAATGGGAACCATCCAGGAGAGGCATATGTGAGCACCGGATGGACAAAGGCTTTGTAGAGTAGGGAGAGAGATTCTTTTGTGGGACCCCAAGAGGCAGTGGCAATTGAGCGAAGGGCTTTGTGGCGTGGATAGAATTTGGAACACAGGGATTGGACATGGGCCCCAAAGGATAGAGTCCGATCAAAGGTTACTCCAAGGAATTTAGGGTTGGAATTGAACAAAAGAGGGAAGCCCAAGAGGTTCAGTTGGGGTTGGAAAGTGGCTTGATGGGGATCTGTAGAGAAAAAGGAGGACTCACACTTCTTTGGATTGAGTGGAAGTCTCCATAAGTTGGACCATGTTTCTAGGACAGCGAGGGAGGATTGGACAACAGAGGAGGCTTTGAGCAGGTCTGGGGAGGAGGACCAGATGGCCAGATCGTCAGCATACAGGGAGGCATGGGCACCCCGAGGAAAATCCTTAGTGATGTCATCAACAAACAGAATGAAGAGGACTGGACCAAGTACCGAGCCCTGTGGGACCCCACGACTGATGCGGAAGGAGCGGCTGTGGGAACCACCAACCTGGACTTTAGCTCTACGATCAGAAAGGAAGGAGCGCACTCAAAGAACGAAGCAAGGGGGGAGTTTGAGCGAGAGGAGTTCGTGAAAAAGAGCAGAGTGCCAGACCGAGTCGAAAGCCTTGGAGAAGTCAACAGAAGCCAAAATGATTCGATCTGGAGGTTTTTTCTTTTGGAAGCCGTCCCAGATTGATTGAGACAGAGTTAGAATTTGGTCAAGGGGTGACCTACCAGGACGAAAGCCGGCCTGGCAAGTGGAGAGGAGATGATTAGAATCAAGGTGAAAAGTTAGGCGAGAAAGAATCAAGTGCTCAAAAAGCTTGGAGATGCAGGAGGTAAGGGAAATGGGGCGGAAAGAGGACGGAGACGAAGTGGGTTTTCCAGGTTTGTGAATGGGAATGATAGTGGTAGGTTTCCAACAAGAGGGGAAGGTGTGAGAGTGCCAGGACCTGTTAAAAAGAGAAAGAAGGAGGAGCTGTGCTGGTTCAGGCAGGTGCTTAAGTGAAGGGTAGGCAATCTGGTCAGGGCCAGACGCAGTGGAAGAGAGGGATTGCTGATGGCAGTGGAGAGTTTAGTCAAGGAGAAGGGGGAGCAGAAAGAATTATGGAGGGAAGAAGCATCCTCACAGCTAGCTTTCCGGAGTTCATTCATGAACTGTCGTTCAGCTCTGCGCGAGGAACGGGGTGTTGCTTGAGATAGATGTGAGCGAAGATGAGTGGCATAGTGGTTGGCAGTGTCAAGAGGGGATGTGCAATCAGGAAAAGAAGGGTCTTGGGAGGTGTTCTTCTTGCCCGAGATGGCATTGAGAAGCCTGAAGACAGCACGAGGATCAGAACGGGGAGACAGGTTAGAACAGGTGGCTTGCCAGGTTGCAGATTTGGATCTAGAAATGACTGAGGACGCCCTACGAGAAGCGTCTATGTATCTGAGGCTGTGCGACTCAGATCGGTGTGCCACGGAGCAGGCCCTCCGTCGTTCCCGCACTGCAGATTCCGCTTCCTGGGATCACCAGGTTTGGGGGGAACGACCAAGGCGGCCAAAGGGGGTAGAGGTCTTGGCAGCTTCGACTAAGAAGAGGGAAAAGGAGTGGGCAGCCTGGTGGATGTTGAGTGCATCAAAATCAAGAGAGGGAAGGTGCTCAGCAATATAAGATTGGTAAACATCCCAACTGGCCTTTTTGTAGTTGAATTTGGGGGGACGAGTGTTTGGGTGACGAACTGGAGAGAGGGGGAGGACAATTTCAATGGGGAGATGGTCCGAGCCAAGGCCAGGGAGAGTGCGCCACTCACAGTGGGGAGCGAGAGACGCAGGAGCTAACGAGATATCAGGGGAAGAACGGCTCCCAGTGGAATGGTGAAGGAGCGTGGGAGAGGCGGGGTCGTTCAGAATTTCCATACCGGAGGAAGTGATCCAGCGAAACAGGTCATTTCCGAGCGGGTTAGGGGGAATGAGTCTGTCCCATGTTGGGTGGTGAGCATTGAAGTCTCCGAGGATAAAAGTGTCAGGGGAGTTAGGAAGGATGTCAGGATAGAAGGTCCTGGTGCGAGAGTCAGAAGGTGTGTTTCTGATGGGATGGGAGTAGAGGTTAAGAAATTGAAGAGGAGAGTGGTTGGAGAGAAGAACTTTAACACAGGTGTAGTCTGAGTAGGGGTCCTGGGAAGACAGAGAGGAGACAGAAACAGGAGAGAAAGCCAGGTTAGAGTGGATGAGAGTGAGGACACCACCACCAGTGTTATGAGTACCGGAGGAAACAGGGCCTTGTCTACCGAATGTCCGGTCCGTGCGGAGAGTATAATAACCAGGGATTTGGAACTTTTTGGTTGACGAAAGATGGGTTTTCTGGAGGAAAATGAGGTCATAGTGGTTGCCAGAAAGAAAAGCGATCAGTTCAGCACGGCGGGAGGAGGAAAGATCGCCAGCGTTCCATTGAAGAATTCTGAGATTGTGTGAGAGGCGTGGATTTCCTTGAGGGTAGGTTGGCAAGTTGTGGACCGGCTGTGAACCTGTGGGCGGTGGTGATGAGGCAGGAAGGGTGAAGGCGGAAGGAGGGTAGGTGTTAAGGAGGGGAGGATGTGAGGGGAGAGGCAGAGATGAATCCATGAGATTTGAGCAAGCAAGTGGAGGGGGTGTGGGTGGGGGCGGAGCTGGAGAGACGGGGCGGGGGAACGCTGGCCGGTGGGTGGGAGAGGCAAGGTCCCCATTAAGACAAGCAGGGCAATTCCAACCCATGGGGGAGCCGGCCGCGCAGATTTTGCGAAAGTCAGCCCGGGTCAGAGAGGAGCAGGAGAAGTGCACCCACTTGGAGCAGGTGGAGCACTTTAAAGAATCCTTACCTACCTCGAGAGAGCAAATGGAGCAAGGGTAACGTGGGGCGCCCCGAGGTGGACGTGATTGATAAAAACCAGGCGGTAGTGGGGGGAACCCTGGGGGAGGGGGTGGAGGGGACGCAGGCGGCGTAACAAGGAGACGGGTCTGAGTGGGGGAGCCAGTTGTGATTCGGGGATGGCACGCTGGGCATCGCCAGCCCACTGCAGTGCCAGTTGCACAGATTGTGCGAAAGTCAGCACGAGTAAGGGAGGAGCAAAGGAAATGCACCCACTTGAGGCAAGCAGAGCATTGAAGAGAATCTCTGCCCACATCCAGATGGCAGATGGAGCAGGGGTACCCGGGGTGAGGATGGTTGCTGATGGGGCCTGGGTTAGGGTGGACATTGCCACTAATAAGGAGCAATGCCAGGATAAGGAGACGCCGAAAGGGGGTCCGGTCAATAAGAAGAAGAGGAGCCACCCAGTTGTGACCGGTCAACGTGCGGCCCAGCAAAAAAACAGTCCAAGACAATGGGGGCGACTTTTCGGTCGAGCCCCTCGGGAGATCTGTCCTGCCATTTCGATCCATCCCCATTGGGGAGGGGACTGCACCACCACGTTGAGGTGGCAGGACGTTGGTGCAGTGCCTTTAGTCCTGGTTTAAGAGATCGATCCTCGTTTAAGAGCAGTGCCTTTAGTCCTCGTTTAAGAGATCGAAAGGTTGCTGGTTCCCGAACTGGCAACGCGTCAGTGTGTTCTTGGGAAAGACACTTGTAGCTATCGAGCGTCTATATCGTTTGAAGTGTTTGGTCATGGCGTACTAAGCCGTTGTTTTCCAGTGAATCATGTACTTTCTTGGCTCACATGGACAACATCGAGCTGGTATCGCTTGGCTGAGTATTTCACACGGCCTTTAGGTGCTATTTTTGTTGGGCTCCGATATACTGTATAAACACTGCTTTTGCTAATCACAACTCACAGAAAAGATATTACAGTTTAACCTGCCTGTCAGGAAGACGGCAGTTTAAGGACTCATGGGTACTCCCACACACTTTACGCTTATTTCCCATTGTGGTTATCCATCCTGACAAAAGTCTTGCAAACAAAACCGAAAAAGTGCTCTCTGCGTTGGTGTGGTGAGACAGACGCAGAATGTATGGTTCATCCACACTAACAAAAAGCGAAAGGAATTTTGTTTTTAACCCTTTATTGCCGAAATTATTTTATTAAAAAAAAAAAAAAAAATTGGAAGGGTGATTTTTATGAAGTTATGGGTATGAGAAACGTCGCAAATTGATTTTTGTTATGGTATACCAACCAAGGTCAAAATTATTCAAATGTGACGAAATCGTCTCATCAGGCAGTCCAGACTCCAATGCAGTATGTACAAATGTTACTAAATCGTCACAACAGGCCTTCCAGACTTTTTCTGCGAGTTTAATTGCTCAGATGTTATTCACTGTTTACATTGTAATACAAGTCACCAGATAACATAAAACTGTATTGAAAAATCATCACAAAACTCAGGGATGAAAGTTGACAAAAGTTCATAAAAAAATTAACAAATTAAAGTAACAAAGCTCTTCATATCTCGCTATGCAATTGTTTTTTTATGTGTAAAATCATGTTCATTTGGTATGGAATTCGTAAAAGCAGTTTTTCTTAGCCGTAATGCAAAGATGTACTTGACACTTTTCACAAAAAAACACTGGAGCTGCTTTGCATCCGGGGTTTTTGCATCTGCCTCTGGAACCTACTTTTGCAAAGTGGAAGTAGCCATCGGTGCGGACTTCTACACGAGGAATCATTTTTGTGGCTGGGGAACTTTTCTTCTTCTTGTCATGCAGCAAGGAAACAGACTCCGCTGCTGATGGCCGACCCCGCTTTCTCGGGTGCGGTTGTTTTCCTTCAAGAAGTAGAGCTTCAGCCACTGACAGCTTAAACCTTGGAGCATCATGACATTGTTGTATGGAATGTCCATATCTTTGCAGTCGTTGCGGTACAGAAGCCAGCAGTTTACGATGGTAACATCAATAAAATGGAAGAAAAATTTGTGGTAGTATTTCTTTGAGCGCGTATGTATTCGATACAGTGCTATTAGGGCGTCCATTAAATCCACCCCTCCCATAAATTGATTGTACTCGTGCACAATTGCAGGGCACGGTATCATCACAGACTTTTTCTGCTTTTTATCATAGCGCTTGCATTCTCTTAATGGCTCGGCAGGTGCGAAAGTTGAAAGAAGCACAACTGATCGATTGTCCATCCACTTGACAGCACGTACTTCCACTCCATCAGCCATCGCTTCTTTTTCCTGGTATGTGCCTCTTCCAGTTTTCTGAAATTCCTTGTCGGTAGCGAATCCTATTCCGGGTAGTCTATGTTTACTGTGCCCAACCAATGAATCCCTTTTTTCTTCAAATGCGTCTGCAGAGGAAGTGAAGTGAACCATCTATCAAAATAGAGTAGATGATTTAAATCATTCGGGATTGTGGTAGCCAAGTTTACCACAATGTTGGAACTGGCGCCAAGGTCAGGTTCATTCGGCAGAGGCTCAATTTTTCCACTATGTATGATGAAATCATACATGATGCCATCAGAGCCACAAAGACAGTGGACTTTGTAGCCCCACTTCACCGGTTTCAAAGGCATGTATTGCTTTAAAGAGGAGATGCCTTTGAATGGTATCATTTGCTCGTCAACGCAAAGCCTTTGAGGCTTCGGAATTTCCTTGAACTTTTCAGCAAGATGTGCAATAAAAGGCCGAATTTTGAAGAGCTTGTCGTAATTTGGATGATCTTTGTTGGTTTCGCAGTTGTTGTTGTTATTGAAATGCAAGTTCGATTTGATTTGCTCCCATCTGTCTCGTGACATTACTTCAGATACAAGTGGACAGTTTAATTTTCCACTCCAATATTTGCGTGAATTTGAAAACTTTACTAAAGACATAGCCAAAAGGGATCCAATAAATTGTTCCAGTTCGGAAGGACTCAAATTTAAGCTCTTATTGACGTTTTTTTGAACAGAGTAGAGATTGCTTTGTTGAACAATATGTTGGAGGAGATCGGGAGAAAAGAAACTCCTAAAGTATTCCATGGGAGCTCTTATTGTTTCAGAAGTATGCCTCCTTCCCAACCAATCTGGCGTTGCCCATGCATTATCAGTCCTAGTTTGTTGCCACTTAAGGGCATCTTTCTTCTTTTTTTTCTTTGATGCTTTTTTTGATGTTTGCTGAGCTGCTGGAACTCTTGATGTACCTGGAAGTAGTTCAGCCTCATCGTTAGGGTTGGCATTCATTATCTGATCTTCTTCGTCATTGTCTGGGACAGCGTCACTTTCTAAATAACAATTTCAGTGATTATTATTTTAGAAAAATTTCTTTTTTTACGGATTGAATATCAAATTTTTGTTTGAAGAAATTCAAAACAGAGTAAGACTAAAGAACAAAAATCTATGCCGTTTAGAAATTCACATACTGTAACGAACAGTTGGAATGTTATTCTAAATTTGTGCTGACTAAATTAAAATAGCTTTTATCTTTATTGCCATTTCATTTTGAAAAAAAAGTACTGTAGAAATTTTTGCTGTCTAAAAATTTAATAATAATTTACCATTATTAATTTTTGTCAAACTTGTGACATTGACAAGCACTCCTGCCCCACAAAGTAGCCTACAAGACAATAACAATCTTCAAAAATAAAAAATTGTTTGTGAACATGATAATGAGTAAGTGTGACTGAGTGTGCATCATATCTCTTACCATAATCCGGGCATTTGTAGTCAGATTCCAAAGTATCCGTGTCAGAATCGCTTTGGAGAAGTTCTAAATCTTCTTCATTATTTTTGTTATTACTGGTACTTGCTTGTAATCGCTGCAATTTACGTCTCACGCCATAAAACCTAATAGCATCCATGAATTGTTCTGTTGTAATGCTTTATACAGTAACAGTACGGTAGTTCTTAGACCTGAAAGACGAAGTAAACGAATTCGTTACATTTGAAATATGCTAATTAATCTTGCTGCAAAATATGGCATAAACTTAAATCTACCACTTAACTGGCAATTGGATAATTACCAAACTGGCCATTATTTTCTGAAACCAAATTAACGTTCGGTTTTAAACACAACTTTGCTTGCTTTTTACAACCTGACTAACTATAAGCAAAAACGCTTCATGTCAGAAAAACCTCAAGTCAAGCAAAACCACGTGTTTCTATCATGCATTGCACGCGTGGCACTCACTAATCGGTTTGTGACGAAATCGTTACGCTCGGCATTGAAGGAAAAAATTGTCTTTAAAGGTAGTTTAAGTTGTTTTGTGCAAACGTTACTAAAAAGTCACAGTCGGCGTTATAGGGTTAAGTAATGCTGTTGGCCATCTGATTTTAATTTAAGTTTTTGTTCTTTTCGGTTAAAGGCATCCGTTTCTCGTAACCTATTGTTATTTGCCTCTTCAATAGCTATTCTTGTATACTGGTATTAATAATATCTTATTGTTAATGTAGCTGGGACACCAAGGTCACAGTTACGAAAGAGGATACGGTTGCATCTGTTAAAGCAAAAGTAATTGAACAACGTGACGGGGTGAGTTGATTGTAATGTTATATGATTGTACGCTTTAAGCGGTAATAATTTCTTTTCAGCAACACGGTATGCCTAACCTTACATCGCCACTAGACTTTTTGGAACTCTGCAGCCTTTGGTGCCCTTTCTGACTTGCATTTTTGTGTGTTATTGTATTGGTATTCGTCGAAGAAGTTCACAGGCGATGTACGGTTAAGTGCATAGACGTATCGTGCTGCTAAAATTATCGAATTTCTGTTCAAATTCAGTTGTAGGTAATCGTGGTGAGTTAGATTAACAACGAGCCAAAACTGATAAAACAAAGTAAATTACTTTTAAATTCAAAAGTGATGCAATCCCACTAGCATAATTTGCTCTCGAAAAGGTGCGATCTTTTAGTTTGTCAACATTGGTCAAACGTTGTCGAAATTTTTGGATGTTTTCGCGATGTGTAAAAAAGCTAAAAATATTGTAAAGTTTTCAACATTATAAACCAAAGTGTTGCCTTAAAGATAGATGCATATTTCTTAACAGTTTCAGTCACAAAAACAAAACTAAGACCAATAAAATTTAACAGTTATTGCTCTTTGTAATTTTTTTTTTTGTAATTAAAATCCACTCCTTCTATGTGTATATAACATTGCCATTTTGGAATTAACACCTTCCAGACAATTCGGCTTGTATGCGAAATTCTTTTGTTTTTTCTTCTTTTTTGCACAGTGAGTCACACGAGCAGACTAAAAGTTCGTTTATACTGAGCGCAAACGCGGAAAGCGGCACGAATTACGCGGAAAACCGCACGATTTGCTGTTGCAATAGAAAGCGGTTTCCGCGCGAAAACCGCAATTTGTTTTGTATTAAAACTCTATTATTTGCCAATGTTAATTATTGTAATGCACAAATTATTGATTATAAGGACAGCTTGTCTGTCACAGCGAATTCTATCCAGTGCTGGGCACTTCCGCAAATGGGTCCGCAAATTGCAGACTTAAGGTTTTGATTTGCGGACTCGTGAACCGATTTCTTACCGCAAACATTTGCAGATTTGTGGTAAAACAAATTGAAATCTACCGCAAATCCACAAAACAACAACATCGCTGGGATGCTTCTTTGCAATTTACAAAAAAAAAAGTTTTTACAGTTCAATGTAACAACAGAGTTGGGTGGATGTATTTATAAAGTACAAACACTCCCTTGCCAAGTTCCGCTGCCGTGGAACGATTATTTTCCATGTTTGCTGCTCTTTTCGCATCGAAACGAGCTAGCTTAACGTCAAGAAACTTCCAACGGCTTGTTTTTCTGAAGGAGGCTTTTTGAAGTGGCAAGGGTTGCACAAGACGACTTTGATGACGTGCCTAGCACGTTCAGTAATGGCTGTAGGCCTACCAACATTTTCAGTCTTAGGTTTATTTTTTTAGTTTTTAGTTTCGTTAATCGTGTTTTAAGAATGCATATTTTAGACTTTATACATGCGTTGCCGCTCAAGAAATTTCAAAGATTTTTGGAAATTAATATTACTGCCCGCTTTGAAATCGTGGAAAAAATATCTGTATTTTAGATAATCTTGTGATATTTGATGATGTATAATACATAATACAACTGCATTTTTGATTTTCCAAAGTTTGTGGATTATGCTTTTGATGCGACAAGATGCTTAGCCTTTTTTTCTTGAGGAAATGTCCTAAATTTCTGAGCAGTTGGCGGCGTTACTCCAAAAGTTTTCAAAAGTTTACGAACTAAGTTAGTGATATTGACAAACTTTTTGGCATAGGCATAGCCAGAATTTTTTGATTGGGGGGGACAAACCACAAATCACATGCAATGACGTCATCAGGAATTTTCGAAACTTAAGGAGCATAAGAAACTTTTTGTGGGACAGAGATATAGAATGGATGATCAGAATCCGTGGTCTGGTTTACCAAAGTTATGAGAAAATGTCTAAATTGGGAGATGTGTTGAGTAAACCAGTATAATTCGAACGTATCATATTCAGAAGCTGGGCGATTTTTTGGAAAAACAAGCTATTTCAATGCCAGTGGATCACATTCCACGCGTGTTCAGAGCCATTTGAAAGAACTAGATTTAAACATTTGAAAGCCAATTCGAAAAATTAAATTGTTTCAATCCTCCTTTTATTAACAATTTAAGTCCAAAACACGTTCAAAATCGTACATTTTGGGGATAAGTTTTGTACGTTATTTGGCCCAGGTAGGGGGAAGTAAGGTGCATTACTTTGTGCAATATTTTAGCGGTAAATAATAAAACATCCTACTCGACGTTATTCCTTAGAGATTTTTTATGTCATGTCATGAAAATAACTAGTTGTAGAAGTACATATACGGCCAGGGGGCCCTTGCCCCATCCTATTCAAATCCAATATTTTGTTCAATAAGCATTAATTTCCCAAAGGTAATGTTTTTTGAAAAGTATATTGGCGGGTGGTTGCTTGACGCGAAGACCGTTGAAGGTCACTTCGCTGTCTCCTGTCGAGATTGCTAATTATTTTTTTGTTTTTTCCTTGTCTCTAAAATAAAGTCTGATCTGATCTTCATAAAAACTGGCGAGGTGGAGGTGAATTGGTCTTGAAAAATGTTACAATAGATGGTTACGCTAACTAACCGTGTTATTGACCTGGCCCGATTTACTTTGCGTGGGGCCCCTGGCACTTAATAGATTTTCGCAAAATCTTCATGCTATATATAGGTGAAGGCTAAAAAAAAGTCTGACAAAAGCCCTTAATTTCACCCGAGTTACACATATATCTTGGTTGGCAAAAATTGAATTGAGGGGCCCCGAGTCCCCTGATCGTTAATATTATTGTTAATTACTGTTGTACGCGGAAAATGCTGAAAGAAACTGAAGAAACAATAGACTTTTTTGCCAAATTTTTATCATTGGTGGCATTTTAATTGGGATGGAAGGCCTTTGGCCCCCTGCCCCCCTTCCTGGCTACGCCTGTGGTTTTTGGCGCGTAAATTACTATCGCACATTGATCTTGTAAATTTTTGGCACCACCAGCAAACTGGCCACTGTCGAAACAAATTTCTAATTTAACAGTGACCATTGATTGTACCTGCGTTACACACCGATAAGAAAGACTTAAAAACACAAATTTTCTATTTTTTGTACTTACCCTCAAGTGCTGTCTGCTCTGCGCCGAATGGAAACATTAACTCTAAAATAAGAGCGAGTTTTTAATCAAAACCAGGGTGTCGAACCGAACCTGAACCCGAACCGTAAACCCGAATGAACCGTTTCATTTTGGTGAACACGAACCGAACCTGAACCAGCAAAATTTGACTTCAGTGAACCTGAACCCTCAAAATTGTGCTCAAGTGAACCCAAACCGAACCCGAACCCCTAACAAAAGTAGGAATATATTTTTCCATATCCGGATGCCGCTGGCGCTGGTACACGCACAATAAGAGCAGCAGTGGTGATCATCAACAGGATCAGCAATTTCTCCTTTTTTTTTTCTGGACGAAAGGAGTGACGACAGTTAAATTTTAAGTCAATGAACCCGAACCGAACCTGAACCAGTAATATTTTCTTGAGTGAACCTGAACCAAACCTGAACTTCGAAAATGGTGCTCAAGTGAACCCGAACCAAACCTGAACTGCTAAAATATTTTGAGCAGGAGCTAAACCTGAACCCGAACCGCTATTTGAAACGGTTCGACACCCTGATCGAAACCCATATGTGCACCGTAATTATATTGCAAACAATTTGAAAGCTTTTAAAGGACCGCTCTTATCTAAAGCTCGACTAGAAATTCAAGCATTAGAATTTCTTATAACCATCAATCAGGACTGTATTGGAACAGAAATAAGTTTCTTTTTCTTACACCCAGTACATTTTCGTCTTAGCAAAAGTTTGCTTCTCTGAACAACACCTTTCAAAACAATTAAAAAAAATTTTGCACCAACATAGTAGCAAAAAAAACAAAAAAACGTTAATAGCAATTATCACGTTTGAACTAAGTTGTTGTGATTGTGATCTGCAAAGTGCCTTATGCAGTGAAGGGAGCAGGAAGTGACATTGACAATGAACCGCTTCCATTCCGTCACTCAAGCAGTAAATGGTAGCCTACAAGCATGTAAAGTATCATTTTCAAGAACGCAAAACCGCAACTTTCTGCGAGAGTTTTTGCGTACCGCGACTCAATAAAGATTTGTGCATCTCTGTTTATCCTACATGACAAGTACCAGTATGTAAATCAACTAAGAATTTTTAACTCGACGAACATTTTGTAATTGGAAGTTAGAACGAGCGACGGAAGTGACTGGCAGGTGAGGTCGTGCTCATCCAAATCTCCACTCTAGCCACCTGAGTCGCAGCCGTAATCCAACTCCGATCGCAGGTTTGTTTAAACAATAAACCGGCGTGTATTTCCACTTGGCCCTGCTGCTGACATGTATATTATACTGAACAAAAACAGGATATTAGTTAAATCAAGAAAACTGATTGGTGTTCATTACAGGTCTATAGTCTACATAGGAAATATGAAGCAATGATACTGCTATAGCTCTCCTCAATTTATCCAACCAGGAGAATATAACAGCAAAGTTTGCGGAAGTAAAAAGTCATATGCGGTTGCAGAAGCAAAAAATTGCCGCAAAGGTACCGCAAATTTGCGGTTGCGGACCGCCCTTTGCTATTTTGCTAAATTTGCGGTTGCGGAATAGAGTGTAAATTTGCGGTGCCCTGCACACATTCTATCTTATTGCAGAAGTTGTAACCTATTTGTAATTTTGATCCTGGTCAAATTTGAGAATATTTTAATTGACGACGAAATTAAAAAAAAAAACTAATTACTGGAGAGCAATCACATTTTGGTTAATGTCATTCAAGAAAAGAAAACAACTAACTCCTTAAATTCCGTTGAAGAGAACGGCTCTTTATTTCTTTAATGTCATTAGTAATTTTTTATTATGCTCTCTCTGTTATAAGAAGAATTCAATACAAACAAGAGCCAAAATAAAAAAAACAAAAACGATAACTTCTATTTTGCAGATTGCAGTACCGATTTGTAACAAAATGTTTATCTAATTCTCTCTAATGAAATTCTACCTTAACCCAGGAACGCCCAGTGTCACCTGTAGGTGCCCCGTTTTTGAAGGTTTCTCAAAAGCAAAGTACGACTTTCCATATAATTTTCAAACTTTTTATGAATATTTGGGGACTTGATCTTCACTATTTTGGAAGTGTTTTATTTAAACCTAGTTTAGTTGGAAAATAAGAGCTGCTCAAATTTTGTTGATTTTACTTTTTTGTCACACTCGCTACCCCTTCACAGATATGCGGCGAAGTTCCACGTAAAAGGGTAAGCTAAATTTTTAGTAGCTCGTTTAGTAGTTCCAAAAGCATAGTTTTAGGGGTACGAAACATTATTTTCCGAAAACTGCAGTTTGTGCCTTTGCATTGTGACTATAAATTTGGGGTGTCACGTGTGGGTGACACGGTCACTATGACTACATTGTTTGAAAATGATGCAACTGTTTCAGCCTAATGCAATGCCTGTTTTCTTTGACTATCAATTGCTATTCTGCTTAGAACCATATCTAATTGCTAAAATTGTGTTTATAGACCTACATCCAGCCAGTTCTCTAACACTGTTCTGCGCCCGATCCCCTCCAAATCAATCCCTGTTCTTCTAATTGCAATTATTATATTGTAATATTATTTTCTTAAAATATTTTTGCCCAAGTAATTCTTTTATTTTCTTTGTATCCCTTTGGAGAAACTTTGTTGAAACCTTAGAAACCGTAGATAATGATGATGTTTTTTTGACGACGAACTTAGTCTTCCCATGGTGTATCAGAGATTGACGCTATTGTTCTTTTTTCCCCTAATGATGGTTATGAAACTGAGGAAGACACGGACAATGAAGATGACAGAAACCTAAATCGTTTACTCCGGCACAACTTACAAACAAGGCTGAAGCTGTTCACAAACTTACACACGCCAGAACTTTTGATAAATTAGATTCTAAACGAACCAGTTCTGCTAGTAAAAGAAGAACAACTGGGCAGTGGGTATATCCACTTAAACGTTTTCCCGAATTGCTAGGACAACATGTGAAGAAGGCCGTAGCCAAGCTGGAGACACAAACATGGTAAATGTTTGATAATCCGTTTTCACTGGCAAAAAGTGGCCGCTGGAAGATCGCAAGACAATGAAATAAAAGCCATGGAGCAATTAGTATGCAAATAATATCTGGCATAGCCTTAGTCCTATGGTATGATAGCAGAATTGTTACCATGGCATCAAATGCGTGTTGTGCACTTCCGTTAACCGCTGTGAATCAATTTGTTCCAATCGACAAGAAGAGAACAAAAGTGACAGCATCATGTCTAAGTACAATAAGCTTATGGAAGGTGTGGATAGCAAAGGTGGTGTCGAGGACACAACCTTAGACGCCAAGGACAAAAAAAACCAAGGCTAAGGACTGACTTTCTGAGGACAGACCATCTCGAGGCCAAGGACAGGAATGCTCGAGGCCAAGGACCAAGGACACTACGTTCAAGTGTTATCCACGAAAAGAAAAATAAGGTTTTCGCGCAAAAAATCGCTATTTTTTCACAAAATTTTCGGCAAAGAAAAAAAGGTTATGACCTTGGCCCATTTTTAACAAATCAAAAAATAGTGCTGTCCTCGATCGAGGAAAGGGCATTTTCGAGGACTTGTAGCCTTCGAGGCCAGGGACTTAACCTTTGAGGCCAAGGCTAAGGACTTCAAAATGTGTCATAAAGGACGTCCTCGAGGACTTTACCTCTAGATAGGTTTGCCAAACATGTTGACAGCCAGCGGATTTTGTTCATTGCGTTTGCCATTGATGCTGCTTTCCTAAGTGCATGGAAAGCATATCAGTTGATAAAGAAGGAAAAGGCTATCTATTGAGCATTTCTTCGCAATATCGTACAAGCATATCGAGTGTGTACAAGAAACCACCTTCTACTGTAAATCAACAGGGGGTGGTTCATCATTACGAGTGCATCATCATCATAACCACGTTTTACTTTTAATGAAAAATTTCATTTGCAAGTGCAACAATTTATTTCTTGACCGATTGTTTGAAGATTGTCAATTTTGAGTTCAGAGTCACCGCTAAGCGACACCTATTTTGCATCGCTACATTGCGTGAGTGTTATGAACTTTTGTTTTATGTGCCCAGTGTCACCTGCAGGTGACACTAATTTTTTGGTATCATCAATAAATGTGTTTTTCAAAAAATCGAATTGCTGGTATTAATTACTATCACCAGCAAACCTATAATTCAGAAAATGACAGATTTTTGCTCGCTTAAATAGATTTGGGCTGCTTTGACGGGTTAAAGCCCGCTTATAGACAGTGCGAACGCGAACGCGGCGTTCGCGGAAAAAAGGTCATAGTAAAATAAAATAGACTCGTTAATGTAGAGCGCGAACACGAACGAAATTTAGTTCCCTCCGAAAACCGCGTATATTGCTTTCAGAGCCAAATTTTAGGCCACGTTCGAGACTGCTTTTGTGTTCAACCAATTAGCGCTTTCAATTTACGGCTACGTCACCATGAATACTACGTCATTGCACTGATACAGACAAATAAAACATTGGAATGTAATTCAACTCAGCTATAACACGCTATTTATGCGGGTATAGAAATTTATTTAAAAAGATTTTCTTAACATTCATTGGCGTAGTATTTGCTGCAATAAACAGTTAACACTACATAAAGTTTGAAATTAGTTTCAACCAGCCAACCTAATTAATATTAAACATTTATGCTAGCATTGTTGTTACTCTTGTATTAACATACAACATTTAAACGTTATTATCTCATAATATCATTTTCGTTGTTTTTCAGATAAATAAACCTTTTCCTGTCGGTCTAAATATCAATAGTGTTGTACAATCTTTTTTTTCTATATAAAAAAGAGTAAAATTTAGGTTGAAGGTGACAGTTTTTTAATATTCACAAATTTTAACTTAATTTGCTCTTAAATTTTATTGGAGAATGGAGTGACACAGGTTCATTTTTGCTTGGTTAAACATTGTTTTTGGTTATTGATCCTGATTATTGAACAAAACAGTTCATTCACTGGCTATGATTGTTGAAACCTGGTTACCATTTTAATGCGATACGCCGGATACGATACTGTAAAATAGAAATTAGGATTTTCTTTTTAAATTTCGGTCGTAGTTTTAGTAAATTGTTCTTATAAAAAACAGTGAAATGTAAAAAATCAGCTATGACATTTAAAAAATGAAGAGTGTTTCTTTTCGATGAATCATAAAGAGTTGTTCTCTTTTCTTAAATGACATCAAGTAACAAAAGTGATAGCTCACCAGTAATTAGTGTTTTTGAAATGTCGTCGTCAATTAAAATATTCTCAAAACTGATCAGGATCAAAATTCGAAATAGGCTACAACTTCTGCAATATGGTGGAATTCGCCGTGACAGACAAACCGTTTTTATAATAATGATTCGTGCATTGCAATAATTCACTTTGGCAAAAGATCGAGTTTTGGTACAAAGCAGATTGCGGTTTTCGCGCGGAAAACCGCTTTCTATTAAAACAGCAAATCACGCGAAAAATGGCCTGGTTTTCCGCGTAGTTCGAGTTCGAGTTAGGGTTCACGTTTGCACTCTGTATAAACGGGCCTTAAGGGATCGAGTAAACGAGCGGTCGGCCGGTTGAAATTAATTTTAAACTTTATGCAATGTCAAATATGCATTGGAGCAAATAGTATGTATGCCAGTAAATTTTAAGAAAATCGCATTCGGTAAATTTCTAAGCCCACATGTGTTGCATGATATAGCTGCATTAAACTACATTTATTTGTCTGCTAGTATGTCATTGCTGTGACGCACCATAGTCTACATGATGACGTAGCCGTAAATTGAGAGCGCTAATTGGCTGACAGGGCATGGTATGGAATGGAATGGAAGACGATTTTTCCATATTCCATACTGGCAATTTTCTTCCATTCCATACCAAAAATCTTCCATTCCGTACTAAAATTTTCTTCCATATTCCATTCCATACTTCAATACCAAAGAAATTTTAGACTGGAAGCAATGCAACGTATATTTTGTTGCTTTGCACCTTCGCAATGTTGCAAGCAAACGCTCGTGAAGGTGCGCCAACAATACTAAGATGCAACGACCGGTATCAGGTATGCATATTGCACATGGATTAAGGTATAGGCGTTGCCTGGATTTTGAATTGGGGGAAGGGCTAAACCGCAAATCATGCAATGACGTCATCAGAAGTTGTTAAAAAGAGGGACTTTTTATGAGACAAAGAATGAAAGATCAAAAAAGCTGGGCGTCTGATTTGGCTCGTATCTGGATTTGCTATAGAGGAAGGACTAGAACCGCAAGTTAAAAATTTTTCTATCCTATCAAAATTGAATTTTGGACATGAGTTTTGGAGAATTTTCTCAAACGTGTCACAGAGGGGGCATGGGGGCGGAGCCTTTAGCCGCTGGGCGATTTTTTGTAAGTTTTTGGGAAAAAATGGCTATTTTAATGCCATTTGGATTACATTTCCCACGTTTCCTGAGCAATTTGAAAGAACAAAATTTTTGATGTTTGAAAGACAATTGCAAAAATCCCTCCCTTTACTTCAGGTCAAGTCCAAAACACGTTTAAAATGTTGCATTTTAGGGTTAAATTTTGTAACTTGGCCCAAGTCAAGGAAATGAAGGTACATTGCTTTCAGCAACATTTTTAGCATTAAATACTGCACACGAAGATTTGCCTTTGAAGATTTTTGTTTTGTCATGAAAATAATTAGTTTTAGGAATATATGTACGACCAGGGGCCCAGGCACCCTCGATTCAAATTCAATAATTTGTTCAATAAGCATTTCCCCAAGCTAATTTTTTTTCAAAAGCATTTTGTCGCGTGAAAACTGACGAGCTGGAGGTGGATTGTTATTTAAAGTTGGTAATTTAAAGTTATTTGAAGTTGGTACATTAGATGCCATAAATGGTTTCTAATTATGTTATTGTAACTTAAAGTTAGCTGGGGTCTAAAACATATTATTGCATAAACAAGTTAGATGAGTGCCTGAGATTGCACCTTTTAGAACAAAACCGCTGAATTCTCCCGGCTTGTACATTTAAATTGGTTGGTAAAAATTTAAATTGAGAAGGCATGGGCCCCCTGGTCGTCAATATAAATAAAAGTTATTGCTAATTGCCTTCGTACGCATGTACTGTTGCACTCCAAAAATGCTAAAAGAAACTGAATACACGGGTTTTGTGTCATCATTTTTATCATTGGTAGCTTTTTAATTGGGGGGGGGGGAGGCAGAGTGCCCGGTCCTTCTGGCTATGCCTATGGTTTAATGATTACCGTACAAGTTTGCCCTCACATCAACTAGAACAATTACCGTAATAGAAATACCAAGCTTTAACACCTAAAAGAATTACTATAAGCTTAAAAACTAAAAGTATCAATAAAATTAAGCTGACACGGGGATAAAATAGCAAATACGAGGTTTCTTGACGATGTAAGAAAACAAAATTTACGACTGGGCAAATTGTCAGCCTCAAAATAAAAAAAAACAGCAAGTCAAATTTATCAAGGTCGTCAACTGTAACATCAATGCTGCAAAATTCCAATGTACTTACAATGATGCAATGTACACAACCTGAGTACCGCGATTTGTCGACAAATAATATGCGCTGATATTGAAGTTGAATACTTCTGTGACAATAGTATTTATCACTACCCGACATCGGTATGTATTTTTCTGTAAATACAATGCACAAAATCTGGTATGGAAGTATGGAAGATTGTCTTCCATTCCATTCTTGAAATCTTTCATTCCATTCTGGCATCTTCCATATTCCATATCGAAATTTCCGTTCCATTCCATACCATGCCCTGTTGGCTGAACACAAAAGCCGTCGCGAACGCCGCCTAAAATTTCGATCTGGAGGCAATCAACGCGGTCTTCCGCGCGAACTAAATTTCGTTCGTGTTCGCGCTCTACATAAACGAGTCTATTTTACTATGACCTTTTTTCTGCGAACGCCGCCTTCGTGTTTGTGCCGCTTTGCACGTTCTCGTTCGCGCTGTGTATAAACGGGCTCTAAGGTAGAATTTCATTAGAGACAGTAACACTTGGAAATTTACCAAAAAGAAACAGCCAAATAATTGCAGATTGCTGTGTTCGGACGGCTCTATAAGTCAATGACAAACTTTATGTATTTTAGTCAAAAGGCGTTGACTTTGCTCCTCCCCTAATTGATGCTAAAAAAAGAAACCAAGATGTAGACACGTTCATCTTCATTACTGATGCTGACCGCAAACATTCAGGAAAAACTTCACCATTACAAGCTCTTAGTCAATATCGGAGGGTAAAATTTTTAATGCTGAGATAAGCTGTGGTGTATAATTGCGTCAATAGTTATCAGTTAAAAATTTATTTTGCATTTTAAAACCCTGCTCATTTTGTATGTGGGTAATTTGTAATGACATTTATTGAGCTGCCTTGGCCGGGAGATATGTGGTTGATGTACTTTTGGGCGTGGAATCTCACCCACAGCTGCAATTTGGTAAAATTAAAATAATGCATTAGCGATTCTTCATCCGTATAATCGAGATTGTAATATGTTGTATTGATTGAGAATCTGCCAATCAGTAACACCAACAACCTTTTTGGAAGTAATTTATTAACGTAAAGTAATAATTAGTAATACCCTCCCAAACCCCTCCACCAAATTTTGATCCACGATATTCCTGTACGCCTCCTGCAATCAGCAGGTAATATCACTACATCTTGCATTAGTAACTGCGTTTTTGGACTTTGTATTCCAACCAAGTAGCATAAATTTGTTGCTTAACCAAGTACTTCTTTCCAATACCAGCTGGTATTCCAGCTGTAATTCAAAAAGTTTCTCAGTGCTAGTAATTTGAATTTACCGTCTTTCTTTATTTACCACGAAGTTCTTTGATTCTTTGCAGACCTTATCCAATGCACGTGCACGACTGGTCACAATTAGTTTGGGCAGTAAAAAGCTACAAGTGAATGAGAACGGCGATGATAACATTCTTGATATAGCTGGATTTAACGATAAAGTGCCTGGGCTCGTAGAGAATTTCGTTTTGGAGAAGTTTTAAGTTTTGTCCAGGAACAAGCAGTCTGTATTGTGCTTCAAATTCAAACAATTTTTATCATGTACTCCGTTATCATGTGGAATCAAAGATTTTTTTAGCAATTATTGACAGATGTGTAGGTGTGTATTTTTTGTTACCAATCCGATTGCTAAATCTTTAAAGCTTAATTTTTTAGTATTCGTTGATACCAATTTACGAAGTACATTTGATAAAGCGAATAAAATGTTAGATTAAACTACATATAAAAAGATTCTAGTTTACGACGTAAATTTGCGTTGCATGGATTAGCATGCCAGTATAGAATTTAGATATTAGTGTACAATTTGCCTCCGACTGGCATCAAATTTTACTGTATTTATAATACTTACTTTGGGTGACTTAATGTTCAATCATGAATCTGATTTGCAGAGTTGATTTTGTGCCAAGGCAAATTGATTTGTTTTATTTTTGAATTCTTGAAAAAAAATTGAATATGGTATTATCCAGGGTTGTGGAAGCGGTGCCATCGCTACCTAGGGGCCAGGGAGCCTTGCCCCTTTATCGGCTGCTTGTGCCCCCATTTCAGTTTGCTCAAAAGACTTTTCTGGAACATCAGGTCAGTCGCAACGAGAAGAGATTCAGGGGGTACATCATAACCGAGCCTAGCGGGGCCCAGCTCAGGAAGCCCTGAAGATCATACTAATTCACGCGTTGTGTGTTCTGTAAAATTTGTTTTTAAGGAAGTGACTCTTCCACTAGTGTCAAAATCTCAAAATTCTTGTTTGACGTTTTCTCGGTTCTGCCGCAGTTGCTGGCTACCAAGACCTGTATCATAATTGTGACGCCATGACCTCTCTCACTAACACGTGCACAATGCTTAGGTTTTAATTTTGTTTATTCGATCTTCACTTGAGCTTGAGAATTAATTAACGAAATTGAATGGTAAGTGATTCAAGCGAAGGCTTTGTTGGATCGTCTGCTAGCTCTAGCGCCCCTACTACATGTGGCTACTGCAAGTAAGCGTGTGAGCTCGCGAAAAAAGAGCTAATGCGACCCGAAGCAAGTTAAGATGCAAACTTATCCTGCAAGCATGTTTGGGGGGCCAAAAAAAGGTATTTGGATGCTGCGTGGTATCTCAGATCAGATCATTGTAGTTAGAATATTCACTTAGGTTCGATGCATATTTTGCTGTGCTTGCCGAAATTTGAATCTTGTTTTTTAGAGCACGCTCAAAACTGTTCGTTTAGTTCACAGTCACTGCTGCAGATGGATTTTTCATGCGATTAAGAGTTAAGAAATGATTCCGGTGTTATACGTATATTTTATTAGACCTGAATACAAATTTTTTAAAATATGCTCATAATTTGTAACCATACAAGATGAGTTTTAATGTGCAGAAGTTTCGTCTATTTCAGTCCCCCCCACACTTTCGACTAGTGCCTCTTCACTTTGCTCTGGCCACAGCACTGTGGGGAAGCACCAGTTTGTGAATAGCTTTCGCTTCCACCACTTGATGACGTAATTTATGCTTAAAATTTTTCATTAAAAATTTTTTTTCGCAGATGTGCCACAATTAAATGGTGCATGTTATCATCATTTTAGAAGCAGAACACGGAACCAAAATGTGTAATTGATTTGTCATCGCAAGGATCTGAACACAGTCGTCAGGTTTGAGGCGGCCCAATAGCGAAACGCCCAATCACATTGTTATATGTTTCAGCTGATACTAATTTTTAATATGCCAAAATTAAACGGTGAATGTTATCATCGTTTTAGAAACATAACATGGAACCAAAATATGTAATTGATATGTCATCGCAAGGATCTAAACACAGGCTTCAGATTAGAGGCGGCCCAATAGCGAAATGCCCAATCACATTGTTATGTGTTTCAGCTGATACTAATTTTTCTAACCGTTCTGCCAGAAATATCAAATAAAAAGCGATTATTTGGGGGTATGGGGACGGATGCTCAAGCGCTGAGGATAATAGCTTATTTTCAATCGCATGTGCTGTAAAATGTAAATCTTTAGGATACTAGACTATATTAGGGGCCCTATGAAGCGAAGCCCCAAGAATTGCAGAATTTTGTAATTGCATTAATTCATTTTTATCCGTGATTTTGCTCGATTTTTCCGTAGCAACGTATAGTTTTACGACACCAGCATAACAAACACCGCGGAATTAGTGGCTATATATACAAACCATATTAGAACAATTCTTATTGATGTAGCAACGATACTCTGCAATCGTTCGTTCGATCGTTTGAGCTTCTCGTCAAATGTGCGGGCAGGTTTCTTGCAGACTGCTAGTTGTTTCTTAATCCAGTCGGATCATTCCATCTGTACCGTGAGGTGGAGATTAGAGCGGACAGTCTTATTATCGTGGTCTGCCTTTCGATTCTCACATGCTGCAGTATTTGCAATACCCCAGCTGGGTAGATAAGAACAGAAACGTCCAACACCAGTGTGTAAATGATTTAGCCGGACCCAGGAGCGTCTTGGGAAATGTATTCGTGACGGCTGAGCATCAACGTTGGGGATGAACTGATGGAGTCTGTTGTTGCGGTTGCCCCATTCAGTGTTCCAGGACTGTTCAGCCCAGTCTGTTGCCTTGATATCTAGTAGGTCATGGTTTGACAGTAGATCTTTTGCGGCAAACACAAAGGGATGTCTTGATAAGCGCCGAGTATGCCTTTGTTTGGGACCGGTGATCTTGCTGTGAAGTAGGTGTGTTGGCTCCGAAACTCGGCGGTCTAGGTATTCTGCAATAAGATTGCCTTATAGCGTCATATTTTTGCAAATTGCGGAAGCGGTACTCTTTTACCGCTTCCAGCTTCCCCATCCCTGGTATTATTTATCTATTATTGGTAGTCGTCGTGAGTTTGAGTGTTCCCAAATTACCTCTTTCGCTTACGTAGAATAATTACATCTGTTTATTTTATATCGTAGCTAATTTAAATATAGCCTAACATTTACCTGTTAAGAAAATTTCTGTCGTCATATTTACCAAATAGAGTTTTTTGAATGAATGGTATCTATGGTTTAATTCAGCTCTATCTTTTTGACTTAAGGTTTATACCACGTGGTATTATGCATAATAGGTGAAATATAAGCATTTTCCTTTAAAAAAAGGTAAAGTTTTTCTGCAATGCCAAAAATTGTGTTGGCACGTACATTTACTGGTTCAGCTAATTACAGTAATTTTTTCACTGCATGTAATTATTTATGTATTTCATGTTATTTCTGAACTGTTTATAGTCAGTCAAACTGATTTGCCTTAATCAGGGCCAGTTGTAAAATCGATTATTGTGATTGTTTTGAAAGACCATGAAATTAATAGGTTAAGTTGTTGTTTTTTTTTAACTTGTTAAATGGTTTAACTCGTATCAGTAAAAATTTGTTGAAAAAATTGTTTTGTTTGATGTTGTTCGTGTTTTGTTTTTCATATTTAGCATTGTAAGACCAATTTTTTTCCAAGAATTGCACTACGAAAAGGCTCATCCTGTTATTGCCTAAAGTGAGAAGATAGTAGGCTGTATGCTCCTTTAAGTGCTTCATTTTCTTACTTAAATGATTAATTTTAGAATTAAGACTTGTGGGACCATATTTTTTAAATATATTTTCATATTATCCCTATGAAAATCAATTTACGACTTCAAGCTAGAGAGCTAGTTTTTGTGATATCAGTAGATGTTTAAAATACAGGTTTTTTTTATTTAGTTTGGGGGTGCCACCCTTCTTGGAAACCCCCATGAGTAGCATTCGCTATAGAGCGCTAATTGTTTCTGATATCAGTAGATTTTCAAAAGACAATTATAACCCCGAAAAACAATTTTTTTTAACGTCTTTGGCTAGAGAGCTAATATTGTTTTTGATATTAGTTGGTGTTTGCGAGATAAAATTATTGACATGGTTTGGAGGCGCCCCCAAATGGATTTCCAAATAATTCTTCTTAATTTAAGCTAAAAGTTGTTTTTTTGGTATCAGTAGATATTTAAGAGACAAAAAATAGAAATTTTATTAGATGTTTGTAATCATAAGGCCCATCTATTAAAAAAAAATTTTATACAGATTGTCGCTGCCGTGCACCACAAGCGAGAAAATTTAGTTTAGAATTGCAGTGAACGAAAAAATAGACCTAGACTAACATAGAATGTCTTCGTGTGAATATATACATTAAAGGCATTGGCCCTGTATGCGTTTAAAATTTATGCGTAAGATATACGAATTCACAGCAGTACATGGCGGAAGTCTTCTCAGACAATTCATACTCTGATGAAATATAGTCTAGTTGCCAGTAGCGTTCACGAGCATTTTTTTGAATTGCAATAACTTCTGCATTTGTGCATAGCTTCGCATAACGAACGAAGTACCAGTATTGCCATTACGACGACATCCATTCGTGGATTGCTATTAATCTATTGTGGTAGGGCCGCAGGTTTTGCACCGTTGGGTCAAGATTTTTTCAGTTTTTAAAAATAGCGTAATTACTGCTACTGAGCCTGAGAAAAACAATTTAATGTATTAGTATTACTACGCTGCTCTTTAAGTAATATGTTACCAGTTACATTATTTGCAGCATTGGGAAAGCTGTATTGGCTGCAAAATGGTAAATCACTTCGCTTTGATGGGATCTTTGCGGTGCATCTCTTTGCTTCCATAGGAAGAAGATGAACGTTTAGCTGATTGAACTGCCTGCGATTGTCCAGTGCTGGCGTCGTAACCTTGGGGATTCTTTGTACTGTAATGATGTCGCAACGGCCAGGCGCGTAGCCAGAAATTCACGATGGGGGTTTGGGGGCAAAGCCCCCAGCGCTCGAAAATTTCGTATTTTTTTGCAAAAATAACTTCATTTTAGGGCTATTTTATTTAAAAATAATGCTTTTAAAACATGGCTTAGAAATTGGCAGTGCAAACAAGATTAAACTGGTGGCATAAATGGGCTATTTGGGAGGTGGCTAATGGTTAAATGTAAGTTCTCTTGTTTAGATGCTGGTAAATTATAAAATTGAATACTTCAATATAACTCACACGGAGTAATCTATTTCGTATACAGCTTATAGAGAAAAATAATTAAGGGGGGGGGCTAATGAAAAGAGATTTAAAAGAAACGATCGGTAATTAACTAATACTGAATAGCCCCCCCCCCCTATTCCTTAGTTTATAGTATATATGGTAATGGCACCTATGTTTAGCATTTTTACACTTGCGATCAAATTTGGTTGCTTATTTCTTACCGTTTTTCAAAGTTTTCATGTATTTGTTAGTTTTATTTTGGACAAATTAGCCCCCCCCCCCCCTGAGCATATGTTTCAAAAGATGTTTTTAATCACTATTTAGTCCACTCCAGTGCATAAAACAGTCTCAAAAGTGCTAAAAACGTAGTGTTTTTCCCATTCTGCATTTTGGTCGACATGCCAGTGGGGGGGGGGGGGGGCTATAGCCCCTCTCTGGCTACGCTACTGGCAACGGCGTTGTTGAAGATCTCATATACGTGCATTCATGTACATTATTTTGTCTCTACTTACTTTCAGCCGGAAATTTCGTCTTGCTGGGGCTAATAATTTTTTTCTAGTTTTAAGCAAGTTTCCGCTGTTTGATTCAGGCTTTGTAATTAGTTTTGTAGGCGTCATAGGCGTAGACAAGGGGGGGGGGGCCGCCCCCCCCCCCCCCAATCAAAATACCACTAACGACAAAAAATTTACAACATAGCCTAGCGATGTTTAGTTGCAGTTTTTTTAGTAATTACGCACATAACAGTAATTAACAATAATATAAATGACAACAAGGGAGTCCCGGGGCCACTAACTAACAACCAGGGGGCCCTTACTAACAACTAAGGGGCCCTTAACCGACAACCAGGGGGCCCCGGAACTCCTAACTGAAAACTAGGGAGCCCATAACTGAAAACCAGGGGGCCCCTGGGCCTCAACTAACAACCAAGGAGCCTCTAACCAACAACCAGGGGGCCCCCTAAATGACAATTAGGAGGTCTCGGGCCCCTAACCGACAACCAGGGGGCCCCTAATTGACAAACAGAGGACCTTGTGGCCATTAACTGATTACCAGGGCCCCTACTCACAACCAGAGGGCTATGGGGCCCCTAACCGACAAGGGGGGCCTTGGAGCCCCCAACTGACAGCCAGGGGGGCCCCTAACCAACAACCAGGGGCGCCGTAGAGCCTAACTAACAACCAGGGTCCCCGATGCCCCTAACCGACAACCAGGAGGACCCGGAGTCCCTAACTGACGACCAGGGAGCCCCGGGGCCCCTAACTCACAACCAGGGTCCCTAACTAACAACCAGGGCCCTTAACCGACAACCAGGGGGGCCCTAACCGACAACTAAGGGGCCCCAGGACTCCCCCAACTGACAACCATGGGCCCCCTAACTGACGACCAGGGAGCCTGGAGCCCCTAATTAACAACCAGGGGGCCCTGGGGCTCCTAACCAACAACCAGGGGGCCCTGGAGTCCCTAACTGATGACCAGGGGGCCCCTAGGCCTCTAACTTACAACCAGAGAGCCCCAGATACCCTAATTGACGACCAAGGGGCTCGGGGCTTTAACCGACAATCAAGGGGCTCCGGGGCCTTTAACTGGCAACCAGGGAGCCCCAGGTAGGCCTACCCTGACTGACGACCAAGGTTTCCGGTCCAGGGGCCCCCTTAATTCAAATTTTTAACAATTTATATGCAAAACCTAGCTATGAGAAATCTAAGAGTTTTGACCGAAAAGTTGCCACCCCAGGCCCTCGTTTAACGTTATTATAAACTTAATGCTATAACACAGACGGTAATGCAAACCCCGCACTTGAAATACTATTAATGATAAATATAAAGATAGCATAGCCAGTATGGTGTCCCTGTCCGAAATTGCAGTTTTTTAATTTAGGTTTAAGCGTACAAAAGTAAGCAATAATAATAAGGACCACATTTCTACGTCATAATAATGTCATGCAATTCTTGGACGTTAAAAAAACTGTCAAGTGACTTGACTCAAGTCCTCCTCGTTTTGGAAAATACGTAATTTTAATTTTGATTTAAATGTTTTTTTTTGTGAAAGAACTTATTAGGGGAGCGATCTTGTCTCAAAATCATTGGCGTAGCCATGGGGTGGCCGAGGGGACTTGGGCCCCCTTAATCAAAATGCCACCAATGACAAAAATTTGTCAAAAAAGCCTTGTTTCTTCATTTTCAGTTTCTTGTGTCATCTTTGCGTACATCAGGACACGCGTACAACAGCAATTAACAATAAATAATATTGACGACCAGGGGGCCCGGCGCACCCCCTTAATTAAATTTTTTCCTACTAATTTAAACGTATAGCCAAGGTGAAATCAAGAGTTTTTGTCCTAAAAGTTGCTAACTCAGGCTCTCATCAAAACTTTTTATAAACTTAATACAATAATCAGCGCCGTATTTGCCATATGGCTCAGTGCCAGGGCCCTGCTCTCAGATAGTAGGACTGTTTTTTTGAGATAATAACCAGCGCCGTATTTGCCATATGGCTCAGTGCCAGGGCCCTGCCCTCAGATAGTAGGACTGTTTTTTTGGTCTTCATTTATATTTGGCAGGAAAATGTTGCAAAAATCCTTTAAGTGCCAGTGGCCCTGGGCAATGTAAATCCGGCCCGGGAATGACATGTTTAGTAAGCGTAACCATCTATTGTACCATTTTTCAATAATGATTCACCTCCACCTCGCCAGTTTTTACGCACAAAGTACTTTTAAAAAAAATAGCTAGGAAAAATGCTCATTGGACAAACTACTAAATTTGAATTGAAGGGGCCTGGGCTCTTTGGCCCTACACGTACTTCTATAATTGGTAAACTTCATGACTAAACAAAAATCTCTTAAGTAAAATCTTCGAGAGGATTATTATTTACTGCTAAAGTATTGCAGGAGGCAATGTGCCTTACTTCCTCCTAAAAACCAAATCACTTACAATTAAAATTTTACACCATAATGCAAGATTCTAAAAGTGTTTTGGAATTTAATTGCAAAAGGAGGATTGAACAACTAAATTTTTTTAATTGGCTTTGAAATGGTAAAAATCTAGTTCTTTGAAATGGCTCTGAACTCGTGCGAAATGTGATCCGATGGGATTTAAATAGCTTTTTTTTTCCAAAAACTTACAAAAATCGCCCAGCGGCTGGGGGCTTTGCCCCCCAGACCCCATAGCCACTGGCGGCTGGGGGCTTCGCCCTCAGACCCCCGTCTGTGATACGTTTGAGTACACTAGCTTACTCAACACGTCTCCTAAGTTAGACATTTACACTTTTTAACTACTAGTTTTCGCCCTCTCCCTTTATCAAAATCCTGGTTAAGTGCCATCAGGCTACGGCCTCAGATCTTTCATTCTATGATATCTTTGCCTTACAAAAAGTTACTTTTTCGAAAATATCTGATGACGTCATTGCATGTGATTTGTGGTTTGGGCCCCCTCAATCAAAAACCCTGGCTACGCCTATGGTAGGCGTAGCTATTGCCTTTTTATTGTGGCCCTGTCGTTAGTGATATTTTCGTAATCCTAATTTCGTTAAGCCAAGCGTTACTTAGATCTTTAAATCATTTGGGAGCAGGCGCGTCGCCAGCGGGGGGGCAATGCCCCCCGATTTTCGTTTTTGCCCCCCCGATTTTTTTCTTGCCCTCCACGGTATTTTTTTGGGAGGAAGAAGTTGGTGTTTTTGGGCGAAAAAAACGTTAAAATTTGCGATTTCGGCCAGAAAAAGCCTTCGGATTTTGGCGAAAACCTTTGCCCCCATGATTTTAATTTTGCCCCCCCCCCCCCCGATCTCGCGAAGCTGGCGACGCCCCTGTTTGGGAGGTAGCATTAGATACGAATCAGAGGGCCTCGCCGTTAAAATGCATTGCAAGCGTGAATTATATAAATCTTCAAAATTTTTGTGGGGCCTGGGACCTCGCGTATTTACGAAATAATCGATTTTGTTGGTAATAGATTAAAGTTGTACAGTAGATTTGCAATGGAAATTGGCGAGTTTTGAGGACCGATCTTGTAGGCGAACCCCGCTAAGGTCTGCGCCCTGCTGTTAAGTGGAGGCTTGCTTATATTGAGGACTCCCCTGGGCGCCACTAACCTAGGGTGACCCTTGTTTGCACGGCCACGAACGAGATACCTGGCTAAGAGTGACCCAATCTCTTCAGTGGCGTAAAGGGAGGCTTGGCTTCAGTTTCGTGTATTTGTGCACTTGAAGACCAATGCTCTCGTGGGCCCCGCTTAATGGCTTTGTTACTGCTCAGTCGATCTTTTACCATCTGTAACCTACCGGTTTGATCTGCACTAGTGTATGATAAATACATTTTTGATTAAATTGTTTTTAGTACGCTTATGTTATTGTACTTGGATAATTGATTGTTGGCTTTAGGTCGAGTTCTGGTTAAAGTAACTTCTTTATTGCAAATGAGAAACGATGGCTTCGGTGATTTGCTATCTATTATAATTTTTAAGATCGAAAAATTAGAAAGAGAATATACAGTGTTATGAACATTGAATATACCGGTACGCAAAAATAAAGCTTTCCGGTGCTCTTGTCTATGGTTAGCAGCAATTTGCAAGGAGTCCTTGATCGCGAAAACAGCAGAAGAATTTTAAAAAAATCACTTTTTTTTAAATGAAGTTGCGTGTGTACTGCACAGCGTTTTCATGTGAATTAGAAATATATGTAATTAACGTATGTTTTAGGGCATCAGAAAAGCTGTGGTTGGTAGAGTGCTAGATATATACTTTTTTTGGAATTTCTTTTATTATTGGTTCAACTATTTCCAAACAATTTCAGATAACATTGTAACAAAAATTTTAAAAAAATATGTAAATAAATAAATCTGTGCAAACTCGTTGAAAGCTGCCTGCATAAGAGCACAAACAGCATAACAATCTGAGACTGAGAGCAAAACGGTATAGATCACCTGTGATGTGCAAGAATTTGTCAATGGGCCATTGATCAAATATGCATGATGTTTTTGCAGGATCCATTATTGCTTTACTCATACCGGATTTGTCGTGCTATTACATTATCAACATTGTTTTGGGGTGCCTCCCAAAACATTTGTGCCCGGGACTCCCCCGATGCCTTAAAACGGCCTTGATTGCATTAAATATTGTATTTCGGCGGAAGCTGTGAAATCTATGCTGAAGACAAATAGCCGCTAGGTGGCCACTTATGATAATGAATAGGGTTCAAACCTTGGGCCGGTCAAATCAGAAACAGAGTTACCTACGGCTCGCCACTGCTGCGACTTTTCGAATGAAGCTGTTTGCCCGCAGGTACAATGATGCGGAAATGGGCCCCGCAAAATCGTTGCACGCTTCGGCGTAGTACTGCGAGAGTAATAAAAGATTTATTTGAAGTAGAAATTTAGAGAATAACTTATTACGATATTTTTAGCTAGCACTTATCAGGAATTTCCCTATCTTGAAAAAATCACGATCAAAAAAGCGGCCTGAGCCACAATACACGTTCATTCAATCTCGAGCGAAAGTTCTAATTTCGGCAAATTAGAGTCCGATTTCATGTTTAAATTAAGTTAATACCATATTTTGATTTACTTCGAAGAAGAAAAAAACTTGTGTTTTGTCAATTTCCAATTCTTTTCGTAATTTTTCGTTTTACTAAACTATCGCTTTTATCTTTTACAAGGTAAAAACATTTTTAAATATTTTTTTTGTATCTTTCACTGACGAATTAAAAAAAATGAAGTTCAGCAAACAATTCCAATTTTCCTCAAATTTGCATTTGTGATTTAACTCAATGTACGGTACTATGTATACTCACTGTATAGATGACCTGGTAACAGAAAGTACTGATTTAACTAAACGCAGAGAGCGCTCGATCAATCTGATTATCCAATCAGCACCGTTCTTCAGTTGGAAGTGAACTTCAGCGAACAAAAACGAAACACCAACTTCGTGCCAAGGTGTAATTGTATGCAGGGCTCTGAAAGGGAAAAAAGGGGTATTGAACACCAAAATTCTGAATTTTTTTGGAAGACTCGAGCTTATGTAAGGGTTGAAGTTAGATCTTAAGCAAATACCGTTTAATGTTGAGGAACAGCGCTACTCAACGTAACTCAACAACAGTTAGGAGTGAGGACCTTTAAATCTAGGAGAAAATCACGCCCAAATTAAGAGAAAAGCTGTTTTTTAACCGATCAGTGGTCGAGTAGATAGAGCGTCTGCTACTGAAACGGTAGACTCTGGTTCAATTCCCGATCGGGTCAAACCAAAGACTAAAAATTGGTATTAACAGCTTCCCTGCTTGACGTTCAGCAATTAAAGGGAGAGTGTGAAGCCTCCCCCAGTGTGGTAGACAGGTGGCCGCTTGACTCGAAGACCAAAAGGTCCCTTCGCTGTCTCCAGGCGAAGGCAACTTGGTGAATAAAATGTAATTACGATTACAACTTGATCCTCACCGTTTTTCCTAAGTTCGTTAATTACCTGTTTGGTTGAGAAGCATTTTTTTTTTCAGTACCGGTAGTAGTACTGTTTCAAAGTCCACGCATTTTTAATCACAAATTAATGTACCGGTACCAGCAAATTTTTAAGTATACCAGCAGAGTACCGTATGAGCAATGCTGCCGTCTTAAACAAAAAGGTGGGTAGATTCTGGGTCAAATTCTGGCCAAATAATTGTTAAAAATCGTAAAAAAATGTCTTCCCCGCGAGCGGAAATTTGGGCACTGTTTCGCCACTAATTTAAACTGATTTTTCGTTCTGCATTTGAGTGAAGTAAAAAAAAAACAACAAAGATCCTTACCGGGAATTGGTGCAAATTCGGCTAAATTTTTATCCTGAATCATCGCAAATCTATTGAAATTGACGGATATCGCGTGTTTTTTTCAAGGAATCCTACTCGAGCCTACCCTGTCAAAATTAATGGGTAGGCCGAGTCGGAAATTTGCAATGCGGGGAGGCTGTTTCGGGGGCAGACCCCCCAGCCGCCAGAGGCCATTGGGGGTGTGGAGGTGAAGCCCCCATTGGGGGTAAGGAGGTGAAGCTTCCAGTCAAATATTTAAAGGTTGGGGGTCTGGGGCCAGCGCTCAAAAATTTTGAATTTTTTTGGCAAAAATAACTTAATTGTAGGCCTATTTCGATCAAAATCAATGCTAATAAAACGTGGCATAGAAATTAGCAGTGCAAAAACATGATTATACTAGTTGCGTAAATGGATAATGTGGGAGGTAGCTATTGCTAAAGTTTCAGTTCACTTGGGATTTAGAAGCTGGTAAATTATAAATTTTTATACCGGTAGTTCAATAAAACTCTCAAGAAATATTCCATTTCATCGATATTTTATCGAAAAAGATATAATTAGGAGGGCTAATGAAAGGAAGTTTGAGAGAAGCGATTGGTAATTAACTAATGCTAAATAGCCCCCTCCCCCCATTCCTAAGTTTATATATTTTTTGAGGTAACCTACGTTAAGCATTTTTCAATAAGCGATTAAATTTGAAAATCAACTTTTGGCCATGATTTATGAGTTTTATTTTTAACAAACTAGCCCCCCCCCCCCCCCCCCCCCCTTAAATAAACGTTTCAAAATATGCTTTAAATCGTTTTTTTAATCTATTCAAGTGCAGAAGACAGTCGCAAAATTGATAAAAACGTGGTGTTTTTCTTATTGTGCATTTTGATCGGCAGGCCAGTGGGGGGTATGGCTACGCTACTGGGCGGAGCCTACCTTCGACGGCGGCGCTGCCGTCTGTGTATAATTTAATTTCAGTAAAAATTTACTGACAATAAGGATAAAGCGAAGTGGCCAAAATAACCATTGAGTCTACTTCCACCGACGTAAGATTGAATTTAGAACATCTTGGCCTTTTATCACATTAAATTTATCACATGTTAGGTTGAAAATACTTTACAGAACGATATACACCGAACGATGTACTTTACAGAACGGCATAGTGTTCACAAATATTATAGTTTTTTGGAAATCTTTTGAAACAGAGTTTTGCGTTCGCTTTTGGTTTATATAGATTTCTGCGTTTAAATCGTAGTTTCGTGAATAAGGGGAATTGTAGAAAAAGGTTTGTTGGACCTTTTTCTTACCTCAAGTCGTTCTCATTTCTTCAATAAAACCGATTTCGAGCAGTATCTCTTTAACAATCTATGTTTTGTAGTGGGGTGTGGCACGTTTAAAGACAGTGTTACGTGCTATTCAGCCTGTTCGCACGAACCGGTTTTTAAATTTGAATTGGACACTTGGTCGCGAGCTTAAAACAAGATTTGGCTATATAACAACCGTTCAGCATCATGATAATACAATTGAAGATGTAGTAATGCATAGAAATTTGTCATTTAGCGTTGTTTGCCATTTTCCGAGAACACTAACATGTTTCAGTAAAATTGAGCATACCAGTATGTTGATAATGTTAGAAAAGTATTATAGTAAAATGTTAGAAAAGTATAGCAAAACAGCAAACTACTCGAAGTTCCAGCATTCTGCATAATCCAGTAGCCTATAATGTGGTCGGATAAACGACTGCAGTTCATTGCTTTCACTTCACAAACAAAATCATCGAGAGGAACGCAGGTGAGTTAACAGGCTCAGCAAAGACAGCAACCACGATTCACTACTTCAATCGAATCTTCAGCTCAAATACCTGCACATTACAAAATGTCAGACGCGTAGCCAGAAATTCGCAATGGGGGGGGCTGATTTGGGGGTCTGGGGGCGGAGCCCCAAGCGCTCGAAAATTTTGCTTTTTTTTGCAAAAATAACTAAATTTTAGGGCTATTTTGATAAAAAAATAATGCTTTTAAAACGTGGCACAGAAATTAGCAGTGCAAACATGATTAAACTGGTTGCATAAATGGGCTATTTGGGAGGTGGCTAATGGTAAAATTTTAGTTCTCTTATTTAGATACTGGTAAATTATAAAATCGAATAGTTCAATAAAACTCACACGGAGTAATCTGTTTCGTATACAGTTTATAGACAAAAACAATTGGGGGGGGCTAATGAAAAGAAATTTGAGAGAAATGATCGGTTATTAACTACTACTGAATAGCCCCCAACCCCCTATTCCTTAGTTTATAGTATATTTGTTGATGACACCTATGTTAAGCATTTTTACCTTTGCGATCAAATTTGATTGCGTAGTTTTGGCCATTTTTCAAAGTTTTTATTTATTTGTTAGTTCTATTTTTGACAAATTAGCCCCCACCCCCCTCCCCCCCTTTGAATATATGTTTCAAAAGATGTTTTAAATCACTATTTAGTCCACTCCAGTGCATGAAACAATCTCAAAAGTGCTTAAAACGTAGTGTTTTTCCCATTCTGCATTTTGGTCGACATGCCAATGGGGGGGGGCTGCATCCCCCCCCTGGCTACGCTACTGCAAAACGCCTTAGCGAACGATATCCTGATATTGCCCTGGGAATTTGCAAAATTGTACTTGCAAAAACTGCTGCCAGTGGAAGATAACATACTGCTCTAGTTTGAATCTGCACAAATGCAGTATTGCACACTTGTAATCACCTAGTGCATCACTTTCTAATTTCTTTATTGGTTTAGATTTATGAACTTACAGTTTTGAACATTTTTTTTATTCCAGATAATGTTAAAAAAATTACTTTTTTGTTACATCCAGGCATCTTTATTGTCCAGCAGAGCCTGGCCTAGCAAATGCTGTTTTGGGTTATTAGGAACAAACGTGTGGGCTGGTTTGTAATTTTTGTAACTGCCAGCCCACCAAAATTGGCTACATATCAAATCAAAAAATGGTTGCTTAAATAGGGAAGATTAAACTTATTTAAATGACCCATCACTGAAGTAATGTATAACTAATCAAAATATTTAATGCACCAATGCCATCCTCAATAAAATTCCATTATTATTCTCTCAAACTTACAGCATTTTTCAACATTTAACTTGGCAAACAAACGAAATGGTTCTTCACCAATTAACTACAACTAACAAGAGCCACATTACTAATGTAAAATCAATTTTCAAAAATTCATAAACATGCAACCTTGCTAGATAGTTTGCTTTAATAACAAATCATTGGAAATTTTCATAATATATAGTGACAAATTTTGAAACATACCGGTACACGCGTTCATTTTTCAGTTCCCTTCTTCAAAAGATAAGGCTAAGCAGCCTATGCACCATTCTAAAAATGATATTTTTGAATCAATAAACAAATTTTTTATGCACAAATCACAAATTTTACAAACATTGATCTGTAATATCAGATGATACACTTTGTCATGTAGACTAAACAAAAAAGAAGCCAAAATCCCTAAAAAATTAAATGAAATTGCTAGGCGGTCAGGGATTTATTTCTAGCCTTCAGTTTAGGCCTTATTATACCTGAGCCTCTAGCTCAAGGCTTTATTGATCCACCTCAAGACTTGATCACAATAAGTGATAGAATGAGAGCACACCAATAGTCTACCTCAATGCAGTAAAGTACAAAACTACTTAAACTACAATATACAATACAGGATACTGGACTGGTACTTGTATCCTACAGTATCAGAGGTGGAGTCGAGGACACAAGGCTCGAGGCCAAGGCCAAGGACACAAAAAAATTCCGAGGCCAAGGCCAAGGACAACCTTTCCGAGGACAGACACTCTCGAGGCCAAGGACAGGAATACTCGAGGCCAAGGACCAAGGACACAAACGCAAGTGCTCTACAAAAAAAAAAAAAAAGGTCTTCACAAAAATTTTTCAGACGATCTCCAGAAAAAAAAAAGGTCTTCACAAAAATTTTTCAAGCGATCTCCACAAAAAAACGTTTTCCAAAAAATTTTTCAAGCGCTCCACAAAATTTTAACAATTCAAAAAATAGTGCTGTCCTCGAGCCGAGGACAGGCCAATTTTCGAGGACTTGAGGCCTCGAGGCCAAGGCCAAGGACTTCAAAATCTGTCCTCGAGGACGTCCTCGAGGCCAAGAACGTCCTCGAGGACTCCACCTCTGCAGTATATCACAATTATCACCATAGGTGGGCACAAGTCCGTTAATCGTTAATCCGTTAATAACGAAGCTAACTTTTTCATTAACTCGTTAATCCGTTAAAAAGTTCTTTCATGTTAACGAACTAAATTAACTTCCGTTAAGTTCCGTTAACGGACTAAATTAAATTCCGTTAAGTTCTGTTAACTTCCTTTAAGGTTTTTATCGTTAATATCTCGCACCATTCATTCATCGTACCGATACAAACCAGTTTGCACTGGTAACACTTGTTGCGTATTAGCACAAGTTTTATAGAAGAAAGCGAAGAAAGAAGCTCTTTTTTGAGGCGGATAATAAGCTGCAGCCTCATAGATCTATTAATTATAATCGCTGTTCTCAATTTCCAAAGATTTTCCGATCGCAGCTTCGTTAGTGCATTTGAACCTAATTTTATCTCGAAATTAGATTAGACTGTAAAATGTAACTTCCAAAACACAAAAAGTCCGCTACAGCAATAAATATTTCCTTACAATCAGCTCAACAGCATCAGTAGTAGAGAAGGGGTGATTTCACGTGAATGAAGAGTAAGGAAGAGGAAGATTGCGGAGTGAGGAGTGATTCGAATGCAGCGGGGGATTCATAAAATGCGGTGGATTCACAAAATGCGGACTATTATTTTAGCGCAGGAATGCGGCCAAAACCCTAACCCTAAAGTTAAAAAAATTGACTTGTATGAGAACCGAACCACCAAAGGTGGTGAGTTTAAAATTAGTAAAATTTACCTAAGAACCGAAGCACCGAAGGTGGTGAGTCTAAAGTTTGCCGAAGCACCGAAGGTGGTGAGTCTTAAGCTTAAAAACTACTTTCCTAAGAACCGAACCACCGAAGGTGGTGAGTCTAAAATTAGTAAGGCTTACCTGGGAACCGAACCACCGAAGGTGGTGAGTCTAAAGTTAAAAGTTTTTGAAAGGCTTACCTAAAAACCGAACCACCGAAGGTGGTGAGTCTAAAATTAGTAAAACTTACCTCAGAACCGAACCACCGAAGGTGGTGAGTCAAGAGCTTTATATTTGAGGTTAAAGCTTAAATGTATGGGCAATCTGGTCTGTTGTAAATTCGTCTTTTCAAACTCTTTTCATCTGCTTGTGCTAATGAGATTAGAATTAAAACTTTAATTGGAATTGCTAACTGCGTGTAATCGTACGCGAGGTATGGGAATCCCTTTTTGGGGGAAATTTCTAAAAGCGAATTTTTTCAAAAGCTTTTCACAGAGCGCTCTAGAATAGGTCTGTCAATCTCAGGTCATGAACTGAATCTCTAGTGGAGGAATGCGGCAAAAACCCTAAATTTTAAAACATTAGCCTGAGAGCCGGTGCGAACCAAACCACCAAAGGTGGTGAGGCTTAAGCTTAAAATACTTATCTGAGAACCAAACCACCGAAGGTGGTGAGTGTAAAATTGGTAGTACTTTTTGGAAACCGAACCACCGCAGGTGGTGAGTCTAAAGTTTACACTTTGTAACACTTCATGGGAACCGAACCACCGAAGGTAGTGAGTCCAAAGTTTAAAATTTGTAAGGCTTGTCTGGAAATCAAACTACCGCAGGCGGTTAGTTAAAGTCTAAAACTTGTAAGACTTCCCTGGAAATGAAACTACCGAAGGTGGTTAGTCAAAGTCTAAAGTTGAAAATTTGGACTAAACTTTAAATGCAGTGCTGGGCACTTCCGCAAACTGGTCCGCAAGTCCGCAAATCCGCAAATTGCGGACTTAAGGTTTAGGTTTGCGGATTTGCGAACCGATTTCTTACCGCAAACATTTGCGGATTTGCGGTAAAAAAATTGAAATCTACCGCAAATCCGCAAATCAACAACATCACTGGGATCGTTTCTGCAATTTCCAAAAAAATACGCTTTTACGATTCAATGTATCGACAGATTTGGGTGGATGTATTTTTGATGTACAACACCACAACACCGTCTCACCAAGTTCCTCTGCTGTGTAACGATTATTTCGCAGAGGTGCTGCTATTTTACAGCAAAATTAGTTGGGTTGAGGTCAAGAAACTTCCAACGGCTTGTTTTTGTAAAGGAAAACTTAGACTTTTTGAAGTGGCAAAGGTTTGCACAAGACGACTTTGATGACATGCCCAGCATGTTCAGTAGATAAATAGGCTGCAGGTCTACCAACATTTTTCATGTTAGTTTTATTTTTTAGTCTTTTTGTTTCGTTGGTCGTCTGTTTGGAAGGCATGCTTTAGACTATACATGCGTTGCCGCTCAAGAAATTTTCAAAAATTTTTGGAAATTAATGTCACTGCCCGCTTTAGAATCCTGAAAAAAATTTCTGTATCCTGAATAATTTTGTGATATTTGGTGATGTATACATAATACAATACTTTGCCTTTTTCGTTTCCAAAGTTTGAGTATTGCGCAAATGATGCGTCAAATTGCTTAGCTTATTTTTTATTTAAGATATGGCGGCGTTACTCCATAACTTTCCAAGATTCACGAGCAAAGTTAATCATATTGACGAACTTTTTGGCGCGTAGATTACTACGGTACATTGATCTTGTAGATCTTTGTCACCACCAACAAACTGGCCACTGTCGAAACAAATTTCTAATTTAACAGTGACCATTAATTTAACCTACGTTGTATACCGATAACCAAGACTTAAAACCCAAATTTTCTATTTTTGTGATTACCTTAACTGCTGAGTGCTGACTGCACAGCGCTAAAGAGAAACATAAAATTTTAAAAGAGAGCGAGTTTTCAAACAAAACTAATATCTGCACCCAGTTTCATACGCAAAAAGCTTCCATAGGGGGCCGAAAAAGTGACACCACAAATCAATATTATGGAGAGCGCGGAAGGCAAGACCATTGTAGGGTGGTCCGGGAGCATGCTCCAGCAAAAATTTGCAAAATTACACTTCAAATACGCGTTTTCGTGCATTCTGGACGCAAGTTTTAGTATAAACCTTTTACGAAACTTACTAGAAGAATGAAATCGTAAAATAAAAATGCTTCAAAAACATTACGGAATTAAAAAGCTAGGTCATTTGTGAAGAAAGAAAACAAACCAAAATAAAGAGCGATTTAATTTTGCATTTACGCAGTAATAACGTACATCCGCTTGGAACTGTTTCGTTTTGCTTTATCGTGTTTCATTTTCAGGGTCTGAGGGGAAGGCCATGGCACAGTGGCCTTCATCCAAGGTACGCTAGTGTCTGCACTGTAATTATATTGTATGCAATTTAAAAGCTTTTAAAAGACTGCTCTTATCCAAAGTTCGACTAGAAGTTCAAGCGTCAGAATTTCATGTAACCATTAATCGGAAATGTATTGCTACTGAAATAAAATAAAGGAACCGAACTTTTGGCTTGTTCTTCTTACACCTAGCACATTTTCATCTTTGCAAAAGTTTGCCTTTATATGAACACCTTTCAAAATAATTTAAAAAATTTTTGCACCAGTACAGAAGCAAAAAATAACACTAACTGCAATTATAACGTTTGAAACTAAGTTATTTTAATCGTGATCTCCAAATTGCCATGCGTAATTAAGGGAGCAGGAAGTGACATCGACAACAAACCCCTCCCCTCCATTCTGTCACTCAAGCGGTGAATACTAGCCTGTATGCCTGTAAAGTATCATTTTCAAGAACGCAAAAACGCAAGTTCGTGCGTCTCGAGTTTTTACTCTTCTGCGACTCAATAAAAATTTGTGCATTTCTGTTTGTCCTATATGACAAGTACACGCACTGCACAAGTATGTAAATCAAATAAGGATTTTCAACTCAACGAACATACTGTTGTTAGAAGGAGCGACGAAAGTGACTGGCAGGTGAGGTAGCTCTCTTCCAAGAGTCTACTCCAGCCACCGGAGTCGCAGCCGAAATCCAACTCCGGTCACAGCTTAGTTTAAACAAACCTGCGTACATTGCCACTCGGCCCTGCTGCTGACATGTATAATATAACTTAGAAAAATAGAATATTAACTAAATCAAGAAAACTTACTGATGTTTATTACTGGTCTGCAGCCGATATGGAAAATATCAAGCATTGTTATATTGCTATAGGTCTCCTCCATATATCAAACCAGGAAAAAAAAGCAGCAAAGTTTGCGGTTCAAGTTTGCGGAAGTGAAAAGTCATTTGCGGTTGCGGAAGTACAAGAAATTACCGCAAACGTAACGCAAACTTGCGGATTTGCGGTTGCGGACCACCCATTGCTATTTTGCGGAATTTGCGGTTGCGGAATAGAGTTCAAATTTGCGGTGCCCAGCACTGTTTAAATGTCATGGGCCGTTCTTTGGACTGGCGGCTAGCTGTCGCAAAATTGCTTTGAAAGTTGCAAAGTTCCAACAATTCGATATATTCAATCTAAAAAAATTAAAAATTATGAAAACAAAGTAAAATTTTAAACCATTTAGTCGGTAATGCAGAAATATGTTTGAAATATGGTTGAATATTAATTTTGGAGTCCGAATAACTGCGGTATTATGTTTCAGCAACTTGGTGGCGAACTTGAATACAAGTTGGTGGATATTATTCTTTGACTTTTGAAGTAAAATATTGCAACAGTGACTGCTAAAATATATGTGAGTCGATATGAAAAAATGGTATTATCCTTTGATTTTCGCATTAAAAATAATAAAAGGCTGTTGTAGCCACATCTGCAAACCTCAAATGGCTTGTCGCAAATTCGCCTTCAAAAAATCTTTTTAACTGCTTTCACTCTACAGATTAAAATTTGCTAATGCTGTTTTGCTTGCATGACGTAACATAATCCAATTTGTTTAATTTCCGATCACCTTGGTGTCACCAGGACTAGCAAGTTTGTTAGCTGCGATACTTACTCGAGAGTTTTAACGCTCTATAGTCATTCTATCCAAACGAATGTATGTACCTATTGTCACAAAACCTTTACTCGAAATGGTGCTATACTACGTCACAAAACAGAAGTACATGAACGGTTTTGAAATTAGAGTGCGAAAATGTAACAGAAAGTTTAAAAGAAAACCAACCCCTGATCGACATTACGCACCCGTCGCCGCTTCCTCCAGTGTCATGTTCAATTTCACTCTATTGAGGAGAAAAATAATCATTTATGCAAACCCTCATACAAAAAATTGCAAATAATAAACTTAAACAAACACGCAGTACCGGTTTAATGCCCAGGACAAGCGGTTCAATCCCCAGCAGAACAACAGCCACCAAACCCTCAACCGACCAAGATTAAAAGTTTGGAACGTCTTTTTCAATATTGCTGCCAAAAGGAACCCTAAGGTTTTTAGAAGAAAAAAAGTTTGAAAATTTATTTGACCAAAATTAAAAGTATGGAACGACTTTTTCAATTTTGCTCCTAATGAGAATCCTAAGTTTTAAAAGAATTTGTAAATTTATTTGACCAAGAATAAAAGTCTGCAACGCCGCGGGCAGTTTTAAAAAAGTTTGTTCGTAAATGTATTTGACCAAGAAAAAAAAAAGTCTGCAACGCCGCAACTTTAAAGCGAAAAAAATTAACATTTTTACAAAAAAGAATTGCATTGAAACATGTAAAGCAATAAAAAAATTAAGATGTTAAACAATTTTAGCGATATTTAAGCGAAAAAAAACTTTATATTTAACTAAAAAAACTTTAAGTTAAAAAAAATCTATTGGCTGAGATTGAAAGCTGAAATCACCGCAAATATCCACCATTTCAACGCGAAGGGGCTATAAACCCATTTGACCGAGGGCTAAAACATGCATCGCCGCAGAATATCTTGAATTTTAGCGGTCTTATCGCGTCTCACACGTCTTCGATTTCACCGCGAAAGAGTAAAGCTATATTTGAAGGAGGTTAGAAATTTACATCATTACAGGCGTCTATCGTTTTACCCCGCAAGGGTTAATTTATGAAGATTACATAAAAACTTCCATATCCGCAGACGTCTTCAGTTTTATAGGACTTAACGCATTGCAGACACCTTGAACTGTTATCGGAAAGATAAATCTTTTTACCCGAGATCTGAAGCTTGCATCGCCGCAAATATCCTTTAATTGTTTCAGCAGAAAAAAAAAACCTAGAAAAAAAAATTTCTCAAGTAAAACTACAATTTGTATCAATTTCAAAGAGCTGTTTGACTTGAAGACTCCTCAAAGGTTACTTCGCAGTTCCTTTGTTCCCTAAAAAGCAAAACCTAAGTCTGTTTTTACAGAGATTTGACCGATATGACTTTATACCACTCCAAAAAGAAGTCCCTCGCTCTGACGCAAAGACAAAGTTTATAAAAAGTTCAAGTTTCAGACAGGTTTTGAATTATTTTTCGTTGCAATTTTCACTCAAAAGAAGTTGTGTTTTATTATATTTTATTAAACTTATCCCTAAAACCAAATATACCGTAAAACTTCTATTTGAGCGCCATGGCGTTCTATTCTTCTACCTTTTCGTTATAGCGGCTTTCAATTAGAGGATGGCGCTCTATTTTTCAACTATTTGGTTAACAGTTTAGAAAAATAAATTTGATTAATGAAAGGAAAAAACCCCTAACGTAACACAGTTACTGGTAAGCAATCAAAAATTCACTGGGGAAAATCAACTGACACGTCGCTGTTGTAGACGTCCTCGACATTTTTGTGCTGGGGTTGGTATACCGGTAAATGAGTAATTATTATTTTGTGACGTAGAAAACCATTTGATTACTAATTAGCATAATGAATTTCGAACTGGTGCTCAATCAAAGGTGGTGTTCAATTAAAGGGTGGCGCTCTAATTTTGAAACTCCTGTAGTGGCGTTCTATTAGAGATAGCGTTCGAATAAAGGTAGCGCTCAAATAGAGGTTTTTTCGGTAGTTATTAAAAACTACACCTTAAGAAAGTGCTTCATGCTTTTAATAAAACTATTGTTCCAAACAAACAAACAAAAAAATTGCAAAACTTGGAATCGTTTTTCATAAAACTATTCTGTGAATACAAGAAAATCATTAAAAATTTACAAAGTTGGGTACACTTTTAAGGTGCAAACGGTATTCAAGACAAATAAACGCAGCAATTTTGAATATTTTAATCAAATCACCCTGATGCAAACAAGAAAATTAAAATTAATTAACTTTCAGGCAAGAGTTTCGATTACTTACGTTACATACTCAAGGCAAAGAAATTACAAGGAATGAAGAGATTTCGGTGAACTTTTTGCTTTGAAAACAATATTACGTTATGAAAAAACAAAATTTTTGAAAATTTTAAAAAAGTTATCGAATGATATTCATTTCAAGGTAAAATTATTGCTTTGAACAAAGAAATCGTAAGACCTCAACTATTTTCCACAAAACTATCTCTGCATAAACAAAATTATTTGAAAACTTATACGGTTTTAAGTAAGTTTTCGATTTTTTAGATAAAATTTTTATTCAAGGCAAAGAAATTGTGAGGTTTTTAATACTTTTGACCAATTTTTTCTACGAAATCAAGGCAATGGTTGAAAATTTTACAATATTATGTAAGTTTTAAAGGTAAAGCAATCTTCAAGATAAAGAAACGTAAGACTGTAAACATTTTTTGTAAACACAGGTTTATGTAAACAAAAATACTCCAAACAAAGTTAAAATTTTAAGTAAATAAAATTAGAGATAAAATTACTTTAAATTACTTTGAATTACTTTGTGTTTGAGATAAATTTAGATAAGCTACTTGTTTGACATAAAACTACTTTTCAAGTCCAAGAAATTGTAAGACCTGGAATCTTTTTGATCAAACTATTCCTACGTAAACAAGGATCTTAAAAAGATTCAAGATTTTAGACAAACGCTTTTGTTTTTTACGCTATACCGTTTTCGCTCAAGACAGAAAAATTGTTACGTTTTAAGATAGTTTATTGAATTTATCCCTACGAAACAATATAAAGCGACCAAAACGCTAAAATTTTAGAGAAATATTAATTAAAAGTTATCGAATGATATTCATTTTCAAGGTAGAATTATTGTTTTAAACAAAGAAATCGTAAGACTTCAATTATTTTTTTTCAACTAAACTAACCCTAAACAAGACTAATCAAAAATTCAATTCATTTTAATTATTCAAGGTTTTATTCAATGCAAAGAAATTGTATGACTTTGAGTTATCTTCAAACAAAGCATGTTTATGCAAACAAGAAAATCGCTAAAATATTTAAGAGATTAGGAGAATTTTGATTCAAAGTACCAAAAAACTCTATTTTTCAATTACATTTATAACCGAGATCACGAAAAGAGGTTTAATTTTGAACGGTTTTCCAGAATAATTATAAAAAATAAGGTTTTCAAACAAGAATTTCAATTCAAGCTAAATAAATGTTTAAGATAGTTTACAAAACTATCCCCACATTCCAATAAAATTTTAGGTAAAGTTTCGGTTATTTAGATAAAACTCAAGAAAATGCAAGTCTTTGAACGTCTTTTATCAAACAGTTCTCATGAAAACAAGAAAACGGTCAAAATTATTTCTATGTTAGGTAAGTTTTTAAAGTAAAAGTAATAATCAAGATAAAGAAACCCAAGACCTTGATCAAAGTATTGCAACACAAAGAAGAAAGTTAATAACGAGTTCAAGTTTTAGGCGAGTTTTGAGATTTCTTTACGGTACAATTTCCACTCAAGTCAACTAAATCGTAAGGTTTTAAGATATTTTGACGAATTTACTCCAATAAAACAAGATCAAGTAATAAAAAACGCAAATTTTTAGATAAATTTTGATTAAAAGTTGTCAAAAAATATTCGTTTTAAGGTTGAATTGTCGTTTTAATCAAAGAAATTGTACGATTTTGCGATATTTCTGCAAAAACATCTTGATACAAACAAGGAAATTGTAAAACTGACGTAAATTTTATAACTCGAGACTATAAGGCAAGGTTTAATATCGAATGACACCGAAAAAATTGCAAAAAGAACTTATTTTAAAGTATAGAAGTTTAACATCAGGATGAGAAGTTGAATAAAATTTTACGGCATTTTAGTAAACAGAACCGTGTAAAATAAAACATTGATAAAAAATTTGTTATTCCAGGTAAAGCTTTCTTTTTCTGATTAGTAAAAAAAGATTATTTCTACTTAATATTTCAATTTAAGATGAAGAAAAGTAAGACTTTTAACATTTTTTAGAAAATTATCGCTACGAATACAAAAAGGTTTAGAATTTTTGAATGATAAATTTTATCCTGTTTTGACTGAGTGATGTACTTTAAGACAACGACATTTTAATATTTCAGAATATTTTCTTCCCAATGTTGGTAAAATTTAAGGCCTAAGAAAAGTGTTTGCTTAAAATTGTTAAAGATTACCGTTTTCAAGGAAAACATTCAATTTGAAACAAACAAAGCGAAAGAATTTAACATTTATTTACAAAAAAGCATGTAAAGCATGAAGCATTGAATTGAAGCATGTATTGCATTGAATATATTGAAGCATGTAAAGTAATAAAAAAATCAAGATGTTAAGCAATTTTAACTATACTTAAGCTAAAAAAACTTCATTCAAGACGAAGGAATCATAAGATTTTGAGATAGTTTGGACAAAATTATTCTTAACAAACGCAAGAAAATTATTCAAAAGTTACGACTTTGTAGAATCTTTTTGTTTAAAGTAGAAAAAATAGCTGCTTTTTACGTTAAAACTGTTAATCAAGTCTTAGAAACCTGAATTGGAAAAATAACAGCAAAAATTAACTCTTAAAATTTTGCATATTTGTGTGTCTAAAAACCAAAACACCGGTACTTCGAAACTTACAGAAGGATGTAAATGTTTGGTTTTTATCTTTGAGACACGGATTTGTGGTAACACGTTATCAAGTAAAAATCAAATTGGAACGACTTGTTTTTCAGGTCAAAACATACGATTCGCTCTGTAAAAACCGTATTTTTCTAAGTTTTAAACGGTTGTGATATAATTTCGCATCGCATAAGTCGCAAGAAAAAACCATTCTCACATTTCTTTGCATTTCGAGCTGGATTTAGGCTGGGCGATGCTGCTGTCGGATGTTTGATTTTTTTGTGTCGCAACCATAGTCGGGCATTTTCCAACTTTCCTAAGTCGAAGCTACGACAAAACAATTTGAGGTTTTCTAAAATTCGAAATCTTTTGCACTTTGATTTGAATACCTTTCGAAACGACCAAGATTTGCTTTTTCAACGCTCGGGGACGGGACAAAGTCGGTTTAACGCTACGTGAAATAACGCGTATGGTGTGTTTATTTGCAATGTTAAGTAAGACTTCCCAAGCGGTCGCCGACACCTTGTGCAACATTGCAAATAAACACACCATACGCGTTATTTCACGTAGCGTTAAACCGACTTTGTCCCGTCCCCGAGTGTTGAAAAAGCAAATCTTGGTCGTTTCGAAAGGTATTCAAATCAAAGTGCAAAAGATTTCGAATTTTAGAAAACCTCAAATTGTTTTGTCGTAGCTTCGACTTAGGAGTTGGAAAATGCCCAACTATGGTTGCGACACAAAAAAATCAAACATGAAAATAAATTTACTTGAAAAATAGAGTTTTTTGGTACTTTGAATCAAAATTCTCCTAATCTCTTAAATATTTTAGCGATTTTCTTGTTTGCATAAACATGCTTTGTTTGAAGATAACTCAAAGTCATACAATTTCTTTGCATTGAATAAAACCTTGAATAATTAAAATGAATTGAATTTTTGATTAGTCTTGTTTAGGGTTAGTTTAGTTGAAAAAAAATAATTGAAGTCTTACGATTTCAAGAGCTGTTCTGTGTACAATTGTAAGTTCTAAGCTTCAGTAATTACATTGCACGGACAATAAATTTGTTTGCTAAATGAATATTTGGGTAATTTGTTCGAAAGTCGACAATATTTTGTTCCATATTTTTACTCCAATGTATGAGCAAGTTCGTTGCTCGTTTCTAGTTTTACTCTTTCTAAATAAAAATTGTATGCAGTAATTGTTCTCGTTTTATAAAGAAGATGTTTGCTATATTATAATGATTATCGAAATTTTCAGGTAACATGAAGTGATTTTAAGAATACATTAATTTAGCAATTTCTTGTTCAAAAATATCTTTCACTTTCAATAATTTTATGGATTTAAACAGAGTAAACATTTTTACTTTATCTTTAACAAATTTAAAATTCATAATACTAATGATATCGTTTTGCACCACTTGAATCTTTTCCGAAGAAGTTTGACAAGCACTGCTTCATGATATAATTCCGAACTTTACGGATAAGCAAAACTGTAATATAATTTGATTAGTGTTTTCTTGTTTACGTAATGTCTGATTATATATAGAATTCGGGCAGCATATGACAGTTTCTTGATTACTTGGTCAATATGGCATTCCAATTTAAATGTTGATCTATAATGACACCCAAATACTTGATAGATTCCACAGATGGAATTATACAGGGTGGGCCGTAAATAACGCACCAAAGCATATAAAACAATTCTGATAATTATAACAAAAGGGTGGGCCGAGCATTTTGAGCATTTGTGATTGTACCAGCGTGTACGTGTTTCTCTGTTCATTTGTTAAGTCTTTCTTTAATAAAAACGTGTGTTATTATTATCAATATTGTTTAATATGCTTTGGTGCGTTATTTACGGCCCACCCTGCATGTTCGCCTATTTTTATTTTCCCTAGCAGGGGCGTACTTAGGGGGCTGGGGCATTGGGCCATGATAGTATATTTAGCGTAGAATAGTATGCAAAATTGCGGCATGGAGTCCCCCTTTGTAAGTTGGAGAGAAGGTTTGAGCACTGGTCCGTCGCGAATGCTGGCGAACGTATGTTGAGTTCTCGACCGGGTCTTTGGCGTCGAAGCAGCAGACCTACTAAACTTCTACAACGATAGTCTAGATTCACTCGAAAATTTATAAGGAAATCCTTTCGCTATTGATAATCCAAACACGATGTTAACCTTCACTAATTGCCGTCACCACACTCATATAGGCTAAACTTGAAAATCCACCAAGATGTACGCAAATTATTGTTTCACTACGTTTGAGCAACAGAGTTATCCTGGACTGATGTTCAGCAACAGTTCAAGTATTATTGGGCCTTTTTGAGCCTTCCTATTCAAGCATTTCCGAGCAAAGAACAACTTATTTGTTCCTGGGTCTACTTGACGCTAGTCTGCCGTCAACTGCCGATCGGCTATTGCTAAACACATACTGCGTCAAGTGTAGTTGTTACGTCACAGTAAGGCATTGAAATAATAACAATTAATTAAAGAACTTAAACACAGCCAAAGGGGTGCGTCCGGAACACAAGCGGCCCCCATTATGAGGAGGAGGGTATCTTCCGGCTCATAATGTCACAACAGTCTAAAGGACGTAGCTTGAGCGCGGGTATGAGTGAAAAGCACAGCGGTGTCAAGTAATGCACGAGCACTATTTACAGCATAACAAAAAACAAAAATAAATCAGCAATTCAAGTGTGGTGACTTACGCAAAAACGTAAACATAAACACAAAACACTATTCACAAAATTGGAGAGGAGCGATCTTAGAAAGATCTCTCTCTATTTCAGTAACTTGGTGCTTTCCGGTTGTCTCATCAAAAACAGGAACCGTGATAACAGCTCTGCGTACGATCGCTCTACCTCTACGCCACTGCGGATGTACGCGAGCAACTCGTCCAAGGCGATAATTACCTCGTTTGTTAACTTCTCCGGGTCCCCCAACCAATACCATCTGGCCGACTCGAAGGTTAGGTGTGAGTTTGAACCACTTCTTACGACGTTGTAACTGTGGAAGATAGAACTTAACCCAACGCTCCCAAAACTGTTGAGCCAGCGAGCAATTGTATCTGTAGTCACGGCGTAAGTGATCCCTATCGTGCACTTGACCAATCGGCAAAACTGGATCAAGCGATGGTGTGAGGAGTGATGACGGTGAGATTGCGTTGTAGTCAAGTGGGTCATCACTTTGTGCAGTGAGAGGCCTATCGTTTACCAAACGTGTAGCGTTCGAAGTGTACGTCTGAAGCTCCACAAATGTGGGTTTGCGATGTATTAAGTTAACTGTGTTTGTGAGCGTTCGTTTAAACACCTTAATGAGTGATTCCCAGGCTCCGCCTTGGGAAGGACTGTAAGGAGGTATGAACTCCCAGGTCAAACCTTGATGTCTGAAAAAAGACTGAAGTCCGGAAGATTGCAGAAGTTCTGGCAACACATTTGCTGCAGCTTTGAAGGTTGTCCCATTGTCCGAGTACAGGCTTGAAACTGGGCCTCTGAGGTCAATGAAGCGGGAGAAAGCTAAAATGAAGCTATTCAGGTCCAGAGACGTCACAATCTCTACATGAATTGCCCGGACAGTTAGACATGTGAAAAGTAGACCCCAAGCTTTTCTTTCACTTCTCGTTTCTTTGTAAAAGTTGGGTCCAAAATAGTCACATCCAGTGTGTGCAAATGGCTTTTTGTTGATAGCCATTCTGCAAGCAGGGAGATCTGCCATAAGTTGCCGTATGGGATGTGCTCTGCTGATGATGCAGGCATTGCATTTGCTCGTGTAGTGCCTCACGGCAGATATTCCTTTGATGATCCAAAACTGTCTTCTTGTGAGCATTAACGTGTATTGGGTACCCCCATGAGCGCATCTTTCATGGCAATAAAGCACAAGTAAGCGAGTAAAGGGATGTCTTGATGGCAGAACAATCGGAAATTTTTCGTCAGTAGGAAGTGCGGCTTTTTCAAGTCTTCCTTCAATGCGAAGTATGCCGTCGGATGAAACGTATGGCATGAGGCATCGCAAAGATCGCAAGTCTGCGAGATTTTTTTGTTCAGCTTCAGATAAAGCATGCTGAGAAGTCAGCTGCTTGATAATTTTTTCTAAAGAATCAGGAAAGTTTTCTGACAGGCTTTTAAACACACTGCCAAAACATTCGTTTTGAACATATTGAGTCAACTGAAGCAAGGCGGTGCTCAGACACTTTGCGTCAATTGTTGGCTTTTGAATTGGCTGTTTGTCCGCCTTTTGTTTGACGTACTGTGCAAAAGCCATTAAATAAGCTGTTCTCTTTTTGAGTATGTACCAACTGGGTGCAGCTTTAATGACATCCAAAAGTGTCCCCCTTACTGACCTGGCTGAAGACACGTGTACCTGATGCACAGCGACATGAGGCATTGCAATGCACTGGCCAGGCTCGTTTAGAGACGATGGTCCATGCAACCATAGCTGAATTCGACCAGAAGCAGATCGGGCAATTGGGCGTGTAGCCACGTCAGCTGGGTTTTGTAACGTTGGGCAAAAGTGCCATTCCTCTGATTGGGAATATAGTAGAATGCGATCAATTCGTCGAGCTGTAAATTTGTCTAGGCGAAGATCTGGGTTCGAGATCCACTGCATCACAACTTGTGAATCGCACCAGAAAAACTTCTGGCAATGGGGCAGTTGAAGTGCTTTCTGAGCTTGAGACATCAGGTCTACAGATATGACGGCAGCAAACAATTCTTTTTTGGCGATTGGCCAACTCTGCTGGCGTTTTAAAACGACACGGCTCTTCCCAAACACGAATGAGGTGCCGACTTCAGTTTGTGTTTGCTTCCGCAAGTAAACGACACATCCATAAGCTTCATTGGAAGCGTCAGAAAAGGCATGAAGTTCATATTCTGCGTTAATGTCGTCATCAGAAAAAGATGAGGTCGCAAAATACCACCTAGGTATTGTAAGATCTTTCCACTCTTCTAGAGTGGTTCGCCAACGATTCCACGCTCTAACATGAGTTTGTGTGATTGGTTCATCCCATGATTTTCCCTCTATAGCCAACTGCTGTAAGATGAGACGCTCTCTCAAAAATAAGGGAACGCAATAACCCAAAGGGTCATAATTAATGGCTAGTTGACTTAACAGGCCATGTCTTGTGTGGTGTTGAGGCTTGGAAACAGAGAAGTGAGCCTTCAGAGTGTCTTCTTCTGCATTCCATGTGCACCCCATCGCTTTGAGATCAGGAAGTGGCTCCTCAGTTTTTAAGTCCAAGGTCCTGATTGAGGGTGCCAAAAGTGCCTCCTCCATTTCAGCAATGACAGGTACGGCCTTTCGGCAGGCTGTCCATTTAATCAGTTTGAAGCCTCTACTGGCAAGCAGTCTGACAGATTCTGATGCCACTAGTCGGGCTTTATCCAGCGTATCAGTGCTAAAAAGCAAATCGTCCATGTACATACAATTTCGTATCGTGTCGGTGGTATAAGAAGACGCATTCGTGGGGTTCTCTTCAGCCGTTTTGCGGATTGCTACACATGCTATGTATGGTGAGCTGACGATTCCCCACACATGCCTCGTAAACTTATATGACTGCAATTCCCCCTTGCTTATGTCGTCATCTTTGTACCAGAGAATTCGGAAAAGATCCTGTTGGTGTTCAGGGAGTGATATCTGGAAAAAGCATTTTGTTATGTCTGCCATTAAAGCATATTGGCCCATTCTAAACTTAGCCAAAACATTTGCGAGTGAACTGAGAAGGTCTGGTATCGAGTGAATGCAACTGTTGATGGAGCGACCTTCATAAGTAGCAGACCCATCATATACAACTCTGGGTTTGGATTGAGTGGTCAGAAAGTATGGCAGATAGTTTATTTGATTGCTGGACTCTCTATCGGCAAGTTTTATGAACTCGTTTTGCCTGAGCTCAGTTATAGCCTCGGTCAACACTTGCCCATACTCCGGTTGGAGCAGCATTCGGCGTCGAAGAAAAGATAACCGTTTTGATGCTAAAGGAAAGTTGTAGGGCAAGTCTTTTACGTTCTCTTTAAACGGGACAGGCATTTGATATCTTCCATCTACAACCGTAGTGTTGGAGCCTTCCACAATTTGCTGAGCCTCTCGGTCACTTCTTGATAACTGGGTCTCGTCATTTTCAAGTGTCATATCCCGAATTACTTGCTGCAGTTCAAGAATCTTCTCTTCGTTCGATTCACAGTTCGTGTTGACTGATACTCGCATTGAATGATAAGAATAAGTCTTGCCTGATCCTCCCGATGCCATCCACCCAATTGGAGTTTTGATAGCATGGGGTTCTCCATGGCGTCCTGTGCGTTCTTTTAGGGCTGTCATAACATGGGAATTGTCAAGCCCAAGAAGTATATCGACACACTTCCGATCTGGTAAAACCTCAAATTCTACATTATCAAACTGAGAATACTCGGAAAGATCATAGTCATGTGGTAATGTGTAACTGTCATCAGACCAATTATTCATGACCCAAGCTTGTTGAATGTTAAAATGGTCGCCATTGTGTAGAGCTTCTACATCAAAGGAAACATATTGAAAGTCGGATTCTTTTCTTTCAGTCACTGTGTGCAGAATTATCCGAGAGCTTCCTTCACTTTTCAAACCAAGTTCATTCACAAGTGAGTCAGACACAATTGTTACTTCGGAGCCCGAGTCATGTTGAGCATACACATTCAAGCTATTTCCTGTCTGAGGATTTATGACCCTTATAGCCGAAATGCGCGTAAGTACACCCGCCTTTCTGGTATGTAAGCCTAGTACCTGCTTCTTGACTGGGACATTCCTTGCATCATTTTGGCTCAGAGCATCGGCCGATTGCACCAGGAAAGACGGACCAGCAGCCCCTCGACTCTTTTCAAGTTGATGATTTGAAAAGCTGGCGGCCCAACGAGGTCTCCCAGCAGGAAGATGGAAAGATGTGGCGGCCCCATGGCTACCCGCATTTCCTGGGGGAAGTACACGTGTGTACAGAGCATGAAGAGAAGTTGTGTGCTTGTGTTGGTAGTATTTGCCACAGTGTCTGCATTTACAATTGTGTATGCAATCTTTCAAGTCATGTTGTTGCAAGCAATTAATGCAGTGACCTGCCGTTTTGATATTATCATAGCGTTGTTGCAATGTCATGTTCCTATATGTGTTGCATTCATTAAGCAAATGTCGGTTCGTTTTACTCGGAGTAGAGCAAATAAAACACATAGGGAGTTGTCGTGTATGAGACTGAGAGTGTTGTGTCACTGGTGATGGTCTGTAATTGTTGGGTTCTGTTTTCACATTAATGCTTGCCTGATGCACTCTGAGCTTAGCTGGTGCATGCGACTTGTCTGAACGGTCCTGTGCTAGCCCTAAGAACCGTTGAGCGAATGTTGAGTTGATTCGTTCCAGCTCATGATTCAAAAAGGACTTGAAAGAGCCAAATGTAGGCTAGTCCAAACTGTGGTATCGATCTTGTAGATAGTCGGCATACCGATTTTTGAAGAAGTTCGGAAGACGTTTACCGATATTAATTATGAAAGAGCTGTCTAGTGAATCAATCTGTTTATGTGCTCTTGCATACAATTCACAATCGTTCAGATCTGATATTAGGGTTTCCAACACAGAAAGATCAATCCTGTGAAATTTTGGACCCGAGCGAACTCGCTTTACTAGCGGTTCAGACAGAAAGCTGTTGTAACCATAACGCAGTCGAAGCCCCTCCAATGCTCTCTGAATTTGCTTGTCAACACCCCATCCCGGTACAGGGGGTACAAGGGTTGCGACAGCTTCTCGAGCCTCCTCTTGGCATGAGGCACGCAAGAGGTCCATCTTGCAATTTCGATCAGGGCAACGATCCAAAAGTTCAATGATTTGGTTGTAGTAAAAGATGAAAGGCAACTTTTTGCCGGTAAACCGGATTTCACGAGCCTCTTCAAGCAAAAGTTGGTACTCCTGAGGACTGACGTGAGGGTTTTTGTCGTGGAAATGTGTCTGAGTGTTGTTAGATGAAGGTGTATTCCGATGATCATTATGGGGTGCATCAGACTTCTTAATTGCATCAGACTGATTGTTCTGTGCGTAAATTCCCCTGCGGTGCAGTGCAAAGTCATGTGCGGGTTGTGATTCACGGTACACGTTATTGTGATCCACAGCAAGCTCCTGTGTTTTGAGTGGTTGTGTACGAGCCAAACTGCGGTGTTGTGTGTGATTTGACAAAAGTGGATTCGGCTCAGCATAAGCCTCATTGTGACTAAGATCCCCAGGTGGTGTCTGAGGTGTATGGCGTACTGCATTCTCATTGCAATGTGCATCAGAAACGTTTTCCTGTGTGTGAGATGTGTGTGCAAACTGTGCATGTTGAGTAAGAGCTGTGATAGGTTGGTGTGGGCGATGGCTGGTATCAAGGTGACCTATAGCTGTGCGTGGTGGTTCTGTAGTGAGAATTTCCCTACTTGTGTTTGTCAAATGATGACTGGAAGAAGGCATATGATGGTCTGAATAGTGAGAGAATGTCGCATCCTTTTGCTCACCCATTTGTGTCTGCAAAATTCCTGCATGGCTTTGTGGGTGGCGAGGAACTGACAGATTTTGACCTAGTACCTTTACTGGCAATGAGCGTCTACTCACAACTGAGCCAGGATTAGAAAGCGCTAAACGTTTCTCCTTAGCTTGTAGTTCCGCCAAGCTAAGCTTTAGTTTTAGCTGAGCCTCGGCTCGAGCCTGTTGTGCTTGCATTTGAGCTTGCGCTTGAGCCTGCTGGGCTTCAAATTCTGCTTCAAGCCTTTGGCGTTCGAGGTCTAGGTCAATTTGTTTGTGAGCCAATTGGGACGGAGTTAAGCTAGTGTGGCTGAAACCTGAGCCTACATTGCTTACCGAGTCGTGTGGTTCGATGTCATGTAATTTTTCTCGATTGAGAGTTGCAGTAGGTGGGGAGGTGACAGTATTGTCGCACCAGCAACGATACGCATCATCAAGTGACTGACCTAACTTTTTTAATTTGTCACAAAAATCCCTAAGCTCATCTCCTTCTTGCAAAACGTGTAAAGCATTATTATCTAATGTGATTAAATTGCTTTTTAAAGTGTCGTATGCTGACTGAGAAGGTTTATTTTTATCGCTCTTGTCAGTCGAGAAAACGGAGGTAACAAAACAATCTACTCGTGCTTGAAGCTCACGCCTTTCAAACCGAAGAGTCCCGGCGTCACTCATTTCCTCAGAGTTCTCTAGCATACCGGAATTAGCACGTAGGCCTAGCACACAAACACTGTAATTTTTACAAACTAAATTTACAAAAAAAAACTAAACCTAAAACTGTCTGATAATTGTCCAAAAGAAAAAATTCGTCGCGGTAACGTTAGCCTGCTGTCGCGGAAAATAGTTCAAGCTGACAATTAGGCTACGACAGAAGTCTGAGCAGTCTTTTTAGTTCGGGACTTTAAGTTGTTCTTCTAATTATGGTCCGTCGCGAATGCTGGCGAACGTATGTTGAGTTCTCGACCGTGTCTTTGGCGTCGAAGCAGCAGACCTACTAAACTTCTACAACGATAGTCTAGATTCACTCGAAAATTTATAAGGAAATCCTTTCGCTATTGATAATCCAAACACGATGTTAACCTTCACTAATTGTCGTCACCACACTCATATAGGCTAAACTTGAAAATCCACCAAGATGTACGCAAATTATTGTTTCACTACGTTTGAGCAACAGAGTTATCCTGGACTGATGTTCAGCAACAGTTCAAGTATTATTGGGCCTTTTTGAGCCTTCCTATTCAAGCATTTCCGAGCAAAGAACAACTTATTTGTTCCTGGGTCTACTTGACGCTAGTCTGCCGTCAACTGCCGATCGGCTATTGCTAAACACATACTGCGTCAAGTGTAGTTGTTACGTCACAGTAAGGCATTGAAATAATAACAATTAATTAAAGAACTTAAACACAGCCAAAGGGGTGCGTCCGGAACAAGCACATAGAGGCGATGTTGCAGATGTGTGATTTTCAATTTTGGGCAGAAAAGACCTTTTTTTTGCTCTTCACCTAAAATTGGGCAGAAAATCGGACTAAATTTGAAAGAAGACCTTTTTTTTTGCTCTACACCTAATTTTGGGCAAAAAATCGGACTAAATTTGAGTGAAGACCTTTTCTTTTTCGGACTGATTTCGGGAAGAACAATTTCTTACTCTGTTTCTTCCTTTTCTCAATGTTTCCGAAGTTCCTCCCCCCCCACCCCTTTTCAAAATCCTGCGTACGCTACTGTTCTCTACACCAAAAATTGAGACATATCGCTGATCAAAAATTTTAAACTTTGGATACAAGCCCCCACTTTATTCAAATTCAATTCAAAAAACAATTCAAAGCCTTGGTTGCTCGCCTAGCCACACACTATGCGCGGTGGATGAAAGAAAACTAGCCACGCTTTTTAGTTTTCCCTTTGAACACAATACCACCATCGCAGCCTTACACATGCATGGCTGAGGTTTCGCGCTGTCCTTTGCATTGATGCAAGTCAAGCAGGGAAGCTGTGAATGCCAATTTTGTAGGCTGTGGTTTGACCTGACAGGAAATTGAATCCAAGTCAACCGCTAGAGATGGCGCGGATAACAAAAAATGCATCTGCATGCTGCGCTGCGTCTGCAAACCTTGTCGGCATGCTGCACCACACCGCATCCAAACAAAACTAAGTTCACGCTGCACCGCAAGTTAAATATCCTTTAAAGTTTCACTATCACCAGAAAAAATTAGCTCTCTAGCTTACAACATTAAAAAAAATTGATTTTAGGGGTATAATTTTGGAGAGCTTTTAAAAGGGTCGCTCTCTCAAACCATGTCATAATATTTGTTTTTTAAACATCTGCCGATCAAAAAAAAAAAGTAATGCCCTAGCTTGAGCCGTTCAAAAAACTAATTTCTGGGGAGTCCATTTGGGGGCTCCTGGGGGGGGGGGGGGGGGGGGGTGGTACCTCCATACTATGTCAAACTATGTGTTGCTTAAATATCTACCAATATAAACAACCCTAGCCTGAGCATATAAAAAAATTAGTTTTTTAGGGCTCCATTTTGGGGGGGTTCTGGGGAGAAGCCTCAAAAAATTTCGGGAGACAAAATTGCATTTACAGCTCAACAAATTTACACAAAAATTAGATATCGATGTTGTGTGGTTTAGGAGAAGAAGAGTGCATAAAATTTAGAAAGCAAAAAATGAAAAAAGAAAAAAAACTCAATGTGGCTAAAAGTGTAGGTAGGGATGAAAAAGTATCTTACGACATATAACCATGTGAAATATTTTTTGCCATACTTGAGCCATTTTTGAATAAGACCGCTTTTTACACCAAACTTTTGAAATAGTTTTCGGGTCCTAAACCTGAAGTTACGGGACTCATTGCCTTGAAATGTGGCACACACAAATAACTTATGAATCTCAAAGTGCTGTCAAAATTTCATGTAGCTAGACCAAACCATTATCGAGTTTTAAGTAAAAGTCTGAAACTTCGCACTCGCGTTAACTTTGAAAATGGCCGAGTAAAAACTAAAAAACATTCGACGTGAGATCAGTCGTTTCAATTATAGGCCTTCAGGTTTAATTTGCCTTGTTTGCGCTTTCTATCAGTCTTTCTGCACCACGTTTTGGCAATCAAAAACAATCTACCAGTTTACTTGATGATTCCATGCAACTAGGCTACTGTACTAATCCTGAACCAGTAGCTCAAATAATGAAATATAAGGTATCACGTGCTCTGCATGCTGTCACAAGCTACTACACTTGTATGAAACTACCCTACGTATTATACCTTTGCGGTTTGCATGTGTGTTTGATTGTGGAATAAATTTTGCTACTACGTAGGCTATTTTGTCATTGGAAATTTGGGTAGCCTAGTCTTCGTACTCTACTACATAGGTCTACCAGATCTGAGATAGGCTACAGACATAGGACCGAAAGCCTAATTCTTGATGCCATGACCTGTTGACGAATAGGATACACTGAACTAACTCTGTCACTCTGAAATGCAAGCGCATGTGTAGTAGAAACTGTTGTCTAGCCTTGGGCTTGTACCAATACCATAGGCCTACTGCGTAGCCTACAGGGTGGGTGTGTCGCTAGGCTTTGTTTTGTGCCTCTACATTGATGATTGTTTCCCACAAGCCTGTTTCTTCTACATTTGTCTGCCTTTGTTTTATCTTCTCACCGAACGTCTTAAACCTTTCGTAGTCTAGCCTACCGAAACCAAAATCGTTTTGTTGGTGTTAGAGATGGCAACAGCGCAGCGTACACGGCCGCGCGCTGTTGTTGGTGCACCGCGCCGCGCAGCGTGGCAACCAAAATCAGCATTACGTCACAGCGTCAGCGTAGCGCCGCGTACTATAATTTTTTGCATTTTTTTTACAATTATTGCAAGTGAATTATTTTGTTATGTCCAACAATGGTAGGTCATGATGCAACTATAATATGAATTGAAGACAATAGCAATATCATGTTGTGACAATACTTATATTTAGGGGCCTACTAAAACAGTAAATGGTGCCTTCGGTGGAAGCAATCAATGCTTGAAGTATATTTTTTTAGAATTCGGAGCATCCTAAAATAGGCTATTTTGGCTACAACGAACTTAGTTTTGATTGGCTGAACAAGGTTCTTGACACCAAGAAAAAGATTTTGGTTTTGGTAGGCTAGACTAGGAAAAGTTTAGAATGTTAGATGAGAAGATGGAACAAAGGCAGATAAAAAAAATGTTGATGAAGCAGGTTTGTGTAAAACAAGCATCAGAGCAGAGGCATATAGCCTAGCCCCAAGCAGGGCCTAAGAAAGAAATTTTTCCACGGGGTACGAAGGTCGATACCAGGCCCCCAAATCTTATTGGGCCCCCAAGCCATAAATCAATGACCCAGCACCAAACTTGCGCAAATTTTTTTTCCGATTTTTTGCCCAAAATTTGTTGAAGAGCAAAAAAAGGTCTTCACTGAAATTTGCTTTGATTTTTTGCCCAAGGTTGGGTGCAGGTCTAAATACGCCCCTGAGTGCAATAGGCTATCAAAACTTAAAACGGAAACCTGAACTCTTCCGAGCCCCCCTAGGCCTGGTTACGATGTAGGCCCGGGTACGATGTACCCCCTGAAGCCCCTCTTGCAGGCTCTGGCCACAAGGTACCCACCCAGTATGCAGTAGACCTATGGTATTGGTACAACGCTTGCATTTCTGAGGGACAGAGTTAGTTCAGTGTAGCTTATAGCATTCGTCAACAGGTCATGGCATAAACCATTAGCTTTTAGTCCTACCGTAGATGGCTGTAGCCTGTCTGGTACATAGGTAAGTAAGAAGACTAGGCTACACAAAGTTGCAATGACCCAGTAGCCTATGTGGTGGTAGCGGATGATTAGAATGTTCTAAGTAGAGTACAAAGACTAGGCTACACAAATTTCCAATGACAAAATAGCCTACGTAATAGCAAAATTTATTCCACAATCAAACACACCTGCAAACGGCAAAGGTAGCCTATAATACATAGAGTAGTTTCATACAAGTGTAGTAGCTTGTGACAGCATGCAGAGCACATGATACCTTATATTTCATTATTTGAGCTACTGGTTCAGGATTAGTACAGTAGTTGCATGGAATAATCAGGTAGACTGGTAGATTGCTTTTGATTGCCAAAACATGGTGCAGAAAAACTGCTAAAAAGCACACATAAGGCAGATTAAACCTGAAGGCCTATAATTGAAACGACTGATCTCACGTCACATGTTTTTTAGTGTTTACTCGGCCATTTTCAAAGTTAACGCGAGTGCGAAGTTTCAGACTTTTACTTAAAACTCGATAATGGTTTGGTCTAGCTACATGAAATTTTGACGGCAGTTTGAAATTCATAAGTTTTGTGTGTGCCAAATTTCAAGGCAATGAGTCCCGTAACTTCAGGTTTAGGACCCGAAAACTATTTCAAAAGTTTGGTGTAAAAAGCGGTCTTATTCAACAATGGCTTAAGTATGGCAAAAAATATTTCACATGGTTATATGTCGTAAGATACTTTTTCATCCCTACCTACACTTTTAGCGGCATTGAGTTTTTTTTCTTTTTTCATTTTTTGCTTTCTAAATTTTGTGCACTCTTCTTCTCCTAAACCACACAACATCGATATCTAATTTTTGTGTAAATTTGTTGAGCTGTAAATGCAATTTTGTCTCCTGAAATTTTTCGAGGCTTCTCCCCAGAACCCCCCCAAAATGGAGCCCTAAAAAGCTAATTTTTTTAATTGCTCAAGCTAAGGTGATAGTTTTTTGTTTATATTGGTAGATATTTAAGCAACAAATAGTTTGACATAGTATGGAGTACCACCCCCCCTGGGGCCCCCAAATGGACTCCCCAGAAATTAGTATTTTGAACAGCTTAAGCTAGGGCATTACTTTTTTTATATTGGCAGATGTTTGAAAAACAAATATTTTGACATGGTTTGAGAGAGCAACCCTTTTGAAAACTCTCCAAAATAATACCCCTAAAATCAATTTTTTTATATGTCGTAAGCTAGAAAGCTACTTTTTTGTAATGTTAGTGGAAATTTAACTTGCGGTGCGGCGCGGTGCAGCGTGAGCGTAGTTGTGTTTGGATGCGGTGCGGTGCAGCATGCGGATAAGGTTTGCGGATGCAGCGCAGCATGCGGATGCATTTTTTGTTATCCGCGCCATCTCTAGTTGGTGTCAAAAAACACGTTCAGCCAATCAAAACTAAGTTTCTTGTAGCCAAAATAGCCGATTCTAGGATGCTCCGAATTCTGAAAAAATAAACTTGAACCGAAGGCACCTTTTACTGGTTTAGTAGCATGCATTGTCTTCAATTCATATAGGTCTAATAGTTACATTCAGACTAACCATTGTCGTTCATAACAAGAAAATCACCAGCAATAATTGTAAAAAAAATCTAAAAAAATTATTGTACGCGGCGCTGCGCTGACGCTGTGACGTATGCTGATTTTAGTTGCCACGCTGCACGGCGGGGTGCACTAACAACAGCGCGCGGCCGCGTACGCTGCGCTGTTGCCATCTTTATCAACCGCTTCAGTAGCAGACGCTCTATCCGCTCAATCACTGATCGGTTAAAGAAATTTACCGATGACTTGGGCTAATTCTGATCAACTCATGATTTTTTTTTTCTAACGTCTATGCGCAATAACGTCTATGCGCAGATTATTTACAACTAAAATACGTATAAAAATTTAACCCCAAACTGCAAAATTACCAGCGTATTTTCGACCAAATTATAACTAAAAGAAGAATTGAAACAATTTAATTTTTTTCAATTGGCTTTCAAATGTTAATAATGTTAATAATCTACTTCTTTCAAATGGTTCTGAACACGTTCGAAATGTGATCCGATGGCATCAACAAAAAATCGCCCAACGACTGGGGCCTCGTCCCCAGATCCCTTCTGTGATACGTTTGAGTAAACTAGTTTACTTACACAAGTCTCCCGATTTAGATATTTTTATTTGTAACTTTTGGTTTAACCCTATACATACCGGGCTATTTTTACACCCTATTTGTACCGGGGGGGGGGGGGCAAATTTGCCCCCCAATCTAAAAACCGATTGGTAAGTGATAGAAGCAAGATTTTTTGCATGTTGAAACTATTTTTTGTAAAATTTTTAAAAATAAAAATTTTAAGGTTCTGACGTCACGCAAACAATGATGACGTCATCAAAACCAGTAAATCCTTATAACAGCATGGAAATTTGTCTAAATGTTGCGAAATATTATTATCAGCTTGGACTTTTGTTATTTCAAGGTAATCTCTGATAAATCCACTGCAGATGATGATGCCAAATACATGACGACGTCATCATGCATGATGATGTCATCTTTAATACATTGTGTTTATTATTTTTCGTAATTTTTTGTAATTGAGATATGGCATAATTCACAAAATTTTTGAAATACTGCAGTATTATTTTTATTATATTATTCAACAGCTGATAAAAATGAATATTTTTTATGCAAATGCAATTTATTTTGAGAAACCGCAAAAAAATCAATATTTTTGAATTATGACGTCATCAATGGCGTAATGATGATGCAATGCATTTATCTGTAAATAAATTATTTTATTTCAGCTAAAGATTAGCATTGATAATGAATATGCAGTACAATGAATTGAATAAGCGCACTGATAAGCATGCATTGTGCTTAAAACTGCATTAAACTCCTTGGGTGCCTCTAACAAAAGCAAAAATGACGTCACCTCCGGTTGTCCCGCTGACCCAAAACTTTCTGAAAATGTGTGTTATTAAATTTGATTCAAAGTCAGGGTGCATCAAGGCAAAACTTTTCTTTAGTTTTCGGAGCTATATTAAAATAACTAAGAGGGGGGCAAACTTGCCCACTTCGGTACAAATAGGGTTAAGCCCTCTCCCTTTAGAAAACTCTCGGTTAAGTGCCAAACCAGGCCACGGCTTCTGATCTCCAATTCTACGATATCTTTGCCCCACAAAAAGTTCCTCTTTCGAAATTTTCTGATGACTTCATTGCATGTCATTTTTGGTTTGCCCCCCCTCCAATCAAAAATCCTGGCTACACCTATGCACGGGGAATGACATTTCGAGCCGTGTCCCCTCAAATCACTGCTTGAGCTCCCCAAGCGAGAGTAATCTTTTGTTGTAGCACAACTAGAAAACTTTTGCCCAAAAACAGGTAACCACAAACGCTTTTTTCTATGAAACAGCAAGACAGATCAAGTGAACGTAATCAAGTAGCCTTAGATTTTGCGATGAAGACCTTTTTTTATTTTTTTAATCTTCACCTCCAAATTTGAGGGCAAAATCCATACCAAAGAAGGATAACACAGGATTTGGAGCAAAATATTCACCAGATCGCTGCCGCATTCCGAATTCGTCTGGTCTCGGCTGCGTAAGCGTCCCCCGCCCAAGATTTTGTGCCCCCCCTCCCCCAAACACACTACTCTGGCTCCGTGCCAGGTAGCCTACTGTACTGTTCGATTCGCAGTGCACGATCTATACTGTGGTCTGTGACCAGAGAGCCAACAAATCATCTTTATTTATTGTACTAAATGCTAGCATTTTGAGGAAATATCGTGGAAAACCGTCTTTGCGATCTGCAAGTTTTTAGCAATTTATCGAACTCTAATTATTACATTTTCGTTAAAGAGATACTGTTCGAAATCGGCTTTATTGAAATCCCTTTTATCAGTTCAAATTTGACCCGCTACTAGACCACATTATTTGTTCAACTTCGATTGAGAAAAAATCGGACCATGTGCGACAAAACTCGCCTATACATATAGTATAACAGCAATGACAAAACGTCACAAAGGTCTAGTATGTTCTACTAAACTGAAATAAAGAGTTAACAAGAGCAGAGTAAAAACAAGCGGAGAGTGAAGACTCTAAACGGTAACGTGTCAAAATGTGAATTGAAAAAGTCTTGGAAGGAGTTTATCAGCAGTAGCGGCAGCGGCAGAAAATTTGCTTAAAAAACAGCGCTGAAGCGCTGCCACTTCTTTGGCTCAAAAAACAGCGGCGCCGCCGCTTGTCGCTGGTGACGAAAAAAAGCAGCAGCGCTGCCGCTACCGCTACCGAAAAAGTAGCGCCGCTAGTAGCGCCCGTTGGTGAACAGCGCCGCTGTGCCCATCACTGTTTGTTAGTAATTATGACACGAAACAATACGAGATACATTTTTTCAAAGACCAGCTGTTTTGATTTTTAAAGCACACTCAAGATTTCGCCGTCAGTGGTGCAACCAGGGTGTAAGGGGTTAAAGCCCCCATAGTCAAGTCACGTAAAAAGTTAACCTTAAAATACACGCGTTTAAGCGTACTTTGAACTTGACCTGAAGTAAGGGGGGCAGGGAGGTTGAAGGTGCAAGCAATTTAATTCTTTAAAATGACTTCTGAATTCTAGCAATTTAGTTTTTCATATGGCTTCAAAAAGTACAAATGTGATTAAAATGGTGTTAAAATCAGGGCATGGTATGTAACGGAAAATGGAATGGAACGGAAATTTCGGTATGGAATATGGAAAATGCCAGAATGGAATGGAAGATTTTAAGAATGTAATGGAAGACAATCTTTCATTCTTCCATACCAATTCCATACTAGATTTCGTGGATTGCATTTACAGAAAAACATATACGGATGTCGGGTAGTGATAAATAATATTGTCGCAGAAGTATTCCACTTCAATATCTACGCGTATTATTTGTCGACAAATCGCGGTATTTCGGTTGTGTTTATTGCGCAGACAATGTATGCATTGCATCAAAGTAAGTACATTGCAAATTGTAGCATTGGTGTTATGGTTGTCGACTTTGACAGGTTTGACTTGTCTTTTTTTTTTTTATTTCGAGATTGACAATTATCCGAGTGGTACTTTTTTTTTCTTCCATCCCCAAGAAAATTTGTATTTGTTATTTTATCCCCGTTTCAGCTTAATTTTATTTATACTTTTAGTTTTTAATTAGGCTCACAGTAAATCTTGCTGGTGTTAAAGCTGCTTGGTATTTCCATTACGGTAAATGTTCTTCAGCAGTTTGGTTTTATAATTGGTGTGAGAGCAAACTTGTCCGGTAATCATAAAACCATAGGTGTAATGGTTTTATGCCAGGGCGCCCGCCCCCCCCCCCCTAATTGAAATGCTACCAATGATAAAAATGATGACAGAAAGCCTATTGTTTCTTCAGTTTCTTTAGGCATTTTTCGAGGGCAACAGTCACGCGCAACAGCAATTAGCAGAATTATTTATATTGACAACCAAGAGGCACGGGCTCCTCAACCTAAATTCTTGCCAACCAATTTAAATGTAATGGCGCCGGGCCTATCTAGGCCCCATCTAACTTTTGTATTGAAATAACATGAGTAGTAACGATCTATTGCATCTAAGATACCAACTTTACATAACTTTATAATCCACCTCCACCACCTACCAACTTTAAAATCCATTTCCACTTCGCCAGTTTTCACACGGCAAAATACTTCTGAAAAAAACCTAGTTAGAAGAAATGCTCCCCGAACAAATTATTGAATTTGAATTGAGGGTGCCTTGGCCCTTGGTCGTACATGTATCCTTAAAACTGGTTATTTTCATGACAAAACAAAAATATCCAAGCAAAATCATCGATTGAAGTATAATTTAATGCTAAACATATTGGAGAAGGCAATGTACCTTGCTTTCCTTGACCTGGGCTAAGTCACTTACAAAATTTAACCCCAAAATGCCAAATTTTAAACGTGTTTTGAGCTTGACCTGAAGTAAAGTGAGTGATTTTTTCAATTGGCGTTCAAATCTCAAAAACTTTGTTCTTTCAAATGACTCTGAAAACGTGTGAAATGTAATCCAAATGGAATTAAAAAAACTACTTTTTTCCAAAAAATTACAAAAAAAATCGCCAAGCAACTGGGGGGTTCCTTCAGGCCCCTATTGCCTTCTGCGGTTGGGGGGTTTGGTTCACCCTCAGGCCCCCCGTCTGTGATACGCTTGAGTTGCGCTAATTTGCTCACCACGTATCCCAATTTTGATATATTTGTAAAAATTTTTAACTTGCCGTTCTAGTCCTTCCCGTTTAGCAAAATCCTAAGTTACGTGCCAAACCAGACTCCCAGCTTCTGATCTTGCATTTTTTGTCCTTCAAAATTCCCTCTTGTCGAAAATTTCTGATGACTTCATTGCATGTGATTTGCGGTTTGGCCAACCTAATCCAAAATCCTGGCTACGCTTATGTAGGGTTACCATACGTCCTCTTTTTGGAGGACATGTCCTCAGGCCCAGCGCCACGGGGGGCATTCCGGGACCGTGTCCCCTCCCAAATGACTGCTTGTCCCCCCGCAAACGAAAATTGTGCCCCCCTAGCGAGGACTGTGCCCCAAAGAAATTAACAAACTTGGGGGCTAATGGAGTGCAAATCAAGGCCTAAGACTCCCAAATTGGTGTTTACCGCCCTAGAATTCCTGAGCAAGAACTGCTTTTTTGTAATTTTTGTGGAATTACTCCGGTTTTCATTTAAGCTTTAATACAAAGACCTTTTTTTTGGCCTTCACCTTTTTCGTTCGATCCGTACTCGAATAAACTTCTCGTGCCCCCCAAAAATTTATTTCTGCCCCCCCAGTCACGCTATCCTGGCGCCGGGCCTGCATGTCCTCCTTTTTGATGAAAAATAATTTGTCCTCCGAGGACGTCAAAAATTGCCCAAATGTCCTCCTTTTCGGCATTTTGAACAGATTAAACATGTCTACTCACGCAGCCTTTCAGTGTATAAATTTTTTGGTCTTCAACTGATTTTGGGGAAAAAACACTTCAATTTTCGGCGAAGGCCTTTTTCTGTTAATAAATCTCATTAAAAAGCTGTTAATAAATTTCAACTAGCTGCTAAAAAATTTCATTAAAAAGATGTCCTCCTTTTGGTAATAAAAATATGGTAACCGTACGCTTATGCAATAACCCATGTGCAATTGCATACCACATACCTATCTTTGCATCTTTGTATTGTTACACGCACCTGTAAGAGTGGTTGCTTACAACATCGCAAAGGTGCAAAATATACGTTGCATTGCTTCCAGTCTAAAAATTCTTTGGTATGGAAGTATGGAATGGAATATGGAAGAAAATTTAAGTACAAGCTAGTCATGCAAAAGTCACGCACAGAGCCATTGCCTTTTTCTTATACATTTGGTTTAAATACGACATTTTGTCATTGCATTGTTGCAAGCTGCATAGTGTAGTGGTTATCATGCTCGCCTTCCAACCACCGCAAGCAGGTTCGATTTGCGCTTGGGTTGCGAAAGGGTGGAATGGAAGAATACGGAGTATAGACGCAGGAACTGGGAAGGAAATGCTCGGAGCAATCTTTTTTTGCTTCAAAACCTTGCATTACAGTTAGGGTTGGGGCAGCGATGCCAGCCTGAGGGATAGCAATTACGTGGCAGCAGCTTTTTTGCTTACGAAAGCAACGTACCGTTACGCTTGAGTGCGGCTCCCTGCATAAGTTGTGAACGACCAGCTCCTCATAAAATTAATAACTTGCGGCTCCCTGCATAAGTTTTAAATGATTAGTTCCTCGTAAAATTGATAACTTATGCTTGAGTGCGGCTCCCTGCGTAAGTTTTGAACAACTAGCTCCTTGTAAAATTTTAGTATGGAATGGAATATGGGCTGGAAGTTTTTAGTATGTAATGGAAGGAAATTGCCAGTGTGGAATATGAAAAAATCATCTTCCATTTCATTCCATACCATGCCCTGGTTAAAATTGCTATTTTTTGCTCCAAAAGCGCAAAAATTGCCCAGCGGCTGGGGGCAGAGCCTGTCCACAGTCACTAAATATTTAGTGTCTATGTCCCGTCTGTGGCACGCTTGAGTTACATTAGTTTGTTCAGCAGGGGACTAAATTAGGCAGTTTTTGTGCAAAAAAAATAATTTTTTTTGCTTCACCCTTCTTAGCAAAATCCTGATTGCACGTCTAATTGCATTCAATGCTGTAGATGGATTTTTCAAGCGACTATGGGCCTCAGCCGAAACGAGGTAAGAAACGCTGCCGGCCTTCTTTTAAAATTGCGCCTTGTAGCAATACAAGAGTTGAAGATCAGTTTTTATATGCAAATTTAGTGACCCCCACTTTAGGCTAATGCCCCCTCACTTCATTTGCTCTGGCGACGGCACTGAGCTGACAACGACAATCATCGTTCTTGTGATTCATTTTGTCATGATTTGGTTTAAATCGCGCACTGGTCATGTAAGTGTACAAGGATTTTCTGCGTAGAAAGTCAAATAATGGTGGTGTTAAAGCTGCTATGCTTAGCTGCTGTTGAGAAAATCACGCAGCTTGTCTTTCGTCTCGTTACTGAAAATGAAATACACGAGCAAGATAAAATTCCACAAGCGCGCAAAACGTGACGTCACATAAGAGAAAGAAGAAATGTAGGTTTGATAAACAATACCGGCGAGATCAAAACGGAGCAGTTGCCACACTATCCCACTGGCAGTAATATTCTCGCAATAAGATTCGACCAATAATCTGCGATAATCTGCTTCTTTGCTTGTTGGCTTTTTCTTAAATGTCCATTTGTTAGGCTACTGTCTCAAATAAAATCGTACCTTTGGAAAGGCAGTACTGTAAAACAAAATCATGAATTGCTTTTTCCTTAAAAGAACAATTTTGAGACTAAAACCAAGCACACAATTACGGCTTTTCGCAAGCTCCATAAAAACAATAAGAAAAAAAAGTTTCGTTTATCAATGAGCGCTACGTTTTCACACAAATGGTATTTTTTAATCAATTTTTAGGAAGATTTTAACAATATCACAAACAGTTGTTACTTCAATGCAGTTAAAGGGTGTGTAAATTTACAAGCTAACAAAAAAAAAAAAAAAAAAGAAATACAAACTTCAAAGTTCATTGGTTTGGTTTAGTGCTTTTATAACCAACAGTAAACTGCCAAAAAACTCAAATTAAAGTTTGCTTTTGAGAGACCTTCAAAAATTGGGAATCTTCAGGTGACACTAGGTGTTCCCGGGTTAAGATGCTATTGCATGACGAGACGTCTTTGAATATGTCATAATTCATAACCCAGATGAGAGAGCTAGGGCTACGCACAATGAATTCTAAAATGATTTGTGGTGTCGAACCTTTGCAGCCTCTGTTTGCATTAGGGTCCAAAAAGAAATGGTATGGCACAGTTCCCTTTCCACTTGAAATGTTATTTATTGGGCATCAAATAGAGCAGCACGTCTTTTTACGACAATACATGGAATAAAATAGGATATAGTGATCCTGAGTTAAAAAACTTTTTAAGGTTGCAAAATACTGGCATGAGTTAATAAAATCTGAAATCGGCACTCCCCTTACCCTCAATCTGATTAAAATGATGGTAAAATGGCAGGTAGCAAAAGCCTTTTCCATGTGTGTGCTCCATTTTAATCCAAAAACGCAAATTTTAACGTTTTTTATTTTTTGCATATTTGGCCCACATGGGGCGGGGAGCATGGCACAATATTGCCCCCCCCCCCCTTGTGTAGTGTCTGCGCTACTGACAAAGAGTATGTTTTCAAAACATTTTCTTAAGAAATACAATTTATTAAAACTGAAAACAAAAACTCCGAAAACCAAATGCCATATAGCCTACACAACTATTATAAACGCTGAACAACTTAAAACGTTTAGCACTTTAACTAAATAATAATTAACAAGAATGTGACATTGTATGCGATTTCTGGGGACTTCGTGACAATATCTAACTTTTTACTGAACGTTAAAGTAGCATCTGATTTGCGTTATGCGGGTTTGTAAGAGTGGTCGGTGATAATCAGAATGCTCTACAATTTAAACACCCCGCTTTCGAAATTCATCAAATATCACTAACTTCTACAGCTTTGTGGTTATACGATTTCCAACTTCAAATGTCGAAAGTTATCAATGAAAAACATCAATCAAAAAGACCTTATGGCGGTTATTCTTGGGTTTAAAACACTCCTCTACACTTTTTACGAGTTTTAGCAGTTTCTCTCTTCATCACCGAATACCATTGGGAAATCTAATTTTGTGACTCTCAAGCAATATTTTATTGCATGAATCAAGTTTACTACTTACAACAGATGAAGATGGGCTAATTTATCAAGACCTTTAGAACAATTTTCACTATCATGGCGCAATTGCACATATTTCTACGGCTAGTTCGATATTCGCGCACATGGTCACGCAGATGACACGGACAGCAATGTTTCGGACTGTTGTCCTTATTAGCAAATTTTGGAACTGTTTGCTGAAATGATCTAACCACCCAAGTGATAGAAACAACTCAATATCAAAAGCGTAGCCAGAGGGGGCCCAGGGGGCCCGCCCCCCCAATCGAAATGTCACCAATAACAAAAATGTGACAAAAAAGCCTTCTTTCTTCAGTTTCAGTTTCTTTTAGCATTTTCACGTACAACAGTAATTAACAATAATATTGACGACCAGGGGGCCTGGAGCCCTCTATTTCTATTTTTCCAACCATTTCAAATGTATAACCCGGATGAAATTAAGGGTTTTTGTCCTAAAAGTTGCTATCTCAGGCCTTTTTATGAACGTAATGTAATAACCAGGGCCGGATTTACCATATGGAACAATGCTAAGGCCTCGCGCTCAGATGGTAAGACTTTTTCTGGTTTTCACTTATATTTGGCAAGAAGATGTTGCAAAAATCCCCAAAGGGCAAGGGGCCCGGCGCAATGTAAATCTGGCGTAGGATTAACGTGTTTAGTAAGCGTAACCATCTATTGTACCGTATTTCAATACCAATTCACTTCCACCTCGTCAGTTTTTACGCTGCAAAATACTTAAAAAAATTAGCTGGGGAAATGCTCATTGAACAAGTTATTGAATTTCAATTGAGGAGTCTTGGGCCCCTACGGCCGAAGATGTACTCCTATAACTGGTTAATTTCATGGCAAAACAAAAATCTCTAAGGAAAATCTTCGAGCGGATTATTATTACTGCTAAAATATAGCAGGAGGCTATGCACCTTACTTCCCCCAGCTGGACCAAATCACTTACAAAATTTAACACCAAAATGCAAGATTTTAAACGTGTTTCGGACTTAAATTGCAAGTAAAAGTTGACTTGAACAATTTAATTTTTTCAATTGGCTAAACACGTGTGAAATGTGATTCAATGGCATTAAAATAGCTTATTTTTTCCAAATATGTAGAAAAAATCGCCCAGCGGCCAAACCCCCATAGTCTCCTGGGTTTGGCATTTTTTAACTATTAGTTTACGCCCTCTCCCTTTAGCGAATTCCTGGTTAAGTGCCAATAGTCCACGTCTTCAGGTCTTCCATTCCACGATATCTTTGTCCCACAAAAAGTTATTTTTTGAAAAGTTCTGATGACGTTATTGCTTGTGATTTGTGGCTCGTGCCCCCCCCCAATTAAAAATCCTGGCTACGCCTATGCTCAATACCAAGTAATCAAACCACTTGGGCTTTACACACCATCACGAATTTGATCTTTGTGGTTTCTTACTACAGACAAAATTTGCCACTCTTTTACAAGAAAAGTCACTCTAATGCAACGGTGTATTCAAAAAGAGTGCTAAATAAGAGAAGCCAGGCTATAGACTCTTTATTAGCAGACTGAAAAGTGAGAGTGTTGTCTTTTTTTCTTCGCGGTTCACTTGTTCTGTGAATATGCCCCGTCGAATACGCGTGATCGCAAAAAATCTTCGCAACAAGAACAAACTTTTTTTCTTCAAAGCTCTTCTCTTTTCCCTGCGCGTCTGTTTCAAGTCTACTAAATAAAGAGGCTATGGCCAAACGGTCTATACTCTACACAATCGATTGTTAGATGATCGGCCATGAAGCTAGGAATTTAGGTGCAAATTTCAAATGATTCAGTCTACGTTGAGGACTATTACTCATGTATTCTAGCATTGCGACCACTACTTGAAGAAGTGCCTTGTTACTGCATTTTAAATCACGACACAGTATTTAGAACCACAATTATATCAATCCTTCAAAAGCGTTGACACCCAGCATGAACCGTTGATTAGTTTTGTCATATTTCCTCTCTTACTCATACCCACATATGCAAGAAACTTAAATCAAGAGTTGGGGAGTTGGCAATGAGCATTCGATACTTCAAAAGTTACGACTGTACTGATAACTGTACATTTTGTAGAAAGTAACGACGATAACGATAATCGGTGCCGATTTTCGGAACTTTCAAATACAAAAGTTTTCGGCAAAATTAAGCCTTGGATAGCTTAATAGAAAACGCATAGCCTAAAATTTTGCTTATTATGGGGATATTTTTTGTAAAAGTACTTAAATTTAAATTAAGATTTTTGGTTATGAGTAGGGCTTTAACCCCCAACCCCTGGTTACGCCCTTGCTTGCGAAGCCATAAAATCAGAACTTTATCAAGCCTTTTTCTCATTTGGTGCAAGCAACTTACAAGAAATTTTCCGTTTTTGAGCTGAATTCCATTCCAAAAAAATGTGATCGAAATTTTGAATAAAACAGTCAAAAAAGTAACGACGGCAACAAAAATTGTACATTTTTTGAAAGAATCAACGTTACCGATTACGGTACTAAAAAGTACCTCGGTATACTGCCCAACACTGTCAAAATTCCTCATTTTGACGGGTCTATTTTAAAGTGAATATACTAAGATACTACCATTACATTGTGAAAAAAATATAATGAAAGAAAACTCAGATATACCAATTTTTTTTTATATGCTGCCTGTTTTAAAATTTTTATCTGTTCAGCTCAAGTAGTCAAAAATTTTAAATTTTGGAAAAATTGCTTTGAGGGCGCTTTCATCATGGCATTTCTAAACTTTGTTGTTTCATTTTCTTTCATTCCTACCCACTCTGATGATTTCACTTATCAAACTTAAACGGTTGAAAAGTTCAAATTTCTATAAGGGTTATCTGGAGAAATACGTTAAAAAAGTTACCCCCGATTTTAGGAAACAAGAACGCCTAATCTCTATTTTTGATCTAAGTTTGAACACTCTACTTTCATAGCAGTTTGAAAGTAGATATATCGAGAAGAAAAACAATACGGTAAATAAAAAATGCAAGAAGTGCCCAAATTGGAGTAAATAAACATAGTCAAAAGAACGGTGTATTCAAAAACCACAAAACTATTTTCATCAATTTCGGTACTTACAGAGATATACCGGCTCAAGGTTGGCCACCCGTTGCCGGTTATAGGCCTCTAAAATTGCGGTCACGTGACCGGGCGCCCTCAAAACAGGTAAGCATAAAACTTTAATTAGTATCCTTGTAGTGTTCAAACTTTAGTTTAGTATTCAAACTATCGTTTTTCACATTCAGCTGTTTTAAGCTAAAAAGCGAATTGTAAAGTCTTCGATAAAGAAACGTTTTCATCCAGCTTTTGGTTTATAATAAGTTACGATTACGAGACCTAGAACTCTCAAATTGGCATACATGACGCTTTCATTTTTTCCCATGGTGTGTCCGAAATTTGACTTCCTACAGCTGTTTTTGAGTTACAACCAAATCAAAATAAATCTCGTTGGTCTTTGATTAAAAATGGCCAAGTGAGTAAAAAGCAAGGTCCAACAAACGCGCGCCGCCGCGAAGTCCCAATACGACACAAACGATAACATGAAAAGCAAAAAATTATAAGCATCTTCAAGCAAGAAAAAATACAATAGATATCGAAGTTAAAATATCTTTGTGTTATTCATGAAACTTATTCTGCCGCAAATTGCTTATATAATAAAATAAATAAGTTTTTTTTGCAAAAACAATATAGTATCATTAAGTTCGTTTAGAATGCTTGGAATACGAAAACGAAGATAAATTGAAATTTAAACTCAGTTACATCAAGGGTCGGCAACTTTTTGAACTAATGGGCCACATACAGTCCTAACAAGGTTCCAGCGGGCCGCCACCATTCCCGCAGACCAAAAAAGGAAGGTCTTCGCCAAAAATTCAGGCCTTTTTTTTGGCGAAATTGATGGCGAAGACCAAACAAGGAAAAAAAAAAGGTCCCAATTTTGTTGAGACCAAAAAAGGAAGATCTTCGCCAAAAATTCAGGCCTTTTTTTTAGGCGGAATTGATGGCGAAGACCAAAAAAGGAAAAAAAAAAAGAAAGACGAATCGGTGGCGAAGACCACAAAAAAGATTTTCGCCAGGAGATGAGAATCATTTCGGCAGTTTATTGCTGCATATTTACCAGTGAAAAAAGAAAAAAGGTCGCGGGCCGGATGACAATAAAAGGTTGCATGCCGGGTAAAATGCCTTGGCAGGCCGCATCCGGCCCGCAGGCCGTAGGTTGCCGACCCCTGAGTTACATATTCAGATCAAAATTCGATTGAAAATGAAGATATCACAGAAAACAGCAAAATCCTACTCTCAATGTTTAGACTCTAGAGTCTAGATTAATCCCAGACCTTCTACATCAAATATCTGGGGCTGTGCAGTCTCTTTAAAAATACTGCAAATAAACAGGCAGAACATTTGTTAAAATGAAAGTAACGAGACTAAACCGAGTAATCGTTGAACTATTACAATAATCTGAAAAATAAAAAAAGTGTTACTATAGCATATGCAGCAAAATATATGATTAAAGCTTCAAGTCAGAGATGGAACCAGTCATGATTTTCTCGACCCGACCCGACCGGTAAATTTCAAAATCATCACCGGTCGACCGGTTTTTTACAGAAGGTTTTTGTTCACTGTTCAATGTACCTAATGAAAAATTTTCAAAAGGAGGGGGGGCATTTTATGCGTTTTTTGCAAAAATGACTCAATTTTAAGACCTTTTTTGGTTAAGTTTCGGTTCGAAAGTCCTGTTTTGAGCAACGCAAACCGTACACAAAATAAGCATAAAAAGCACTGGAGGGCACAAGCTAAACTATTAGACGTTCTTTGTAATGATATTATGCGAAAGGCCAAAAAATGAAGTTACAATTTTTAGCTATTGGTTACAGATTATTTAGAATTTGCCAGGCAGCAAATACTAAACTTTTTTTCGGCAGTGCTGCCTTTGCAGTTACAAACAGATAAATGAGAAAAAAAATAACTGCAAAAGATAGGTAACAGTAAAAACATGCGAATATCACAATACTTGTACTTTTATACCCAAAAACATTAAAATGATGGAGCAATAACATTACGTAATATTGAAAATTATGTCAATAACAGCGTGAAAAAAATATTAAAAAATTATGTCACTAACAGCGTGAAAAAAGAAATACTGAAAAATTATGTCACTAACAGCGTGAAAAAAATTAATAATATTCATAACAACTAGGCTGCTTCACTAACAGTTTGAGAAAGTATGAAAAGGATCTATTGCAAAACATTATGTACTGGAAAGGTTTTTAGCTCCACAGAGATTTATATTAATTGTTCCGTCCGTATAGATCACTGTGGAGCTAAAAACCTTTTCCAGTACATAATGTTTTGCAATAGATCCTTTTCATACTTTCTCAAACTGTTAGTGAAGCAGCCTAGTTGTTATGAATGTTACTAATTTTTTTCACGCTGTTAAGGTGCGTTTAGACTGGACGCGAAGCAACGCGAAGCGAAGGTTGGCGACCTTCGCGAGTGGTCGATTACGTCACTCGCGAAGGTTGCCAACCTTCGCGAGTCTTCGCGAGTGGTTGCTAATCTTCGCGACTGGTCGCTTCATAGGCTAATTTTAACAACTTACTTTTAAAATGTATTCAATGAGCAGAAAGCTTTGTGTACTTTATTATTGAAGCGCTATTATAGTAATCACAGGTTCTGTTTCGTCATAGCGCGCTGGAATTACCGGTAAAACGAAGATTGAGTTTATATTATGTTATTACGCAATAACCGTGAAGAAGAGTCTAGAGTAATAGCTCAGGTAACAAAACAATCTTAAGAAAAAAATTTGTAAAGTTTAAGTGAAAAACGAAGTACTGTAGATCGAATTTGGAAATGAAAAGACAAGTCATTTCTTCAAAAACGTTGTAGGCCTAGTACTTGGCCTATTTACTAGCTATCAATGATTTGTTTAGATCCTTCCACTGAAAACTTGTTCTAATCTGTTTTGACGATGACAGTTCTGGGTTTTAGTGCAGAAACGCAAAAAGCTGAAAGCAGATGTCAAAAGTTCTCTTTAGGTGTTCACTCAGTTAACAAATCCTTAAACGCTTTCGCCATCCATGTCTCATTATGGTAGTGGTAGATCTACCGGTATCTTGTAGAGTGTAAACCAATAGGCTAGTCTACAGGTTCATTTAAATCATTAACTATGTTGTTTTTTTGATGTGATTTTTCTTTTTCAGGCAAGCATGTTATGATACCTGTAGTAAGCTTAAACAGTTGTTTGTATGTGTTATTTAGTGCTGTTTATGAAGACTCCCAATGTTAACTCTATGAGTGAAACTGAAAGCTGGATTTGTTATCAGTTATGTAATGGATTTTTTGCTTATTGTGCAATGGATTGCTGTGTTGATTTGCTGGAGAAAGCAAAAAAACATAACAGTTTTTGCATGATTTGACACTATCATCGAAGGACAAGAATTTAGCACAGTGATACCTGATACCAGCAGTTGCTTTGAGGAAAAGTCAGCCTCTAAAACTAAGTTTGGTGTTTTATTCGCTAGCGGAGCGCTTATCGATGTTTAGTGCGAAACTGCGAAGTTAAATGCTATCGAGAGCATTTTATTAGTTTGCATTTTCTTGCGGTACCAGTTGGCTACGTTGCGACGGTTGCGTTTACCTCAAAGGGCTTCGCTTTAAACCACCGTTTGTAAGATACAGACAAATTTATAACAGCAAGGTCAAGCCCCCTCTAAGCATGTTTTTGGTTATGCCCCTGATAAAAAAAAACATTTAGATTTTTTCATTTGAAAATTGTTACTCAAGCATCTGAATAAAAGTGTTGTTAGTTCTCACATTTTTATGTAACTGACGCTTCCTTCCCCAGTCCAATTATTTTTATTATAAATGCTGTATCAAGTTTTTTGTTTAGTTTGGAGAATGGAACAATAGTAATGAACTTGCTTGGCGGGTACTTCTCTAGCCTACCAATAATAGTAACCTCAGCAAAAAAACAGAACTCACTTTCTACAGGTTAGATATATATTGGCTTTCTAGTTCATCTAAATACACTGACTGCAATTGCAATGATTGAACTTCAGACTTAAAATTGTTTACTTTGTCACTTTATTCACCATGTAAAGCAGTAAAAATTTTAAGAGACAGTAAAAATGTTTTGAAATTCACAAACAACTAAATTCAGATATTACACAAAGACACAGTAAATGAACACAAAGACACAGTAAATGAATATTGCGAGCGGTCGCAACCTTTCGCGAGCTGTCGATGACGTCAAATTTTGGTTGCTTCGCGTCGCTTCGCGTTGCTTCGCGTCCAGTCTAAACGCACCCTTAGTGACATAATTTTTCAGTATTCCTTTTTTCACGCTGTTAGTGACATAATTTTTTAATATACTTTTTTCACGCTGTTAGTGACATAATTTTCAATATTACATGATGTTATTGCTCCATCATTTTAATGTTTTTGGGTATAAAAGTACAAGTATTGTGATATTCGTATGTTTTTACTGTTACCTGTCTTCTGCTGTTATTTTTTTCTCAATTATCTGTTTGTAACTGCAAAGGCAGCACTGCCGAAAATTGTTCTGAAGAAGCTTCCCGGTTTGGAAGCGAAACGTCAAACCAATAAATGAACTCTTCGGTACTACAAAGTGGTTATGAATAACTATCCCGATGAACGCAACGCATCCGTTATTCTCATTGAAAACACTAACCTGTTATGACATTGGCTAGAAAACATTCGAAATATAATGTGCCCCAGCAGTTTGTAGAAATGCTGCTATTTCACAACAAGCCATGGCTAGTTAAATATAAAAAAATAAGAGCTTTATGTCGTTCTTGCCCAGTGTAGAGTGTGGTAAATTTAAGTTGAAAAAAGCTTTTCAAAACGGCAAGATTTTAGCACGTACTAAAAAATCTGAAATCTGCGCCACGTCTACTCTTAAGCTGATTAAAATGATGCTAAAATGCCAGGTGGCGCAATCCTCTTCCACATGCATGCTTTATTAGAATCTGATTACGCGATTTTGATGTATATTTTAGAGTTTTTTGTTTTGTGCCGTAGCCCAAAATGGGGGGGCATGGCACAATACTCCCACCCTACATACGTCCCTAGATGTGCATGTCTTAATGGTCACAGCATATTAGTCACAGCTTGAAACCATTCAACAAGTGTTTTCGAAAGATGTGGTATGTTAATACTGATTTTTTATAAAACGTTTTATTTATGATAAAATATATGTATATTTCGGTTAGTGCTTAGATGCCTTTTAGTTGCCAGAAAGGAGAATTTGACCGGTTTTTCAACCGGCTTGACCGGCCGGTCGGAGAATCTCGACCCGACCGGCAATCCGACCGGCCGGTCGACCCGACCGGTGCCGGTCGACCCAGCCGGTTTCCATCTCTGCTTCAAGTAGATTACCAAAGTACAGGTTGGGCAGAAAAACCTACCACATTTAAAAACCTTACTACGAAAATTCTGTTTTAATTATACGCATAGTTGCAGTAAAATTGTGTCATGATTGAGTTGCCCTTTAGTCTAGAATTAAAGATTAGAAAACTAATGATTACTTTATTTAAATTTTTTCAAAAGTTTTATAGTCACGATTTGGCCTGAAAAAAGTTTGGAAGGTCCCAATTTTGTTGAGAAGAAGCCTGTATAGCGCCAAGTTGAAGCTGTGTTGAAGCTGCAACTTTAAAATTTTAACCCATAGCAAAGAAGTTGTTTGCTTTTTATCAGAAACAGTGTTTTATTGTTTATTCGAAAACGATATCCGAAATTTCTTAAATTTGCGGATGCTGTTTCTTGATAAGTGACAAAAGTTTTCACAATTTTTCCAGCACAGGCTAAATTGAGATTTAAGTAAAACTCTTGAAAAAATTAAAAAAATTAATCACGTTTTTTTCTAATCTGGTATTCTAGGCCAAATGACAATTCTTTCACGTCATGCTATTTAGTTTAACTATGCGGATAATCGAAACAGCATTGTCATAGTAAGACTTTACACAGTTTTTCTGTCCCAGTAGCCTAGTCTTTACTAATGGTACGCTATTCCCTATAAATATAACATACTGCTTATGTCATTTTCAAACCGCGAACTGTAAAAATCAAATCAAATCTTTCATTATACTCGCTGTAGCACGCCGAAGCATGTAACATCTCTGCGTCATTGCGCCCGAGCAACAAAGATCCTTTCGAAGAAATGTCGCAGCGCTGGCGAGCCGTTGGCAACACTGTGTCCGATTTGGCCGGTCCGAAATATGTATCTCCGATCTCCGCTCCAAAGACAAGCGTGTTACCGCTCGACCAACTAGTCCGATTAGTCAATTAGTTGGTTATTCCAACTACAGCCTACAAGCAAGCTAGTCTATGAGCTGAAAGCTGTAAAGTGTCGTTTCGTTCCGACTCTCAAGGGGCTACTTTTTAAAACTAGATTTGAGAAATACGCAGTCACACCAACTTCCAACAAAAGTTTCTCAGGTCAAAACCCAGCAATATTTTTGTAACGTCATCTTGAGTATAGCAAAACAGATGAATATACCATTGGAAAATGAATGCGTAGACGTGCACTAGACCGTGACGCATCCAATCAGAACGCGACTTTAACGCGCGACTTTGGAGATTTTCCTCTTCAGCTGTTTCTGTCTACTGAAAGTTTCGAGCAAGACCAGCTGATTACTAGGCATTGGAGTTGGAAAATGAAGTGAAAAGAGGTGCAATAAGGCGAAAAGAAGAAGAACCGCAAAGAATATACCATCAACGTTTAATGCTTTTAAACAGCACATTAAACCTTTTTGCTTTTCAACCCATTAAATGAAATCAGAGTTTGAATAAAGATTAAGGTGAAGCGTTTTTGAACTTTTTTTTCAAATTTCTTAGGGGTAGTTATAAAAATAGTCTATCCTATGAGAAACTTACCCACAAAAAATTTGAGGCCTCAACTCGGTCATCTTTAGCCCCATCAAGCGGTCCGAAAATTGAAAAATGTGCCAAAAAATGCTATTTTTCAAAAACTTTTCACAAGATTTTAAAATTAATTTTTCTGAAACGGGTAGATGTAAAAATGCTGAGATAGAGTTTAAAAAACTGTAACAAAAGTTTTAAAACGGTTGAACAAGGTCTTCAGCTCTATCAAAGCTCTCAAGCAATCTCATTTTTAAAAAAATATTCGCTATTTAGCAGTAAGCCTACACTACAGGCTGATGCTTGCCCGAAAATTGTTCGCTGACAATGACTTCACTATTGTGCGATTTTTGGGTCATTCTTTCTATATTTTGTCGAGAAAGCATCCTTTCGGGCAATTGTGTGGATACGGTATAGGTAATTAGCTAGTCTAGTTTGCAGGACAGTGCAGTAATATGAACTGCTGATCAGTCAAGTGCAGTCTAGCTTTGGTCAATTAAAACTTTATGCGCCTAATATTAGAAATTTTCTTACCAGATGAGATTTGTTTAGCATTATAGTTTTAATATGCACCAGTATATATTAGTTATCAGCGGTTTTTAGCTGAAAAAGCAACGCTTAGTCGCATTTCAAACTGAGATATTAAATCAAAGCCACTCACATAGGGCCATGCTATATTAAATTTTATGAGCTAACTTGGGAGTATTTAAATGCACTTGCTTTTGGCAGATCTTGTGCTTTGCGTTAAAGTTATATAACCCAATACTGTACGTGATGGCTAGCAAGGTAACTAGAAAGAGTACTAATTGTGTGATATTTGGACAGCCGAAAGTGCTTTCATCATCCACATTGCCTTGTTATGAAGATGTTATAAGAGCCTGGCAGTTTGAAAGGATTACTCTGTTGGAAATTTCATGTAAGGAACCAGCTTTTTCTACAATATGTCAATTAGTTGCCACCTCGGTTATAAAAATTTGGAACTCTGCTTCAATACCGACTGTGTCGCTAAAGCGTGTCAAAAATATGATCAATAATTATCACCAAAAGTTTTAAAAGTTTTTATACAACTACAAAGCAAGAGCAGACACCCTATTGTCTCAAACAAAGTTGAGTGATTTTAAAGGTCAAAGTAAAATGCTTTTTGACATTGCTGCATGTAAGTGCTTAGATTTTTCCGCATGCAGTTGTGTCAGTGCCAAAAAAGTACCCCAAAAAGAGCGCGAATTTTTACTAGATCAGAGACCAACAAAAAATGATTATTTCTAGTGTAGATCGTCATGAAAGCTTGAGGTTGCGAAAGTTAAATGACTTAAGAAACCGATGAAAAGAACTGCAAACAAGAGACCAGCAACATGAACCATCCACTGAACTTGATGTGTTACCGTATAGACCATGACTCGGACGCATCGAAATCCAGTAGTGAAGAAACTGATAATACCAATAATGAAGAAGTTTTTAAGCTACCAAGTAAAGGAGGCTCAAGGACGAATCTCTCATCCGTAGCTCAAGTTTGCAACGGAGCTGGTGTTTCTGACAGAACAGCTGCTTTGCTTGCAAGTTCTTTACTTTTTGATATGGGCCAAATCAACAAAAATGATCAGAATTCTGTAATTGATTGTCACAAAATTCGTCGAGAAAGAGCAAAAGTACGAAAAGATCTCCAAAATAGTGTTGAGGCTGAACTTGATTGCCAATTTATTATATTTTTTAATGGACGTATTGATAAGACATTGAAAAAAATAAATAAAGGCTACAAGTCTTCAAAAAACTTGGTCAGAGAAGAGCACATTTGCATGCTGCGAGAGCCTGGATCATCCTATGCTGGCCATGTATCACTCAAGACTGGATCATCAAAACACATTTCTGAGGAGATTCTTGAGCTGTTAACGTCCAATTTAATTCATCATATTTACGAGCAATTGGATGCAATGGAACTAATGTCAATACCGGCACAACAAATAGAGTAATTGAAGGTTTAGAAAGAGCCCTTAAAAGTTCATTGCAATGGATAGTTTGCCAACCTCACGCAAACGAATTGCCTCTACGTCATTTGATGCAAAAACTTGATGGCAAAACCAACGGACCAGCTGGCTTCACAGGAAAAATAGGAAAGGCATTGAAAGATTGTGAAAAACTACTAATAAATGTACATTTTAATCCTATTCCGACCGAACTTATTACTGTTGATTGCGACGATTTAAGAAGTACCGACCAAAAATATTTGCTTGAAATACACAGAGCTACATCACAAGGGAAGGTGGATGATCCAGTCTTTGAACGTACCCCAGGAGCTCTTAACCATTCTCGGTGGCTTACAACAGTAAACCGAATACTACGATTTTATGTGAGTCAAGCTAACCCTTTTACAAGCTTAATTCTTATTGCTGAATTCATTATGAAAGTATACGCTCCGATGTGGTTCAGAATTAAATGTAATTCATCGGTCGTTAACGGAGCTAAGCATTTGCACGAAACGATTCAAAAGATCCGCTGCATTCCTTCTGAAATACAAGAAATAGTTTTGCCAATAATACAAAGAAACGGATACTTTTCCCAGTTTGAAAATAGTTTACTGGCCATGGTTAATGATGAAAACATGATTGTTCGCGATCTTGGGTTAAAAAGAGTGTTACGCTCTCGAAAACTTTGCAAAGGACCACTGACCGTGATATGAGTAATTCGTGATATGAGTAATTTCGATCTCGAACTATTTCTCCAAGAGTTAAAGCAACATCTAAGAGATGCTGAACTACAAAAAAACGATTCTGTCAATGAACAATTTGACAAATTTTGTGCTACTTTTAATTCCGTTGTAAACAAAATTGCTCCTCTGCGAAAAGCCTCTCGCAAAGAAAAACGACTCCGTGCAAAGCCTTGGCTAACAAAAGGTTTGCTAAAATCAATAAAAAGAAAACACGCTCTGTTTTCCAAATTGCTCAAGGCCTTGCATAGCGATGGAGAGCTCAATAATTACAAAAGATATAGAAATGTTCTCAATAGAGTCATCAAATCAGGTAAAGAATCTTACTACAGAGAGTCTTTTTACCAAAATAAAAATGACCAAGAAAAATTGTGGAAAGTCATCAATGAGTTGGCCTTTATTAAAAAAAAAAAAAAAGTTATTCCTTCAGAACTTATCAGTGACGATAAAATAGTACAGGACCCTCAAAGTATTTGTGAGATTATGAACAATTTCTTTGTTAATGTAGGTAAAACTCTCGCTGACAAAATCCAACCCGTAACTAATAAGCCATCGTCGTTTCACAATAATCTACCCCGTATCAAACACTCCTTTTTCTTCTCTCCTGCATCATCTGATGAAATAGCAACCATCATTCGATCCTTAAAGCCCAAAAAATCTAATAGAGAAAATAATATTGAAACAAAATTTTTAAAATATAGCAACGTAATAATATCTCCTGTCATATGCAATATTTTTAATTCCTGTATTGAGCAAGGTAAATTTCCAGATTCCTTAAAAATAGCCAAAGTCGTGCCAATCTTCAAAAAAGGTGACTCGAATCAGGTAAGTACAGGCCAATTTCCTTACTATCACAATTTAGCAAAATTCTTGAAAAGTTGATTTGCAACCGCCTTCATCACTACCTTGAAAAATATAATTTGTTGTCTAAGCATCAGTATGGTTTCAGACGAAACTCATCTTCAACTCATACTCTATGTAACATCTATGAGAAACTGTTAAAAAGTGCAGATGATAGTTTGTACACTTGCTGCGTTTTTTTTAGATCTGACCAAGGCATTTGATACGGTTGATCATCAGATATTACTTGATAAGTTGGAGCGTAATTATGGTATTCGAGGCCTGGCACTTCAGCTGATGGAGAGCTACCTATCTAATAGACAAAAATTCACAAAAATCCATCCCTATAAATCAAAATTGGAAAAAATCACATGTGGAGTCCCTCAAGGCTCGTCCTTGGGTCCCCTTCTTTTCTTATTGTACATTAATGACCTTCCACTAGTAAGTCAATTTGACACTACTCTATTCGCTGATGATACCTATTTAACTCTAAGTGACAGGAGTTTATCTGGTCTAGAGCTCAAGGCGAACAATGAACTAAGAAAAATTGATACCTGGATGAGAAGCAATAAATTATCCTTAAATTACTCTAAATCTTGCTATATGATAATAAATAAGGTGCCCTCAAAATCCTGCGATACAAATCTTAGTTTGATTCTAAACTCCACACCCTTGAAACGTCAACAAACTGTAGAATGTCTTGGATTATATGTAGATGAAACACTGCGTTGGTCTACGCTTATCCAACAGTTGTCTCTCCAACTAGCTCGATATGCAGGAATTTTCTACAGAATTCGCAATCTTGTACCAAGGGAAAATCTGCGCTTGCTCTATCATAGTCTCATACTTTCAAGAATACAATACGGAATCTTAATTTGGGGAAATGCAGCAAAAAAACACTTACGAGAGTTATCTGTTCGAATGAATAACGTAATACGCACAATAACTTTTAGTAGTAAATACTGCAAAATGACGATACTGTACCAAAAGCTTAATATATTAAAACTAGAAGATACATATGGTCTGGAAGTAACTAAGTATATGCATCAGCTCCATAACAACAAACTTCCGTTTTCCTTATTTGAAGATTACGTTAAACTAAATGAAATACATAACCACAATACTCGACAAACTCAAAATGCAGTGTATTTTAAGCCGCGAGTAAACAAATCTATTGGAAAAGAGCTATTAGTTTATAGAGGTGCAAAATTATGGGAAAACATAGATAATTCAATCAAAAGTTTAAGTTGGTATTCTTTCAAAAAACGGTTTAAAAGAAGATTAATTAGTAATTATTATGTTGAAACTTAAATTGGTTCTCTGTCATATGTCAATAACTTTCTTTTTTGTTTTTTTGTCGATTAACAATATATGTCACCAGTGTATTATTTCTGTCGCTGTTCTTATCCAAATAAAATTTTGTTTGTTTTAGTACTGTGCTGCCCATATTAATAGTTAATAGTGCTGTGCTGCCGACATTGATCCTTATTGTGCTTCAAATTGATTGTTTTATGTTCCTTCCATTTGCTTCACGCAATACCGTTTGTAATTTTGTACATCATATATTGCATCATCCTTCATCGTGTGCTTATCCTTAAATAATGGCTGTCTCTCGTTTTCTGTCCGCTTCTTGCTTTCTGTCCGCTGTTTGTTTCTTTTTTTGTTATTTTTGTAATTATTTTAATTATTTTTTGCTCTCTGTACTGCTTAGCTTTCTGGCTGTTTTTCTCTTCGCAATGTTTGAACGAATTTAGTCAGGGAGCACCTTGATTTAAAAACTTCCGGGTGGTTCGGTGCTTCCTGGCCTGATTGTTAGGCTTATTGTGCGATATCTTTATTGTTCTATTGATCAGGCGAAACAATAAATAAATAAATGAAAATGATCAAAATTACAGCATTTAAAGTACCAAAAATCAACTTTGATGCAGACATATATTATGAAATGATTGATTGGCAAAACGTTGAAGTGACGCCACCTCCTCTTCTTCAAGATTTTACGAATGATGAAATCGACAAAGCAATCGTTGAAGGAAACGCGTTGCTGTTAGGGAGTAAGCTACTTAATATCCCATGTCACACTCAAGCCGTAGAGAGGATGATCAAACTTGTCACAGTAGCATCTAGCAAAGTTTGTGGACAAACAAGCAGAGACGGTTACAATAGAGCTGCCTTGCAGAGTCGAAAAGTAATCCCGACTTTCAATACAAAAAATCAATTTCAAGTCTAAGTATTCTACACTTGTTTATTTGTAGCTAAAACATCTGTGTGCCAAAATTTAGTGACATACTGCAGCTGCGAATTATATTAACTCTTTCTGCGGTATTTTGGTCCGCATGAAAACGAAGAAACAAAGACTAATTTTTTGTGATTCCAGTCTAGTTATAGCATGCAGTAGCTGCGTTTAGTTACGTTTCTTTGATGTTTTGTGGTATTCTAGTCAACTTAAAAAAAGAGGAAGTAAAGGCTAATTTCTTGTGATTTAAATTTTGCTAACTACTTTTTATGCTTCAGTCTTGGTATAAAACATTATATAAAACAAATTAGTTTTGATGACGTCATCATTACGTCATTAATTATCTATTTTGATGCTCATCGTGCAGCTTAAATAACTGGTTTTAATAAGTCATCAAAACATGCTAAGTAATGCTAAAAAATCGACAAAATTAAGTTTTCTTGAAGGCTGCTGCAGGGAAAGACCCCTGTTCTGGAAAATCATACGTATATCTTTAATGGTTGCCACTATCTCAAAAATCATAATTTGAATTGCTAAATGTAAAATGTCATAAATTTAAGTTCTTAGGCATAGCTTTCATTCAGAAAACTTCTGATGTATAGTGCCCTAAGTTACTGCATAGAAACGCATGTACTTGACGCTTATGCTAATTAAATGGTAAATATTTTTGAAAATATGCGATGTTTTGAGAGCTTTGATGGTGCTGAAGACCTTGTTCAACCGTTTTAAAACTTTTGTTACAGTTTTTTAAACTCTATCTCAGCATTTTTACATCTACCCGTTTCAGAAAAATTAATTTTAAAATCTTGTGAAAAGTTTTTGAAAAATAGCACTTTTTGGCACATTTTTCAATTTTCGGACCGCTTGATGGGGCTGAAGATGACCGAGTTGAGGCCTCAAATTTTTTGTGGGTAAGTTTCTCATAGGATAGACTATTTTTATAACTACCCCTAAGAAATTTGAAAAAAAGTTCAAAAACGCTGCACCCTAAAAAAGATCCAACTTCAAGTTTAGCTGACCCTAGTCAATGGGGGTAGCAAGCAACAGAGTCGGGATATTCTCCTGCTTGGACTACCTTGCCGCAAGCTTCAAAAGCTTTTGTCTTAGTTAAATGCGGGTGCAAGAAATATTGCAAGTGCGCAACAAACGAAATTGTATGCACCGAAGTATGTGTTCGCTTGAGAAACTGTACCAATGGGCAACAAATGCTGGCAAAACAATCAAGAAGGCAGCAATGATCAACGTATTTTGAAACAATTTTTGCTTGCTTTACAATCATTACCCCGTCAGCATCGTCATACACAACATTACCTTCTAAGACCATTATTTACGCTATATCCAGGCCCCAGTAGTGCAACCAGAATTTTGCTACGGTAAACTCAATATCTGCATTAAGGAACAGTCAAGAGAATGACGCACAAAGAACAAAATGGCTATTATTTTTAACGTCAGATTTAACCTAAATGACAAAATTATCCAACTTTTGGCTCTGGAATTTTAATTTGAAACCATTTATTCGAAATTACCCTTGCTAGGACGCAAACTGGCTAGCAACCCTGCATGCATCTTGGGGTATAGATATGGGGCGCCGTTTGTGTGTACTAATTTTTGCTATGTTTTTTTGATTACGTAAATAAATAGTCATTTTAATTAAATATGCAACAACAAATATTCAAAACAAATGTTGTAAAAATAAATATTGTGAAATTTTTGAATATTTCTTAAATAGTCAATATTTGTGCAAGTTCATTGTTGTTATGTTTATTTTTGCATGTTTATTTTTGCATGTTTGTTTTTGCCGGTTTATTTTTGTATGTTTATTTTTGCCGATTTATTTTCGCATGTTAATTTTTGCATGTTTATTTTTGCAGGTTTATTTTTGCATGTTTCTTTTTGTCGGTTTAGTTCGTGTCCATGGACAATTTTCGCTTGTTTAGTTCATGTCCATAAATACCTGGATTATCACAGCATGATGCGGAAGAGTCGTCAAAATCGTGTGATGGAGAGATGGTAAGAGTTAAGGACTAGGGCATTTGCAGATGCACTTTGCAGCTGTTCGGCCTCAATGTAGGCATATTCGAGCGCTGTTCGTGACTTACCAGTACAGAGCGGTGGAACTGTGTTAGGTGTAGGCTACTGATGAGTTAATAGGCTACAGGAGTTAACTGGTTAAGGTATCGTACTGATAATACCGTATGCTTTCTTCCTACCTACTTTAGCCTAGATCTGTTTATGTATAGGCTAACCTATTAGCAGATTAGTAGACAGCACAGCGCAGTTCTGCTAACCGAAACTCCGAAGCGGGTGAGGATTCATTCGACATGTAGCGGCACCGTCGCTTTCCCGTGATAAGAGGATAAATATAAATATGGAATCAATCAATCAATATGTTATGAGTTTGGTAGGTCTACTGGCAGACTGGTAGCGGCAGGTCGTGATATTGCACATGGTGACATCACCAAAATGTTCCCTTTTGCAAAATATGATATGTTTGTTGGAAATTGTGCGGTAGCCTACTGTATGATGTCAACAAAGGAACATAAAACCCTTGATTAGCTTACAGGCTTAGGCTATCTTAAAAATTTGAAACTAAAAAAAACAGCAAATACGTTCCTTTTTGCAATATCACGGCCTGCCGCTACCAGTCTGCCAGTTGACCTACCAAACTCATAACATATTGATTGATTGATTCCATGTTTATCCTCTTATGACGGAAAAGCGACGGTGCCGCTACATGTCGGATGAATCCTCACCCGCTTCGGAGTTTCGGTTAGCAGAACTGCGTTGTGCTGTTTACTAATAGGCTAGCCTGTACATCAGAGGTGGAGTCCTCGAGAACGTCCTTGGCCTTGAGGACGTCCTCGAGCACACATTTTGAAGTCCTTGGCCTCGAAGGTCAAGTCCTCGAAAATTGCCCTGTCCTCGGCTCGAGGACAGCACTATTTTTTGGACAATTGAAATTTTGTTGGAAAACGCCAGAAACCTCGCGGAAAATTTGCGAAAACCTTTTGGTTTTCCTCACTTGGAGCAAAGGCGTAGCCAAAAGGGGGGGGGGGGGGGGGGGTAGAGGGCCCGATTGAAATTTCACCAAAGATAAAAATGTGACAAAAAAGTCTATTGTCTCTTCAGTTTCAGTTTCTTTTTAGCATTTTTCGCTTACAGCAGTTTAACTAACAACAATATTGAAGACCAGGGGCGCCGATCCCCTCAAATTAATTTTTGCCAGGCAATTTAAACGTATAACCCGGAGAAAATGAAGAGTTTTTGTCCTAAAAGTTGCTATCTCAGGCCCGCATCTAGCCTTTTTGTGAACGTAAAGCATTAATCAGGGCCGGATTTACCATAATATGACGCAGTACCAGCTAGGGGCCCCGAGCTGAAATCGTAAGACTTTTTTTGGTCTTCACCTATATTTGGCTGAAAGATGTTGCGCAAATCTCCAAAGTGCCAGGGGCCTAGCGCGATGTAAATCCGGCAATGCAATAACATGGTTAGTAGACGTAACTATCTATCGTACCATTTTTCAATAACAATTCAGTAATTCACCTCCAACCTCGCCGGTTTTTACGCACAAAATACTTTAAAAAAAATTTGCCATGGAAAATACTGATTGAACGAATCATTGAACGTCAATTGAGGGGACCTGGGCCCCCTGGCCGAACATGTATCCCTATAACTGGTTATTTTCATGACAAAACGAAAATCTCTACGGAAAATCTTCGAGTGGATTATTATTTACGGCTAAAATGTTGCAAGAGACAATGCACCTTACTTTCCCCTACCTGGACCAAATCACTTACAATTAAAATTTAACTCCAAAATGCAAGATGTTAAACGTGTTTTGGACTTAAATTGCAGTAAAAGGAGAATTAAACAATTTGATTTTTTGAATTGACTTTCAAATGTCAAAAATCTAGTGCTTTCAAATGGCTCTGAGCACTTGCGAAATGTGATTCAATGGCATTAAAATAGCTTTTTTTTCCAAAAAATTACAAAAAATCGCCCAACAGCCGGGGCTTAGCCCCCAGACTCCCAAAGCCTCCAGCGGCTGGGGGCCCCGCCCCCAGACCCCCGTCTGTAATACCTTTGAGTAACACTAGCTTTCTCAACACGTTTTCAAAGTTAGATGTTTGCATTTTTCAACTATTAGTTTAAGCCCTCGTCTCCCTTTGCAAAATCCTGGTTACGTGCCAACAAACAACGATTTCAGATCTACTATCCTACGATATCTTTGTCCCAAACAACTTCCTCTTTGGAAAAATTTTGATGACATCATTTCGTGTGATTTGTGGTTTAGGCCTCCCCCAATCAAAAATTCTGGGTACGCCAAGGAATTGGAGATCACCTGAAAAAAATTTTTGTCGACCTTTTTTTTTGGAGAACACTTGCGCCTGTGTCCTTGGTCCTTGGCCTTGGCCTCGAGCATTCCTGTCCTTGGCCTCGAAAGGGTCTGTCCTCAGAAGGGCTGTCCTTGGCCTCAGATTTTTTTTGTGTCCTTGGCCTTATCCTCGAGACTTGTGTCCTCGACTCCACCCAGTAGCGTAGCCAGGGGGGGGTGGGGGGGCTCGAGCCCCCCATTGGCCTGTAAAGTATGCAAAATCGCACGTTTTTGGTGCTTTTGAGGCCGATTTTTGGTGAAAAAATGAAAACAGCCCCCCCAAAGGAAATTGGGTGCCGAAATTGTAAAGTAGATGTCGTGATTCGGCCTGAAAAAGCGTTTGAATTTCCGATTCTGGCCGAAAAATCCGTCTCAATTTCGGTGAAGAAATTGTTTTTTTTTTTTTGGAGATCACCTGTTTTTGGGCTGAAAATGCGTTTGAATTTCCGATTGAATTGGCCGAAATTTCGGTCTCAATTTTATTTGATTCAAGAACAACAAAAATTCGGGTCAAGGTCGTTTGCAGTTTTCTCACTCTTTCAAAAAAGCCCCCCCCCCTTTTTCAAATCCTAGCTACGTGCCTGACTCCACCTCTGCTATACATAAACAGATAGGCTAAAGTAGGTAGGCAGAAAGCATACGGTATTACCGGTACGATACCTTAACCAGTCAACTCCTGCAGCCTATTAACCAGAGGTGTAAAGTAACGAAAGTAGCTCTACTTAAGTAGCCTACTCAAGTAGAATTTGTCGGTAACGAGCACTTTTTAAGTAATTATATTTTTGGATACTTTTACTTGATTAACATCAACGTAACATAACGCTACTTACGTAATTTTATATTAAAAGTAGTTTGTAGGCTTAGTAAAACATACCTGATTGTTTTTTGTTTTTTTTTGGCAACGTCGAGCAAAATGTACGAACTGTGGTGAAAATTGTGGAAGAGTCTAGAACACCAAAAGAAACGCAGTCAGAATCGACAAGCTTGAGTGATTTCTTGATAAATGCTTGACTTAAATTCATAAAACTAGTTCATTATAGTACATTGTTTATTACAAAATGCCGTTGTTACTTTTCCAAAAACTTTCGAACAAACACACAAAAATAAAATTGGAAAATCACTCAAGTGTATCGATTCTGACTGCATTCTTTTGGTGTTCTAGACTTTACCGAAAATTGTGAATGAGCGCGAGCTCGACTAGTACAGAGTACAGACAGGTTCAAATACGCGCTTCTTCACCTTAAGGTGTTGTTGGAAAAGAGACGAGATTTGCGTACGGCACTAGCGATTACTGCGCCACGGGAATATTAGGTTAATTACTGACTACTGTGTAACAAAGTAAACTCACCATAGGGGTGGCTGTGATGCTCGGTGCTAGTGGCGTGATATTTAATTAAGATACGAGGTTGAAAGTTTCTTAGTTTGTAGGCTAGCCTATAGATACCAGTAGCCTATAGTCAAGGCCTACATGCTTGGAAAATTATTTTACTCGGCTAAAAATTGCAAAAATGCGATTTTCACTCCTAAAAGAGCAAATCTCGACTCGAAAAACTTAGAGAATCAGCTACTGCTTAAGCTAGATGCTAAATACTTTTTAAAAAAATAAGATTTTTTCTTGCGAGTAGTTTTGTATTGTGGTGAGCCAGTATTTTGTTTTGGTGGTGAGCCAGTGTTTTAAACTTTTAAATTCGTTTTGATGTTCCACTGCTTTTTTTAATCTAGCGAGGAAAGGACACAGCTTCGTAATTAGTATTAGTAGCCAACTAATCATGTTGCGTTACTGCTATTAAGTGTTATAATTGAAATACTTTACCACATTCATGTTTTTGGTGCAATAAACGATGGAGCCGTTTATAGTACTGAACTACTGATATACCTCTGCATTCGAAAATCGCTAACTTTTGGGCAGTTATAGTGGTTTAGGCTCTCATTTTAAAGCGCCATATCACGTATTTATTCAAGGTTGGCCAAAAAAAAATTGCACCCTTAGACAAAGTGCCATAATTTTTTTGCATAGAGATAACAATTTAAAATTCTTACCATTTTTTTACAATATTGCGTAGCTGTTTAAAATTTTACAATGAAATTCCAAGAAGTTATAAAATGACGTCCATTTAAACCATGAAGACTGTAATCTCTTTTCACAAAGTGCGTTCAAAGGTTTTTTTATTTATTTATGTTCAATATTCATTTCCTTTTTTTTATAATTGGCCTTTCTATACTCATTGTGACGTAACAATGCCTGAATGCTAACAAATCTTTTTTCAAATGATAATAACTTTGAAATTATCTTATCTTAATGAGACCTTAAATCCAGTCGATTACTGCGTTTGGAGCGCTCTGGAGCGAAATGTTTGCCGTGGAAGAAGATTTGAAAACACCATAGAATTGAAAGAAGCCATTCTTCAAGAGTGGGAAGCATTGCCCCAAGTGGTAAATAACGCCATCGATGGGTTTCGAGCTCGTGTGCAGTTGGTGATTGCAGAAAACGGACAACACATCGAAAAATATTGAACGAATGAACAATCGCTTACTATTTGTGCCGTGTTAATTTTCATGCAATTGCAGTTTGTGATACTCACTATTTAAACACCTGTAATTTTGTTATTTTATGAAATTTTTAATAAATTTTACACAGCTACGCAATATATTGTCGTAAAGAAATGGTAAAGATTTTAAAATGTTATCTCATTCCAAAAAAAAGTTATGACACTTTGTTCAACGGTGCAATTTTTTTGGCCAACCCTGTACATGGTATTTAGCAACATTCATAGACCAGGATGCAGAAAACACAAGGGTTTTGTGAAAGAAAATTTTCTACATGACTACTTGAGTAGCTAAAAAACCTGTTTACTTGGTACTTTTACTTGCTTAGTTAAATGGGTTAGTACTTTCTACTCTACTTGCACTACATTTGATCGTCAGTAACAACAATGTTACTTGAATATTGTTTCTGACTACTTTTTACACCTCTGCTATTAACTCATCAGTAGCCTACACCTAACACAGTTCCACCGCTCTGTACTGGTAAGTCACGAACAGCGCTCGGGTATGCCTACATTGAGGCCGAACAGCTACAAAGTGCATCTGCAAATGCCCTAGTCCTTAACTCTTACCATCTCTCCATCACACGATTTTGACGACTCTTCCGCATCATGCTGTGATAATCCAGGTATTTATGGACATGAACTAAACAAGCGAAAATTGTCCATGGACACGAACTAAACCGACAAAAAGAAACATGCAAAAATAAACCGACAAAAATAAACATGCAAAAATAGACCAGAAAAAATAAACCGGCAAAAATAAATCGGCAAAAATAAACCGGCAAAAATAAACCAGCAAAAATAAACATGCAAAAATAAACTGGCAAAAAACAAAACCGGCAAAAATAAACATTCAAAAATAAACATGCAAAAATACATTGGCAAAAATAAACCGGCGAAAATAAACATGCAAAAATAAATCGGCAAAAATAAACATGCAAAAATAAACATGCAAAATAAACATAGCAAAAATGAACTTGCAAAAATGTTGACTATTTAAGAAATATCCAAAAATTTTACAATATTTATTTTTACAACATTTGTTTTGAATATTTGTTGTTGCATATTTAATTAAAATGACTATTTATTTAAATAATCAAAAAAATCATAGCAAAAATTAGTACACACAAACGGTGCTCCATGTATAGATAACAAGTCAACGTTTTGACAATTTACGCTTGGTTCTAATTTAATAAAATATTATTTTACCAAATGACATCAACTGCTGCAAGCAGCTATTGCATCTTGAATTAATATGCTAATTACAAATTGCCGTCATTAAACTAATGTTTTTTATAGGCACTTCATTGCTATTGTTTTGTTGCAATTTTTGCAAACATGACGTCATGATGACGTCACCAAATGACATCATCTGATATAAGCAGCTATTGTATCTTGAATTAATACGCTGATTGCAAAACGGCGCTATTACAGCAATATTATTTAATTACCAATTTATTGCTGTTGGTTTTTTGAAATTTTCGGAAAAATGAAGTAATTATTACGTCACAAAGTGACGTAATTTTGGCTACACATGATCTTCATCTAATAATTTAAACAAGTAACAAAGTGTGATATCAATGAGGGACTGCACCGATTAGAGCAATATTCTGCTTGCCATCAAACATTTTCGACAAAAATGACGTCATGTCACAAAAATGTCATATCAAAAATGACATTATCTGTGACGTCATAGCATGCCGAAGTATTGTAGTTTGCACAAGCAATAAAATACAATCATCAGTTGGTCCTGTAGATTTGTTTTTAACTACAAAATTTCATTTAACCACAATGTGAAGCTAAAGCATAACTTTAGGCTCCCGTATGTAAGAGTTGCTTATTTCCGTTTTTTTTTTTTGGCTCCCCTTCCGAAATCGTTATGCTCATTCTGAGGAAAGTTTGTGGCAAATTTTACACGTTATTCCGGGAGTAAACAATTTTCGAGTTAGCTTTTCTACTACAAACGTTGCGACCCTTCGCTAGTTGTTGATGACGTCAATTTTGGTTGCTTCGCGTCGTGATGAATCGTGCTTCATGTCCAGAGTAACGCACCTTAAGACTTTCTTAACCTGATAAGTTGCAACAATTGCAATACATATTGGTCAACTTAATTTAAAAATATTTTCTCCCGTTTTTTTTTAAACAGGGTTGAACACCCCCTAAAACTCTTTGAAATCGGACGACTCATTATTTGAACTGATTGAAACTTCAATAATTTTCATAACTACAAAGCATTTTTGAAGATAAATTAAAACCGATTGCAGTATATACCTTTGTTGTCTCTATCTAAGTCTCTATACCAGAAAACGAGCTTTCAATCAATATTCGAACGTTACAGTCATAATTAATAAATGCTGACCAATACCATACTAATAAATTGAAACAAACAAATGATCCAAACCGATTAGCGTGAATTTAAACGTAGAGTTGCTTTAAAATACTAAGCTAGCTATGAACTAAGCGATTAACTTTGAAATTTTTTGGCAGGTTTCAAAACTGTACGAATTTATTTTTCTAAATTGCATAAAAGCGTCATGATTGTAAGTATTAAACCTGTAGTGTACCGTGTGGAGACATATTGAATGTATAAATAAGCTTAAAGAGATACACAGCACGAGATCGATTCAATTGAAGATGAGAACTAATTGAGGTAATTAAAGAGGTGCCCCAAATCTTATTTCACTGCAGTACTACATACTTTACCGGTAAAAGATTTGATCCATTTGACTCACTTCGTATCATTGGCAACTCTGCGTTTCACACTTTCGTTACATCAGAAAAAGATGACTTTGTAAAATTTCAATAATCGAACATTGCGTTTCTTATTCTGCGAGAAATTGCTGAATATGAATTTTACAAAATTTCTCCCAGAATAAGCAACGCGATGTTCGATATTCTGCAAAAAAATTGCAAACTCATGCTTTTCTGATGTCACGAAATTTCGAAACGCAGGTCTGCCAATACAACGGAGTCAGACAAATTGAGTCTATTTTTGCGGATAAGGGGAATATAGTGGAACAAGGTTTGGTGCACCTCTTTATTACCCAAGTAGTTCTCATTTGTTCAATAAAACCGATCTCGAGTAGTATCTTTTTAAGAGCCAACTTACGAGTAAGTTGTAGTGGTGTAAGCAATAGGGTTAAAAAATACAAAAAACGAAGTAGATTTTACGCAGATCAATTTTTCTACCCACCTTCTCCGCAGAAAGAATAACGGCAAGAAATCGAAAAACTAGCACCAGTGCTAGGAAACGGAATTATACCGCAGTCGTGGACTTCTGTAATTGAGCAGAACCTTCGGGCTCCAACAACAATTCCATCTAAACAAATTGTTAATAGTGATTGGAAGCTTGTTTAAAGTTTGTATTATATTTGTGCTTTTTATGATGGTGTCCCACTGGCAATAATTTGCTTGCAGCAAGGTTCGGCAAGTAACTTGCGATAATCTGCACTTTTGCTTGTTTGTTTTTCGTTAAATTACCAGAAGCTACTGTCTCACTAATAAAATCGTACCTTTACGTAGACAGAGAAACATAGTCATCAGAGGTGGAGTCGAGGACACAAGGCTCGAGGCCAAGGCCAAGGCCAAGGACACAAAAAAAGTCCGAGGCCAAAGCCAAGGCCAAGGACAGCCTTTCCGAGGACAGACACTCTCGAGGCCAAGGACAGGAATGCTCGAGGCCAAGGCCAAGGACCAAGGACACAAAGCGCAAGTGCTCTCCAAAAAAAAAAAAAAAAAAGGTCTTCACAAAAATTTTTCAAGCAATCTCCAAAAAAAAAAAAAAAAAAAAGGTCTTCACAAAAATTTTTCAAGCGATCTCCACGAAAAAACGCTTTCCAAAAAATTTTTCAACCGCTCCACAAAATTTTAACTTTCCAAAAAATAGTGCTGTCCTCGAGCCGAGGACAGGCCAATTTTCGAGGACTTGAGGCCTCGAGGCCAAGGCCAAGGCCAAGGACTTGACCTTCGAGGCCAAGGCCAAGGCCAAGGACTTCAAAATCTGTCCTCGAGGACGTCCTCGAGGCCAAGGACGTCCTCGAGGAC